>CM040438.1:33037188-34237188 GCA_022702705.1 Papilionanthe hookeriana x Papilionanthe teres
TTTATCTTTAAATAAATCTCTCACAAAATTTTATCCTTTATTTTGCTCATCGGCATGGAGTGATAATTGACCTTAGCAATGGAGTGAAGTAATTTATGCAATTGTCTAAAAAAATAATGAGAATCGACCCATTGAGCTTAGCTACAAAGTTCTACCACATCTATTTTGAAGGATAACCAAATAGGTCCAAAATAGCCTCTCCAAAATGTCACATATATCTTCAATTTTGATTTTCCACTATCTTCCATGCAAACACAAATAGAAAATAGTTTGCCAATTGGACGAATTACATCATCAACTTGTAAGATTTGTTATGGAGCCCATAATCTAAACCTTACTAATCTCATTGATTGACATCTTTCATCGAGCATGTACAGATTTAAATTGTTGTCGAAAGCATAAACGTGATCGTTGTCGATGAAAGTGATATCAATTATTTCTTTACTTTTTCTCTTCAAAAGCTTCCACTTTTGGCCAACACCACGCCTGCAAACCACAACACTAATTTAGTTTCGGTGGATTATTCCGATAATGCAGACCACTACTAACGCCAACAGTTGAGTTCGAAGAGACAACAACCTTAAGCAATATTAAATATGATATAATACGAGATGTTGGTTAGAGTAAGGTATAAGTTAGATGAGAAAAAGTGATTTTATGGTTTGCCACAGGATTGAAGAGATAAAGGTTTTTATTGTTGCAGGTTTTGAAGACTATCCATCCATTGGATGAGAAAAAAAAATATTTATGAGAAGATGTAAAAAATGGCAAAGAGATGGAGCGAGTATTACTAATATTGTTATTGTCATTGTCGATGTTGTTATTAACTTTTGTGAACAGGATGGCACTTTTCTTTCCATTGAGACTTATCTCATAGTTTCAGAGATGTTCGGGGATCAGAACCATAGAGCGCTAATGGGAGCAGATATAGCGAAAGGAGATCAGATCAAAGTGATGATGATACTCCAAGTTATCTCTAACGCTTAAGAATATGTAACCTGAGAGATCAGATTAAGATGAAGAAAATGAGGAAGAATGTGAAATGAACAAAAAGAAGAAGAATACTACCATGAATATAAATACTAACATATTTCTATTTTTGGCAGAGATTAATTGAAGGTCTGAAATTCGCACGATTAAAGAAAGAATCCTAATCGCGCACCCGCCTTCCTTTTGAATTCCTCTAATTATGCCCAATATATAGGAAGTTCTTCACATATCAGAAGTCAAGGGAGAATAATGGAGAGAAAATTCTAAGATATAAATAAGAATATATTTCTAATATTTGCTCCATAAATTTGCTATTTTTAGTAGAGATGATATATATTTTTTTAAATTTATTTCTTAAAAATATCAAATTAAAAGACTCTGAATTTTCTTAACTTGCACTCTTTAAGGTAATAAATATTTTTTTCTTATTTTATTATTTATATTACATAAATGAAACGGGCTTGAGCGAGCCCAAGCTCACCTCGTTTTCAACTCATTAAAAAAAATCATCATTCAAGTTCGGGTCTTTAATATATCAAGTAAAAATATTATTCATGTTTGGCTTGCTAAGTGCCGAACACAAGCTGTTTACTATTATGTGACGAAGATAACAAGAAATAATGTCGTCGTTAATCTCATTGCCAAATGTTTGTATCGGCATATGACGATGTAAAACTCATTATTAATAAGGATCACCAAAAAAATCTGATGCAAGTATTTTTGTCGAAACTTGTCATGCGCAAGTGTTGATGATATTTAACTGTTTTTCTATGGTGAGTTGATTGATTTGAGGTCGATCGCCTGGGAGCGAGCGAAATGATGGCTCGTAAAAAGAAAAAAAATGTCTAAGTAACAATAATCGTAACACTTATCTTGACCGCCCGACAATAGAAATTTCAATAGCATCATCAATATTCACGATATAACTTTTATTTAATATAAATATATGAACAAGAACGTATATATGAGATATTTTTTTGGAGGAATGAGAGGAGTATGACTAATATTACACTTCAGAGGCTTTTTTATTTCTCTCTTTCTCGTCTTATTTATATCAGTATGTCTTAATTGCGATTCACAGACAAATGCTAGGTTGAATATTTTATAAGAATAACCATTATTTTTTTGGGGCTATTCATTTTAACAATGAAATATGTCTTTTTTATGCATAAGTTTATAACACCAAAATGTTATAAGTGTAAATATGAAAAAATTGAGTGTTATATATTTAAATACATAAAAATTGTGTGTACGCATATAAATATTCCTATATTTTATTAGATTTCACGAATATTGTTCTCTATATAAAATTTGCCCCTTTACTACAAATATGAAATTAATATTGTGTGTTTTTATCAAATTATTTAATTTAATGTACCCCTAAATTAATTTATTAAAAATAATTCATACGGTTTTGCCTTTTACATCAATATCGAAAAAAATTATAAATACGATAATATTGAAAATGATTTGGGTGGTATAAATGTAAATAATAGATTTTAGGTGCTAAACATTGTGTGGTATATATGTAAATGCCTCTGTTTCTTCTCACGCTGGGATGAATGTAAAAACTAGAACTTTGGGTGTTAGATATGTAAATACATAGGAATTTATTGTTATATAAGTAATTTCACCTTTTTCTGAAATTAAATTTAAATAAATGATATATTCGAAGAAGTTAAAAACACAGAGCCAACACTGTGTGTGGATTCATTTATCTGAAAGCCGCCAAAATATGGGACTGAACACTGTATATATTACTCGAGAACTACAACAACGCATTAGTCATAAATACATAATAGTAAGAAAGAAGAATTGATGGTCAGAGCTTCGAAAGAGAGTACTTCTCAAGAGTCGCAAAACACAAATCTCTAGTAGACAAGTCTTACAAATGAAGCTTAAATCTTGTAGTAGAGCTTCTTGACCTCGTTTATAGACCGTGTTGCAGGATTACCCAAATAGTAAACGTCCGCCAAAGAAGCATAAATGATTATGTTTGAAAAAAGCATATGACTTGAGGTTGGACTTCATAAGCGTAAAAGTAAGTAGCTAAATGTGACAAATAATTTTTTCCACTCCTAAGGCAATTTCGAGTGATAGAAGGGGCATTCTGGGTGATGAAAAATACGAAATATTGTTCCTGGTCATTTCAGAAACCAAAGAGTTGAAGAATGACTTTGTATGAAAAACCGACGACAATAAAGCGAAAATTGGAACGAGAAAAAAACCGGAAAAAGGCGACACACAAAGTTATGTTGTTCGGCAAATTTGCCTACGTCCACGCTGAATCGAGCAGGATTTTATTAAGTATGAGGAATTACACCGTCGACCACGTCGACTCTACAAGAAGAAAAGAAAACTCTCCTTTTCTTTTTTCTCTCTCTCCTTCTCTCTCTCTCTCTCTCTCTCTCTCTCTTTTTCTCTCTCTCTCTCCTTTTCTTCTCTACCAAAGCCACGTAAGAAGATTAAAAAGGGGAACAAGTTTCTTCTCTACCAAAGCCACGTAAGAAGAAAACAAGCTTTTTCTTTTTCTTTGCACGCATCAGCCAAAAAAAGGAGAGAAGGTGAGGTCCATTGGCAGGCTTTAGCTTTGCCTTTTATAGGGAGCATAAAAAGCTTAACAAGGAAATTCCTTTTGGCGGGACGACACAAGGAAGATGGCGGGACGCGGTTCCGCGTGGTTTAAAAGGAAATAGGCATGGAGGTATTTTAGGGAAGCTTTAATGGAGTTATTAAACTAATTAACGGCCATTTTACTTCAAGTGGACCGGGCTCTACCTACTTAACAATTCTCCCACTTGGAGACTGGGACACTGACTGTGTCACCCACTAAGTCTTACTCCATCTACGGTCAGTATCGATCTTTCCTCAACCGTGATATCCTCCACCTCTGCAACTCAAAGTCATTGTTTCACGATAGAAGACCAATCGAAGTCGAGCACAACTGATTGCTCAAGAGTAACACCTTTAGTCAACATATCAGCAGGGTTTTTGCTTCCACAAATTTTCTCAAGTAGCTACTGTCCGTCATTCAACAATGATCGTATGAAGTGGTACTTGATCTGAATATGCTTGGTCCTGGACTGAAATGCTGGGTTCCTGACAAGGAATATGTCACTCTGACTATCACTGTAGAGAATGCCCTTTTGATCCTTCTTGCCCAATTCATTCAAGAAGCCCTGTAACCATATCATCTCATTTGCAGCCTCTGACACTGCTACATACTCAGCTTCTGTAGTAGACAACGAAATTATCTTCTGCAGATTTGAGCACCATGATACAGCAGTACCACCAAGAGTATAAACATAACCTGTGATGCTCCTTCTGGTATCAATGTCTCCAGATAGATCAGCATCAACATAACCACATACCTCCAGGCTCTTTCCTGAGAAACACAAGCAGGTTTCTGAAGAGCCTCTTAGGTATCTGAAGATCCACTTCACAGCTTCCCAGTGTTCCTTTCCTCGGATTACTCATGTATCTCGCTCATAACTCCCATTCGCATGAGCAATATCCGGTCCGAGTGCGACCATAAGCATATATAAGTGAACCAATAGATCGAAGCGTAAGGAACCTTACTCATATAGTCTCGTTCCTCATCCGACGTGGGTGAGTCGACTCTTCGCCGAGTCCGAAATGATCGCCCAAAGGTGTGCCAACTGGTTTGGCCTTGTCCATATTGAACCCGTTAAGCACCTTTTTCACATATTCGACTTATGAAAGTCTTAACGTACCTTTGACTTTGTCTACGATAATTTTCATGCCAAGCATTTGCTTTGCCGCTCCCAAATCCTTCATTGCAAAGTGTTTTGACATCTGCTTCATCAGATTATTGATCTCATGAATGCTAGCTCCTGCAATAAGCATATCATCCACATACAACAATAAGATGATATATGAATTGTCAAAATATCTGACATAGCAGCAATGATCTGCCTGACATCTGTTGTACCCTGCATTGAGCATGAATTTATCAAACTTCTTGTACCACTGTCTAGGAGCTTGCTTCAGGCCATACAAGCTATTTTTCAATCTGCAAACTGATTCTTCCTTTCCCTGTGCCACGAACCCTTCAGGTTGGTGCATGTAGATGTCCTCTTCAAGGTCTCCATGAAGAAAAGCTGTCTTCACATCTAACTGCTCAAGGAAGAGATTTTCAGTAGCAACCATAGACAATACCATTTTGATGGTTGTAAGCTTCACCACAGGAGAGAAAATCTCGGAGTAATCAATACCATGCTTCTGCTGAAACCCTTTAACAATAAGTCTTGCCTTGTACCTTTTACTGCCATCATGTTCAGTCTTTACCCGATACACCCACTTGTTGTGTAAAGCCTTCTTCCATGGTGGAAGATCTGTTAGCTCCCAAGTCTGATTTTCTAGCAGAGAATCCATCTCCTCCTTCATGGCTAGCTCCCACTTGCTCGAATTTTCATCTTGCAAGGTTTCTTCATAACTCTGAGGTTCTCCACCATCAGTCAGCATAATGTAGTTTAAAGTAGGAGAATACCTCTGTGGAGAATGGCTAGCCCTTTCTGACCTGCGAACAGTAGTTGGAGTAGTGAATGACTCTGAACCTGATTGCGGAACAATGGGAATGGGTGCCCCGGACCCACTCTCGTCGTCATTCACATCTTGATCATGACCTATGACCTCTGGTAGATCGTTAAACTTTACGAACTCTGATTCCTGAGGAGCTACTTTAGAATTTGTACTAGCCTTGTCTTTGTACATCATCTTCTCATTAAAGATCACGTTCTCGCTCCTTATGATCTTCCGTTTCTGATCATCCCGAAACGATACCCAAATGCATCATCTCCATAGCCAATGAAGTAACACTTCTTCGACTTAGCCTCGAAGCTTACTTCGAGCATCCGGATTAATAAGAACATATGAAAGACAACCAAAAGTCTTAAGGTGAGAAAATTTGACCTCTTTATCGCTCCGGACTTCCTCGGGTAATTCACGGTCCCAATGGAACGGATGGCCCCCCGTCGATCAAATAGGACCGCAAGGCCGACCGCATCCGCCCGCAAAGCCGGTGGTAGTCCGGCGTGTAATCTCATGCTTCTAGCCCTCTCATTGATGGTCATGTTCATGCGCTCTCGCAACACCATTTCTGTCGTGGTGTCCCCGGAATGGTCTTCTCCATTCGATGCCACGAGCCGCACGCACTCCTTGAACCCACCATCGATGTACTCACCACCATTGTCAGATCTCAAACATTTTAGTTTTAGATCTGTCTCTGTCTCAACCATGGCCTTCCAAGTTTTGAACACAGAAAATACATCTGATTTGTGTTTCAGAAAATAAACCCATACATTTCTGTTGTGGTCATCTATGAATGTGACGTGGTAGCGAGAGCCTCCAAGAGATGCCGCTGGGGAAGGTCCCCACACATCGGTGTGTACAAGTTCTAATTTTCCTGCCTTTAGCGTTCTGCCACCTTTCAGGAAACTGACCTTCTTCTGCTTCCCCATGATGCAACTTTCACACATGCCAAGATCAACTGACTTCAGTTCTGGCAGCTTGCCTCTGGACTGAAGCTCTTTCATGCCTCTCAGACTCATGTGTCCCAACCTGGAATGCCATATGTCTGCTGTGCTCTCTGCAACTGTAGTATCAACACTGTTAATTAAACCAGTAGTCATATACAACGTACCAGTCTTCTCACCTCGAGCCAGTACTAGTGCTCCTTTAGTTACCTTCCAGGTGTTATCCGAGAATACTACTGTATGCCCTCCTTCATCTAGCTGCCCAACAGAAATTAGATTTTTCTTCAGCTCAGAAATATGTCTGACCTTTTGCAAGATCCATTTGCTTTTGTTAGGGAGTGCAATTTCAACATCTCTCATCCCCACTACGTTCAAAGCCGCTCCATCAGCAAGTACACCTTCCCAAAGTCACCTGCAACATAGTTTTGCATTAACTCCCGGTGGGAAGATGTATGAAAAGATGCCCCTGAATCCAGTATACAGTCGTCAACGGAGCTGTGAACTGCAAGCAACAACACATCCTGAACTTCTTCAGTTACAGCATTAGCACCGGTGTTCTCCGTCTTTTGAGAACTTCTGCAGTTCTTCTTTATGTGGCCAGTTTTGCCACAGTTCCAACAGGTTGCTTGTTAACCAGACTTTGAATGATTAACTGCGAATCCCCGTAGATGTTGATGTTCATTATCCCCATTTGAATAGTTAATTCCAGTCCTGTTATGAGGGTTTCGTATTCCGCTTCGTTGTTTGTACACGGCTCTGTCAAGTGGTAGGAGTATCTTAACATCCCCCGCTCCGGTGTTATAAAGATTAATCCGATCCCTGCCTTACCGGGCACTATCACTTGTGATTCTTCATCTTTGTGTGCTGAAGATGCTCCATCGAAATATAATTCCCAACGTCGATCATCAGGGTCTTCTAAGCTCATTATTTGTTCGTCTGGCAAGTCGTCATTGAGAGGAGATTTTGCCAGCAAAGGGTGTGCTTGCGAGGAAGTCCGCTAGGACTTGTCCCTTTACGGCACGAAGAGGCACGAAAGTTATATCGAATTGCAATAATATCATTGACCATCCGGAAAGTCCGTCGGAAAGCGTTGGACGAGTCATCAAGTATTGCAATGGATTAAATTTCGAGATCAGGTTGACCTTATGAGAAAGCATGTAGTGCCTGAGCTTTTGAGCGGCGAAGATCAGGGCCAAACAATGTTTTTCAATTGCGGGATACATTATTTCCGTCGGAAGTAAACGACGGCTTAGGTAGTAAAGAGCATTTTCTTTACCCTCATCATTGACCTGGCTAACGAGGCTCCGAGAGAGTCGTCTAAAGCCGCGGTATAAAGTATCGCTGGTCTACCCGAGACCGAGGTCGCTAAGACGGGAGGTGTCATTAAATATTGCTTAATGTCCTCGAAGGCCCTCTCGGCATTTCTCTTCCCAAATAAATTTGGCGTCCTTTTTAACTAGTGCCGAGAAAGGCCGACACCTACTCGACAAGTTCGAGATAAAGCGTCGAAGATATGCCAACTTCCTTGAAAAGATCGTAGTTGTTTTAAGGTTCCGGGAGGCGGCATTTCTAAGATAGCTTTAATCTTTTCCGGGTCGATTTCAATTCCACGATGTCGGACAACGAATCCTAAGAATTTCCGGAGGTGGCGCCGAAGGCGCATTTTAAGGGATTCATCTTAAGGTTAAATTGTCTTAATCGTTCGAAAACAATTCTCAAATCATACGAGTGGTTTTCCTTTACTTTGCTTTTGATGACCACATCGTCCACGTAGCATTCGACTTGATTGTGGATGAGATCATCAAAAATTCTTGTCATTGCTCTCTGGTAGGTTGCTCCTGCGTTCTTCAGTCCGAATGACATCACTGTGTAGCAATATACTCCGATCGGTGTTCTGAATGTTGTAAGTTTTTCATCTTCTGGAGCCATTTTTATCTGGTTGTATCCTGAAGATCCATCCATGAATGAGAATATTTCATGTGTTGAAGCAATGTCGATCATTAATTATGGGATCGGTAGAGGGAATTCATCTTTTAGACATGCCTTATTTAAATCTCTGAAATCCACACAAATTCTGATCTGACCATTCTTCTTCCTGACTGGTACCACATTGGCTAACCAAGTCGGGTATTATTCTTCACGGAAAAATTTAGCGTCTATTAGCTTTTTAACTTCGGCTATGACTTGTTGTTCGATTTCTAGACGCATTCTTCTGGGACCTTGTCTGATCGGGACAGAAGTAGGATCCACTCCTAGCTTATGGACTGCGACCTCTGGAGCTAATCCTGGCATCTCATCGTAGTTCCAAGCAAAACAATCTTTAAATTTCATTAATAACTTGATTATTTCTTCGGAGTCTTCTTTATTGAGTAAGGAGCTAACAAAGGTAGGTCTAGGCTCTTCGCTAGTACCTAAGTTAACTTCTGTTAACTCATCTATTGTAGATTTGATCTCTTCTTCGAACTCTGGTGGAGCGTTTCCAATTTGTAAATCTTCAAGTTCTTCTGTAGTTTCCATGCAGTCTTCATTGGACTTGCAAGTGATAACCAAGCAAAATTCAGTATCGTCAACTGATCCTACTGTGCCGAATCCGAGACCATGCTTTGAATTGGGTGGACGACCAGAGTTATTCCATAATTTTTCAAAATGTTGTGATTGACATTTTGTCCATTGTCGAGGTAAGAAACCACGTTGAATTAAATTTTAAACACAGGGAGAGTACCACTCAAAAGGCAATTTCATTATTCTGATGAAGTAACATCTTCAAATTGTACATTATTTTCAGTTTCGGAGGAAGGAGCACCACGGTAGAATTTGATTGGCTTTGCACCGCCGCTACGTACCTCTTTCACCACCATACCCTCGATCTTATTAGAATGGATCGGGGTCAGGGTCATAGTATGTACGTAGTGGTTAATCTTCTCGTACATCGATTTATATTCCTCATTCTTTTCATCTTCGAGAGAGATCCTGAATTGCGACTTCTTCCGACTTATTGTCGCTGCTTCTTGTTTGATCTCTTTTTCTTCTTCAGAACTATCTTCCCAATCAACATTGATGGCTGGTTTCCTCTGTCCAACTGTCCCAACTTCTCCGCCACGACCTCGTCCCCGGCCTCGACCTCGGATGCGAGTTGTGGAGAAACCTTCACCATCTCGCCGTAAGGGAGTGGTGAGTGGCTCGTTGGACTAGAACTTCAGGTTCCTCGTCGTCCCGAACTTCCTTTGCTTCATTCGTTATGGTATCTCTGGAGAAGATTGTTTTTTTCGGGGGTGCGTAATAAGCTGCATCTTCATGGATTCCAATTTCATGTACGGAGAATGGTTGTAAGTCACCTTTGATGCACTGTTCCCCTCCATCGTAGTATTTGATGCACTGATGTAGGGATGATGGTACCATCCTATTTTCATGTATCCATGGTCGGCCCGATGAGAGCGTTGAATGACGTTTCGAATCGATTATGTGAAATTTTGCGGTTGTCTTTGCCAAGTCACCGGTCTTCATTAGCAGTGTTATTGATCCGAGGGCTCTTTCTCCTTTCTGGTTGGATCCTCTTAATAACATTTTGTCCGCTTCGAGCTCGCGAGCATCAATTTCCAAGTATGCTAGCGTTCGAAGATTCATTATATTGATTGATGCTCCTGGATCCACCAATACTGCGGAGAGTATAAACTTCCCGATTGTGATCGAAATGTACAACGGTCGGTTGTGGTCTCGTCGTCCCAAGTAGTAGGTCATTGTCCAGTGAAGGTAACACCTCGCTCGTTCCTTTAACGAGCAAACCTCATCTAAGGAATCTCCAGATCATTTGAGCTAAGCAAATTTCTGGATCAAGTAAGGCCTTGATCGAGCTTCTCTCATCTCCTTTGATAAGATGAGAGCGTCGTAGATGCTCAGTTTGGCTGGTAGTTTCCTAAGATGGGCTAGCACGTTGTAGTCCACTTTATTTCCATGTGTCTCGATTTCTTTCCGAATGGGTATCTCTTCTGCCGGGGTTGGTTCTTCCTGAACAACCACCTGCTTTCCTTTGTCCTTTGGACCCATTCTCGAGGTAGAACTCTTCCACTTCTTAAGTTAACTTCGTAATTTCTTCTAAATCTAGTATTGAGTTTCTTTGGTGTCTCCTCTTGAATCGGAATGACGGGTTCTTCCGGATTAGCTTCGAGTCCGAAGGCTCTAACTCTATTGTGACTGGAGCTCCTCGAAACTCGCAAATAGATTCATTGCTTGTTGAACTCTCGTAGCCTCCTTGGTGGATGTCTTCTTTGTCATTGTGATCGTCGAGATTGTGTATGATTTGAGAATTGTCATTTGTATCGGAATCGATGTCCGGATTAGGTTGATTGTCGCTAGTTACGTAATCGTTAGAAACGATCGAAAACGTAGCCAACGCCATAACCCTTATCATTATAAGATCCCACCGGAGTGAGCGGATAATCATACGGAGTCGGAGGTTCGAGGAATTTCTCCCCGAATCGGAAATAACTATCCTAGGATAAGCGGCCCCTAGTCTAGCCTTAAGAGCCTCGGTCTTCTCTTCTTCGTCGATTTTCTTCTTCTCTTCGATCGTCTCCTGTTGAGGTGGTTCTTCTATCGCAAGTGATAGTGCCGACTTGACGGGTTTCGAACTCTGAATTGAGGCTCGCACCGAAGCGGTTTGGATGTGATCCAAAATCTTCTTCGAAGACTTTGTCCAAGCGGTAGTCCATCCATCATCAGTCGCATAGGGATCTATCGGAACAATGAGATCCGTCGAGATAACATTGACGGAACCTCCTTTACGGGGTTCCTTCATGTACTCCTTCGGGAACGTTATATTCCCTTTCCGAAGATTGTCGTTGAGCCAACTTTTGAAGGTAATACAATCTTCTATCTTGTGTCCAAGCATCCAGGTGGTAAGGGAAAAAGTTGGGATCACCTTTCTTGTCGACTTCTTCGGTTTCTTAGGCTCGGTAGTTGGAAATCCGGAGTCTTCATCGGATCGCGGAACATTTTCGGCACTGCCTCATTCTTGAACGGATACTCCCTGCTCAGAAGCTCCCTTAACGTATGTTGTGGACGAGGCGGTTGTTCATACTGTTGAGATGACTGATAGCTGGGTCGAGGTTGCTGCGGTCGTTCTGACGGTATTTGTATCGGCTGCTTGCCTTTATCGACAGTTGCGACGATCCCGGACTTCTTTTCAAAAGTTTTCACGGGCTTCTGTTTGTCTGTTTTGTCTGTGAAACTTAATTGCTTTGCCTCCTCTTGCAGGCTTCCGGCCTTGCTTAACAACTTATCGAAAGTCTTAATAGTAAATCCCTTGAGGAGAAGTGCTTATCGGGCCGTGAATGCTCTTTAGTAAAATGCCAACTGCATGCTTGTTCTTGTAGTCGTGGCTCACACTTCATACTTAGATTCCTCCATCGAAGTATGTAGTCCACCAAAGTTTCGTTCGGCTACGCTTCTCTACCACTAAATCACCTATAGTGATGTGGTGTCGAGCTCCGGCAAATCGCTTGATGAAGAGGTTCTCTAATTCTGAAAATGTCTTCACCGAGCCGTTTCGTAATTCCGCATACCAATCAAAGGCGATTTCTGACAGGCTGCTGACAAATTGTCGGAAGAGTAAAGCATCACTTTCGCCGGCATTGCAACAACTAGCACGAAAATGTGCAACATGCTGCCGAGGGTTTCCGGTTCCATCAAAGGTCTTGAACAGAGGTGGTACGAAGCCTTTCGGATATTGGACAGCGTCGAATTCTTCGGGGTAAGGTCTACCCGTCCGAATGGATGTCCCGCTCTTTGATTGTGCCAAGGCTTCTCGCACCTGCTGTTCCACCATGCTCTTGATATCCTTTTCCGGAATCATGCTTTGTGTTGCATCCTTCTTTAATTGATCATCCCCGTTGACGGACGTAATCTCCTTTCCTCCGTCTACGATGTGAATAACTTACGGGGGTGTTTCTCTTTGGGGTTGCACTTAACTCTGGAGAGTGGCTAGGGCTACAGCCATCTCTTCCATCCTTTTTGCCATTTGGGCGATCGTATCATCTTTCTCTTGGAGCTGCCTCCTCATTACTTCCGGCTCCTCTCTTTCTGTGAAGCTGACGAAGCTCGCGTTTCAACCATGTTAATTTCTGCATATTCATCATCCATGAACTTGACGAGTCAACTTCATCTCCAAATTTCTCTTCTCTTTCTCTTGCTAATCGCCGAATATCGGTTCTTAACTTTTCCATAGCATCTTCTAATGGTCTTTTCTGTACATCTTTGCAGCTGTCATGCGATAACTGTCGGGTTTCCTTCTCATGAGTCCCCTTTACTGCGGTAGCACTTTCTTCGGACTCAAGTCTCCTGACGAGACTTTCCTTCTCAGGTTGTTGTTTTAATCTTAATTGTCCGGTAGTGGGACGCCATACCATCCTTCTAGCGGCGAAGGTCTGAGGACCGGATGGTGCGTCGACCAAATGCTTTGGAAGGTGGTATCCTCCCTAATTTGTAGTCCTGAAACAACGACGGGTGGACTAGCTTTCATTCTCTTATTTGGCTTTTCCACGACGATAGCGATGTTCTACTCGCGGCCCAAGACGGGACTTGGGCGGCACCCGCCCCATCCTTCTTAAAATTTCGACACGGGGCATTTTTCTTTCCTTGCTAACTTTTCTATCGGGGTTTGCGGTCGAGCGAATGGCGTAATTCTAGCCCTTTTCTTACGGCCGTTGTTGTAATATGCGAGTCGAGGCAATGCGGAAGCAATCTTGCGGATATTTTCCTCGTCCTCTGCGTGCGGAAGGGGATGAAACCTACTTCCTCCCAAAAGTGGTATGTATTCGAGCGGCGGTGTATACTCGGGTAGTTACGGGATTTCCTCCGGAAAGCGACTTCGGCGGCTACGACTTCTCTAGCAATCTTTCTACTTATGTTCCTCCTGCGAGTCCAGTGTCGGTGATGGAATTCTCGAGCTGGACCCGATCTCGAAAACGGAAGGTCTCACGGGAAGATGCGTACCCTCCACGGTAACGGGTTCATCGCGGTTCCGAATTTCCTTCCCCTTTAGTACGGCGAAGGCGGGGTAGGTGCGGAGACAACTAGACCGGTGGGGGTAGCAACAACGGTCCTTCTGCGAACAACGGTACTCCTTTCGGTTGGAATCTTTTGCAGAGGAGGGAATTCATGAGTTGACTCGAGGTTAAACTCAATCAACGGCTTCTCAGTTTCTGGTACTTTGCTTGTGAGTGAAAAGAGAGTGACGTCGGGGATTTTGATGTCGGTGTCCCCGAATCCTTGTTCGAATCGAATAAATCCATTGTCAGGCAGTTCGTCCTTGAACACGGCCAGGTCGAGTCCGTTGACGAAGGAGACGATCAGTTTTGGGGCTTCCATTTCTGCAGGGCAGATTCCAAGTGTTAATCTCCGAATCGTGCTTCTTCTTATCGTAGAACTTACGACGAAAAAGAAAGAGTCTGAACACATTTTTGTTTACCCTAGCGTATTTGTGATATTAAAAGAAAATTGTTTTTTCGAAAAGATTTGTCTGTTAGGAAGGAGAATTATTAAAAGAAGGAAAGTTGTAGGAAGGGTAAAAGGAATTGATTAGGAACTGGAGAAGGAAGAGAAAGTCTTGTAGAAACTTCTCGACCCGCAAGACCGCTCCTAAACTAATACCTATTGGGGTCCACCCCACCTCAGAAATGAGGTAAAAGGATCTCGGAACCTCTCTGTTTATGGGTGTCTAAACAGTGGTTCATAAATCCGAGAGAATGTTGGCTGTACTTGTTCAAGGTAGAAATGAACATAGTATTCCAACGGAAAGAAGGGTAGTTTGATCCACAAGGGACATGGATACACTACCGATTTTTGAAAGCAGAATTATCTGATTAAAATGGAGAGAGGAATTTTCCCCAGCGAAGTCGCCAGAAGTTGTCGGCGAATTTTTAATTTAATTTAAATAAATAAGTTGAAAAAGTAGTATTTGGTTTTGAAAATAATTTTTTTTTATTTGAAGATTTTAAGATATGAAATCAAACTGATCTCACATCCCGAATAGTTTACATAAACGAGCACCGCTCCACAAACCGTGTATCTATCCCGAAGAATAGACACCGTTGTTTGGTGATGGGGCTCGATTAAATAAACTAGAAGATTTGTGACATCCGTTTGGTCTACGAACCAATTTTATAAGCCGAACAAGTTCCCTCGCTTAAAATAAAGGAATTAAGCGGGGTTTATATTACACGGGTTCTTAAAATTCCTATAAGGGCAAGCCCCTATAGTTAATTACATCTTAAGTGACGGGAATCACCTAAGAAAACTCTCGATAATAATCAGTAGTTCTACTCTCAAGAATTTCAAAGTTTAAGTTTTCAAAGGATTGAATTTTGGAATTTCAATAGGGAATGGATCAAATTTAGAACATTTTGTTTTGGGAATTCAAAAGGAAGAAAAGTAGGAGAAATTACAGATTCGAAGCGAACTTCGGTAATTTTCCGACTATCCTATTGTTTGGCTTGGATTTAGGAAAGTCCTAATGTTTATTTAATGTTTTGATCTTGCCAATTTTAATTAATTAGGACTTATATTCGTATGACAAAATCATACAAATAGTCTTGAAGATGTGAGGGTTTATGTCGTACCAAACGACTACCTCGGAGTCCTAAGACCGGTTAGGGCTTAATCTACATGACATGATTATGCAAATGCCTAACAAAAGGTTGAGGATTTATATTGCACTAGGCAAACTACCTCGAAGTCCTATGGCTTGGTTATTTAATTCTAAGAAAGTTTTGCTGAAGTAGACTCAGGCTTCGCTGATGACGATGGCCGAGCTGCCCACCATGCTCCAAACTCCTTGTTGTTGCAGAGGTATAGTTTTAGAAGTCATAAATCAGGAGATGAGAGAAGTGTTTTGGTTTAGAGAAAATCTTAATTTCCAAGTGTTTTTTATGTTTTAATTAAAACAAATCTTAAAGTTGATTATAACAACACCGGTTAAGATCCCACGGTTCCATCCTTACGGCATCGTTATTTTTATCGGATTCACTTAGTCCAGATGAATTTGCTAAACTCAACTAAATGAGTTCCACACTTTCATTTAGACCGTGGGAAATCCCGTTAGCAACACGTAGGTTACATCATCCGAGGAATTCCCGATCATCCAACAAGACGTTTTAATTTAGTTGTAGTTGTAGTTTTGTATTACGTTTTGTGATTAAATTTTGAGTTATATTATATTTTGAAATGTTGTGGCGGTGAATTTTATCTTGTAATGACTTTTAATTTAGTTTTGGTTACAGTTTTAGGGACTATCCTAAAAGTGTGGGTTTTCATGCAACAGTTGTTTATCATGCAAGAAAAGTAAGTGCGATGCGATTAAATAAATTGCAATAAGGTAAATTGCAATAAAATAAAAGCGTACCTGGAGGGTCTTCCCGTCATCCCAAGCTGCACTTAAAACACAATTAGAATATTTAAGCATTTAAAGCAAGTCCCTAGGTAAAGCTAAGGGAAGGGTTATGGTTTTCTACCAAGGTCCTACTCCTATAGCTAGTCATCTCCTATGACGTCTAGGTTCTTGTGTTTTGGTTTGAGGACGATTTTCTTCATCAAAGAACAATTAAGTTCGATTGTTCTTATAAACATCCCATCATATCGAGGAAGTGCTTAAGACTAGTCTTAAACATCTTTTCAATATTTCTAGGATTATTTTTTAAGTCCAAGAGAATTTAATTATACAAATGAATTAATCGTCCGGAATTCAAGTTTTGTTGTTATCTTACTCAGTGAACTAGGACATTTGAATATCCTATGAGTGAAGTAACACTTCACTTAACGTTCTGTTTAGGAGTTATGACAACAAAAGCTTTCGAGGGCAAATTAATGTTCAAATGGTTTGTGATTTAATTTAATTTCAGTTAACGGGTTAAAGTTTGGAATAGTGTTCAAGTTGCTTCATATTTATTTTTGAATTTCTTTATGTCTTAGGTGATGTTATTTTTAATTCAAATTAATTTAACTTTAATTTAATTTAATTTGGTTTAGTTTTAATTTTAATTTAATTTATTTAATTTTAATCTAATTTTAATTTTAACTTGATTTTATTTTTTAATTTAATTTAATTTAATTTAATTTAATATGATTTAATTTAATTTAATTTAATTTAATTTGATTTAATTTAATTTAATTTAATTTAATTTAATTTAATTTAATTTAATTTAATTTAATTTAATTTGATTTAATTTGATATGTTTTAATTTAATTTAATTTTAATTTTAATTTAATTTTATTTTTAATTTTAATTTAATATTTTATTTTTTTATGTTTTAAAGATGATTTAATTTTAATTATTAAAGTATTAATTTAATTGAAATTTTAAAAGGATTTAATTTAAATAATTTAACGTTAATTTAATTTAATGATTAAGTCTTTTAGTATTTTAAATCTTAAATTTGGATTATCATTTTAATTAGCAATTAAATATTATTGAGATGATTAATTTAGGGATTCTTAAATTAAACAACAAATCTCTTCCTAATAATATCCATATTTTAATAATTTCAATTTTATCATTCTTCCAAATTTAATTAATTATTTAATTAAGGTTTATTTTAATTATTTTTAAATTGTTTAATAGGTTTCTACCCTTATTATTCAAATTTCAATCATCCAAATCAGATTAGGATCAAATATTTTATTCTTTAATTTTATTAAGCCTAAAGTTTTAATTAAAGGTTAAAATTTTAATTACCATTTTGCCCTTCAAGTTTAATAATTTCATAACTCACTAAATTGATCTTAAATGAACTTGAAATTTTTATGTGACTTCACTCATATGTCAATAAAGGCATGAGAGGAGAAAATGTGATTTTTCTGTATTTAATTTATTTATGTAATTATTTTTGGTGGAAAATAGGGATTTCCAAGGAAAATTTAATAATATGACCAAGGGAAATTTTCTGTCCTTAAGAAAATTATGGGACATTCCTAATGACCAGAGGACCACTTAGACCAATTTTGGTGATTTTTTTTGAATTATATTCTTTTTATTATAATTATTTTGAGTTTAGGAGTATTAATTAATTTAAAAATGAAATAAAGGTTGAAAAATGAATTTTATATTTTTCAAACATCTCTCTGATATCAAGGAAAATCAGAGAATCAATTTTTACAAATTTCTGATTTTTCTTTGATTTATTAGAATTATTTTAGTGGAAATGTTAAAAAATACAGTTTTTTTTTAATTTTAAAATTACCTTAGGGCTTTAAAATTTAATATCTCATCATATAGACTTAAGAAAAATATGGGGTTTGTTCCTAAGTGATTAAAATTCAAAATGTGACATTTTGGTGAATTTTATTATTTTTGTGATTTTTATTATTTTTTAATTATTAAAAATATTAAAATAATGCAAAAAAATCAACTTTTTTAGAAAATTGAAATTTTAATTTTCTTAAATTCCCCTGATATCAGAGAGGCTCCAAAACCAATTTGGTGAATTTTTAAAAAGCATTTCGAAAGTTATGAATTTTTTAAATTTAATTTTGGCTAAATGGCTTAATCAACCCATTTGATAGGGCTAACCAAGTCCAATTGACTTCAAACTTTTATGGTGGGTTCCTCTGATCCTAAAGGTCAGTGGAGGATTGATTTCAAGTCAATTTGATGTATGATTAGCTCTAATTAATTAAGGACCTATTTTGGGTGTTTAAGCCAATTAGGGTTATTCCAAGTGGATTAATTCAAAACCTATTTTTCCTAGAGTCCTCTGCAGTCATAATAAACATCCTCAAATTTTCCTAGAATTTATTTCACAACATCCTAATTATTGGAATTAAAATATTCAGAATAGTGACCTAGAATTGAAAAATCAATAACTCTCCATAGGGGTGGCCTCTGACTTTGGAAAATTCAAGGAATGTTCCCAAATTCAGAGGCTTCAAAAGCCCTATGGTCTCATGCCATGGTGAATTGTATACATGCATGGAGAATTGAAAATGTCCAGAGACTAAATAAATTATTAAAAATAAAATACCGATGAAATTAAATGATTTCTTTCCACATTATTCTCCTCTGTTCACTCGAGCGAGAGGGTATTTTTATTTTATTTTTCCGATTTTCCTACACAAAGTTATGCATTTTTGAAGTTTAGGGAATTAAATAAATAGGAAAATAACCTAATTTCCTACTTATCCACGCGGCGCCCTGTCATCCTCGGCATCTCCGAACGGCCACGCGGCGCGCTCCCATTCGACGCCGCCACTTGATTCAGCAGCCCGGGTCCCGCCTTTCGCGTATCATCCGTTGATCCGACCTGATCTAAGCCGTCCATCCGCGCGTGTATTGAATGAACGGCATCCGTTCATCGTCCCCAAGCCTCCTAGCCCGAGAACCGTCCACACTAAAACCCTAAGAACTCACTCATTTCTCAACGGATTTTCGTGTTCTTATGCTCTATGGATTCGTCTCGAAGAGACGAACACATCCATACGGTTTATGTAGCATGAAATTGACTCAATAAAAATGGAGAATGTTCAGAAGCTCGGGAAGAAGAGTGAGACCATGCCTTTGCTTAGAGAAGTGTGGCTTCGATCTGAGGGTTGTGTCACCTTCGATTGAGTCCAAGCAAGCTCCAGATGAAGTCTCCTGGCCTGGTTAATTGTCTAGGTAGGGTTTCGACCACAGCCGATTACAAAGCTTGGAGTACGGAACGGATGGGTGGCCCGGAGAGGGGGCTTTTGCTTGGTAGACTTCTTCCCTTGGTACGGTGAAGGTGTAGGATCAATCGATTTGGGGATTGGTCCACTGTGAAGAAGTGTCCTGGTTTTTGTCTTGAAGTTTGAACTCGAAATTGAGCTCGATTGGAGGGAATTGAGGCTGGAATCCGGTGGGAATCAAGTGCTACTATGTGTAGAGAGTGGTCTGGAATGATTTTGGCAGAGTTTCCTTAAGGTTGGTTCAGCACCTCTTCCATGGCCGAGAGAGGTGGGGTTTAAATAGAGTGGCTGGAGGCTCTCCCAGGGGGAGTTAGGGCTTGGGATCGAGCTTGCTCAGTGAGGAGAAGAACAGCCATGGTGGTCATTGGGCATGGGGCGACTCGGCGGGTGAGAATTCCAAGCTTGGGCTCACATGATGCTCTCGGGTGTGGTGTTTTCCGGCGGCCGGGTGGTGGCCGGCAGGCAAGGGTCACCATCTTGACCAGGGAGGTCAGGGCTTGGCAATGGTGAAGTCAATTGGGCTTGGACATGTGTAAAGTGCTTGGACTAAAATGGTATGGGGGAGGCCACTTAGGCTTGATTTGGGTCAACCCATCCTTTTGGGCTAGGTGCACCACCCAAGGCCTGGTTTTGGGCTGAAAAGAGTCACTTGGGTCAGCTGCCATGGAGTGGTGAAGTCTCCATCCATGGTGAGGTGGCTAAGCTTGGTTTAGTGTGTGGCATGCTTATGGTTAAAAAGGCTTAATGAAGGATTAGGAAAGGGGGCCCTCCTTTTGCCATTAATGGCTTGGTCACATGTCAAACCTTCCATGGCTTCATGTGGCTTGTCCATGGCTTGCATGTGGCTTCATTTGGCTCATCCTTGACTTAGGAAAAGTGGATCCATTTATATGAAAAAGGAATTTGGAGATTTTGGCAATTTAGTGAAAAATTTAGATGGTGCTTGATTTAGGTTGATTTGATGATTGATTTGGGACTTTGGAATTGATTCCAATTAAAGGGATGATGAGAAGGAATTGTCATGTGGGCTTTGGGCTTTTGGATTTCACTTTGGATGGGCTTTCAAGATGGTTTAGAGAGTGGGCTTTTAGATTTCAAAACAAATTTTAGGATGAAAATTTTGCAAAGGATTGGATCCAATAAGTGTTGAATTTAATTTAGGAATGTTTCATGAATGATTTGGAATAAATTTGAAGTGGTTTGGGCTTGAATTGGGTTGGATTTGGACCTCTTTGGTAAATGGGCCAATGTAGGTCAAATTGGGCTAACTTGGGCCAATGTTGGACTAGGGTTGAAATTGATGTAAAATAAATGTTGGGAAATGTTTATGGGAGTGTTTCAAAGAGGTTTTGGCTTTGGTTGGGTTTTGATTTTGGGGTTTGGGCTTATTTGGGTTAGGTTTGGGTTTAGGTCAAAATTGGGCCTTTTAGCTTTGGGTTGAATTTGAGTGGGGTTTGGGTCTAAATTTTGGGTAAATCATGTTAGTGTTTTGTTTGTGGGGATGTTAGGGAAGGTTTAGAAAAGATTTGGGGTTAATTGGAGTTGAATTGGTTTGGTTTGGGTTAGGTTTGGGTCATGGGTCCAAATTGGGCTTTAAGGCCAAAAGTGAAATTGGATTCAAATGTCAATCAAATTGGACTTGGATCTGGTCTAGATTGGTGTTGGGAATGTTAAATTGAAGTTTAGAATTGAATTGGACCAGAATTTGGGTCAATTGGGTAGGTTTGGCTTGACATTGGGTTGGGTTAAAATGGGTCAAATTGGGGGTTTTGACAAAAGTGGGGTAAATTGACAAAATTGGCCCATAGTGTAGTTGAACAAAATGAAATTGGGAATATTTGGGATTTTTTGGAATTTTCTGGGAATTTTCTGAATTTTTGGATTTTTGGGTCAAGAGGGGTATTTTGGGTATTTGGAGGGTATTGGGAGGTATTTTTGGAATTTTTGGTATTTTTGGCTATGGATGATCAACTTGATTGGTGAGGAAATGTTTAGGAATGGTTTTGGGGAATTTTTGGTGATTTGGAAATTTTGGAGGATTTGGGCGGGTGTAGGGTCTTGGGGGTCAAAAATCGAAAATTTGCAAAATTGAAGATTGGGTAAATGTAAGTGGAATGAAATCATTTTGGTTGAGCCATGAAGCCATATCAAGCCCACATGAGTCAGGAAGGGACTCATTTGAGGCATCCACTATGTTGTTCCTAACCCTCTTAGCCAAGGGCTTAGGGGTTAAGGACCATCCATGTGAATCAACTCTATAAGTCAGGAAGTCAAGTTGGGTATGGGTGTGGTTTTAGGAGGTGTGTGAAAGTATAGTGTATGAGTGTAGTGTGTGTGTAGGTCAGCCCTCACCAGACCAGGCCACCCAGGGCAGTCTTAAGGCCAAAGAGTCCTATAGGAACCCATCCTTTAAACTTCCACATTTGATTTCAACCCTCTAGGTGATTAGGGGTCTACAATCAAGTTTGTGGAGTTTGCAGGGAGTTAAGAAGTGGTTTGAATCTCTAAATGGTGGGTCCCAATTCTAATCCTCTAGGATAGTCAAAGGAAAAGCCTAAGGCTAGATCCTAAGTACTAAAGAGAAGAAGAGAAGACCTCATCAAAAATGAGGTCAACACTTCCATAACAGCAAAGAATCAGTTTCAATAATAATATATTTCCATCCTCGATTAAGAGCAGTATACAAACCAAAAACAACAGCCTCGGCTTCAGCAACTAAAGGAGAAGAAGAAAGAGATTTAGAAGCAAACCAATAAATGGGAAGCCCCAAAACATCACGAAAAATGCCCCCAACACTAGCACTCGTAGGCATCCAGCAACCATCACAATTAAGTTTAATAAATGGGAGAGCAGGTTTGGTCCATTTCACAGAATCAGCAACAGTAAGCTTGCAGGAAGGAGCAGTAATAGAAATGCTAAAAGATCCCAATAAACCAGTAAGCTTACTGCAAGCTAATTTAGAGCACTGAATCCAATTTAAGCATTTAATCAAATAACACAATATAAGACTAAAGGTATGATGAACAGAAACAGCTTTTCCATTGTGCTTACTATCATTTCTGGTAATCCAAAGGAACCAGATTACCACAGCAGGAACATTGAAGAAAAAATGCTTACCCAAATTGCGCCAATAATGAAAAATTTCTGTAAGGGAGTTGAAACCATTAGAGGGAAAAGGAAGATGCAGCTGAGTAAAAAGCTGCTTCCAAATAAAAGAGGTAAAGGAACAATTAATGAAAATATGCTCTAAAGTTTCCTCTTGAAGATGACAGAGATAGCAACGAGATGGGAGACGTAAACCTTTAAGCTTCATAATATCATCAGTAGGAATTATTTTATGAAAAACACGCCAAATAAAGAAAGAAATAGAAGGCTTGATCCATTTATTCCAATTCCAGCTAAGATCCAACCCAGGAGGCTGATGAAAATTCTCAGCAAAGGTTTTGGAAATAGAATCACCCAACTTACCTTTAGGTATAGGAACATCCTTCTTATCATTGGTTAGGGGAATAGTAGCAATGTAATTAGCATCAATGATATTAAGAGAAGAGGAAAGCTTATCCATACACCAATCATTATCTTGCCAAAAGTCCTTGACTTTGACATCAATATCATAAGGGCCCCCATACCAATTAGAAAGAGGACCAAAACCAGTCCGATCATCAAACCAAAAGGAGCAATCACCCTTACCTACATCCCAACTGAGTAAAGCATCAGTCTGCTTCGCAACACTAAGCATGGCTTTCCAAATAAAAGAAGCCTTATTATAAACAACCTTTAAAGGATGGAGCTGAGAACAATATTTATCCTTGAGATAAGAAGCCCAAAGAGAATTATCTTTACGAAAACGATACCAAAGCTTCATATAATTAATCTTTATAGAGTCACTAAGACTTCTGAAACCAAGACCACCTTTATCAGTAGGCTTACACAGCTTATTCCAGCTTTTCCAATGATAAGAGGAATGACCTTTACCATCCCAAAGAAACTTATTAAAAAGTCTTTCCATTTTCTGAATAAGGCCAGAAGGCATATTCATAACTTGAAGAGAGTAATGGGGAAGAGAAGTGAGAATACTTTTAAGGAGAGTAACTCTACCTCCAAAAGAAAGAAAAGAATTCTCCCAAGTAAAAATTTTAGTCCTGATTTTCTCAAATAAAGTATTAAAAAGAGCGCTTCTATTTCTGCCCTTGTTAAGCGTAAAACCCAAATAAGAAAGAGGAAGAGAAGCATGCCCGCAACCAGGTATAAGTACAAAGCCAATCCTTCTTGGCAACGAAGTGATCTTTTTATCACAATAAAAGGAGCATTTAGAGACATTAAAATAAAGCCTGGACATATTCGGAAATTAGTAAGATCACTCCAAACCTTTTTTATAGAACGTTTATTAGCATTAGTGAAAATAATCAAGTCATCGACAAAGCATAAATGAGAAATGCTAATATGACCTTTATGCTTATAATTTAAAGAAGGAAAACTGTGATATAAGCAATTTAATATTCTAGAAAGGTAATCAAAAGCAAGGATGAATAAATAGGGAGAGATAGGATCCCCTTGCTTGATGCCCCTATAAGCTTGAAAGAAACCATGACTGTTGCCATTAATAAGGATAGAATAATAGTTATTCTTAAGAATTATGGAAATTAAAGAACAAAAAGTCTCATTAAAGCCAATAGCATGAAGCACATCCATAATGAAATCCCAACAAATCGTATCAAAAGCCTTTTGAATATCCATCTTAAAGAAAACATTACCATCTCTATGTCTAGAATCAATGTCCAAGATTAATTCTTGAACAAGTAAAGCATGATCACAGATATTCCTATCTTTCAAGAAAGCAGTTTGATTAATGCTGATAATAGAATCAAGAAGAGGTTGCATTCTTTTCACAATAATTTTGGAAATGAGTTTAGATATCACAGTGTTAAGACTTATGGGTCTAAAATCACTCCAATGGACTGGATTTTTGATTTTAGGAATCAAAACAATATTAGAACTTTTAAAGTACTTAGGTAAATCCTTACCAGTAAAGAAATCTTGAATAACTTTAATAACATCATTATGGATGATATCCCATCCATTTTTATAAAATTCCACGATGAAACCATCGAGGCCACAGAGACGACCCTCAACCATAGTTTCCAACACAGCCTTAATCTCTGCAGAACTAGGAATAGCAATAAGTAAATTGTTATTGAAAGCTTTAACATCCCTATATAAATCCTTATCAACAGTCCCTAAGTAGGGCTGAGCAGAACTAAACATATTAGTAAAATAACTAACACCATCCTGTATGATATCATGAAGGTTGGTGAGTAAGACACCATCCTTATTATAAATAGAATGGATAGTAGTGAAGTTCCTGCGAGAAGTAATACAAGCAGTATAATATTTAGAATTCCTATCACCATTTAAGAAATTAAGCTTAGCAGCTTTCTGTGCAAGGAGGCATTCCTCCTTAGCAATAGCTTCAGTCAAAAGATTTTGGGCCTGAAGAAGCATATTCATATCAATAAGATCATTAGCATAAGCCTTTTCAAGTTCTTGAAGATTAGCTTCAAGAGATTCGACGTTCTTGTGTAAATTACCAAAAATGTGTCAATTCCAATGCTTAAGATGCTTAGCCAAACCTTTTTGCAACATCCAGAGACGATAACCAGCAGAACCATGCAAAGTAGTGTGCCAATTATCCATCAAAAACTTATTATAATCATTATGCATAGTCCAAGCTTTTAAGAAACTAAAATGATACTTATGGCTAGAAGAATGATTAATAATATTAAGAATAATACGAGCATGGTCAGAGGCTTCAATAGCAAGATGAAGAACCTGGTAATGGTTGAAAGATCTCAACCAAAGAGAATTAGCAACAAAACGATCAAGTCTCTCAAAAGTATGTCTCCTATACCAGGTAAAAGGGTTACCTTTATAGCCCATATCATAAAGACCAGCCATTAAAAAAGCATTATTAAAATAATCAATTAAATTAAGATTAGGTGCAATACCACCTTTTTTCTCAGCTGGAGACGAAATCATATTGAAATCTCCTCCCATAAGCCATTTTTCATTCTCAGTATTGAGACTGGAAAAAAGATTCCAAAGGTCTAACTTATCCTGTTTCAAACAACTAGCATAGATTAAAGTAAAAAAGAAAAGATTCATTAGCACAATGAATTCTAACATGCAAGAATTGATTGTGATTGATAAGAATCTCAACATCTAAGAATGGCTTCCAAAAAAACCAAATTTTATTGTTGCTATTTGTGAAAGATTTATAAGAGCTAAATCTTTTCAAATAGAAGTCATTATTAGCATCAGCAACTAAAGGTTCTAAAATACCAAAGAAGAAGAATTTATAAGTACGAATTAAATTCTTTAAACGATTAGAGGCATTGTTTTTAGCAATACCCCTAATATTCCACACCATAGAATTAATCTTCATAATCTTGAGTAACCTTTCCCACCTCTTGTAACCCAGCAGCTTGATCTTTCAATTAAGAAGATCTAGTAACATGATAAACAAAATCAGCCTCTCTATTGCATTTTATCTTCCTTTTCCTAGAAGATTTTTGAACAATCAAATCCTTCTTATCATCACAACCCACAAGGTTAGAAGTAGTAGTAGGAGAATTGCTAGTTTCAACATTCCTTATAACTTGAAGAGAAACATAACTATCAAGAGCTAAGGAATTATCAATTGCTTGAACAGACAGAGCAAACTGTTTATCAACAGCAATGGAATGATCATGTGCACTCGAGACCTTATCAGAAGAGGGATTCATCACAACAAGAGCCAGATCAGAAGCCAAAGCAGAAGGGCCACCCTTTTCTTGAGGGGGTAAATCAGAATCCAGTTTAGGCCCAGTTTCTTTAGTCAAATCAGAATCCAGTTTAGACCCAGTTTCTTTAGTCATCATAGATCGTGGTTTGTTCTTACGCAATTCCGGATGAGCATTAAAGCAATTGGAAAACAAGTGTCCAAAAAGTTTACAATGACTGCAGTAATGAGGAACAAATTCCAGTTCAACCTTCTGCCAATATCCATCATTAGTATTACCCGACCATATAGAATCATGAAAACCAGCGGTAACATCACGTTCAACCAGGATACGGGCCATAGAAGGTCTGGATAACGAACTAGTAGCCGCATCAAGTTTCAGAGGCTTTCCATAAACAGATGCTATAGAATAAAGAACCTTAGTGTTATAATACTGTAATTTGAGACCGGGAAAACGAATCCAAACAGTAACTAAAGGAGGTTCCTCTGCCGGATTGAAATCCGGAGTCCACTTAAGCAATTTCAGATAACATTTCTCTATGGTCAGGACTTTCTTAGCAAAAAGGGAGGTATAATCCTCTTCTAACTGTAATTTAATCATCATATTCCGACCATCGATAAGGCCTATTTTCCAATCGCCCTTTAAATGTAAATCCGAAAAGTATTTGCGAAGAACTTCCATACGAGGATGAGCATAAGAGAACTTGCCAACTAGAGTATATTTCAAAGGTTCAACAAGAGCGAGCGTGTCTTCTTCAGTAAAAAGAAAATCAAGTTTACCATTCTTTCGAGTAGCCTTCTTGAGAAGGCTATCCGCACCATTCACCGCAAGTAAGTCCTGGAAAGTGGAGGGAAACAAAACTTCCCCCTCAGTATAGGGCTTACCTGACGCCACATCGCAGTAGGAAGGAACATTCACCACATTCGCAGCTAAGGATTAAGAAAATCCAGAGGAACGTGAGGAAGACGAGAGGAGAAAGGGGCCAAAAAACACGCCTAGGGCAAGAAACGTTCCAAGAAAGGCATCGTCCGTTTCATACCCCCGAGAATGTGACCGATCCAAATTCATTTATCATTGTTTTTTATATGTGATGTACTTTATCAAATTTAGTATTTAATTTAATAAATCATCTTCAACATCTTATTAATTAAAATTTTAGGGCATGTACATATAAACCAATCCATGAGTATTTATTTATATGTTTTAACAAGTAATATTTAACGTTTTATCTAAGTCTTTATTAATATAATAAGATATAAATATGCCAATTTATAGTATATGTTAGTAAATAATTGTACATTCTTAAATTTTACCATATATACATATAGGATTTTCCTTATATATATATAGAATTAAAGAAAAAAAAATATTACTTTTTATTTTTAAATTTTATTTAATTCCAAAATTTTAACAAGTTTTATGTAATTATAATGTATTTATTTTTGTACACACCACGACTGTCAGCACAAATCTCAAAGCATTCGGACGGCCCATATGGCGACTCGTGAACAGTTAGTGTTCGGCTCGTCAAAGAGTTCGTGTTCGATTCATTCGATAAGCAAACAAGACGAACACAAACAATTCTTTTTTTGTTCGGTTTATAAACGAACCAAACACGAACAGTCATGTGTTTGAATCATTATTGTTCGAAATATAAAAATAGTTTAAAATAATTATTATATATAAAAAATTGATGATATTGTAAAAATATTTATATACTCTAAAAATGTATTATTTTTTAAAAATTTAAATCGTTTAAAGTTTATCTAAAAAATTATTATCATTTTAACAATTCAAACAATTCAAGCAATACAAACAAATTTGAAAGATTTCAAATAATTCAAACAATTCGAATAATTCAAAGAATTCAAACATTTCAAACTAATTTCAAACAAATCAAACCGAACACAAACAGTAGCTTCATGAACAATTTCAAACACGAGCCTATTTCAAACAAATTTAGTTTCATACAAACCGAACACGAACACGAGCTCTGTTCGCTCGTGTTCGATTCGTTTACACCCCTAGACCATGCGACCGGGGCGTTTGTAGGAATTCTTTATCCCAATTGACGATCAACCCTCCTTCATTGTGATATCCATTTTATAATTATTTTGCTTTAGAAATGGTGCGATCGTGATTTTCGTTTGTATTCCAATTTCAGGCCAACCCACAAACCATGCTTTGAACAATATTATTGCATTCTTGATAGATGGGACGGGAAAGTGGAAGAACAATCATATACGGTTAGAACAGGGGTTGGTTTATGCAGAAACCACAGAGCGCGCTATAGTTAGTGTTGTCAAAATAACTCATTGTTTGTGAATGGCATGTGCTCAGCTTTTTAAGTAGTTCGTGTTCATCACATTCGCTAAGCAAACGAGCTAAACAAGAGTGATACTTTTGGCGTTCGATATATAAACGAGTCGAACACGAACAAAGATTTATTTTTGAATTTTGTTTGTTTTGGCTATATATATATATATATATATATATATATATATATATATATATATATATATATATATATACTTATTTATCTGATGAGTTTTTTTTTAATAATTTAATTGGATTTTAAACTCGTCGCAATCCTTAACATCCTACAATTACATGACTTCTAAAAAATATGATAAATCTGCTAATAGAGTTAAAAGTCATCTTACTCTCAATATTACTTCGGTTATGATATCATTCTTCTTTTACTCATGACTGTAACAAACCTCATTTTATGAGAGGTTTAGTAATCAAAATTTTAACTGTTTTAAGTGTGTTAAGTAGGTGGAGCCCGGTCCACTTAGAAGTTAAATGGCTGTTAATTAGTTTAATAACTCCATTAAAGCTTCCCTAAAATACCTCCCTGCCTATTTCCTTCTAAACCACGCGGAACCGCGTCCCGCCATCTTCCTCGTGCGGTCCCGCCAAAAGGAATTTCCTTGTTAAGCTTTTTATGCTCCCTATAAAAGGCAAAGCTAAAGCCTTCCAATGGACCTCACCTTCTCTCCTTTTTTTGGCTGATGCGTACAAAGAAAAAGAGAAAGCTTGTTTTCTTCTTACGTGGCTTTGGTAGAGAAGAAACTTGTTCCCCTTTTTAATCTTCTTACGTGGCTTTGGTAGAGAAGAAATGGAGAGAGAGAGAGAAAGAGAGAGAGAGAGAGAGAGAGAGAGAGAAGGAGAGAGAAAAAGAAAAGGAGAGCTTTCTTTTCTTCTTGTAAGTCGACGTGGTCGACGGTGTAATTCCTCAAACTAATAAAATCCTCTGCAGCTCCGTGGACGTAGGCAAATTTGCCGAACCACGTAAATTTGTGTGTCGCCTTTTTCTGGTGTATTTTTCTCGTTCCAATTTTCGCTTTATTGTCGTCGGTTTTTCATAACAACTGGTATCCGAGCCCCGGTTCGGATCTGAAGAAGAACGATGACTGGAGACGAAGTGAAAATTTCAGGGATCGAGAAATTGGACGGTACAGACTTTGGTTACTGGCGGATGCAGATAGAGGACTACCTCTATGGGAAGAAACTTCATCTTCCATTCCGGGACGACGACCGGAGAAGATGGACGAGGCCGATTGGAATCTGTTGGATCGACAGGTTCTAGGGGTTATTCGATTGACCCAATCGAGATCAGTTGCACACAACGTTATCAAAGAGAGGACCACTGTGGATCTCATGACGGCTTTGTCAGGTATGTACGAAAAGCCGTCGACAAATAACAATGAGCATCTGATGAAAAAGTTATTCAATCTAAACATGACCGAAGGTACGTCCGTTGTACAACATCTGAATGACTTCAATACCATCACAAATCAATTGTCGTCTGTCGAAATTGAATTTGATTATGAGATACGAGCGCTGATATTATTGGCTTCATTGCCGAATAGGTAGGAAAGTTTATGAGGATAAGCGATCGACATTAGCGAGTAAATCTAAGCTAAAATATGATGATATTCGTGATTTAATTTTGGTCGAGGAGGTGCGCGGGAAAGATTCGGCGAGACTTCGGGTTCGAGTTCGACATTCGAATGTTGACTCAGGAGGAGATCACATGACGGAATTCAAACAGAGGAAGGTCAAAATCAAAGCACGGAGGCAAAAGCAAATCGAAGTCCGGTCGACAAGCAACTTGTTGGAACTGTGGCAAACCGGCCACATAAAGAAGAACGACGAAGTTCTCGAAAGACGGAGAACACCGGTGCTATCGTCATGAATCGAAGAAGTTCGGGATGCGTTGTTGCTTGCGAGTTCACGACTTCCGTTGGCGGCTCGTATACTTGGATTCGGGGCGTCTTTTCATACATCTTCCCACCGGGAGTTAATGCAAAACTATGTTGCAGGTGACTTTGGGAAGGTGTACTTGCTGATGGAGCGGCTTTGAACGTAGTGGGGATGGGAGATGTTGAAATTGCACTCCCTAACAAAAGCAAATGGATCTTGCAAAAGGTCAGACATATTTACGAGTCGAAGAAAAATCTAATTTTTGTTGGGCGACTAGATGAAGGAGGGCATACGAGTAGTATTCTCGGATAACACCTTGAAGGTAACTAAAGGAGCGCTAAATGCGGCTCGAGGTGAGAAGGCGAGTACGTTGTATATGACTACTCGGTTTAATTAACGAGTGTTGATACTACGATTGCGGAGAGCACGAGCGGACATATGGCATTCCGAGTCGGGACACATGAGTACGAGAGGCATGAAAGAGCTTCGGTCCGGAGGCGAGCGCGCGAACTAAAGTCGGTTGATCTTGACATGTGTGAAAGTTGCATCATGGGGAAGCGAGAAGAAGGTCGGTTTCCTAAAGGTAGCGAACGCTAAAGGCGGGAAAATTAGAACTTGTACACACCGATGTGTGGGGACCTTCCCGGCGGCATCTCTTGGAGGCTCTCGCTACAACGTCACATTCATAGATGACCACGAGCGAAAAGGTATGGGTTTATTTTACGAAACACAAATCGGATGTATTTTACGTGCTCAAAACTTGGAAGGCCATGGTTGAGACGAGAGACGGATCTAAAACTAAAATGTTTGAGATGCGACAATGGTGGTGAGTACATCGATGGTGGGTTCAAGGAGTACTGTGCAGCTCAGGGCATCAGAATGGAGAAGACCATTCCAGGGACACCACAGCAAAATGGTGTTGCAGAGCGCATGAACATGACCATCAATGAGAGGGCTAGAAGCATGAGATTGCACGCCGGACTACCACCAGCTTTACGGGCGGATGCGGTCGAGCCTTGCGGTCTATTTGATCAACGAGGGGCCATCTGTTCCTTTGGATCGTGAATTACGAGGAAGTACGGAGCGGTAAAGAGGTCAAATTTTCTCACCTTAGGACTTTTGGTTGTCTTTCATATGTTCTTATTAATCCAGATGCTCGAAGTAAGCTTGAGGCTAAGTCGAAGAAGTGTTACTTCATTGGCTATGGAGATGATGCATTTGGGTATCGTTTCTGGGATGATCAGGAACGGAAGATCATAAGGAGCAGGAACGTGATCTTTAATGAGAAGATGATGTACAAAGACAAGGCTAGTACAAATTCTAAAGCAGCTCCTCAGGAATCAGAGTTCGTAAAGTTTGACGATCTACCAGAGGTCATAGGTCATGATCAAGATGTGAATGACGACGAGAGTGGGTCCGGGGCACCCATTCCCATTGTTCCGCAATCAGGTTCAGAGTCATTCACTACTCCAACTACTGTTCGCAGGTCAGAAAGGGCTAGCCATTCTCCACAGAGATATTCTCCTACTTTAAACTACATTATGCTGACAGATGGTGGAGAACCTCAGAGTTATGAAGAAACCTTGCAAGATGAAAATTCGAGCAAGTGGGAGCTAGCCATGAAGGAGGAGATGGATTCTCTGCTAGAAAATCAGACTTGGGAGCTAACAGATCTTCCACCAGGGAAGAAGGCTTTACACAACAAGTGGGTGTATCGGGTAAAGACTGAACATGATGGCAGTAAAAGGTACAAGGCAAGACTTATTGTTAAAGGGTTTCAGCAGAAGCGTGGTATTGATTACTCCAAGATTTTCTCTCTTGTGGTGAAGCTTACAACCATCAAAATGGTACTGTCTATGGTTGCTACTGAAAATCTCTTCCTTGAGCAGTTAGATGTCAAGACAACTTTTCTTCATGGAGACCTTGAAGAGGACATCTACATGCACCAACCTGAAGGATTCGTGGCACAAGGAAAGGAAGAATCAGTTTGCAGATTGAAAAAGAGCTTGTATGGCACAAGCGAAGCTCCTAGACAGTGATACAAGAAGCTTGATAAATTCATGCTCAACTGAGGGTACAGCAGATGTCAGGCAGATCATTGTTGCTATGTCAGATATTTTGACAATTCATATATCATCTTATTGTTGTATGTGGATGATATGCTTATTGCAGGAGCTAGCATTGATGAGATCAATAATCTGAAGAAGCAGATGTCAAAACACTTTGCAATGAAGGATTTGGGAGCGGCAAAGCAAATCCTTGGCATGAAAATTATCAGAGACAAAGTCAAAGGTACGTTAAGACTTTCACAAGCTGAATATGTGAAAAAGGTGCTTAACAGGTTCAATATGGACAAGGCCAAACCAGTTGGCACACCTTTGGGCAGTCATTTCAGACTCAGCAAGAGTCAGTCACCCACGTCAGATGAGGAACGAGACTATATGAGTAAGGTTCCTTACGCTTCAGCTATTGGTTCACTTATGTATGCTATGGTCTGCACCAGACCAGATATTGCTCGTGCGATGGGAGTTGTGAGCGAGATACATGAGTAATCCAGGAAAGGAACACTGGGAAGCTGTGAAGTGGATCTTCAGATACCTAAGAGGCTCTTCAGAAACCTGCTTGTGTTTCTCAGGAAAGAGCCTGGAGATACGTGGCTATGTTAATGCTGATCTATCTGGAGACATTGATACCAGAAGGAGCATCACATGTTATGTTTATACTCTTGGTGGTACTGCTGTATCATGGTGCTCAAATCTGCAGAAGACAATTTCGTTGTCTACTACGAAAGTCGAGTATGTAGCGATTAGTCGGAGGTCACGAAATGAGATGATATGGTTACGGGGCTTCTTGAATGAATTGGGCAGAAGGATCGAAAGGGCATTCTCTACGGTGATAGTCAGAGTGACATATTCCTTGTCAGGAACCCAGCATTTCAGTCCAGGACCAAGCATATTCAGATCAAGTACCACTTCATACGATCATTGTTGAATGACGGACAGTTGCTACTTGAGGAAATTTGTGGAAGCAAAAACTCTGCTGATATGTTGACTAAAGGTGTTACTCTTGAGAAACTGAAGTTGTGCTCGATTTCAGTTGGTCTTCTATCGTAAAGAACAATGACTTTGAGTTGCAGAGGTGGAGGATATCACGGTTGAGGAAAGATCGATACAGCCAGCAGATGAGGCAACTAGTGGGTGACACAGTCAGTGTCCCAGTCTCCAAGTGGGAGAATTGTTAAGTAGGTAGAGCCCGGTCCACTTAGAAGTAAAATGGCTGTTAATTAGTTTAATAACTCCATTAAAGCTTCCCTAAAATACCTCCATGCCTATTTCCTTTTAAACCACGCGGAACCGCGTCCCGCCATCTTCCTTGTGTCGTCCCGCCAAAAGGAATTTCCTTGTTAAGCTTTTTATGCTCCCTATAAAAGGCAAAGCTAAAGCCCGCCAATGGACCTCGCCTTCTCTCCCTTTTTGGCTGATGCGTGCAAAGAAAAAGAAAAAGCTTGTTTTCTTCTTACGTGGCTTTGGTAGAGAAGAAACTTGGTCCCCTTTTTAATCTTCTTACGTGGCTTTGGTAGAGAAGAAAAGGAGAGAGAGAGAGAGAGAGAGAGAGAGAGAGAGAGAGAGAGAGAGAGAGAAGGAGAGAGAGAAAAAAGAAAAGGAGAGTTTTCTTTTCTTCTTGTAAGTCGACGTGGTCGACGGTGTAATTCCTCATACTAATAAAATCCTCTGCAGTTCTGTGGACGTAGGCAAATTTGCCGAACAACATAAATTTGTGTGTCGCCTTTTTCTGGTTTTTTTTTCTCGTTCCAATTTTCGCTTTATTGTCGTCGGTTTTTCATAACAAAGTGCTCTTCCAACTCTTTGGTTTCTGAAATGACCAGGAACAATATTTCGTATTTTTCATCACCCAGAATGCCCCTTCTATCACTCGAAATTGCCTTAGGAGTGGAAAAAATTATTTGTCACATTTAGCTACTTACTTTTACGCTTATGAAGTCCAACCTCGAGTCATATGCTTTTTTCAAACATAATCATTTATGCTTCTTTGGCGGACGTTTACTATTTGGGTAATCCTGCAACACGGTCTATAAACGAGGTCAAGAAGCTCTACTACAAGATTTAGGGCCTGTTTGGTAGAGTTCAGCTGACTTTCCGAGACTATAACATTATCGTTTGTCTTAGGAAGCATTACGAAGCAACTATGGGAATGCTAATTTGTCTGTTTGGTTGCAATATGTGGGAAAACAGTATAGAAGCGAAAAATGACGCATGCCCTGTTTATTAAAACCTGTTTTAAAATTTTGATATATTTATATAGTATACGATATTTGCGAAATGAAATTTTTTAAAAAATTTTATATTTTAAATATACAAACTAATTTAAATTATATTTTTAAATTTTTATATTTAAAATATATATTTACGAGCTTTATTAGTATCTAGATTATATAGTGAATTATTGCTTTAATGCAATAATTCACTATATAAATGAAATTATTTAAGCATATTAATAAAATATTTACGAGCTTTATTATATCTTAGTTTAATTTAATAATAAAATATTTACGAGCTTTATTATATCATATTTTTAATAAAATATATATTTGAAAATTTTTATTTTTTAAATAGATTGTTCCAATTAATGAAACATTTAGGAGCTTTAAAAAATATGTAACTAAATAATATATGTACATATTTTAAAAGTATTAAAATTTTTTAATGTATAAAAGAACTCTTTTAGTTTCGTATTGTTCGGATATCTATATATATTAAGAGCGATAAAAATTTTTTATTTTTAAATCATATGTCTACACGGGATCCGAAACGAAAACACATTAAGAGAATGATTGCATATCTCAAAAAGTCGTAGAGTTTTACAACAAAACATATAGTCCTCTCAAGCACGTGGTAGCAACGGTAGAGTGAAAAAAAGCGCTAGGACTATTCCAACAACAACCAACAATATAATAATGTTCACTTTAGTTTTGAGATGTTGTAACTCCTGTGTCACTCTGTCTTCCGTAGTGGTCGTACACTCCCCAGCGTCGGACTCGTGAGAATCTGGTAAACTATCTGCCCATCGGAAGAAACCGCACTGATCTGGAATGTTCCGAGGACAGGCATAAAACTTTCGGCGAAAGCTATGCGGCTGACGTGATGCGAAAAGAGATGTCTGCGCTGACAACGATGTATGCGATCGGCGAGAGGTAGCCGACGTCTTTGGAGCTCATGTTTACTGAAATTGAAGCACACATGCGGTTTAATTAATTTGAGTACGAAATAGTCGAAACAAAATGAAAAGAATCGAAGCTAGAGTGTCGAATTGTAAATAATGTTAAGTAAACTACTCGGAGAGAGTGTGAAAGACATACGTTGCATTCCTCGACCAAATCACTCTCAACTAACAATCGAGTAATGTCTTCTCGAAGAGTCTGCCATTTCGTTTGCACCCTCCCCTTCTTTTGTACAGATTGGTGCACTATTGTTCTGTTCCTGTGGTTGAGACGGTTCAATGCGGTCCTCAAAACCTTCGATTGTAGCAACCTCGTCATTTTGATCGGCATGGTCGAAATCAACATCAGTTCGAGTTGGATGCCGCCTGATATAGTTATGCAGGGCCATAGTTGCCAACACTATCTGCACTTGTTTGGGGAACGGATAGGGTGGCATATCTCGAAGAATGACCCATTTCTTCTTCCAAACTCCAAATGTTCTCTCAATAACGCCTCGCAAGGACGAATGTCTCTTATTAAACAACTCCTTTCTCGTTCTTGTTCGATTACTAGCTCTTTCGAAATCTGGAATATGATATCTTGTATCAGGATATGGTTTAAGATACCCCCTCTGCATTGGGTAGCCAGCATCTACCAAATAATACTTGCCTGTAATGATAGAAAATTTAGTAAGCTATGTGACCACAAACATCAACTATTTATATTACAAATGACCTTACCGTGCGGTGGGTGAGGAAAATTATAGTCCGGCTTCCTTGTTGCAATTTTAAAGAGTCGACTGTCATGTGCGCTGCCCTCCCATCCAGCCAATGCAAATGTAAAGCACATGTTGAAATCACAAACAGCCATTATATTCTGAGTTGTCCTCCCAGAACGACCGATAAAAGCAACTTTCTCGTTATCCGGTACTATAGCATGAACATGCGTTCCATCGATCGCGCCGATGCAATCCTATAGAAACGAGAAAAAATTATTTCAAAATGTAATCCATTAATAAATTATGCTTAGTAAACATGTGTACCTTGAAATATGGCATATATCGGTCATCGTTAAGAATCTCGTCGGGATCCTCGCAAAACTCGGATCGGTTGGTTTTATTATGTCTTTGGCTAGGCGAGAAGAGAAGCTAAACCAGTCGAGAAATATCGGCTTATTGTTTCCGACGAATGTCTGGAATCGTTCCATTGCTCCCCGCATTGACTCATTTTGTGATAGTATGTACGGTGTGATGCCCAATACTTCACGGCATGTTGTCCTTGAAGACCCATGAAGTCCATGAGATGTTGTTAGGTCTACTAGCGGATCTGCGAAAATATCATGTGACATGCGGAAGATGTTATGAAATCTCGTTGGGTGTCACGATATCATTTCACCCATCCATTTTTCTCCGATACGAGATGAAGTGTAGCAAGGTTCACGATCGACGTACGTATTATAATATTGTAGCATTATATTTATTGCTGCATTTCTCCTACGCCGTCGGACTTCCTCCGGATTCATGACGGTGTAAACTGCACCTTCAGATTGAACAAGTTACTTTCATAGAAATCAACAATTGACTAAAAGAAGCAAATGAATAAACTATATTTAGAGACGAAATAACTCAAACATTCCACATTTCAAATAGAAATTGTCCAAACAACAACATCGCTAACAGTACTAATGATAGATGAAATAAAATCATCAGTTCCAAATCAAATCACAATGTGCGACGGTTATAATAATAGCGTATGTATTCGACTCGTAGCTCTCTGTCATTGCGGTGAAGAAGTCTCGGTGGAGAGAGTCCCGAAGGAGGTCGATAGCAAAGAAGAAAAGATCGCGATCCCTATAATGTCCGGGTCTTCCTGTAGAAGACTAACAACATGCTTGGACGTCGGTTTTTGAACTCTGTGTGGAGCATCATTCGTTGATTCCACCGAGTAGTGAGAGCTGCTCTTTCATAGTTGCAACAGTATTTTCTTCCTCTTTTCGATCCGGGGCCGCTTCGTACGATTTGTTGATTGCATTTCGGTTTGTTCGTAAACCGGAGTTCTGCTGAATCGTTTGATAATTCTACGGCAACCTCTTCGGGGGTTGTTTCGATCATTATTTGGCTTCTTGCAGTTGAAAATTTCCTGTAGCTACTACGCCACCAAACATTCTATCTAGTTTGTCCTCCAATTCCGGTTCTATCCAATTTGTTTCGAACTTTTTGGCCGTAGGAAAAATCTGTAACATCAAATTATATTTCATTAGGAGGGCTAAAAACAAAAAAATGATTTACATTGCAATTATTAATTGAATGATAGCTTACCGCAAGTCTTTCAGCCCACCATGTATACGATGCCGCAATTGTTCGCTTCGATGGATCCCAACCAAGCCGGTCGATCCTTGTTTTAGGTCCTTCCAAAGTTTCCACTCTTTCTTGAGTTGGTCCCATTTATTTTTTAGTCTGTAACTGTCATAATCTCTGCCTGTGACATCCTTAAAATTTGTGACGATGTTTTGCCAACCTTCTTTCTTGAAGAAAGAATTTGGCCTATTCCCTTTCTCGACTTCCGCTACGCATAGATCGCAGAAAATTATTTTTATATCCTTCTCCCAAAGTGCAGGAGTAGCAACTTCTTTGTTCTTATTAGCCATACTATGAATAGCACAAATATTAGTTATATCTTTACTCGTATTAGCATTGATGGTTATAAATTGCAATTAACCAACCGAGTACGGAGTAAACACAAAGAAGAGAATAATTTACGTGGTTCGGTCTAACTGACCTACATCCACGGGAAAGAAATGATATTTCTTTATTGCTGAAATAGAGAACAAGTACATAGCATTTCAAAGTACCATAAACACTCAAACTCCAATTTACCTAAAGTTACACACCAATTATACCAGATGTTACAGACTTTATGGAGATACCAATTCCAATGCAATAAGAACTGCATATACCAACTTTCATATAACATGTGTTCAACATAAAATGAATTTCTTTCAATGGGCCGACCTCAAGGAAGCAGCTAGCAAGACCAATTGTATCTCTATAATCAAAGAGCAGCATCCATAGGAAGCTGCTAGCAAGAACAATTGCCAAAAAAACATATGCCTTCTCCATCTTTCTGTATATTTTTAAGCCCTTCTCATGCAAATCGAAATAAGAACATGCATGTTAAAATAGGAAGTTTAACATGCATGTTAAAATAAGAACATGCATGTTAAACAGTAAGAAAAAGGTAAAATTGAAAGAAAAAATAATCTCTCAACTTCAAAGCATTCGAGCGAGGGGAGATGCACTTAAAATAGGAAGTTTCTGTTTGTTGTAAGTTAGAACAAAGACATTCCCTCAAATTTTGAACCGAAATGCAGCCTTATATAGAAGCTAAGGGAGATGCAGAGTACAAGATATCTAGGGGAGATGCACTTCGATGCCCCCATCCAACCTCAAAATCACAACTCAACATCAAGAGGCTCACGGCCAAGTCCCAAACTGAACCCAAATCCTTCACAAACACCCTAGAGAGCCCTCACTAAATAGACATAGAGCTCAGTCCACATAAAGCCCAAACAGAGCACAAACCCGAGCCCAATTCTAAATTAAAGCAGCCCCAACATCAAATCAAACCTGAAGAGAACCAAAGTCCCAACCCGAGCCAAGATAGGATCAAACCCGAGCCATCAGTAAGCACCCAGCCGAACCAAATAAATTAGCCCAACTTCAAATTACAACAGCTCCAGCATAAAGCTAAACACAAACCACCATGAAGCAAGAACCGAGCCAACAATAAGCTGCAGCCCACTCAAAACAGAGCCAAGGCAAGGATAAATATCACAAGAGCAAAAACCGGGACATTGCAGTCCAACCCGAGCCATAGTGAGACTGGGGACAAACTTACAATTAAGCTACAAGCGATTCCAACTCAAAGCCAAAGCAAAAGAGGAGCTAGAGAAGTCGACCCCAGTCCACATAAAACCAGAAACCGAGCCACAATGAGGCTGGAAGCAAGCCCAACTCCAGGTTAAAGCAGCCTCAATATAGAACCAATATAAGAAGTGCCAAAGGATCCAAACCGAGCACAGCAAGGCTAAAAAAAAAACGAACCCAGCTTTAAATTAAAACAGTCCCAACATAAAGCTAAAACCAAAAGCGTCAAAAGAGCCAAAACCGAGCCACGACGAAGGTTGAAAACGAGCTCAGCTCCAATTCACAACAGCCCCAACATGAAGCTAAAGCCCGAGAAAGCCAAAGAAGCCAACCCAAACCATAGCTAAGCTGGGAGCAAATCCAGCTTTGAATTAAAACAGGGAAGGCAACAAGATTAACAGAAAGCCGAGCCACATAAGGCTAAAACCAAATCTCCAATTGAGCTTAAAACAAAGAATACAACAAGACTTTAACAAAACCGAGCCATATGAGGCTAAAACCAATTCCAGCCGCAGTTAAATCCAAATCCAACGTAAAGCTGAAGCAAGTCCTTCTCAAGAACTCAATTAAGATGAGGCACATACATATTTTTAAAAGCTTAACTACCATGTGCTTGCAAGCAAGAATGAGCATAGGAACTTTTTGAATTAGTTAATCATGCTTCATGAAGGGCTAAGATATAAGAAGCCCCAGAATTAAGTTTCCAAATATGCAAAACATAGAGCCACAATATGCTTTATATAAGAACAAGCATGAAACTTCTCAAATTGAACTAAGCTTCTTTTCAACATGCCATCTTAATATAAAAAAAAGTTACAAAGGGTAGAAACCAGAAATGGTTCTGAACTACAAAACTGGTTGATGCAAGGAATGTCGGTAAAACAAAAAAAAAAGCCACGAAATACCATGAAATGATCGATCCATATGCCATAAAATAGGTATTGAATCATAAACATCCAGTTACGTTCCAGACGGAACGAATCGCATACGAACAAGGCGATTTCCCACAACGAATCGCGAACGAAGGGGAAGAAGAAAGGAGTAGAAGAACAACAGGAAGCGGAGGGGGACTCGTGAGAGAAGGATCGTTACCTTGGATTCGCGATTCGCTCTCTATCGGTCGAGGGAAGACGAGCGGGGCTCGCGATTAGGGATTTCCGAGAGAATGGCGAAGCGAGGGCGGCGAGAGAAAAAAAGCCTTCGAAGCTGCTTCGAAGTCGTGACCGCGGGGGTTATCCCGCGGTCGGCTTTCAGACGACTTCGCGGCACAGTGCCGCGAATCTGTCGCGAAAACCTCCGTATCCCGCTCAGATTCGCGTCGAACGCACGCGCCGCAGGCTCCAAAGCGGAACCAAACAGGCCCTTAAGCTTCATTTGTAAGACTTGTCTACTAGAGATTTGTGTTTTGCGACTCTTGAGAAGTACTCTCTTTCGAAGCTCTGACCATCAATTCTTCTTTCTTACTATTATGTATTTATGACTAACAGGTTGTTGTAGTTCTCGAGTAATATATACAGTGTTCAGTCCCATATTTTGGCGGCTTTCAGATAAATGAATCCACACACAGTGTTGGCTCTGTGTTTTTAACTTCTTCGAATATATCATTTATTTAAATTTAATTTCAGAAAAAGGTGAAATTACTTATATAACAATAAATTCCTATGTATTTACATATCTAACACCCAAAGTTCTAGTTTTTACATTCATCCCAGCGTGAGAAGAAACAGAGGCATTTACATATATACCACACAATGTTTAGCACCTAAAATCTATTATTTACATTTATACCACCCAAATCATTTTCAATATTATCGTATTTATAATTTTTTTCGATATTGATGTAAAAGGCAAAACCGTATGAATTATTTTTAATAAATTAATTTAGGGGTACATTAAATTAAATAATTTGATAAAAACACACAATATTAATTTCATATTTGTAGTAAAGGGGCAAATTTTATATAGAGAACAATATTCGTGAAATCTAATAAAATATAGGAATATTTATATGCGTACACACAATTTTTATGTATTTAAATATATAACACTCAATTTTTTCATATTTACACTTATAACATTTTGGTGTTATAAACTTATGCATAAAAAAGACATATTTCATTGTTAAAATGAATAGCCCCAAAAAAATAATGGTTATTCTTATAAAATATTCAACCCAGATTTGTCTGTGAATCACAGTTAAGACATACAATATAAATAAGACGAGAAAGAGAGAAATAAAAAAGCCTCTGAAGTGTAATATTAGTCATACTCCTCTCATTCCTCCAAAAAAATATCTCATATATACGTTCTTGTTCATATATTTATATTAAATAAAAGTTATATCGTGAATATTGATGATGTTATTGAAATTTCTATTGTCGGTCGGTCAAAATAACTATTACGATTATTGTTACTTAGACATTTTTTTTCTTTTTACGAGCCATCATTTCGCTCGCTCCTAGGCGATCGACCTCAAATCAATCAACTCACCATAGAAAAACAGTTAAATATCATCAACACTTGCGCATGACAAGTTTCGACAAAAATACTTGCATCAGATTTTTTTGGTGATCCTTATTAATAATGAGTTTTACATCGTCATATGCCGATACAAACATTTGGCAATGAGATTAACGACGACATTATTTCTTGTTATCTTCGTCACATAATAGTAAACAGCTTGTGTTCGGCACTTAGCAATGCCAAACATGAATAATATTTTTACTTGATATATTAAAGACCCGAACTTGAATGATGATTTTTTTTAATGAGTTGAAAACGAGGTGAGCTTGGGCTCGCTCAAGCCCGTTTCATTTATGTAATATAAATAATAAAACAAGAAAAAAAAATATTTATTACCTTAAAGAGTGCAAGTTAAGAAAATTCAGAGTCTTTTAATTTGATATTTTTAAGAAATAAATTTAAAAAAATATATATCATCTCTACTAAAAATAGCAAATTTATGGAGCAAATATTAGAAATATATTCTTATTTATATCTTAGAATTTTCTCTCCATTATTCTCCCTTGACTTCTGATATGTGAAGAACTTCCTATATATTGGGCATAATTAGAGGAATTCAAAAGGAAGGCGGGTGCGCGATTAGGATTCTTTCTTTAATCGTGCGAATTTCAGACCTTCAATTAATCTCTGCCAAAAATAGAAATATGTTAGTATTTATATTCATGGTAGTATTCTTCTTCTTTTTGTTCATTTCACATTCTTCCTCATTTTCTTCATCTTAATCTGATCTCTCAGGTTACATATTCTTAAGAGTTAGAGATAATTTGGAGTATCATCATCGCTCTGATCTCATCTCCTTTCGCTCTATCTGCTCCCATTGGCGCTCTATGGTTCCGATCCCCGAACATCTCTGAAACTATGAGATAAGTCTCAACAGAAAGAAAAGTGTCATCTGTTTCACAAAAGTTAATAACAACATCGACAATGACAATAACAATATTAGTAATACTCGCTCCATCTCCTTGCCATTTTTTACATCTTCTCATAAATATTTTTTTCTCATCCAAATCGATGGATGGATAGTCTTCAAAACCCGCAACAATAAAAACCTTTATCTCTTCAATCCTGTGGCAAACCATAAAATCACTTTTTCTCATCTAACTTATACCTTACTCTAACCAACATCTCGTATTATATCATATTTAATATTGCTTAAGGTTGTTGTCTCTTCGAACTCAACTGTTGGCATTGTAGTGGTCTGCATTATTGGAATAATCCACCGAAACTAAATTAGTGTTGTGGTTTGCAGGCGTGGTGTTGGCCAAAAGTGGAAGCTTTTGAAGAGAAAAAGTAAAGAAATAATTGATATCACTTTCATCGACAACGATCACGTTTATGCTTTCGACAACAATTTAAATCTGTACATGCTCGATGAAAAGTGTCAATCAATGAGATTAGTAAGGTTTAGATTATGGGCTCCATAACAAATCTTACAAGTTGATGATGTAATTCGTCCAATTGGCAAACTATTTTCTATTTGTGTTTGCATGGAAGATAGTGGAAAATCAAAATTGACGATATATGTGACATTTTGGAGAGGCTATTTTGGACCTATTTGGTTATCCTTCAAAATAGATGTGGTAGAACTTTGTAGTTACAAAGCTGATACTATGTCTGCAAGCCACTAACTTTTTCTCCATGTTATTTTTGTCTCGGTAGAATATTCCAATAATGCAAGCCACAACAATGTCTACAGTTGAGCTCCAAGAGACGACCACTTTAAGCAATAATAAATGTGATATACAACGAAATGTTGGTTTGAATATGGTATGAGATAGACAAGGAAATGTAATTTTATGGTTTGACACGAGATTGAAGAGATAAAGTTTTTTGCAGTTGCTGGTTCTGAAGATTAGTCATCCATTGGATGAACAAAAAAATATTTGCGAGAAGATGTGAAAAATGACAAGAAGATTGAGTGAGTATTATTGATATTATTATAATGATAATCGATGTTATTGTTAACTTTTGTGAAGCATATGATATTATTCTTTCTATTGAAACTTATCTCATAGCTTGGGATATCTTCGGGGATCGGAACCACAGAATGCAAATGGGAACAAACTGAGCGAAAAGATATGAGACCAGAGTGATGATGAAGCTCTAACTTATCTCTAATTCTTAGCAATATGTCAAATGAGAGATCAGACAATGAAGAAGAAAGTGAGAAAGAAGAAGACATTGAAAAAGGAGCAGACGACGACGATGAATATTCTTTGGACGTTGAAAAAGAAAATCCATCAATGAGATTAGTAAGGTTTAGATTATGGGCTCTAAAACAAATCTCACAAGTTGATGGTGCGATTGGTGCAATTGGCAAAAAATTATCTATTTGTTGTACTTCAATGAAAGCTAGTGGGAAATCAAATTTGAAGATATATGTGAACTTTGGAGAAGCTATTTTGGACCTATTTGGTTATTCTTAAAAATAAATGTGGTAGAACTTTGTAGCTACAACGCTGATGCAAATATATATATAAACTTATTTATTTGATGAGTTTTTTTTTTAATAATTTAATGGAACTACGAATATTTATAATCAATAAAAATTATTAATTAAAAAAATAGAATAAAAATATATTATATTTAAATATATATTTTTTAATATAAATAAAATAATTTAAATCTCGTCGCAATCCTTAACATCCTACAATTGCATGACTTCTGAAAAATATGATAAAACTGCTAATAGAGTTCAAAGCCGTCTTACTCTCAATGTTACTTCAGTTATGATATCATTCTTCTTTTAATCATGACCGGAAAAGAACCTCATTTTATGGAAAAAATATTCCGTCCGGTCTTCGGACGCAGCTTGCGTCCGGAGGCTAATGGCGAGGAGCCGCGTGTGAAGCGAGCCCCGCCTCCATACAACCTGATTATCAGAGTGTATGGAGATGGGCCCCGCTTCACACCTGACACCCCGCCTTTTGCCTCTGGACGTATCCGGAGATCGGACGGAATAATTTTTCCATTTTATGAGAGATTTAGTGATCAAAATTTGAATAAACAAATTTATTTGGTTTAAAGGCAATTCCTTAAAGTTTAAAATTGGCAAGAGGTGTTCTGCTCCCTCTTCAAAGCCTTCTATGTAATGCTCATCAAAAATCTAATCAACCTTTATTTTTTGACGAACGTTTACTAATTTGGTAATCCTACAATACGGTCTATTAACGAGGCCGAGAAGCTCTAGTGCTCTGTCCCGCATTTTGGTGGCTTTCAGATAAATGGATCCACATACCCAGTGCTGTCTCGGTGTTTTTAACTTCTTCCAATTTATCATTTATTTAAATTTAATTTCAAAAAAAGGAGAAATTACATATATAGCAATAAACTCCTAGTTTTTACATTCATCGCAGCGCGATGTAATTTGAAGGATTGGGTGGTATAAATGTAAGAAGTAAGGTTTAGGCCTTTGATGTGTAAGTAAATAAGAGTTAGGCGGTAATCGTTATGCACATGAATGTGAACGAAAAATTATTCTATACGTTCACCGTACGCAAAACTGTGTAAACTGTGTACGGTGAACCGATAAAAACACCTCCTTCTCAAAAAGTATATGTCAGAAAAAAAATATTTTTTTTTCATTGGACGCCGTATGGAATAATTAATCCCAAAGAACAGAGGCATTTAAAAATATATATCACACAATTTTTAGCACCTAGAATCTATTATTTACATTTATACCACCCAAATCATATTTAATATTATCATACACAAAATTTATTTATGGAGAAAAAGGATTCATGTAGCCGACCCCACTTAGTGGGATTAAGGCTTTGTTGTTGTTGTTGTTGTATACACAAAATTTATTTCGCCATGGAGGTAAAAGGCAAAACCATACGAATTATTTTTAATAAATTAAATTAGGTGTACATTAAAATAAATAATTCGATAAAAACAACACAATCTTAATTTCATATATTTAAGAAATAAATTTAAAAAAAAAATATTCATCTCCACCAAAAATAGCAAATTTATGGGGCAAATATTACAAATATATTCTTATTTATATCTTAAGATTTTCTCTCTTTACTTCTAATAGGCGGAGAACTTCCTATAGACCGACATAATTAGAGGAATTTAAAAGGAAGGCGAGCGTGTGATCAGTATTCTTTCTTTAATCGTGCGAATTTCTGACCTTTAATGTATCTCTGCCCAAAATAGACATTTATCCTTATTTATATATCTCGATCTTTCTCTCTCGGCTTTCCCTAACACCAACAAATAATAAAACAAATTCTCTTTTTCAACATCAAAAGAAGATTTATCGTCGTCTTCTTCTTCTTCAATGTCGATTTCTTCCTCACTTTCTTCATCATGGTCTGATCTCCCAATTGATATATTACAAAGTATTAGAGATAAGTTGGAGCTTCATCATCGGTCTGATCTCATCTCCTTTCGCTCGGTCCGCTCCCATTAGCATTCCGCGGTTCCGATCCCCGAACATCTCCAAAGCTTACGAGATAAGTTTCAATAGAAATAATAATGTCATCTATTTCATAAAAGTTAACAATAACTTCGAGACTGACGATAACAATATTAGTAATACTCGCTCCATCTCCTTGCCATTTTTTACATCTTCTGGCATATATTTTTTTTGCTCATCCAATGGATGGCTTGTCTTCACAACCTGCAACTATGAAAATATTTATCTCTTCAATCCCGAGTCAAACCAAAAAATCACATTAACATGTCTATCTTATGCCTTACTCGAACCACCATCTCGTTGTATATCAGATTTATTATTGTTTAAGGTGGTTGTCTCTTCGTGCTCAACTATTGGCATTATAGTGGCCTGCGTTATTACAATATCCCACGAAAAAGAAACTAGGGTTGTGGTTTGCAAGCGTGGTGTTGGCCAAAAGTGGAGTTTTTTGAAGAAAAAAAGTAAAGACATAATTGATATCGCCTTCATCGGCAACAATAACATTTATATTCTTGACAAATATTTGAATCTCTACATGCTCGACGAAAGGCGTCCTTCAATGAGATTAGTAAGATTTAGATTATGGGCTCTAAAACAGATCTTACAAGCTGATGGTATGATTGGTCCAAATGGCAAAAGATTACCTCTTTGTTGTACTTGCATGGAAGCTAGTGAGAAATCAAAGTTGAAGCTATATGTGAACTTTTGGAGAAGCTATTGTAGACCTATTTGGTTATCCTTAAAAATAGACGTGGCAGAACTTTGTAGCTACAACGCTAATGCAAATGTTGTTGATGTTGCATGTGAAGCTCAACAGGTCGTTTTTGATTGTATAGATCCTTGCAGAAAATACTTCACTCCACTGCTAAGGCCAATTATCAGTCAATGTTGAGCAGCAAAACAAAAGATAAAATTTGTGAGAGATTTATTTTGAGATAAAAATGATTCAATTGAATATGTTTATGACGAAATATGTTATTTTTATTTTTTTTATTATTATTATTTTGAGATAGTGTTTAAATTTTAATTTTTAAAGTTTTTTTTTTATATAATTTGAGAAATTCATTGTAGAGAATTGAATCTAAATATAGAATTTATTTATGAAAGTTATATCTGATGTACTTTATCAAATTTAGTATTTAATTTACTAGATCATCTTCAACATCTTATTAATTAAAATTTTAGGTGCAATGCTAATTTATTTACATGTTTTAATTAGGGTTGTCAAAACGGCTCGTTGTTCTTGAACAGCTCGTGTTCGGCTTGTTAAAAAGTTCGTGTTTGGCTCGTTCACTGAGTTAACAAGCCTTAACGAGCCGAACACGGATAAAAATTTGTTCGTTCATGTTCGGCTCATTTTGGCTCCAAATACTATTCTTCAATTATACACACACACACACACACACATACACACACACACACACACACACACACACACACACACATACATATACATATATTAATGAACAGTATTTTTAAAAAATTTAAAAGATTTATAATCAATTAAAATTATTAATTAAGTAAATATAATAAAAAATTATTAAATTATATTGAAATGATGTTTCAATATAAATAATAATTCTTAAATTTTACCCCAATCATTAACATCTTATGGTTATGTGATTAGATTTGTCAGAATGACTCTTTATTTATTATATGAAAGCATATATGAAAGCAGCACGAATCTGCAGGCCATTATTATTAAGAAGATGAATATTATATAAGGATTATTAAATAGAGAAAAATAAGCAAATAATCGTATGTTTGATTATTTCGTTGAAAATAATACCATATATATAATTTATTTTCCCATGGATGAAAATTTACTATATTCAATGTGTAAAATTCTAAGTTCAGATGTTAGATATGTAAATAGATAGATATTTGTTGGTCTGCATGAATTGCCTTTATATGTGTGTGTGCGCGTGCGCGCGAGCCTTGGCTCATTGGTTGCGGTCTTTGATGTAAGTCCCTCGGGTCAGGGGTTTGAATCCAACTCATTACGGAAGGATTTGAATAACACACAGGATTGGAAGTGAGGTCCGCTCCTCGATCAGTTCAACCTATAGGGGTTGATCTCTGACTGTCGATCAATCTTTATAATATATATATATATATATATATATATATATATTATAAAAAGTCAGTGATAGTTGAAAATCAAATGATTCAGCAACGAAACTTAGAATTTGACGGTTCACATAGATCAATGAACCGAAAGCCTGTAAAACCCCGAGCACAATGGTTCTCATTTGACGGTTAGGAAGGTTTGTTTAGAAGCAAAATTCAAAAAAGCTCAAATTTAAAGTTAAGAACTGCAAAACAACATAATAAAAAATAATAAATAAATAAAAATTAAAATAGCCCATTAAAAATTATAAAAAAAAAAAATCAAACGCAGGAAAGTGCATATAGTTTGTTGATGACAATTACCTACAGATACCGAACTCGTGCATCGAGCATATCTGTACAAACAATATCTTAATTTATTAAACATGTTACTCACTCGGCGGCATTTACATGCATAACACAAAATTCCCATATAAATTATTTACATGTATAACACCTAAAATCATTTTTAACTTTTAAAATTACAATATAGCTTTTTTATGTACACGTAGGTATGTAGTTAAAAATTAAAGCCTTCATGTTAGATATGTAATCTCGTAGAAATTGAGTAAAGTATGTATGTAAATCTTCCCATAATATAATAAGACTTACGTGTAGCATAAGTTATTGGTTAGCGACTGCAATTGATCCGCAGAAAAATCATTTTCATCGTAGAGAACATGATAATGAGCAGGACGACTTGTGCCCTGCAGGTATTTGTCAGTTTTTCTATTAAAAATATGCTTGTGATGTAAGCGATTTCTAGTCAAATACTCCGACCAGCTACAAGTTTGACTTTCTACGCAATAGAAATTACTTACCCGAATACCAGCATGACTGCAAAGGTAGAAGTCGAACTCAGTGGGATGGCAGATATTTGTATCGACTACCGTACCTAAAAATCAAAATATGTTGAGAAACTGCACCATAGATTAATTGATTGATTGATTACTCGAGCCATATGCCGATACAAACATTTGGCAATGAGATTAACGACGACATTATTTCTTGTTATCTTCGTCACATAATAGTAAACAGCTTGTGTTCGGCACTTAGCAAGCCAAACATGAATAATATTTTTACTTGATATATTAAAGACCCGAACTTGATTGATGATTTTTTTTAATGAGTTGAAAACGAGGTGAGCTTGGGCTCGCTCAAGCCCGTTTCATTTATGTAATATAAATAATAAAACAAGAAAAAAAAATATTTATTACCTTAAAGAGTGCAAGTTAAGAAAATTCAGATTCTTTTAATTTGATATTTTTAAGAAATAAATTAAAAAAAAAAAGATATCATCTCTACAAAAAATAGCAAATTTATGGAGCAAATATTAGAAATATATTCTTATTTATATCTTACAATTTTCTCTCCATTATTCTCCCTTGACTTCTAATATGTGAAGAACTTCCTATATATGGGCATAATTAGAGGAATTCAAAAGGAAGGCGCGTGCGCGATTAGGATTCTTTCTTTAATCGTGCGAATTTCACACCTTCAATTAATCTCTGCCCAAAATAGAAATATATTAGTATTTATATTCATGTTAGTATTCTTCTTCTTTTTGTTCATTTCACTTTCTTCCTCATTTTCTTCATCCTAATCTGATCTCTCAGGTTACATATTCTTGAGCGTTAGAGATAAGTTGGAGTATCATCATCGCTCTGATCTCATATCCTTTCGCTCCATCTGCTCCCATCGGTGCTCTATGGTTTTCATCCTCAAACATCTCTGAAATTATGAGTTTAGTCTAAATAGAAAAAAAAAGTGTCATCCTGTTCACAAAAGTTAATAACAACATCGACAATGATAATAACAATATTAGTAAAACTCGCTCCATCTCTTTGTCATTTTTTACATCTTCTCTTAAATATTTTTTTTTTCTCATCCAACGGATGGCTAGTCTTCAAAACGTGCAATAATAAAAACCTTTATCTCTTCAATCCCGTGGCAAACCATAAAATCACTTTTTCTCATCTAACTTATACCTTACTCTAACCAACATCTCGTATTATATCATATTTATTATTGCTTAAGGTTGTTGTCTCTTCGAACTCAACTGTTGACATTGTAGTGGTCTGCATTATTGGAATAACCCACCGAAACTAAATTAGTGTTGTGGTTTGCAGGCGTGGTGTTGGCCAAAAGTGGAAGCTTTTGAAGAGAAAAAGTAAAGACATAATTGATATCACTTTCATCGACAACGATCACGTTTATGCTTTCGACAACAATTTAAATCTGTACATGCTCGATGAAAAGTGTCAATCAATGAGATTAGTAAGGTTTAGATTATGGGCTCCATAACAAATCTTACAAGTTGATGATGTAATTCGTCCAATTGGCAAACTATTTTCTATTTGTGTTTGCATGGAAGATAATGGAAAATCAAAATTGAAGATATATGTGACATTTTGGAGAGGCTATTTTGGACCTATTTGGTTATCCTTCAAAATAGATGTGGTAGAACTTTGTAGCTAAGCTCAATGGGTCGATGCTCATTATTTTTTTAGACAATTGCATAAATTACTTCACTCCATTGCTAAGGTCAATTATCACTCCATGCCGATGAGCAAAATAAAGGATAAAAATCGACCCATCGAGCTTCACAAATTTGGTCCTTTGTTTTGTTCTCGAGCCTCGAGTGATAGTTGGCCATAGCAATGGAGTGAAGTAATTTATGCAATTGTCTAAACAATGATGAAAATCAACCCATCGAGCTTCACATGCAGCATCAACAACAGCTGTATCAGCTTTGTAACTACAAAGGTCCGTCACATCTATTTTTAAGGATAGCCAAATAGGTCCAAAATAGTTTCTCCAAAATCTCACATATGTCTTCAAATTGGATTTCCCACTAGCTTCCATGCAAGCGCAAATAGAAAATGGGTTGCCGATTGGACCAATCACATCATCAGCTTGTAAGTTTTGTTTTGGAGCCATAATCTAAACCTTACTAATGTCATTGATGGACTCCTTTCGTCGAGCATGTACAGATTTAAATTGTTGTCGAGAGCATAAACGTGATTGTTGCCAATGAGAGTGATATCAATTATATCTTTGTTTGCTTCCTTCATTAGCCTCCGCTTTTGGCCAATACCATGTCTGCAAGCCACTAACTTTTTCTCCATGATATTTTTGTCTCGGTAGAATATTCCAATAATGCAAGCCACAACAATGTCTACAGTTGAGCTCCAAGAGACGACCACTTTAAGCAATAATAAATGTGATATACAACGAAATGTTGGTTTGAATATGGTATGAGATAGACAAGGAAATGTGATTTTATGGTTTGACACGGGATTGAAGAGATAAAGTTTTTTGTAGTTGCGGGTTCTGAAGACTAGCCATCCATTTTATGAGCAAAAAAAATATTTGCGAGAAGATGTGAAAAATGGCAAGAAGATGGAGTGAGTATTACTAATATTGTTATTATGATAATCGACGTTATTGTTAACTTTTGTGAAGCAGATGATACTGTTCTTTCTATTGAAACTTATCTCAAAGCATGGGATATGTTCGGGGATCGGAATCACAGAATGCCAATGAGAACAAACTGAGCGAAAAGATATGAGATCAGAGTAATGATGAAGCTCTAATTTATCTCTAATTCTTAGCAATATATCAAATGAGAGATCAGACCATGAAGAAGAAAGTGAGGAAGAAGATGACATTGAAAAAGAAGCAAATGATGATGAATATTCTTTGGACGTTGGAAGCCAAGTGGAAATAGGGGAGAGAAAATGCTAAGTAAGATATATATAAAGATGTTTTTTATAATATTAGCTCCTTTAAATGAGGAAGATTAAGATGCATTTTTTATGTGAAATGAAGGATTTGGGTGGTATAAATGTTGAAAGCAAATATAATATATATATATATATATATATATATATATATATATATATATATATATATATATATATATGAAAAATATAATATTTGGTTTAATAAATAATCTAATATCTGACATAGGAATTGGCCGGTATGTAAATACATAAGATTGAAATAAACGAGCCAAGTTATGAGCAAAAATTTTGGATCGAATTTTTTTCGAAACCAATTATAAGCCGGAGTTAGCTCGGCTAGAAATCAGATTGTTAACGACTCTAGTGATGTTATCGTTGTGAGTTTAGCTAGAAGATCATTAATGGCTCAAAAATTATTTTGAATTTTAGCTCGGATTAAACTAAAGGAACTTTTAGCGGATTTTCAGCCGACCCTTGCTCGGCTCAAAATCAGATCGGCAACAGCCCCCACAAATTAGATTATAAGAAAAATATTCGTATTTTAGGATCGTAACTCTAATATAAATTGCTTTTGGAGAGGAAAAAGGTTATTTCTCATATTTGGCTACGTACTTTTATATTTATGATGGCCAATCTGACTTAATGTGGCACAAATTCATTTGGTTTAGGGTCTGTTTGGGGCAGCTGCAGCTTATCCAATTTATCCAGATAAGCTGCTTATCCCGATAAGCTGCTGATCGATGGACTGATCCGGATAAGCTGTCTGATTGTTTGGTTTGTGGGTTTGAAAAACAACTTATTATGAATAAATGATCATTATGCCTCTGTTTTGAATAAACTGTTTAGCTGGATAAATGGGAACTCTTTCGAGGTTGCCTCCTTCACTTAGAAAGTTGTTATTGTGGGTCTTAAAAATTTTGATATTCTTTCAGCTGGAGCTATTTGGGTCCCTCTTCCATGTGTTCTATGTAATGCTCATCAGGATCCTCATCCACATCTATTTTATTATATATATTATAAATATTGATCGACAGTCTGAGAAATACGATCAACTCCTATAGGTTGAACTGATCGAGAAGCGGACCCTAACTCCAATCCTGTGTGCTATTCAAATCCTTCCGTAATAGGTGGGATTCGAACCCCTGACCCGAGGGACTTACGTCAAAGACCACAACCAATGAGTCAAGAATCGCGCGCGCGCGCACACACACACATAAAGGCAATTCATGCAGACCAACGAATATCTATCTATTTACATATCTAACATCTGAACTTAGAATTTTACACATGGAATTAGTAAATTTTCATCCATGGGAAAGTAAATTATAAATATGGTATTATTTTCAACAAAATAATCGAATATACGATTCTTTGATAAAGTACATCAGAAATAACCTTCATAAACAAATTCTATATTTAGATTCAATTCTCTACAATGAATTTCTCAAATTATAAAAAAAAAAAATTTAAAAAATCAAAATTTAAACACTATCTCAAAATAATAATAATAAAATAAAAATAACATATTTAGTCATAAACTTATTCAATTGAATCATATTTATCTCAAAATAAATCTCTCACAAATTTTAACTTTTGTTTTGCTGCTCAACATTAACTGATAATTGGCCTTAGCAATGGAGTGAAGTATTTTCTGCAAGGATCTATACAATCAAAAACGACTTGTTGAGCTTCACATGCAATATCAACAACATTTGCATTAGCGTTGTAGCTACAAAGTTCTGCCACGTCTATTTTTAAGGATAACCAAATAGGTCTACAATAGCTTCTCCAAAAGTTCACATATAGCTTCAAATTTGATATCCCACTAGCTTCCATGCAAGTACAACAAACAGGTAATCTTTTGCCATTTGGACCAATCATACCATCAGCTTGTAAGATCTGTTTTAGAGCCCATAATCTAGACCTTACTAATCTCATTGAAGGACGCCTTTCGTCGAGCATGTAGAGATTCAAATATTTGTCAAGAATATAAATGTTATTGTTGCCGATGAAGGCGATATCAATTATGTCTTTACTTTTTTTTTTCAAAAAACTCCACTTTTGGTCAACACCACGCTTGCAAACCACAACCCTAGTTTCTTTTTCGTGGGATATTGTAATAATGCAGGCCACTACAATGCCAATAGTTGAGCACGAAGAGACAACCACCTTAAACAATAATAAATCTGATATACAACGAGATGCTGGTTCGAGTGAGGCATAAGATAGACAAGGTAATGTGATTTTTTGGTTTGACACGGGATTGAAGAGATAAAGATTTTCATAGTTGCAGGTTGTGAAGACAAGCCATCCATTGGATGAGCAAAAAAAATATATGCCAGAAGATGTAAAAAATGGCAAGGAGATGGAGCGAGTATTACTAATATAGTTATCGTCAGTCTCGAAGTTATTGTTAACTTTTATGAAATAGATGACATTATTATTTCTATTGAAACTTATCTCGTAGCTTTGGAGATGTTCGGGGATCGGAACCGCAGAATGCCAATGGGAGCAGACTGAGCGAAAGGAGATGAGATCATACCGATGATGAAGCTCCAACTTATCTCTAATACTTTGTAATATATCAATTGGGAGATCAGACCATGATGAAGAAAGTGAGGAAGAAATCGACATTGAAGAAGAAGAAGACGTCGATAAATCTTCTTTTGATGTTGAAAAAGAGAATTTGTTTTATTGTTTGTTGGTGTTAGGGAAAGCCGAGAGAGAAAGATCGAGATATATAAATAAGGATAAATTTCTATTTTGGGCAGAGATACATTAAAGGTCAGAAATTCGCACGATTAAAGAAAGAATCCTGATCACACACTCGCCTTCCTTTTAAATTCCTCTAATTATGCCCATCTATAAGAAGTTCTCCACCTATTAGAAGTAAAGAGAAAATAGTGGAGAGAAAATCTCAAGATATAAATAAGAATATATTTCTAATATTAGCTCTATAAATTTGCTATTTTTGGTAGAGATGAATATATATATTTTTTAATTTATTTCTTAAATATATGAAATTAAGATTGTGTTGTTTTTATCGAATTATTTATTTTAATGTACACCTAAATTAATTTATTAAAAATAATTCATATGGTTTTGCCTTTTACCTCCACGGCGAAATAAATTTTGTGTATGATAATATTAAATATGATTTGGGTGGTATAAATGTAAATAATATATTCTAGGTGCTAAAAATTGTGTGATATATATATTTAAATGCCTCTGTTCTTTGGGAGTAATTATTCCATACGGCGTTCAATGAAAAAAAAAAATTTTTTTTCTGACATATACTTTTCGAGAAGGAGGTGTTCTAATTGGTTCTGCGTACGGTGAACGTATAGAATAATTTTTCATTCGCATTTATGTGCATAACGATTACCGCCTAACACTTATTTACTTGAACATCAAACGCCTAAACCTTATTCTTACATTTATACCACCCAATCCTTCAAATTACATCACGCTGTGATGATTATAAAAACTAGATGTTGGGTGTTAGATATGTAAATACATAGGAATTTATTACTATATATGTAATTTCGCCTTTTTTTGAAATTAAATTTAAATGAAAAAGAAATTTGAAGAAGGCAAAATCACGGAGTGAGCACGGGGTATATGAACCCATTTATCTGAAAGCCACCAAAATGTGGGACAGAGCACTAGAGCTTCTCAGCTTCGTTTATGTTAGAAATTTGTCGACCTCCATCAGTTATCGTCAATCTCCACCAACCAGACGCCGTCCGTCTACATTGTTGTCTGAAAAATATAATTATTCTCTCTCGTCTGTGGGACAGAGGATTTCTGTAATCATCAATCAATAGTGGATTTTCACAAATTGGTCAGGCCGCATGGTTTTTACCTTTACGGGTTTTCCACGTAAAAACTTTTGGAATCGTCACCGCTTGTTCCCTTTTCATCTGTGTGCATGTTGAATTCTCGTACAATGCTAAGACGATAATTCGTTTCTCTACCGCCATGAATTTTCCAGCATGCATCATTTATATATATTTAATTCCAAACTGCAAATAGGTCTGAAACCTCCTTAAAGTTCTTCGTCGCATGGCTGCAACACAAATTATCTCACGACACTTTTTAGCTTTCCCACAACAGTCAGCGGACGACGCCGAACAGAAACAGAAAGTTGTCGCAACCAACGCCTCCGCCTGCTTCGAGAGTGCAGCGATCATAACAGGAACAAGAAGCTGCCGCGAACGACGCCTCCAACTGCTTCGAGAGTTGCTGCCACGATCCTCCGCCTGCTTCGAGAGTGTAGCGATCAAAACAGGAACAAGAAGCTGTCGTGAACGACGCCTCCAACTGCTTCGAGAGTGCCTACCACGATTGTCTACTATTGAACCCAAGAACCTGCCGGAATTGTATGAAAGCTGATTTCCCCCTGCCAGAAACCCTTGCTAATGCCGTAGCTACCGAAGCTTCTCTTCCCTAGCACGCGTCTCCCCCATCGTGTGTGCGATCCCTTGTGCAATACTCTGCCCGATATATTTCTTGCACTAGCTTTCCTTGGATCTGCGAAAGCTACGCATGGGTCAGAATTGACTCTGATACCATGTTAGGATTGTAAGAGAGAGGCTGCTAGGGTTTCCATTGTATTGCTTGATGCTATTACAAGAGTAAAACATACATACATATATATATATATATATATATATATATATATATATATATATATATATATATATATATATAACAAGCAAAAGGACAAAACTATCCTTAAGTAGGATAAAATAATAGAGGTGTGTAATATCTAACAGAAAGAACCTCATTTTATGAGAGGTTAGGTAATCAAAACTTTAACTAGTTTAAGTGCTCTTCGAACTCTTTGGTTTCTGGAATGACTAGGAACAATATTTCGTATCTTTCTATCACACAGAATGCCCCTTCTATCACTCGAAATTGTCTTAGGAGGATAAAAAATTATTTGTCACATTTAGCCACTTGCTTTTAAGCTTATGAAGTCCAACCTTCTGTCATATGTTACAAATTCATTTGGTTTAAAGGCAATCCCTTAAAGTTTGCCTCCTTCACTTGGAAAGGTGTTATTGGGGGTCTTAAAATTGTCAGTATTCTTTAAGCAAGAGGTATTCTGCTCCCTCTTCAATGCCTTCTATGTAATGCTCATCAAGAATCTAATTCACGTTTATTTTTTGAATGCTCATTCACCTTCTCTTTATTAAAGAAAAGCATTCCGGATAGCTTTTTCTTTTAATATGTTTGGTTTTTGCGGGCAATTTTGGATATCTGCACTTGGTCTTTAGAACAGATTTCTTGATCATTGCCTTAAGCATATTTCTGGATGGAGCCTTTAATTTTGGAATTCTTTGAACATGAGTGTTATGTGCTTATCTTCTCATATAGAAGTCTGCATTAGCATTGAAATGAGATTTTTTCAAACATAATCATTTAAGCTTCTTTGACGGACGTTTACTATTTTGGTAATCCTGCAATACGATCTATAAATGAGGCCGAGAAGCTCTAGTGCAGAAAAAAGACATCTGTACTTTGTTAGGTGGGGCCAATCCATAGATGCAACCACCCAGAAGATAACCCATAGAGGAAAATTAAAGATAAAAATCAAAGATTAGAATGCCACCAACATTATCAGAGATGAGAGAAACAAACTGCAGCAATGAAGGGTATAAAGTCTTCTCTTGGGGCCAAATGGGTCACATGAGCTCCAAATATAATAGTAGGCTTAGTTGATACCAAAGGGATTTGGTTTGTGATGGAATCTTCAAAAATCGCATTACAACCACCAACCTGTTGCATTAAAGAGAAGGTTCATAAGCACAGAAACAACATGCCCACAAAATATGACAGAAACAATTACAAACATTTACATTATTTTTAAGGCTAAATTTTCAAGGTATTGTTTTTTTGTCCTTGGCTTGTAGGTGCTTTGGCTGGCAACACTGACTGACAACTCAGTATCACATATTTTTTTTATCCTGCCTATCAAATCAAGACCGTAACATAGATATCTAAATAAAATTTAGGAATTAAAAGTGAAAGCATTAGAAAGAAAACAAGCTATAAACTGGGAAAATACCATATGAACTTCTAATTTCTGGAAGAACAATAATTAGCAATTGAAGCTGCCTATGCTTTGAGTTTCGAAGCTTCAAGGTTTCAATAGACTGGCTGTGTGATTTCCTCAATCTATTTTCTATTTGCGATGACAAAAGTTAAATGATCACAGGGCTTTCACAAAAAGCTCACATTTAAACGACAATGAGTAACTCATAAAAGACAGAGTATAATCACAATTCAAGGTAAAAAGAATTAAAGGTAAAAACCAATCTGATATTGTTGTACATGAAAACTAGATCTTGGCAGAAATCCCGAATGATACTCATACTATGACGATAAAAGCTTATGCATGCCCAAGCATCAACAGTACCACCTTTATACACTTTTTGCACAAGCACAAGGATTCATTTAAAGCTATGACAATGGTACAACAAATATATAAAACTAAAATTATAAAGATCAGTTGATACTAAAGATAAATACCCATATCAAAATAAGAGAAATTTTCATTTAAACCCATTTTAACAATATTTTTATCAAAAAACCAACCATACAAAAGCATATGATTAACAGTTCATATGACAGTACTTGAGAACGGTGAGAGCTAAATTTCATAAATTTAGTTGACCAAACTCACCTTTTTAATCATATTCCATTTCCCAACACTGGGTTCACACTCCTTCTCAAGACTACTATCGTGATACTTCAGCTACATTTAAGAAATGATTCTACAACTTTAATTGAACTGATTAGGAAAAAATAAAAATAATGACCGAGTAACAACTTATTTTTGGAGAACTTAGCACTCGTGCTTCTACTGTAGTAAGATTAGGTTTAACCCCAATACTAAAATTTTTTGCAAACATATCATTGTTATAATTTTTTTCTTGACCAGCTGCGAAAACAATCAAGATTTTACCATAACAAATTGTAGGATCAATGAATTAACCCATCATTAAAATAAAATACAAAGATAAAATAAAATTATACAGTTCATTTAAAGTCATAAGGTGTAACCTCTAAAATGCTCATCTCCATATCAGTTGGACGTTTATAATTTGAATTTAATATTCCATTTACTCGTCTAGCGTTTAACTTCTTAACATATCTTTGTCCATCCACAATTTTACATACCTATTAAAAATGAGAGCAGCAGGGTCAAAGCTGAACAACAAATTGCTTAATCTTAAAAGCTTTGCATTTGAAGAAAGAAAATTATTAATAATATTGTCAAGAAAAATCTTCATTGGCAAGTATTTTGGATTGCTATTACTGTCGACTTTAATGCAAGGTAGTGAATCATATATAAGATTATAATTGTATTTTGTTATGAAGTAACGTGCAACAAATATTTCAGTATTCTCTGGTTCATCAAGATGAAACCTGTTGAAGAATACAATTGACTAGAGAGAGTTTAATAGGATGAAACGTGACCCTCTGTTTGTTTTACATGTTTTAACTGCATTTTGAGAAGCTTGCCCGCGGGATGATACCGGTGGGTCACGTTTCCTTGTTCGAGTTTAGTCTCGAATTACTCCGCGGTCCTCGAATCTTGATCGAACTCTCTGTCCCTAGACCCTCCCGGATTGGGCATTCCTTTTTCCTTCGGCTTGCAGAGCCGCTCCCTGCTCCTTCAGCACTTCTCTTCCAGGTAAGTGAGAGTCCCTTCCGGCACAGCTTCTTCTCTTCCAGGTAAGAGTTCGCAGAGCCTGCTCTGACACTTCAGGGTCTGTTTGGGGCAGTGCACTGAAGAGTTTCAGAGGAGGGCGGGGAAGACAGAAATGGCATCCTTTGGTTCGCTGAAGTCGGCTGTATTCGATAGGGAGGAAAGAAAAATGCAAGTTCTAGCTTTTCTGTGCGCTTATTTCTTATTGGATTCTATTTCCTCATTTACTGGTTGCAGGCAATACCAATCCCATATTGGAGTTCTTAATGCTTTGGTTCGGCATAAAAGCTTCATGAACTACTACGGTATGCCGCAAGCGCCTGTTGGTTTTATTCTAATAGTTCTTTGGTCTCTATGCAGTGTTCATGTCGTTAAAAATTAAAAATGATTTAATTCATGCAAACTGTAGGTGAAGCAGTAAATTTTTGAATGATTATTATGCTCTTTTTGTGTTATCTTATATTCTTCAAATGTTATCGACATTCCTTATCATTGAATTAAATTGGATTTCTTATGATAATTTCAGTTGTAGTCATGAATTGTTGAGCTCATCTAAAGTCAATATCGATCAGAGTGCTGTTGCAGAAAACTGGATGCATAAGTAATAGATTGAGTTTGTCATTTTCAAAGCTTCTTTGATTATAGCTTTCCCATCCACAATCAATTTATGTTGAACATGAGACCTGTGATTAGTGAATTTTCTTCAATCTATTACTGATCCATTTTTGTAAATTTTGTTATTGTACTTTTGAACATTGACTTCTTGTTAATATCATCGCTAATGGTCCATTTGACGGTGCTTTACTCGCAATGCTAGTTCAGCTTTTGAGTTTAAAAGTGCTCGGGGCGCATTGTAGCCTGTTTTAATGTTTTCATTATGCAAAAACCAATGCAAACAATACAGGTAGTTTAGAACGAATGCAATATTTTTGGACAAAAGTAGTGACTAGATGAATGCAATTTCGTCAGGTGGGCAGACAGACCGTCTGATTCTACGTTATTCCAATTGGAGAACGTTGTTCGGGGTTTGACGGTATCCCAACCGGAGAACGTTGCTTGTGGTTCGACTGTTTCCCAAACGGAGAATGTTGTTCGGGTTTCCATTGTGTCTCAACCGAACAACGGTGCTCATGACATGTTTTTTTTGCATTTTAAAATGAATATTATAATTCTTTTATTAATTGTAATTTTAATATCTTTTTTTAAAAATTATGTATCTTGATACTCACTTTTAAGTGAGGTATACATCATAATTATGTACTGTTATGAAATAGTTTTTTTGTTCTCAACTGTCAAATGTGTAGTTGTTAAAGTTCTGGTGCAAATAGCAACACTGTGCGTGTCAGAATGATCTTTTATGTACAAAAAATTGAAAATCAACGATTTTTCAAACACACAAACCAAACAAGAACCGAACTTATCGGGATAAGATCGTTAATCGACAACTTATCGTAATAAGTTCAGCTTATCCTGAATAAGTTCGCGATTGCCTCAAACGGACTCCTAAGTGACAGAGATAACAAGAAATAATGTCGTTGTTAATCCATATGCTAGATCTTTGTGTCGGCATGTGACGATGTAAAACTCATTATTAATAAGGATCGTCGCAAATTTAACACATTTTTTTCGAAACTTGTCTGACGCAATTGCTGATACTAGTGAACTATTTTTTTATGATGAATTGATTGAACTGAGGTTGATCAGATAAGTTGACGAACGACCTTCCAGCCCGAGGAGCAAGCGAAATGATGACTCTAAAAGAAAAAAAAATTACTACAGTAACAATAATATTGATGGTTATCATGATCGACGGACAATAGAAATTTCAATGCCATCATCAATATTTCACGATATAACTTTTATTTAATATAAATACATGAACAAGAGCATGTAAATGAGACTGTTTTTTGGAGGAAGCAGAAGAATATCACTAATATTATACTTCTAGTCTCTTTTATCCCTCTCTTTCTCTCCTTATTTATGTTGTCTACAGATAAATCTGGGTTGAATATTTATATGAATAGCCATTAATTTTTTTGGAGCATTTATACTCAAAATGTATATATTTTTATACATAGATTTATGACACCAAAATGTTATAAGTGTAAATATCAAAAAATTGGTGTTATATATTTAAATACATAAAAAATATATATTTTATTAGATTTCAATAATATTGTTCTCTATATAAAATTTGATCCTTTACTACATATATAAAATTAAAATTGTGTTGTTTTTATTGAATTATTTATTTTAATGTACCCCTAAATTAATTTATTAAAAAATTTCATATGTTTTTATTTTTATATCCATGGAAAAATAAATTATAAATATGATAATATTAAAAGAAAGTTGAATATACGATTATTTGCATCCAATTATATTTAATAATCCTTGAATAGAAGTTAAACATGTAAATAAATAGGCATTGGGTGGTTTGTATATACATGCCCCAAAATTTTAATTAATTAGATGTTGAATATGATTTATTCAGACTTATCTTGAGGTCGAACCGTAGAAAGCCAATGTGGAGATGAGATGAGAGCAATGATGAAGCTCTAACTTATCTCTAATGTTTAGCAATATGTCAATTGGAAGATCAGACCATGATGACTAAAGTGAAGAAGAATGTGAATGGGTGTCAGGAAAAGCCGAGAGGGAATGACAGAGGTATATAAATAAGGATATATTTCTACTATTAGCACTACTTTCAACATAGATGGATTATAATTTATTAAAAAAATAAGTTAAAAGCTGCATTTTTTTTTATGTGATAGCAAATCAATGAAATAACTCTGAAATCCGCACTTTTGCTAATGATTAAAGAAAGAAACATGATCAACTAGAGAGAGAGAGAGAGAGAGAGAGAGAGAGAGAGAGAGGCAACTATTCAGTGTTGAACAATACAAACAAAGATAGACGCCGCACTAAACAGTAAGTAGCATGACTACTAAAATTAAGAAAAGAACTATTAAAATTACAATTAATAATATGATAATATTATTTTTAAAGTGCAGACAACTTATGTCACGAGATAAGTAGTCATCTAGGGATACGCTCCACGCCCAATCACTCTCGATGATAGAATCTTCCAGCTCATCTTCCCACAAAAAATAGTCAGTTTTTTTTTGTGATTCTTCGTGGACACATGTAAAATTATCTCCAGTAGCTATGTGACTGATGCGAAATGAGTAGGGAACAATGAAGTCCGCAGTAGCAATGCAATCCTCTGAATGTGTCAGAAATCCTCAAGCTCATCCTTTTGAAGGCTTAAAAAGACAAATCCTTAGACATAACTAGTAAAAATTAATACATAAGTAATTAATTAAAAATTTATGCAGTTGTGAGGCCTCAGAGAATTTGGTGTGTAAACTAAAGAATCTGTCACAACAAGACAACATACCTCATTAAAAAAAAGTTCTTGGTTGTCTGTAACTCACTTAATACCAAGCTCATTTGTGTCGCATTTGCATATCACCAAAAATGCTATCCAAAAATACCTTAAAAACCATAGTACCAAGAAAAAGATAGGAAATTTGTTGTATCAATTAGAATTTCACATGTGACAACAACCAATATTGACATACATGTCATCCAAAAGAACTCATTAGGTCAAACGTTTCATCATAGAACTCTGAAATCCATAAAAAGAAAAAAAAATACAAAAGGAAAAAAAAAAATACAACTTGCATAAAAAAAATGACCGCAGTAAATATCTAATGCATAAGGAATAGAATTATACACAAACTGTATAAAATACCGATGCGATAAACAGTGAATGTCTTCAACAATCAATACAATTAACATAAAAAAAATAACATTCCCTCCAATCACCCTTCAACTATTGCATCCTTAATTTGTGCTCTCAACTCTCACATCTCGTTTACACCTTCCTCATATTGAGTGAAGGTATTGGAAACAATATTTTCGGCCTGTTAAAAAAAAACTGTCCAAGCCGATACCCATGTGCCTCAACAGAGACGTGCATGATTCCCGTCCCCCATACGAAAATTTATGTCGTTGCGTGAAGGATGCCGCTGAATATAACTTTTGTTGAGCATTTCTTTCCTGCCCCATGTAACATTATGGTCTCTCTCAAAATCAGGTATGTGGTATCTTGTATCAAGATAGAAATAAACTCGCTACAACAGATATTCAGCATCAACCAAATAATATTTACCTCATGTTAATATAATGATTAATGTTGAAGTAAAAAGAAAAAAATGACCAGCTAAGTCTCAAGCGAACCTCTAGCTGGATGTGGAAAATTGTATTTCCTATTCTGTGTTGCATATTTAAAAAATTCGATTGTCATAAGCACTGTCTCCCCAACTGGTCATGACAAAATGAAACACGTGTTGAAGTCGCATACGACCATGACATTCTGCGTCGGTGACCCACAACGAAAAATGAATGTGATATTATCATTGTTTGGAACAAATGCATTCACGTGTATTCCATCGATTGTTTTAATAAAATACTAGAAAAATAATGAAATGTTTTGTAATTACTATATTCATTTGAAAATTAAATGTACTAAATAAGAGAATTGCCTGAAAGTATGACATATTCTGTATAATGTGAAATCTCTATTTTTATGATATTTTGTAATCCCTTCTTGTTGAAATAGGTTGTCGGCCAATTTCTCTTCTTGATCTCCTTGAGACAGGTCGCAAAATATCATTTTGGTATCATTATCCCACGTTGCAAATGAACATCCTCTTTGGTTTTAACCATTGTGTATACTATCATGAAAAAAACTAATTAACATAAACATTTTCCATAAAAAATATTTAAAACGACTCGGAGTGAAAAAATAATGTCACAATAGCATCACCACTGACACTCCAAACCACCACATCTGAACACATACACATAACCGCTGCCACCACCTCAACACACACAACAGTACTACAAACACCTTCACACACACAACACATCTACAACACTACCAACTCCACACACCAACTCCACACACCAACACACTAACCAACACGTACACAACCACATAATCACCATCTCCAAACACATATGCCATCACCAACCCATCCACATCCACACTGAAAAAACCCACCACCACCTCACCCAGACACAAACACCCACCATCACCAACACATCCACAACCACATGGTTATCCAATCACCGCCTCCAAATACATCCACCTCAACCACACACAAACACCTCCAAACAACACCACCTACACCTAAACATCCACGCACCAACCACCCTTCACCACCACATCCACATCCTTCAACACAAACACATCCACCCCCACATCCATCACATAAACAACATAAGCCAACAACAACCAAATGTACATAATCCATCAACAACCGAAAGCGGTCCTTTGCACGTGATTACAAGTCATTGAACATGAATTCAAAACCAACACTTATTTCACCAATCAAGAACATAAAAGTGCAAGCATAAAAATGAAATCCAACATCAACCGAAAACTAACACCCATTTCTAAGTCATCACGCGTAAGATTCCTAGAAATCCCGAAATCAAACATCAACCGAAAACTAATTAACCATAATCAATTGCTAAAACCAAAACCACAAATTTCTCGTGCACATTAGGCATAAACCAACAGGAAGGGGAATCACCGCACAAAGGAAAGCCTTTTGCAAAATCAAAAGCCACAGAAAAATTATGGTTTTTCAGAGGAACTACCACAAAGAGGAAACCAAGAAAATCTCGGCAATATACATATTTCCAAAAAACAAAAACAATAGCATAGTTAAGATAAGGAACCCAACAAGAAGAGGCATCACAACATAGAATAACCACCACACAAATAAACCACAACACAGAGGAACCAACACAGTGAGAAACCACAACACAGATGAACCGCATCACAGAGAGAACGTTGCATGAAGAGGAACCACCGTACTCACAAAGAACCGTAGAGTGAATAAAGATGAGGGAGAAGAGAACTTACCGAGAGAGGAAACCATATCTATGAGAATCACGAGAGAAAGAGATACAAGAGAGTTTAGGGCAAGTATCGCGAGAGAGAGGATCGTGGGAGAGGGGCGCACCACTAGGGCAAGACACGCGAGAGAACGAATCGTCGTGAGGAGAGGGGCAGCCACGTCAAGTATATACGAAGGAACATGGGCCGCAGGGTTGAGCCCGCGATCGCGTTTCCTTCAGTTATTTGTAAAGAGCAGCTGCATCGGAGATCAAAACGCCTCCGATAGCCATTTCCAATACGCGCCACAGCCTTGTCGCTGCCCCAAACTGGGTCTCATTTTGGCTCTATTTGGTTAAATACGAGCCTCATTATTTCTATTTTTTTCAAAGATCTTATTTAATTAGTCTTTAAATTAGGAGTGATTTATCCTCTCAGGCACTCATAACAACCTCTTTTTATTATAATCATTGGCTGCAAGGTTCTTTTCTATATGAAAGGTTTGGGGATTTAGTTTTTATTTATTTAATTCCCAATCATATAAGTTGTGTGGTATCTTGTCCAATGGCAATCATTCTATTGCAAACCATCTCATGGCTCCTTATCATTGTATCCAATCTATTTGCACACATTTGTGTACCATTTTGTTCCTAAGAATCTTCCTAAGAGTGAATGAAATAGGCTTATTTCGTTCAAAAGTTACTCTATTAAGTTGGATTTACATACACACAAAATCATCCATGGTGGTTAGAAAATTGACGATATGCTTAATAGCAGGGGAATCATAGTTAATATCAATTGTGTTATTTGCTAGAAGGGTTGAAATGTCATAGTTACTTATTTTTTGAATGTCCATTTTCTCATAATGTGCTTAGAAAATGTAATCCTTGCTGCAACAATTTCAACATGACTAACAATATGTTTTGGTCTTTTTACCGTTTTGATACTTTCATATGCAGAATGTATAAAAAAAGTTCTACTTTTTGGTTGTTCAACCAATTGATTACTATATTTGGTATGAGAGGAGTTGTAGAATTTTTAGGAATTCTTTCAATTCTATTGAGATTCTCATACAGATTATACACTGAATTATCAAACATAAAAGTAGAAGATGGATGTTGAAAAAGAAGATTCCGTCCACTATTACTGTTTTACAAGTGTAATATTAGTAAGGGTTTCAGATTTTTATTCAGCTAATGTTTGCTCATTTTGGATTTTGGATGTCATGTCTATTCTTCTCTATGGGTTATTCTCTCTACTGTTGCGCCTTCGGCGAGATCAACTCTTTAGACATCCATGTTGTGATGGAATTGATGCTTCACTATTCGTTTCATGGATGTTCTGTAGTATTGGTAGTATCATTGTGGAATTCTATCAAACATATTAGAGGTGACTTTCTCTGGAATGGAAATAGTGTGTTCATACTAATTTCCTACTCCAAGCTCACCTACTTCACAGATACTATGTTGATGGCCATCCTGAGATGGTATTTGTCTAGTTTTGATGTATTTCAATTGTTCTATGAAGCTATGATAATTAGGGCTGCAAATTTAAGTCAAAGATAAGTCATCGCTCAAAAATCAATTCGAATTTTGGCTCGGATTGATGTAAATAAACCTATCCAAGGGCAGAAACTTTTGATCAACTGTAGTCGATTTCAAGCCATATATGAATCGATGGCTCAATTTGACTATAATGCAAAATAAATTTGAATATAACAAGTCCAGAGCCAATTTTGAGTTGGAATGGATCCAAATAACGCAATTTTGAGCTATTTAGTTCTAATTTTAAGCCAGATCAAGCAGATTCCAATCTAAAATTGATCACAATAGCTCAATTTGAGCCAGTTCATTCCAAATTTCAAGCCGGATCGAAATTGAACATGACTAATGATGAGCCGAACTAAATTTATCCAAGCCGGCCGGATACTTTAACAGCCCTAATGATGATATCCAAATGTTGCATTGGGACTTGACCGTTTTAAGAATAATATCATTGCGCATGCCTTAACATTGTGTTTTGGTAGCTTCTAGTTGGATCTGTTAATATAGTATGGGTATCTTTTTGCTATTTTGAGATATTTCAATTACCTGGATGAAATCCCTCCATTATTTTCGCTCAAGTTTCTTGAGCTCTCTCATTCCATAATGGCAGTCAAATATGCAATACTTTTCCCAGCCACCTGAATGCTCAAACAATAACACAATTTAGTCAGTTCTAAAGCTTCGATTGAAAATAATAAAACATACTTAGAAAATAATATACTTTCAATTGAAACTCAAATACTAATAAGAAATAACGTCAACTATTCAGTCAAAATTGATTAACAAAACTTTAAGTAAACGGCCACATATATATCTACCAGTTTAAAATCACTTACCCAAAGCTACCAACAAATTTAAATTATTTTGTGGGCTTATTTTAAAGCCCAGGTTGCTCAGTCCAATGTGATTATCTTTTTCTATAATAACAAAATAATACACAACTGAAGCCTGGAGGTGGTATGATAGAGAGGAAGGAAAAATGGTTCAAGGCTGCACAGCCAGCTTCTGAAGATGCTCACAGAAAACTTGAAAGCTAACCTCATCAGTAAAGACATCTGAACCGGGAGCCACCACATGTGCTGAGTTATAGGTAGCTGATGGGTTCAATTTGGCTAAGAGAAATCTAGCCTGCATAAAATATCAATTATATTTTGAGAAAACCATAGATGGCATTCAATAATATTATGTTAATAAAAGATTTTTATTATGTAATGCACTTATTTCAAGTTCTTCCAATACAGAAATCAGAAAATAGAGAACAAAAATGGTTCTAAATGTATTTTTGAAGTCAAAAGTGCTCAATGATTATACTCTTACTCATTCAACCAAAAAAACAACGCACTAATGACCAGAGAATCAATCTAAACTTTTGTCTGTTTTCCAGCATTTTGTCTAAAGATTTACTTGGGAGATTTACATGCAGACCAGATAGATTTACGCCAAAAACCCACCATTTAGATATGTAAATACAAGAGAATTGAATGATTTGTATGTAAAAATACCCTTAAAAAAAATAAAATTATGTTACCTGAGAGCCATGCTGATCGCAGACAACCAATCTTGGTCGCCTATATGAATTTAGTCTCCAGACTATTTTGATATGAGCTGAAGAAATCCTCCCTAAGAACTACTTCAGCCTATAGGGGTTCGAATCCTACCCATTGCGGGAGAATTCGAATAGCACACCGGATTGGAAGGGGAGTCCGCTCCTCGGTCAGTTCAACCTATAGGGGTTGATCGGCGGTCTTTGACTGCGATCAATCTTAAAAAAAAAAATTAATAATAAAAAAAAAAAACATGTGGAAATATGCAGTCTCGTCAGGACTATTGTTGAAAAGCTACAACAATATTGCAATAATAATGGTAAAATTGTACAATGTAACTATGAGCTTTTACTAATTTAAAATCAACCACCTGCACAAACTGTGATCTTCTCAAATTAAACACGAAATGTGGAAAATATTGAAAAATTAGGATTTATGACAAATGAAGCTGGGTCATCTTTGTCATAATCCCCAAATCGAGAGCAGATGCGGATAAGCGATCCATCCAACCATTGAATTGCATCAAATTCTTCTTGAAAAAAAGAAAAGATTTACATAAATAATACTCAATTCATATGTATTTACATATCTAACACTCAAAGTTTGGCATTTACACTTTTTGCATATATGCCACCTTACCTAAAGGTGAGAGGTAATTTTTAAAAATTTTAAAATTGGTATTTTTCATGTGATATGAAAGATTTGGGTGGTATAAATGCAAAAAAGCAAAATTAGATATGCAAATATATAAGAATTGGGGGTATGCATGTAAATGCCCCCAAGAAAATACAAGGACTTTACCATTATCGAATTTTTTAATGTTTCAGTGTGCAGGACTTGTAGAAATGAAAGTTTACATACATACCACACAATTCTTATGGATTTCCATATATAGCTCCAGGAATTTGATATTTATATTTATATCACCTTGGTGCTATAAACGAATGCATAAAAAGGTGCATTTGATTTTTAAGAAGTTAGTGAAGTAGTATTTTTGATGTGATGTTACAGATTGGAGTGTTATGAATGTAAATATTGAAGTCTAGGTGTTAGATAAATAAATAAATAAATAAATAAATAAATATTCTGTAGTATTTATTTAAATGCCCCTTTTTTAAAAATCACAACAATCATATTGATGTACATAGAGAGTGAAATCTATTTATGAGTTGAACACGACCTACTTAACAAGCAGTGCACGAGTTGTCCGCAAACAACGAGCCGTTTTGACAGCCCTAGCTATAGCGCACTCTGTTGTATCTACATAAATCAAATCATATTCTAACCATATTTGAATACTATTTAGACTTATTTCAAACTATGTTTGAACATAGTTCATGCATTATATACAAATAATGCTTGAATTTTATCCTAGCAAAATTATAACCTTATTTAAAACTTAAAAGAATCATATAGAAAATTCATATTAAAATATAATAATTGTTGTTAATGCATGAAGTTAGGTAACTTTTTTTTTCTTTTCTCTTTTTAGAAATAACAAAAAATTATGTATATGTGTTTAATGTTCGTGACTTGAATAAGTTTTAAATGAAATTCACACAATTACAATGTTTATAAAATTCACACAATTAATTACAAAGTTATTTTTAAAAATTTGCGCAGATGTATACAATGTGTGTGTCTTGAATATCTTTTAAGTAAAATCGGCACAATTAGAACGTTATACACATAAAATAATTGGTACTATTATGTGGAAATTATTATAAATAAAACAAACATTTTAAACTATTATATCTATCCATCTTAAGCTTTTAAAATAATAATGAAGCTAGAAAAAAATAAATTAAAATTAAAAAATATTTCATGTAATGAAATGTTAGAGGTAACTAAATAATGTTATGTCTGAACGTCATCATTAAGATAATTTAATTTGTTTCATTTTATTTTAATTTTTTATTTACCTTCTTATTTTTATTAGTAAATTTATGTACTCGAGTTCTTCAACTAGGAATACTCAATTTTATCTTATCTAAAAATTTAAGTATTTTATGTGACAACAAACTCTAGTCAGTATAATATTATAAGTACTCATATATTTAATTTTTTAATATAACTTTAATAAAATTTACTTCAGATATTTTATTATTTCAAATTAAAATTCAAAATAATGAATGCTCTAATTGTGTCCATTAGGATTATAAATGAGTCGAGCTTGAGCAAGCTCGGGCTTAACTTGTGCTTAGCTCGTTGGAAATTAATATTGTTTGGAATTAGTTAATGTTTGAAATTGTTCATGAGCAGCGTTAACATGAGTCAATTTCAAACCAAATTAATTTCGAACGAGCTAAATATATGTTAAGCCCATACATGCTCAAATTCGGCTCGTTTACAACCTTAATGACACAACTATAACACTCATTGTTTTGAAACTTTAATTTGCAATAATAAAATAAATTATATTATATTCCTAGCGTTTTAATTCTGAGAAATTCATTTAAAACACATTCGAGACAACCATAATACACATATGCATAATTATTTGTTATTTTAAAAAAGAGACGAGTAAAAAAGTTACATGACTTTATACATTAACAATTATCACATTTTTAACATAAACTTTTATATATGATTGTTTTAAATTTTAAATAATGTTACAAACATTCTAATTGTATGAATTTCATGTCAAACATATTCAAAGTACAAGTATTGTACAAATATGAACAAATTTTTGTTATTTTAAAAAAAAATTAAATGACTTGGTGCATTAACAATTAACATATTTTTAACATGAAATTTTTTATATTTCTTTTAAATTTTGAATAAGATTACAATTTTTCTCGAATATAATTTAACCATTAATTCAATATAATGCATGAACTGCGTTTAAACATAATTCGAAATACGTCGAAAAAGTGTTCAAGCAAGGTTAGAATAGGATTTGGTTTATAAAGATACAACAGAGCGTTATAGTTAGGACTGTCAAAACAGCTCGCTCGCGAACAACTCGTGTTCGGCTTATTAAATAGTTCGTGTTCAACTCATTGTATATTCGTATTTGGTTCGTTTTGGCTCAAAATAATAAAATTATATATATATATATATATATATATATATATATATATATATATATATTATTTATTAAATGAGTATTATTTTTAAATAATTTAATTCACCTATAAAGATTTATAATCAATTAAAATTATTAATTAAAAAATAAATAAAACTCTATTACATTCTATTTAAATGAATAAATTACTATAAATAAATAAAAATTAAATCACTCCCCAATCCTTAACATCCTACAACTACATAACTTATGGAAAAATATGATAAAGCTGTTAATAGAATTAAAAGTTATCTTAGTCTCAAAATTACTTTAGTTAATATCATTCTTCTTTGACACATGGCTGTAAAGAACCTCATTTTATGAGAGGTTTGATAATTAAATTTTTAACTGGTTTAGATGCTCTTCGAACTCTTTGGTTTCCGAAATGATCAGGAATATTATTTGGCATCTTTTTATCCCCCCAAAATACCCTTTATATAACCCAAAATTGCCTTAGGAGAGGGAAAATTTTTTTCCTCACATTCAGCTACTTACTTTTATGCTTATGAAAGCCAACCTATTGTCATATGACACAAATTCATTGGTTTAAAGGCAATTCTTTCAAGTTTGCCTCCTTCACCTGGAAAGGTGTTATTGGGGGTCTTATAAGTGTTGATATTCCATTAGCAAGAGGTATTATGGCCCCTCTTCAATGTCTTCTATGCAATGCTCATCAAGAATCTAATTCACATATATTTTTTAAAGGACCATTCACCTTCTCTTTATTAAAGAAAAGCATTCCCAATTGTCTTTTTTTTTAATATGACTACACATTTTCTCAAATTGTCTTATATGCATTACTCACCAACTACGAACTATTATGTAGTCAACTACTAATATTACAGGTTAAAACTACGGTCTTTGTGGCTAACTGACACTATTATAGTCTCCAACTATGACCTCTATGACAATTAATGCTATTGCAGTCACAAACTACAACCAATGTGTCCAATTGATTAAAAACCTCCACAAGGGGAAAATAATCTCGTAATGAATATACATATACATATATGTGTGTGTGTGTGTCTTCTACCGTGACTCTTTGGTTGACAGAGTTTGTAAGACTAATAGGGTCATAGGTTTAATCCCACCTATGAGTAGAATAGAATTCATAGGCACATGAGGTTGGTCGGGAGACTCGTTTAATAGTCTGTGACCAACTTTTTTTAATATATATATATATAACGCAAAACTAATTTATATCACAGGAAGATAAAATGAAGAATACACCGTCTTGCACTGAACAATACGATTGTACCTGCATTATTGATTATTGTTCAATTACACCTGATTAGAAACAAATATAAGCACTTTCATATTACTGCATAAGAAATATAAGCACTTTTCCTTAGATTAATTATGTAGTAAAATACTTTATTTAAAGAAGCTTTCATAAAAGACTTGTATTTAATGAAAGATCGCCATCATAATTTCTTTTCAATGCTTTCTATTTAATTTCCTTATTAATTTTTCCTTGATAAATAGACGAAGCTTACTAGGCAATGTTATGATGGTTATGAAGAAAGTATTTGCAAGCAAGAGTATCTTGAAGTTTCTCTCCTCCTACTTTCACCTTACTTTCACCTTACTTTTGATCTCTATAAATCTTTCTTGTCCCCTTTCTTCTTTAGCTGATTCTTCCTCTCCATCCCGCCTTTGGAGGTCCTTATAATACATGCCTCGTTACTCCTATTACTAGAGTAACGTAAATGCAAAGATCCATCAACATCATCAAGCAATCACATACTATTTGTTTACTAATCACAAATAATTAAATGGCATTTTAAGAAATAAAATAAATTAAAAAAATAATGGATAGAATAATAAAATATAATATAGAGTTGGCTCTGAAAAAGATGTGTGCAGCTAAGACTTTAGGTCCATAGAACACAGTGGCTAAGATTTAGTGAGTTATGGAAAGTAGTACAATAGTTTTGTTTATTACTTTCTTCAATGGAAATTTAAATACAATGGAAAAAATAAAATGATTTGAGAAGAAGCATTTTGGTACTAATCTCCAAAAACAAAAGAGTTCATGGTTTTGCTAATTATAAAGGAATCAAATCTATAAGCCATACAATAAGAATATTGAAGGTACATTATAATGCAGTCTTAAAAAAATTCTATTGTTTGCTTAATTCCTGAAAAATATTCTATGAACCCACTTAATATTTAAAATTATTAAAGATAACCATATGAAGTTTAAGGATCTTCATAAGTTTTTTATAGAACATGAAAAGGCATATGATTAATCACTATAAAAATTTATTTTATGGATGTTAAGAGAAAGTAATGAGCCAAAGAGATATTAAAGTAATTTTATATATATGGAAACCGTACATTTATTGGGAGGTTTGATGGAGAAGTACAAAGAGAATAAGGAGGACCTGCATATGATTTTTAATGATTAAAAAAGGCTTAGGATAAGTTTTCAAGAAAAGTGATTTGGAGAGTTCTAAAGAAGAAAGGTACTGAAATGACTTATATTCAAATCATTAAAGATATGTATACTAGAGTTATTAATTGTGTTTGAACAATAGGATTGAACAAATATTTTCCTATTTAGTTTGGATTACATCAGGGATCGGCTTTAAGCCAATATCTTTTTGCTTTAGTTATGAATGTTTTTATTGGACATTTACAGGAGGATGTACCTTGGTGTACGCTTTTCGCAGATGAAATCCTTCTTGTAGATAAGACTAGAGGAGACCCAAAATACTTGAATTTTGGAGTATAAAAGCCTTCGTTTCAGCAGATCTAAAACTGAATATATGGAATAAAATTGTAGTAGTCAAAACTCTAGTGGCAGTGGCAGAGTTTTAACTATAAGTGATCAAAGCATTAAAAGGTGTGAATATTTTATATATCGAGTCTATTGTTCAAAGTAATGGTGATATAGATGAGGATGTTATTAGTAGAATTCAAGTCGATTGGTTGTAACAAAGGAATGCATCGGGCCTATTGTGTGATAGACAAGTACTGCTTAAACTGAAAGGAAAATTTTATAAGATGGTGGTGAGACTTGCAATGCTCTATGGCATAAAATGTTGGACTTTAAAAGGGAAGTATAAAACAAAGTTAAGTATTGTTGAGATGAGAACGCTTAGGTGGATTATTGACATGGCACTTAGAGATAAAACGCGAAATGAATATATTCGTAATAGGGTTGGTGTAGCTCCAGTGGTGGACAAGGTTAGAGAGAGTCGTTTTAGATGGTTTGGTCACATTAAACGTCGATCATTTGATAATCCTATTAGGAGAGTAGATGTTTTAGATTTGACTTATGTTAAAAAAGGCAGAGATAGACCTAAAAGGACTTGGGCATATTGTATAAAAGATGTTATTAATCTATTAGAATTAAATGAAAATATGGAACTCAATAGGACGTAGTGGAAAAAAGGATTCATGTAGCCGACCCCACTTGGTGGGATAAAGGTTTGTTGTTGTTGTTGTTGTTGTTGAATAGAGATTCTTAGAAAAAAACATTTTGAGTGAGGTGCCTTGATATGTGCTTTTTGGAGATGACAAAATTTTAATTAGTAAAATTTTGCTAAAATTAGTAGGAAGTTGAAATGGAAAAAATACATAGAAGGTAGAATATCAAGATTTAGTAGAACAAAGACTAATATAAGATATATATTTTCAGTGGTGTATATTAATAAATTTCAGATTATATATTTAGGAGATAAAAATTTAAGAACCTTAAATCTTTATATGACTACAAGTAGATGATGAATGATGCAAGAGTTTCTAATGACAGTAGAATTTATATTAAAAATTATAGAGCCCGTATATTTTTGTATGATTCATTGAAATTCTTATAAAAATATTTTGAGTGAGGTGCCTTGATATATTCTTTTTGTAAATGACAAAATCTTAACTAGTGAAATTTTGCTAAAATTAGTAGGAATTTGGAATAATGGAAAAAATACATAGAAGGTATAAGATCTAGATTTAGTAGAACAAAGACTAATATAAGGTATATATTTTTATGTTTATATTAATAATTTCAGCTTATATATTTAGGAGATAAAAGTTTAAGCATCTTTGATCTACATTAAAAAAAAAAAAAAGGGATATATGAAATCATAAGTTCATATGTTAAAATTTGGTGAATAAAATGGAGAGATGCCCCCGTACTATTATGCGATAAGAGTATAAAGCCAAAACTTGTAAGCTTTAAAATATTGTAGTTAGGTTGGCTATATAGTATGGATTCAAGTATTGAGTAATAAAGCACTTCGTGTTAGCTAAGTTAAAATAAAATAAAATCAGATAGATCTATTATATATAGAAAATACAATGATTAAAGAAGTTATAGATAAAATTAGTCTCGAGGAATTGAAAAAAAAAGAGAGATTTATTATAATATTGATAAAAGTTGCCCAAAATGATTTGAGAATAATTGTGCTTATAAAATAGGCACTATTTAGCCATCTGGCCAAATTGGGGATCTGTTTTTTCTCTAAACTGCCAATGATAAGGCATGGTGCAAGGAGCTATATAATACTACGCTTTACTATAGTGTTGGGCCTCATAACATAGTGAGATATTATCTATTATAGCTTTTTGTGGCATGTTATAGCATCTAATTACGTGTTAGGACATGTTACGTCACATCTTCATATGATAATTACATGTTATAGATGTGACCCTAAGGGTGATGATGAATATGATGAAAGATTTATCGTTCATATCTTACACTTTCGAAAAAAGATCTCCAAATCATACTATTAGGTCCTCTCTAAGCATTACAATAGTTGTATAGCCAATATTTTCCTTCTAGGAATTATACTCCAATACTCTCACTCTTGAATAGTTTTCCAATATTTATCTCTAAAAAAATTTCATGATAATATCAAATAATACATATACTCAAAATGTTCAAAGATGAGATCAACTTTAGTACCGGGTTTGCAGTTTAAACATTGTAGCCTACTTTAATTTCAATTTGAAAATGGTTAGGAGAAGTCATTGCCTATCACGAGCATGGATTATGCTATGCAATGATGTGATTATTTTTTAGCTTTATGTAATGTGTTATTAGGCTAATCCAGTCTTAACTATGAGATAATTTATGTCTATAGATTTAAAATGTTCTCCACATTTACCAATTTTTAATTAAATACATATTTTCAAGTGTGAAGTTTTTGTAGGATTTGTACAATGTTTAGTAGCTCTCAAGAGCTTTTTTAAGTTTTAGAAATTTACAATTTAATATCAAAAGTTCGTGAGAGTCCAACAAAATTTCTATTGCGAAATAGTCATCGCTTTTCCTATAAAAATCTTTTCTTGCATCTGCTTTATGAAAGACATTGTTATTTGCATTGCATTAGGAAAAAAAAAAAAGGTTAGTTTATGCTCCCATATTGCTAGTTTTACTGTATTTCTTGTTGGATTTTATTCTAAGTTATGGATGACCTTTAGGGTTGTGGAGCATACAACTAGAATTTTGCACTTGCTTTTACTAAATACTATCGCTTTCAGAGTGCAAGTTTCTACTGGATTGCATTGTCTAACTCGTGCATTTTGCATTCGTGTTTTGTTTTGTCTTATTTCATTTTCATTATTTTCGTCTTGTCAAGGTTTAAAGTAATCTAAATGAGAGTGTGTATTTTAATGCTTATTTTTATTCTCGATATTTATTGTTAATTTGTTGTTTCCTGATCTTTCAATATATTATGCTTCAATTTATGCATGATTTAAGTCAATCTTGTGATGTTGCTTAACATTTGAAATTCACATGTATAGAAAGCTACAAGCGGTACTTCAAATTGAATTTTAAATATAGTTTGATAATTTTATATTCTCTCTCTCTCTCTCTCTCCCCCTCTGTGTGTGTGTGTGTGTGTGTGTGTGTGTGTGTGTGTGTGTGTGTGTGTGTGTGTGTGTGTGTGTGTGTGTGTGTGTGTATTAGACTTCATTTTAAGCATGATTTTTAAGTCAATTTTGCAATGTTGTGGATGATTAATCTCTAAGAAGCATGTTGAAGCAGCATAGAACATTACAAGCATGTCCAAGAAATTATAAAAAACTAGAGTCCATGGATTGCTAAAGTTTAAAGATGATCATGATAAAAAAAAATGGAGCCATCATTTGAGATCTTAAAAGGGATTCTGCCTTGGCTTGTGATTAGTATAATAATCACTTAAGAAGCTTATACTACATTGACTATCACATCAAAGTTTTAAGAATTTGATAAAAAGATAACATTCAAATCCATTCTCATATCATGATTTGTATAAAAGTTAATTCCATCATTCAACAATATAGTTTCTATAAAGCTTTATAAACTCGACACTATTGTAAATTTTTCTGTTTTTCCCTTCCTAATCACTCTTGCTCAGCCATATTTCATTTGTATTTCTACCCTCAAATGTGTTTTGACAAGAGTTCTACAATTATGCAATTTACACTCAATTCTTTTTTTCTCACCTTCTTACCAATAAACTTCTGTCTGTCAATTACCTTAAGAAACCCTATATGCATGCACTTAGTGCATATTGAATTAGTTTTGAAATTTTCATAATCCTACCAACCGAGTTCTCCATGAAATTCAAGCAAGATGACTTATAACAAAAAGGAGCAAAAGTAAATAATATGCACCATTAAACAAACAAGTATAGAAAATTTGAATAAAAATCAAATTCTCACTTCACTTGACCCAAGATAAAAAAGAACAAATTAAAACTAGAACTTCATAGAAAAGAAAACTAGCTGAAGATTGGATCAAGAAGCAGCTGCAAAATTTCTATATAAACATGTGTATGCATATAGATAACTATCAATAACTTGCACTTTTATCATATGTGCATTTATATGCATACTTACTGAACTAGAATTCACCTCAAGATTGATAATTAAATTGGTCAACTTTGTCATACTTGGAATGAAACTAATGAACCAAGAGTATAAGCTGAAATTGCTAACCTATGGCTAGGTACAAGCATAGACTGATGAGATCAACCCGAAAAGCTGTAAGCCATCAATTCATGTTTACATAAGATCTTCTCAAGATAAAAATACACTAAACCTAAAGTATATGATGATTAATGCTTTTAACCGGTACCCAAAGTGATGACAAACAAATAGCTTGCTTGGAGATCAACTCACTCATATATGGATTTTCTTCAAATTCATGTTATTGTTTATTCCCTTTCAGATTAAAGTAACTTTCTCATTAAAATACATTCTAACTTAATTTAATATTCATGATTATTCTTATTATTACCATCGTTACTAGTGTAATCTAGAATTGAATCAATTTAATTATTGTCTAAAAAAAGAAATAACACAACAAGTTTAAAAATGCATTTAAAGATTAAAAAATTCATATTAATACAACTGCAAATAAAAATATAAGAAAAAAATATGGTGAAAGGAACCCTCTATTACCAAGTTAGTTATGTAAAATAGCTAAGTAACATAAACACACCATCTCATAAAACTTTCATGTCATTTGGCTGTGATCCAGGAGGCTTGTGATTGGTTAAAAAAATGAGCAGGGTGCTGAAAATTTGCAAGCGAAAAGAAAAATGGATTTTGCAGCTTAGCAACAAGATTAACCCCCCATCTTCACTTGGAAGCTTAAGAAATAGGGCGTGCACAAATAAAAAAATTGGTTGTTCCTCAGTTTCACTTTAGAATAGAAGTGTCAAGCTGTGAGGCCAATTCAGTGAAAGAATTGGGATGAAAAACATTTGAGGCTCCAAAGAGTAGCGGTATGAAGGTATGTAGGAATGAGTATTTTTGGAGAATGAATTACTCTAAAATTAGATAAGTTTGGAGCTTTGCACGCTAAAAGAGGGTCATATGTTGCAATAGCTCTAGCAAAATTGTTTCTTATTAACTTTCCAAAGCAGCCGAGTTTGTGTCTACAAAAGCCAGCTTTTAAATAAACCATGTTTCAAAATACACTCGGCCATTGTTAGGATGCTTATCACACTTACACAACTCTCAACTTCCCCTAACATAGCAAAAGAATAGTTAAGCAATAATAAAGTACTGATCAAACAAAATGAATTAGGGTAGTAGAACATACGTTGAGATGCAACAAAGATTTTTTAAAAGAGAAAAAAAAATTATTCATTTAAAATAAAGATATGTACTCATGCATTAAAATAAGAATATGGTACAAAGTTCACCTAAATATTTAGAATATATTTAACTTGATACTTTTGGTCAACTATAGTTTTTTGTCATTAAACTTTATTGAAATAGTATAATATATAGTAAAATTTAAGAAACAAATACATTTAAATTTAGAAAGAGGAACGGTTATTATGTGTAGCTTAATTATTACATCTATTTTTATGTATGAATTGCCTTTTATATATGTATATTTGACAAATATAGTAGCAACAAGATCGGTTATTATGTGTAGCTTAATTATTACGTCTATTTTTAAGTAGAAAGGAGGGGTTCTGGTGCTGAAAACTATCTCATCATCTTATTTGTAAGGACAATTTGTCAGAATCAAAGGGATTATCCATGTCATAATTGGCATTTAATTTTGCAGTAATTTAATATATTTATTATCTCTTTTTTATCGTAACACAATTTTTTAGAAGTCAAGAAAAATGGAGAACTAAATATGGATGACAAAAAAACAATCATAAAAAGCCGGTAATAGATAAAAATCAAATGATCCTACTCGAATGAACTTGAGTAGAAACAAAACTTACGCTTAGACGCATAGACCAATGAGCTGAAAGCAATTGACTGAGTGTAAAACCCCCGAGCACAACGGTCTCGTTTGATGGTTAGGAAGGTTTATTTAGAAGCAAAATTTAGAAAAGCTCCAATTGAAAGTTAAGATCGGTAAAACAAGATACATGTTTGAATACTAAGAAAATTTGGGTAAAGAAGAGAAGGGGAAAAGCAAGGAAATCACAGTGACAAACAAACAAACAAACGCGGAATATAGGTCTGAAAGTCATGGCGTCGTCGCATTCGGAATTTGGCCAAACATGACATTTTGGTGGAAGCAACATTTGATAAGGGCCCTCATCCAAAAAAGGGTTCTACGTTTGCTCCATATTTTATACAATGCAAAGGAGATGAGAAGGTCCATCAAACAAGATAAAAGAAACAAACAATAACAAAATACCAGACTGTCCTAAAATAACAATCCATTTAACGAAAAAATTACGTCTCAATTAGAAGATTTTAGGAAAATTGGCTTAATAATAGCCTCATGTGATAGATGAGATTGCGTCCATGATCTTAAAATCCATAAGCTACAAATTTAAGCGGTCTAAAATCTCTAAATTTTTTAAAATAATCACAACCCATATATAATTTAAACAAAGAAATAAAGTCATATATAAATGGAGAATTAATGTAAAGTATAAATTTTTTTATTCCTTCCAGTCTAAAGGACACTCTTCTAAAACTCAAAATACAAAATGCCGCTTCACTCCCGTCCTCTCACTTAACCTCTCTGCACTTTCCTTCTTCATTGGCCCTAATCTTCAATGTTTGCATGTAAGCCATTTAATTCTTTTAAAGTTATTACAACATGAATAAATGCCCTTGGAAGCCTTTTTAAGATGTATGAACTATACTTTTTCAAATCCTCATTTCTATCTATTTTTCTTTTAAAAAAAATAAACCAACAATCCCATTCACAGCATATCATGCAAATAAAAACTAGAAAATTATCTCCACGACTATAATATTTTGGCTGATTACAACTAAAGCCGATTATTAAAAATTTTAAAACTAGAACCGCAGCATGTAAATCCCCCTTCTTTCTTAAATCGTCGGTAAAACCTAGAAATATTCTAACAGTAGAACATCATGTCCCTGACGTTCTCCTTAACAGCTAGAAGAGCACCGACTTGAGCAATTTATTGTTCAACTTTGACCCTGCAACTCTCATTTTTAATATGTATGCAAAATTGTGGATGGATGGAGATATATTAAAAGTTGAACGTTAGACAAGTAAGCATCCAGCTATTAGGGAGAAGAGCATTTTGGAGGTGAAATCATGTGATTTTAAATCTATTGTAGAACTTTATTTTGTCTTTGCATTTTAGTTTAATGAGTGGGTTACTTCATTAATCCTACAATTTATTATGGCGAAATCTTGATTGCGTTCGCAGCTGGTCAAGAAAAATAATTATAATAATGATATGTTTGTAAAAAAATTTGGTATTGGGGTTCAACCTAAACTTACCACAGTAGAAGCACGAGTGCTACATTCTCCAATTGTAAGTTGTTACACGGTCATTATTGTTATTTTTCCTAATCAGTTTAATTAAAATTTTAGAAGCATTTATTAAATGTAGCTGAAGTATCACGATAGTGAATGAGTGTTAACCCAATGCTTGGAAATGAAATATGTTTAAGAAGGTGAGTTTGGTTTGCTAATTTTTTTAAATTTAGCCCTCATTGCACAGCTAGTCTATTGAACATTGAAGCTTCGAAACTCAATGCACATGCAGCTTCAATTGTTAATTATTGTTCTTCAAGAAATTAAAAGTTCATATGGTATTTTCCCAGTTTCTAGCTTGTTTGCTTTCTAATGCTTTCACTTTTAATTCCTAAATTTTATTTAGCTATCTATATTTAGGTCTTGGTTTGACAGACAGAATAAAAAAAAAATATGTGATACTGAGCTTGATCTTGTTAGTCAGTGCTGGCAGCCAAAGCACCTAAAAGTCAAAGAAAAGACAATACCTTAAAAATTTAGCCTTGAAAATAAATGTCAAGGTTTGTAATTGTTTCTGTTATCATTTATGGACATGTTATTTCTATATTGCTTTTGAACCTTTCCTTTAATGCAACAAGTTGGTGGCTGTAATATTGTTCTAGAAGATTCCATCACAAACCAAACCTCTTTGGTATCAGCTAAGTCTACTATTATATTTGGAGCTGATATGATCCATTTGGCCTAGAAGAATACTCTTTATCCTCCATCGCTGCAGTTTATTTCTCTCGTCTCTGATAATGTTGGTGGCTTTCTAATCTTTGATTTTTATTGTTAATTTTGCTCTATGGATTATCTTCCAGGTGGTTGTATCTATGGATTGGCCCCACCTAACGAAGTGCATATGTCTTTTCTCTGCACAGCCGTGTAGAAAAAAAAGTTATAGAGGCGCTTCCATTTACAACAAAAGATTTCGTGGTAGTTTTATCAGATAAATATAGATAAAAGTAACTTTGTTCTTCTATTTTACCGAATTATTGTATTTTTTTCATGTAATTAAAATTTCTTCTTTTACAAGATATCACAGAGCTTCTTCTCCATCATATTTCAATATTTTATTATAAAAAAACATTTTGGTTGAAGAAAACTACTAGGAGCGTGATATACACATTTAAGAAAGGTTTAACATGTGATTTAAAGTGTGTATCGGTTGACATAAAGAATTTAGTGCATAAATTTATGTTTTGAAGTGGTCATCCATCTACATATTTGTACACACACATTCCACATCTTATTCTCATGTGCATCATGTTCTATAAGTGTGTTTGGGTCATAATAATTTATATTATCTTTTTGTGATGATATTGGTATATCCAGGTCTACATTTTTTGCGTAATTTTATGTTTTAAATTTAATATCTTGTATTTTTTTACAGCGGGGATAAGACAATCAATATTTCTATCAGTTTTGCAAAATCATTTAATTTGTATGCTCTTCAACAATTTTTGAATGGGGCAGAGGAAATGCTCTCATGATATCAAAACTGTTTTGGATATTTTCTCAGGGAGTCTCCCTCCAAGTATTGAAACAATTCCAACTATGTTTTTAGTTTCTTTTGATGCATTTTATAAAATAATTAATTGTCTGGTTTTTTTTTCTTTAAGCTACAAGTTCATTTTTTTCAGCTGAATTTAGGTCGAATGATATTGGAGAAGGTTTGGAATGTTGGAGGGTTTTTCCCAAAGTCTTCGTCCAACCCAAATGGGTTTGTCCTTAAATGTTGGTAATGACTATTATTTTTTTCTGTTTAAGATTTATTTAAGCTATATCTTCCAAATGCTTAGTTTACCTAAAAGTCGTTAAATTCATTTTATCTAATATCTGTGACCTTCACTTTTAATTGGTAGTTATTTCTGCAACATCTTTCTACATGTCAGTAAATCTTCAAGACTTTGTGTTAGACTTTTTTATTGTAATATCGGTTTCTACAAGTTTTTCTGAAAAGCAACGTCTTCAGATATTTGCTTTTATTTTCATTTGAGACATTCTTCTTTCTTATTTGCGTCATCTACTCTCATTTTTTTATCCAATTTGCACATGTTTTTTCTCATTTTGCTAATATCAAACCATATGCGAATACTGTTCTTGTGCAAAATATTTTGACTTTATCTTAGTTATTTACTTTAGGTCAGATGTATGACTCATTTGAAACTTTAAGATACAAACAACATTGAAAAGAGTCTGTGTGGAAACAACTCATTTACTAAATGTGTGTAGGCGCTATAAAATCACTGAGATGACATCATAATCTGCTAAAGACTTGATGTATGTTATTTTCTTTTATGATCTTTTTATTGTATTTTGGCTCATACAAAATTTTTACTAATTTTCATCCTATCGAGCTCTCTCGTCAATAGTTCTTCAACACGTTTCATCTTATGAACCAGAGAAAACTGAAATATCTATTGTAGGTTACTTCATAATAAAATATAATTATAATATTATGTATGATTCACTACCTTGCATTAAAGCAAACAGTGATAGCAATCCAAAATAATTGTCAATGAAGGTTTTCCTTGACAACATTATTAAAAATTTTCTTTTTTCAAATGCATTGCTTTTACGCTTAAGCAATTTGTTGTTCAGCTTTAACCTTGTAGCTCTCATTTTGAATAGGTATACAAAATTGTGGATGGATAGAGATATTTTAAGAAGTTTACAAGTAAATGGAATATTAAATTTAAATTGTAAGCGTCCAGTTGATAGGGAGAAGAGCATTTTGGAGGTTGCATCTTATGATTTTAAATGTGCTATAGAACTTTATTTTGTCTTTGCATTTTATTTTAATGGGTGGGTTACTTCATTGATTCTACAATTTATTATGGTGAAATCTTGATTGATTTCGCAGCTGGTCAAGAAAAATAATTATAACAATGATATGTCTGCAAAAAACTTTTGTATTGGGGTTCAACCTAATCTTACTACAGTAGAAGCACGAGTGCTTAGTTCTCTAAATGTAAGTTGTTACTCGGTCATTATTTTTAATTTTTTCTAATCAGTTCAATTAAAATTATAGAAGCATTTCTTAAATGTAGCTGAAATATCACAATAGTGGTCCTGAGAAGGAAAGTGAACCCAATGCTGTGAAATAGAATATGATTAAGAATGTGAGTTTAGTCTAATAAATTTATGAAATTTAGCCATCACCGTTCTCATGTACTCTGATAAGAACTGTTAATCATATGTTTTTGTACATATTATTTTTTGATAAAAATATTGTTAAAAATGGGTTTAAATGAAAATTTATCTAATTTTGAAAGGGATATTATCCATAGTATCTACTGATCTTAATAGTTTTGGTTTTATATATTTGTTGTACCATTGTCATAGCTTTAACTGAATCCATTTACTAGTGCAGAAAGTGTATAAAGACGGTACTATTGATGCTTAGGCATGTATAAGCTTTTGACGTCATAATATGAATATCATTTAGGATTTCTGTCATGATATAATTTCTATGTGCAACAATATCGGAATGATTTTTACCCTTAAATCATTTTACCTTGAATTGTGATCTTGTCGTTTAATTGTAGGCTTTTTTTGTGAAAGCCTTGTGATCATTCAACGTTCGTTATTGCAAATAGAAATAACTTGAGAGAATTGCACAGCCAGTTTATTGAAACCTTGAAGCTTAGAAACTCAAAGCATAGGTAACTTCAATTGTTAATTATTGTTCTTCCGGAAATTAGAGATTTATATGGTATTTTCTCAGTTTATAGCGTGTTTTTTACTTTTAATTCCTAAATTTTATTTAGCTATTTATGTTTCGATCTTGGTTTGACAAGAGGATAAAAAAAATGTAATACTGAGTTTGGTCTTGTTAGTCAGTGATGCCAGCCAAAGCACCTACAAGCCAAAGAAAAAAAAATAATATCTTGAAAATTTAGCCTTGAAAATCAATTTCAATGTTTGTAATTGTTTCTGTTATCTTTTGTGGGCATGTTATTTCTATGTTGCTTCTGAACTTTCTCTTTAATGCAACAGGTTGGTGGTTGTGATACTGTTCTTGAAGATCCCATCACAAACCAAATCACTTTGGTATCAGCTGAGCCAACTATTGTATTTGGAGCTTATACGACCCATCTGACCCCAAGAGAAGACTTTTTACCCTCCATTTTTGCAGATTGTTTCTCTTGTCTCTGATAATATTGGTGGCATTTTAATTCTTGAATTTTTATCGTTAATTTTGTTCTATGGGTTATCTTCCAGATGGTTGCATCTATGGATTGGCCCCACCTAATAAAGTAAAAATGTCATTTTTTTGCACAGCTGCTTAGATAAAAAATTATAGAGGTTCTCTACAAAATTACTCCAGATTCGAAGATGGGCAACTCCTCCTATGGGAATGATAAGGTTAAGTGCAATAAAACTTGACTGGATAGCTTGAAATTTGAACTTCTAACTTTATATATAAAGAGGGACCTGCTTCGAGCATTCTATGGGGAGATAAATCGAAAATCTGAACGCATTATATTATATAAATTTGGTATATAATGGTATTTTAGACTCGTTGCTACACCTAAGGACGCACCATTGGTTAACCTAAGAAGATTTGATTGTTAGATACAAGAATTGTGTTAGTGAAAGCCAATTTAATAGGCTTTTATATTGTTTTGTAGTTCTTGTTGCATATTGCAAAACAAAATAAAAGCCCATTAAAAATTCCAAAAACATCAAATACTCGGAAACACAAATAGTTAATTGATGACAATTAACTATAGATACTGAACGTGTGCATCGAGCATATATCTACAAACAATATCTTAATATATTTAGTATTCAGTCTACCAAACATTTCATGTTATTCACTGGGGCAGCATTTACATGCATTACACAAAATTCGCGTGTAAATTATTTACATTTATAACACCTAAAATCATTTTTAACTTTTGAAATTGCAGTATAACTTTTTTATGTCCAGGTAGGTATGTAGTTAAAAATAAAATCTTTGGTGTTATATATGTAATTTCATAGAAATTTAGTAGAGTAAGTATGTAAATCTTCTCAGGATATAAAAAAATTATGTGTAACATAAGTTATTGGTTCAACTGTAGCTGATCAACAGAAAAACCGTTTTGATAGTAGAAAACATGATAATGAACAAGACGACTAGTGCCCTGTAGATATTTGTCAGTTTTTCTAGTAAAAATCAGCTTGTGAGGTAAGAGAATTCTAGTCAAATACTCCGGCCAACTACAAGTTTAACTTTCTACGCAATAAAAATTTACCTACCTGAATACCAGCATGACTGCAAAGGTAGAAGTTGAACTCAGTGAGATGGCAAATACTTGTATCGACTACCACCTAAAATCAAAATATGTTAAGAAGTTGCACCATAGATTGATTGATTACTCAAGCCATTAAATTGAACATTACCTAACAATATCTTTCCACTCTTATCAGTCATACTCGTATTCTCAAAAAATAAACTAGTATGATGTCTCTTCTGCATCACTATAAATATAACTTGTGGAAGATAGTTTTCTTCTATTGAGGCACAAGCCTATTATAAATCATTTGTTTGAATCATTTATTTAAATGAATATAGAGAACGAATATAATTTTTTTAAGAGAATCATTATAATTATAATAAAATGAAACTAACTTTTCGAATAGTTTTCATTTCCAACAAAAGCACAATGCTAAATTGGCTTTCACTAATACCATCCCTGTATTTAACAATCAAATATTCTCAAATTAACCAATGGTGCGCCCATAAGTGTAGCACAAATACCATCATATACCAAACCTATAGAATATAATGTGTTTAAGTTTCCGAATAGTTTCTCTATAAAACGCTCGAAGCAGGTCCCTATTGATATATAAAATTAGAAGTTCAAATTTCAGGTTATCCAGTCAAGATTTATGCACTTAACCTTATCATTCTCCCAAGGAAGTTGCCCATCTTCGGATGGAGTAGTTTTGAAGAGTTCCTCTATAATTTCTTGTCTACTGCAGCTATGCAAAAATAAGACATCTATACTTCGTTAGGTGTGGTCTATCCATAAATAAAACCACCTGGAAATAATCCATAAAGCAAAATTAACGATAAAAATCAAAGATTAGAAAACCACCAATATTATCAGAGGAGAGAAACAAACTACAGTAATGGAGGGTAAAGAGTCTTCTCCTAGGGTCGGATGGGTCACATCAGCTCCAAATATAATAGTAGGCTCAGCTGATACCAAAGGGATTTGGTTTGTGATGAAATCTTCAAGCACAGTATCACAACCACCAACTTGTTGCATTCAAGGGAAGGTTCAAAAGCAGTATAGCAATAACATGCCCATAAAAGATAATAGAAATAATTACAAACCTTGACGTTAATTTTCAAAGCTAAATTTTCAAGGTATTATCTTTTTTCCTTGGCTTTTAGGTGCTTTGAATGACATCACTGACTAACAAGACCAAACTCAGTATCACATATTTTTTTATCCTGCCCGTCAAACTAAGGCCGGAACATAGATAGCTAAATAAAATTTAGGAATTAAAAGTGAAAGCATTAGAAAGAATACATGCTATAAACTGAGAAAATACCATATGAACTCCTAATTTTCGGAAGAACAATAATTAGCAATTGAAACTGCCTATGCTTTGAGTTTTGAAGCTTCAAGGTTTCAATAGATTGATTGTGTAATTCCTTGAAGCTATTTTGTATTTGCGATGATGAGCATTGAATCATCACAAGGCTTTCATGAAAAGCCTACATTTAAACGACAATGACTAGCTCATGAAAGGGAAAGTATAATCACAATTCAAGGTAAAAGGAGTTAAAGGTAAAAACCATTCCGATGTTGTTGCACATGAAAACTAGATCTTGACACAAATCCCGAATGATATTCATACTATGACGACAAATGTTTATACATGCCCAAGCATCAACAGTACCGCCTTTATACACATTCTGCACAAGCACAAGGATTAATTTAAAGCTACGACAATAGTAGAACAAATATATAAAACCCAAATTATAACAATCAGTTGATACTAGGATAAATAACCCTTCAAAACCAGAGAAAGTTTTTTTTAAACCCACTTTTAACAACATTTTTATCAAAAAATCAACCATACAAAAGCATAGGATTAACAGTTCATATCAAAGTACATAAGAACGGTGAAGACTAAATTTTATAAATTTAGTAGGCCAAACTCACCTTCTTAATCATATTACATTTCCCAGCAACGAGTTCACGCTCCTTCTCAAGACCACTATCGTGATACTTCAGCTACATTTAAGAAATGCTTCTATATATTTAATTGAACTGATTAGGAAAAAATAAAAATAATGACCGAGTAACAACTTATTTTTGGAGAACTTAATACTCGTGCTTCTACTGTAGTAAGATTAGGTTGAACCCCAATACCAAAGTTTTTTTGCAAACATATCATTATTATAATTATTTTACTTGATCAGCTGCGAAAACAATCAAGATTTCACCATAATAAATAGTAGGTTCAATGAAGTAACTCACCCATTGAACTAAAATGCAAAGACAAAACAAAGTTCTACAGCAGATTTAAAATCATAAGATGTAACCTCCAAAATGCTCTTATCCTTAATAGCCGGACACTTACAATTTGAATTTAAAATTTTATTTACTTGTCTAGAGTTTAACTTCTTAACATGTCTCTGTCCATCGACAATTTTGCATACCTATTAAAAATGAGAGCTACAGGATCAAAACTGAACAACAAATTACTTAAGTTTAAAAACAATGCATTTGAAGAAAAAAATGATTAATATTGTTGTCAAGAAAAACCTTCATTGGCAAGTATTTTGCATTACCATCATTGCCGACTTTAACACAAGGTAGTGAATCATACATAAGATTATAATTGTATTTAGTTCTGAAGTAACGTGCAACAGATATTTCAGTTTTCTCTGGTTCATCAAGATTAAACATGTTGAAGAAAACTATTGACTAGAGAGAGCTCGATAGAATGAAAATTTGCAACATTTTTGTAGGAGCCAAAATACAATAAAAATTTATAAAAGAAAATGACATGCATCAACTTGTTAGCAGACTGCGATGTAATCCCAGTGATTTTATAGTGTCTATACATTTAGTAAATGAGTTATTTCCACACGGACTCCTTTCAATGTCGTTTGTATCTGAAAGTTTCAAAGGAATCATACATCTAACCTAAAATAAATAACTAAGATAAAGCCAAAATAATTTGCACATGAGCAGTATTCACATATGAATTAATATTATTAAAATAAGAAAAACATGTGCAATTTGGATAAAAAATGAGAGCATGTGACTCAAATAAGAAAGAAGAATGTCTCGACTGAAAACAAAAGCAATACATTAAGACGTTTTTCAGATAAACTTGTAGGAACTGATCTTACAGTAAAAAAAGTTTGATACAAAGTTTAGAAGATTTACTGGCCTGCAGAAAAATGTTGCAGAAATATCTATAAATTCAAAACAAAGGTCACACATATCAGACAAAATGAATTCAACGCCTTTCAGACAAACCAAACATTTAGAATATATAACTTAAATAAATCCTAAACATAAAAAAAAATAATAATCATTACCAACATTCAAGGACAAACTCATTTGAGTTGATCGAAGACTTTGAAAAAACCCTTCCAACATTCTAAACCTTCACCAATATTATTCAACCCAAATTCAGGTGAAAAAAATGATCTTGAAATTGTAACATAACTGTAAGAAGAAAACCAAACAATTTAATTATTTTTTAAAATGCATCAAAAGAAACATAAAAAATAGCTGTAATTGTTTCAATATTTTTTGGAGGGAGACCGCCCGAGGACAATACCCAAAGTAGTTATGATATCATGAGGGCATTTCCTCTGCCCCCCATTCAAAAATTGTTGAAGAGCATACAGATCAAATGATTTGACAAAACTAATAGAAATGTTGAATGTCTTATCCCGAATGTAAAAAGTTATATAAGATATTAAATTTAAAGCATAAAATTATGCAAAAAAAATACAGACTCGGAGATACCAACATCCTCACAAAAAGGGAATATAAATTATTAGGACCGTATGACACTTCTAGAATTATTAGGTGCATGATACACATGAGAATAAAATGTGTAATAGATGTGTACAAAGATGCAGATGAATCACCACTTCAAAACACCAATTTACGCACCATATTTTTTGTCAACTGATACACATTTTTTAAATCACATGATAAATCTTTATTAAATGTGTCTATCACGCTCCAAATAGTTTACTTCAACCAAAATACCTTTTTATAATAAAAATACTAAAATATGATGGAGGAGAAGCTCCATGCACTATAGCGTAAAAGAAGGCATTTTAATTACATGAGAAAAAGTACAACAATTCAGTAAAATAGAAGAATGAATGTACTCTTACCTATCCCTATCTGACAAAACTACCACAAAATCTTTTACTATAAATGGAAGCAAACCAGGAGTGTAAAAGATATTGCGTCCATCAAAAGTAATTGTAAGTCGTCCAAGATGTGATTCACCAAATTTTTCAATCAATTTCTTCATCAAGGCCCTGCCTAATGCTCTAGACTTCACCTTTGGATTGATTTTGATCTACTTAGTCGATATATAAAAGAACAAATAAGTATTAGAAGGTAATTAGAACGTTAAATTTGTACAAAAGAAGTGTCGTTAAGACAAATATTATAACTTCTAAACAAGATCAATAATAACATAAAAAAACAATAAGCAAAAGCTTTCCACAATTTGTCAATTCATAATTTAAATAAGCCTAGTTAAGACAATTCCAAAAAAGCACCGGGAAATTTCTCACTTTTTCAAAGAACACTAATGGGCTCCTTCTCATAAAAGTCACATGAGAAACAGAAGCATCATTAGAAATCTTTTAGCTGTACATTTAAAGGAAGTAATCTTCATTTTTTGTCTTACTCATTCAACTAAATGTAACCAAATTCACCTTATATTGTTATCGATGAAAAATAAAAGAATATGGTTTTTGCATAATATATGATTTATAGCATCATTCACCAGAGAAACACATCTTCTAAGATTATTGTTTGTCAAAACTCTTCTGTAGCAGAGTGCTTCATCATTCTCAGCGAGGCAAATTATGACTAAATTCACCTTCAACACAACAATAAGATGTGACAGATGATATGGTTATTAAATCAACCAAGGTGCATCAATAAAAGTAAAGAAGAACCACATTATTGATGAATAACAGCATAGTAGTATAATGTCTGCCAGCAGAGAAGATCGAAGAGGAAAAACATCATGAACAAGAAATTCTAGTAAAAAAAATTCATAGATTCCACACGATTCTTATGCATGCACATAACTAACAACCTAAACTTTCCAATTTACATTTATAACAAACAGAACATCAACACCACATTAAAAATACCACCATTACTAACTTATAAAAATAAATGCTTCCTTGCATGCATGCATAGTTTCACAAATTATGACCAAGCCCGTCTACACGTTGCTAGAAGAATAACAGCATAAAGACCCTAACAGCTAACTCTCTGTATCAAGCAGTCCTCCAAAGCATATTAAAATGATTTAAATTAAAAAGGGATGGTTGTTTGTACCCAGCATTAAGGTTAAGTAGGATCAAGAAAATCCAGTAAATCTGGATTTATAAAATCTGGTGATGTTAAGTCCAAAAAGATGTTTGGTATGATTTAAACTAAATTCATTTAAACTCATTTCTTATGTTTGGTATTTTATCATAATTTAATTTTCTTGTGCACTAAACCCGTTAAATCCACGTAAAACTCGGAGGGTGTATGGCTGCAAGTAGGATTTAAGTTATACACTATTTAGTAAACCCATAAATCTATATTTATCAAATCTAAATATTATTAAATCCAAAATAAATTTGGTTCAATTAAGATCAAATTCATTCAAATCTAAATATTATTAAATCTGAAATAAATTTGGTTCAAATAAGATTAAATTCATTTGATGTGTTTGACATAAATCTATTTGAAATAATTTTTTTCAAGATAAATCCATTTAATAAATCCAGATTTAATAAGCTGAACAAACAAAAATTATATTTATCTTCATCTAATTTTGTGGATTTAAGTTAAATCCATATTTAAATCCCATTAAAACTTAAAAGTACCCCACCAAACAATCCAGATTTACCGCAAGAAACTATCGAAGAAGAGAAATTCGAATTTAGGAAATTGTCCGATTTACTTCACATATATTTTTTCAAGTCTCGCTGAATTTAAGTTAAAATCAGCAGTAACTGCTGTTAATTTTACTCTACCAAACAGTCGGCTGATAAAAATAAGATGAATCAAATAGGTAGAAAGTCGTTAAAAAACTTCTAGTTACGATTGATGAGATCAATAATTGTTAACCACAATTTCTATGATTCATCAGAAACCAAAACGAAAGGAAAAATGGGCATAAGACGCTACAGAACTAAATAAACAACTCAAATTGATACGAAGCAACAAAAATAATCAAATCCAGAAGAAGCTTAAAAGGATAAAATCACATTCAATAAAAAAGAAAAGAGGGTCGGGTGATTTATAGGGAACTACAGAAATTTCTATAAAAGATTACGCGCATTGCACTAATAATCAAGTATAGTAAAAAGGCAGCCTCACCTTGTATTGAGATTCATACTTGACCGCTGCGTCGACAAGGAAATGGTTAGCGCGAACCATACATTTGGTCCCTAAGGTTCCAAAACTCGGACGAAGCGGGGGAGCCAGAGCCCTGCTGGATGAGGGAGGTATCGAAGACCACGCAGCCACAGATGCCGACGCTACCGGAGCAGCAGGTGGAGGCCCGGATGGGGCTTCCGGTAGCGTAGTAGCGGACTTGCTGCTAATATGACACTGTTACTCTAACTCCCTACTTATAATGGATAACGAGGACTCCGGTATATAGGAAGCCCTTGCTCTATCCTGATGTTGAGAGGCACGGCCTCCCCTGCCTCGTCCTCTACCAACACGCTCCCTGTGAGCCGACGGATGCGCATACCTTTCATACCCGCCATCGCCACTGCCAACACCACCGCGGCCCCCAAGTCGCCCACCGCGGCCACCAAGTCGCCCACCATCGCGACGGAACATACAGCGACGAGTAGTTTTAAGCGCAAAAATCGTGGGAGATGGCGCAGAGTACGGCAACAACTAACTAAAGCTAGGCAGAATATTACATCCCCGCCTCGCCAAGCAGTAGAGAGAGGTGAATCCATGCGAGACACCTGAAATCTTAAAATAACACAAGAATAAGAATAACACGAAGGAATATTTCTCATATTATTCCAAGGTTAGCGCTGTTTTGGGTGGAATAATATGGGGAATAACGCGGAATAACACGGAGAATATTCCTTCGTGTTATTCCCGTGTTATTTTGCATTATTGTGATGGTATTGTAACACTACCACAATAACACATCAATACTAAGCAGAATAACACGGGAATAACGCGGAATAACATGGTAGAATATTCCTGGTGTTACAATATTACCGCAATAACACATGAATAACGCGGAATAACACGGGGAATATTTCTCGCGTTATTCCGCCCAAAATAGCTTAATCATGCGAATGAACACGAGGAATATTCCTTCTTGTTATTCCAGTGTTATTGCGGGTTATTGCAGGATTCCACGTGTCTCACATGGATTGACCTCTGCACGTAACTCTACGTGTGTAATCCGGATGTAATATTTTGCCCTAAAGCTGAATTTGTTTTTAAAATATTTTAGCGTAATATCAAAAAAGATCCGTAAAAATAATAATATTAGGGATATTTTTCATGAGATTAAGAATCTAAATTAATTAAACAAGTTTATTTTTATTTTAGAACTATTAAATAATAAATTTTAAAATAATTAAGAATTCAATTTTTATTTTATTTTTAATATAAATTATAATAGTGAAAAAGTCGGAAAATACTTAAAAAGGGGGCATAAAACAACGTTTTTTTTTAAATTCCCTCGACCTTTTTCATTCGGGCTTGAGACCAATATTAACAGTTTTTTTAAGAAAAGATTATTAAGAAACAAATAAATATATAATAAAAAAAAACTTGCAACATATAATATCTTCCCTTCATATTCTAAAAAATGTTGAATAACGGTATCATTATCAACACTATCTCATATTAGGGGTGTAAACGAGCCGAACACGAGCGAGCCATGTTCATATTTCGAGCCCAAAAAGTGTGTTCGTGTTCGGCTCGTTTGCTTAACTAGCCGAACACGAGCTGTTCACGAACAAAGAGTCGTTTTGACAATCTTAATCATGTAACCATAAGATGTTAAGGTTGACGCAAGATTTAAGAATTATAATTTATATTAAAATATCATTTGAATCTAAGTTAATACTTTGTATTCTATTTGCTTAATTAATAATTTTAGCTGATTATAAATCTTTTAAATTTTTTAAAAGTACTACTCATTAATAAATACATACATACATACATATAATTGAGGAATAGTATTTCGAGCCAAAACGAGCCGAAAACGAACGAACAAATCTTTGTTCGTGTTCGGCTCATTAAGACTTGTTAACTTACAGAACAAGTTAAACACGAGCTTCTTAACTAGCCGAACATGAGCTGTTCGCGAACAACGAGCCATTTTGACAGCCTTATCTGATATTTCTTTCTCAATATAGCTGACTAAAATATCACTCTTCCATTGATCTCCAATTCTATTTTGTCGTCAATTTTTTATTATTGTCATAACAGAGTAAGATCTTTCAACATTTGTTATAGCAATAGCAACGGATGAGACTATATATATATTGAAGTAAAATCGGTTAATATAAATGAGCTGAATTGGTTGGATCAAAACATAATATCTACAAAAATAATTCAGTATTTGCCTCTATAAAAATTCTTATTCAGCTCTTGAAATTACATATAAATAACTGTGTAAAATTTTCTAGTTAAAAATAATGTAAATTTGTCATGACTTTAACTCAACAATGAGATCAATATGTTCAAAATCAAAATTTAAACACTTATCTCCGAAAAAAAAAAACATATTTTGAGATAAATATATTCAATTGAATCATATTTATCTCAAATTAAAACTCTCACAAATTTTACCCTTCGTTTTGCTCCTCAACATTGAGTGATAGTTGTCCTATCATTGGATTTGAAGTATTTTCTGCAATGATCGAAACAATAATAAAAATGGACCCATTGAGCTTCACAAGCAACATCAATGGCATTAGCATCAGCATTGTAGCTACGAAGATTTACCACATCTAATTTTAAGGATATCCAATTAGGTCCAAGAAAGCTTCTCCAACAAAACACATCATAATCATAAAAATGAAAATAATTCTAATTGAATCTACATCCTACACATGATATTATCTCATCACAAGAGGAAGGAAAAAGGAAAAGATTGCATGAAGATAACACCAAAACACATCATATTCAAATTCAAATACTATGAAATACTTTAATACAAGACAATGTATAACAGTATACTTTTCTTCTTCCCAGAAAACACTCCACCCAAGTGTGAATCCCAAGTTCTCTTAGCACTCTTACAGCAACTCCTTACAACACACTCAGATCTCTCTAACAAAATACAAAAAAAGAAATGGAAATCTCACTTTTCCTCTCTTCTCCTGCACTATTTTCTTCTTTCCAGGTTTCCCAAATGTCCTCCTCTATCGTAGGATCTGCCTACCTAGAGAAGTAACTCTAAAATCGTGTGCAAAACCGCTGAAAAACTGTCCTGGACAGTTATGGCGCCTAGGCACCATCTTCTCTGTCGGCAGGGAAAATCAACTGGTGCCTAGGCGCCAGTATGTATGTGGCACTTAGGCGCCACCTTGTAGGGATTTTGGTAGGATTCCGATGCCTAAGAGCTCATATTTGACGCCATGGCACCATGGAGCGGTGCCTAGGTATTAGTTCAGTGCTAGCTCTAATGCTCATTTGCCTCTACTTCGATCCTTTTTTTGCTCAAGTTCACTCCAATTGCTTTACCTGATATACCTGCACAAAAACATGAAAAGACCTTCTATTAAAATGCAATATCATCAAAAATAATTATTAAATACAATGAAAAATTAACCTATTAAAGGACATGTCACTGTACAGGTCAACAAAATTCATTACAAGCGTCTTGCGGGAAAACTCATCTATCTGACTCGTACTCGCGCCGACATATGCCATGTTGTTGGAACAATGAGTCAATTCATGCATGACCCCTACGAACACCACCTCCAAGCTGTCCACCGGATTCTTCACTACTTAAAAAGTACATCGGACTCAGGTTTATTCTTTTCCCGCCACACTGCTTGGTCTATTGTTATTTATAGAAATGTAAATTGGGTCGGATCAGTTCATGATTGACATTTCATTTCGGGGTATTGCTCACTTGTATGGGGAAATCTTGTCATGTGAAAAAGCAATAAACAATCTATGGTTGCCTGAAGCAATGCTGAAGCTGAATTATGATCCATGTTTTTAGGTATCTGTGAGGTTCTTTACTGATACATTATGCTTGCAAACTCTGTATGCCAACTTTTATCCCGCTGCAGCTATTCTATGATAATATTGTTGCAATCAGCAGTGCTGACAACCCAGTCTAGCATGACCGTAATCAAATACTTCATTAAAGAAAAAAATTGAGTCCGAGGAGATTTGCGTTCCATATATGCCCTCCCGTGATCAACTAGAAGACATCCTCACCAAAAAATATGTCTCGCCCTTTGCTCGATAGCTGCAAGTCCAAGTTGAACATGGTTGACATCTATGCTTCAACTTGAGGGAGTATTAGATTATAACTATTATCACTATGTCGTTATTACTTATCATTTGATTTTATTCCCTGATAATATATTTCCTCTTTTGTTTCATTCTGTTTTATTTTCTTTCTTATTTATTTTACTTTGTTTTTATTATTTTCCATTATTATGTCTATTGCAATTGGGTTTAAATATCCCTCATATCAAAGAAATTGAACTGGTCTATTTCAAATCTCAACAAAAAATATCTAAAATATCAAAATAGCAATTATAAAAAAAAAAAAACCCTACATGTGTAGATCACACAATCTAGATTGGTGTGAACCAAAAAAAATGGGGGAAGGTTTGTGAGAATTTATGTGGAGGGCATATGAAGTGTGTAATTAATCAGATTGACTTGAAGACAAGAAAGAAATGTAATGATTTTTTAAAGCTACAAAATCAAAATGAATCTTAATTTCTAAATAGAGCCTTGGATTCAAGAACTTCAACTTTAAACCAGTTGATTATAAAAGTTCAAAATCGAGTGCAGAGGAATAACTGGGTAACAGGCTAGATCAAATAACGCCTCAAGAGCGAGGCAGTGATCGTGCTAGAGATGGAAAGAACCTTGTGTATAAGGGAGAAAGAGAGAAATTATCCCCTAATAGGATCCAAAGAAAAAGGTCATAACCATGATTGACCATCATCAATCACAACCATAGGCCTGCTTTATATGATAGTAGCTAAAATCTACCAGAATATTCAAGCCTTAATATGAATCAATTAATGAAATACACAAAAAAAAAGATTATTTTATAATTGAAATTTCATAAAAAATAACAAACAAAACATGATCATATAAACACATAAAAGACTAAATATTAATAGGTGTCTCACACTAGAACAAGAGTACAATTACTCATATCGTACAAAGTTGATTCATTTCTAGCATGAATGTTGCCCCATCACATATTGATAATTGCAAAATGAAATAATGAGTTGATAAATACAAACAATCTATCTATATAGCAATACATATTTATATGTAACACATCTTTGAACTCCATATCAACATTCATGAACCAAAAGCACCATTCAGATCACAAAATCCACTTCATATATGTTATTCTTAAGGCACCCAAAATTGGTGTTATGTGCCCCCAACCAACTGAATACCACGAAAAAAATACGGTAATCAGTTTTCTCAATAGCGATAACAAAGTCCCAAAATTGCAGGACGAGTTCATCTGACTTAAAAGGGTTAAAATAAAATAAATATGAAGCCTAAGGAAGGTGAACTATCTAAAATAAACAAAAGAATATTATCAGAAAATTTAGTAACAGACACAATATATCAAAAACATTGACCGCCATCATGTTCAACAAAGGATGAAGAGGTTCTTAACCACTAAACTCCTTAGTGGCATCCACTAAACAGAAATAAGAATTATCTAAAAAGCATGCTAACAATATTTAAAATTATTTCAAATACAATTACTATGAAATACAACCTATTTTCTCAAATGTAGCTTATTAAAGATTCGCCTTTAAGACTAGAAAATACCCACCTTTAAACTACACTTCAGAGTAGGTTGTTCGCATCACCTTACAAAGTTCAGTTTCTACTTCTGAAGTATCAGATTACAATTGTCATATCCACTTACCAACACAAAGAACAGGTGAAATTTTATACTCATTAACATCATCTTCTCTAAGATGATCAATCTTTCCCTAAATGCTAACAGAGTTTAATTATGTCAACTAAAAAGACAGTTTTAGGAAGGTAAGAACTCAGGCAAATGAAAGTAGAGTAGCAAATATTAAACGGAATAAAGCTAAACTCCCCAAAAAAGCATCCACATAAAATGCTTTCACGATTTCAGTGAACCACATTGTGTCTATTCTACAGAATCCTACAATGCCATGAGCCAATAGTTCAAGCCATTTCAATTAAATTCATTTCACGCCCATCATGACAGGAATCATTTCATCATTTCATCATTTCATGGCCCTTGTGTCAAAAGGAAGAAGAAGAGAAGCTTCATCACTGGTTTGTGGTTGATTGATTATAACTGGTAAAAAGAAGATACAAATTATGAAATTGATGATCATACCATTCCAGGGCCCTCCGTGCATGGTCCTCCTACCAACGCTATAATCCTTGCGCCGGTGCCAGGCGTGCACCCAGCAATCCAGCCGCAACGAGGCTGCTCCCAGGCTCCACAGGCCACTGATCTGACGGCAGCTCATCCAACAACTGCCAGAGAAAAAACAATGCAATTTTTCAAAAATAAAACTTAATTTTACACCAATGGAGCATCAAAATCAGCAGGGAAAAAGTCAACACTCACAGCATTAAGCGTATATTCACAATGTGATGCTGGAAGAAAAAACCTATTAACAGATGCGGTAGGATGCAATCCATTTTGAAAACCTGGCGCCCCTGTCCTCCCCGCCACTGAGAGCCCGAGCTGATCAAGGATCTGCTCCTTCGTGATCTATTTTGTTCCCCGGAAGCCATACAACCTGGAGAGTTCCAGCAACCCGAGTTCATGTTGATGCACCTGCGTGCCGTAAGTAATTAACCAACGAGCGCATTCTCCGGAAGAGTCCGATCGAACGACGCATGGCGGACTTAACGAAACCTAACTCCTCCTCAATGATGCAGGTGTCAAGTACAAATAGGAAGATTGGGGGCGGCGCCAGGTCTCCACCCGCAACAAGTGATGTAGCGCCGGACTCCACGGTGGAACACTGAGGGTACAGCTCGCCGGGAACGTTGTTTCCCGAAATAGCCGAATAGTGTTGAGGGAAGTGATTTCGGGAGAAGCAGAAGGGACAGATCCAGATCTTAGAGGGGAAATCGACGAGGCAAAAGGGGTTGAGGACGGCGAAGCAAGGAGGCTTGCAACGAAGCGGGGAATAGGGGAGCACGACAAGGTTGGGGGAGGAACGAATAGGGGAGATGGATGCAGCAAAGGGGATGATGCATTTGCTCGCCTCCACCTTGGAGCGAGGCCATGCGCTCCAGGTCATGCGTACGCCATCCAGACCGTCGGGATCAGGAGGTGGGGCGGAAGCTCCTCCGGCCATGTTCGCAACCGAAAGCTCCGCCACCACAATGATCTCAAGCAGCCGTTTGGCGCGTTCGGAAGTGTTTTAATAAGACGACAGTTTTTCGTATCTCCTTCCGGAAACAATATTACACGCTGGGAGCCACGTGCAATCTTGGCCCCCACAAGGAAAATTATACGTGCAAATCAGGTCCCAGCCGAAACCAAACCGCACCAATTTTTCGGTAGCACATAACATCGCGGAATAACATCTAAATAATGTGGAATAATATGAGAAACATATAATAACAAATAAATAACGTGGAATAATGCGGAGGAATATTTCCGTAATACCGCGGAATAACACGAGACTATTTCCTCATGCTATTCCGCATCCCGTGTTATTCCGCGTTATTCAAGTGTTGTTGTGGTGGTATTGATGTGTTATTATGTTATATTCTCCCGTGTTTTTCTCGTTATTCAAGTGTTATTATGGTGGTATTACTGTGTTAATGTGTTATTATAATACCAGGAATATTCTCATAACACTGTTGTGGGTCCAGAACACTACGAAATAATAAGGGGGATTATTAAGGTGTTATGCGCGATCGAGAATAATCATCCGGTTTCGATCAGGCAGGATTCGAGTGTATAATTTTCCCTCTTTTCTTTAGTGGGGCCGAGATTCCACGTGGCTCCCAGCGATTGGACTCTGCATGTAACTCTACATGCAGAATCCTGATGTAGTATTTTTTTTTCCAGTTCTTATAACTATTGTAAAAGAGCGGCAAACTTACCTCCTTAAATAAGGCTTTATTGACTGGTGTTGATAAAAACTTGCTCTCAACAATAATGTACAAACATTTCACATTCAATATTTCAATACTAAAGAGTTTTTATCCTTTTTGTTTAGAACTAGAAGTATATTTCATTTATTTTTCTATTAATAATATATAATATAATACTTCTTCTAGGGTTTGGTCATCAAATAGCTCAACTTTAATCCTCATGTATACTATCAATTTAATTATAAATTTATTAGTCACTTGTTAGTCATCATCACTATAATTAGTTATAACAATGTAGTCTTAAAAAATATTCAAGTATTATGTTACAAGGCGACTACCTTAACTTAAAATTAATAATTATCCCTGCAATTTTTTTTATCGTGATGCCTAAGATAATATTTGGTTCTCAAAATATTTTTTATATCAATTCAAATAAGAATGATTAGGTGGATGAGTGGCTTTACACTTAGAGACAAAATACAAAATGAATATATCCGTAATAGGGTTGGTGTTGCACCAGTGACGGATAAAACTAGAGAGAGTTGCCTTAGATGGTTTGGTCACATTAAAAGTCGGCTACCTGATGATCTGATTAGGAGAGTAGATGTTTTAGATACAACTTATGTTAAGAAAGGCAGAGGTAGACCTAGGAAAACATGGGCTTATTACATAAAAAAATGATCTTAATTTATTAGAATTAAACAAAAATTTGACACTAAATAGGACGTAATGGAGAAAAAGGATTCATGTAGTTGACCCCACTTAGCGGGATTAAGACTTTGTTGTTGTTGTTGTTGTTGAATTCAAATAAGAATGATCCGCCCTAACATTTGTTATACAGCCAATGTATTATTTCAAATCTTAGTATGTCTAATCAAATTGATTTTATCAAATGAAACTTTTTGATAATCATTCATGTTATGCCAATAAAAAAAAATCATTCATTTGAAAGGACTAATCTAAAAATCTATATGGGTAATGATTATCATTGTAGGATGAGGCTTCAATTTTAACATAGAGTGTTTAGTAAAGTCATCAGTATTATTTTAAGGATGGTCTATTTTACCTCAATAACTATTAGGATTAGGTTGACTTTTATGAAGGTGGTCTTATCCCTACTCTAAGCATGAAATATCATCTTTTAATGATTTAACTTGAATTTGGGTCGAAGGTGTGATAATGTCTTTTATTTTGAAGATCACTTAAGATAATTTGCATTTGACCTTTTAATTATTATATTTATATAATATTCTCTTTAAATATTTCCCTTGTCTCAATACAATTTTCATGAATCCTCAAGTTTATTGATCAATCATTTGGGTTAGGTTCTCAATCTGGTATTAGGAAATAAAATGTGGTGTCATAAAATGATTTTTTTTTTAATTATGAAAAGAAAAGGTTATAGATGGGTTTAGTTTGAGTTTAAGTGAGTCAAGCTAGCTCTTGTGCCTACTCGAGCTCTGTTCGATAAGTGGCTCATGAACCAAGCTTAATCAGCTGACAAGTCAAGGTCAAGCCATCCCCGACACGACTATTTGGCTCATGAGCCAGCTTATTTAAAAAATATTTGATATAAAATATGCTCAAAATATATTGAAATTCAACTTTTAAATTTTAAATTATTTAAAATGTGTAAAAAATGATATGTTATATTTTATATCATGTGATTTCTTTATATTTATTGTTAATGACTCATTTTATTCATCATTTTATTATAACACTAAATTGACTTAATACTTTTTTTTTCTCTTTGCTATGATAATCAAGCTAGTTCATGAGCAGACTAAAACTCACATAATTAAGCTTGAGTTCGAGCTCGAACTCAATTAAGTTAATCCTGCTCAAGCATAAGGGTGATCTCTAGCTCGACAAAACTCATTTGCATCCTTAAATGTGTGAGAGTGAACTTAAAATATAGATGCATAAATAAAATGACTTATAAGCTTTAAAAACTTTCAAATGAGGGGGTGCAAAGACCTCATATGTCCCAAGCTCTTCTTAGGCACTATAGGTCATTTAATAAAGTTTGATTTAGTTTCATACACGCTAAGTTAATACACATATATTTATATGCATGAAATTATTAATGGAAAAAATGGCATGCTTTGATCTACAAGCCCCATGTCCTTAAGATTACAACATTATCTAAGTTTTAACAAATGAACAACTTGCACCATAAATAGTTAACATGAAATATAAAGTAAGTGGCATAAAAATTTGATTGCATTAAGGTATAGCCTTATTTTATTCAAATAAAGCACTCTATTACCTAAGTATTTACTCAATATAAAATTTTAAAATAGTTTTACATAAAGGATAATAGCTAGGCTTTATAGTGAAGCTTGCTTGCCAACACCATAGACTTGAAAATAATATACATGCTAAATTAACTACTAAAATAAAATAAATCTATCATAAAAATTTTTACTAGCCTCAAACTTGCTGAAGTTACTCTCAAATAGTTAGAGACAAATACACCCAAAGAACGTATTCTTGGTTATTCAAAAGTTGGGTTTGTTTTGATCTTTCTGAGATTCTGCTCCTTCCAAAATTAAGTGGCTCTGCTTTAAGAGCCATATATAATACCTTAGTTCATTTTTCTTGACATGAGTAACGTGAAAGATATGATCGTATTATATTTGAAAAGAGTATAACATTTAGTTTTTGAGTTTGTAAATATCAATTGAAAAAGAAACATGCTTTAAATGCTCTATGAGGAAGCTAAGAAATTATGATAGTAATTAAAAAGTGTCAATGGTTAAAATTATTTGATTTTATTATGTATATCCATTGTAAGGCTAGTGATGGTGGCAGATGACCTTTTGGTGAGATTAAAGATTATTAAAGGCCCCGACTCTTTAATTTATTATCTAAACATGAGATTTGAAGTTTCAGGTGAGTTTAGTATGGTAAAGTTACTGGAATGCTTAGACTAATCTACGTTAGGCCAATTTTAGTTGATTTGGATAATCCTTTTAAGGAAGTGGTGAAAGTTATGTAAATGGTTGGAGACTTTAATGGGTGGTTTTCTTAGGATGTGAAGTTATGAATTGGAGTAGATAGTGTATACTTTGAGGGGTAGATAATAAGATTAGCTAATAGTCTAATCTAGCATTGTCGAGAGCTTTTAAGAGAAATTAAAGAGTGATATTTAGGGTAGATTTAAGAAGTAGATGATATTTTAAGAATATAAGAATATAAACAGACAGTTAATAAAGTAGAGAGAAAGGCTTAAAATAACAGTAAATGAAAGTAAAAATAAAATAAGGATATTAATCTAATTTTACTAAAGAAGACGCACACACTTCAAGCCAGCTAGCATCAACCAAAAGAGAAAATATCACTTAAATATCAAGTCATTATATATTAACCTTACTTAGAGAGCTTTTATTTTGCAAAATATAAATAAAAAAAGATGAAACTTTGGAATTAGGTGGTTATTAATGAAAGAAGATGCTAACCTCTTCTTAAATTATTATTATTTTTTATGGATAACTCATACAAACCTTAAATTTTAAAAGCTCAAAGCTTATAGAAACCAAATTTAAAATTAAACAATAAAATATAAATTCAAATATATATATTTTTTAATTAGACTCTTGTGCTAGGCCTCTTTAACTCTTATAACCGGTCTTCTAATTTTATTTTTCTTGATCCATATACTATGTTGCATCACGTAGTCTACGAAAAAATCACTATCTAAGAGAAAAAAAAAAGTTCATCGAGTGCATTTTATAATGAATGTAATATGCTTAACAAAGAGTTATTGAACATCTTTCCATAAACCTATATGTATGAATATTGTTATCTGGTAGCTTTTGTGCAAGATAATGTATATGATCAAGCCCCTCTCTATATGTCCTAATAATTATTTTTATAATAATTTTTTTAAATAAAAGAGCCACTAAATGTCAGGCAAACCTAATATTAAGATGTGATATTTGACACTATGATTGTTCATGCATTGAATGCATGGGATACCCAATTCATTAATTGTTTCATATATCCTCATTTAATGTATTGTAAGGTTGTAGTGTCTTAAATATCATTAAATATACCATTTTAGAATCTCCCAATAGGATTCAAAATAGTCAAACATTACTTGATATGACCTAGACTCTCAAAGAAAACTTTAAGGCAAGTTTATGAGAAACTTGGAGAGATGCATTACTCAAGAGCTTCTATAATTGGTACTTCAAGCAACTCATCAATAATACTTTTAAAGCATTGTTGACCATGTGATATAAACATATTATTTATAATACTTAGACTTTGGGCTCTCTCTCTCTCTCTCTCTCTCTCTCTCTCTCTCTATATATATATATATATATAATAATTTTTAAACTTTGAAATGTCCATCTATTATTTATAATACTGAAGTTAATATATTATTCTTCTTGTTGTTTTTGCTGTTATAATATATTATTCTTCAAAGCACTCAACTTAATAACAGCAAAAACAACAAGAAGAAAAAATATTGCATCAGGACTCTGCACGTAGAGCTACGTGCGGAGCCCCATCCCAGTCACACATCAACCCAATATTGTATGGGAGTGAGTCCAACTGTAATTTTGTTTTTCTTTTAAAAAAGAAAATTATTGATGTGTGGCTAGGATGGATACTCCGCACGTAGCTCTATGTGCGGAGTCCTGATGCAATATTTTCTCCAACAACAAAGCTTTAATCCCACTAAGTGGGGTCGACTACATGAATACTTTTGTCCGTTGCATCCTATTTAGACACGTGACTTTATAACATAAAGATGAAATCTAGGTACTTTTGGAGCGAGCGAGAGTTTTAGGGTGATTAGAATGTAAATATTAAAGTTTTTAAGGGTGTAAAATAGAAAATCTTAAAGGTAGATTTGTAACAATTTGAAAATAAACACAAAAATATAATCAATCCCAAAACAAATAAGATCACAAGCACATGAGAGTCTTCTTCCATACTGAGAAAGCGACCATAGAGTATTAAAACATTACTACAAACCGATTCTAAATCGAGCTAAACGGATCTAACTTCCATTAGAATCACTCTGTAAGCGCGCAGCTATAACGAGCATCTTCCGTCGCGGTGGTCGGGAGTGAAGGTGAAGCAGAGGTCCGGCGAGACTCACTCAGCTCACCGTCTTCCTCATCATCGCCGGCGAGGGGCGACTGTTCAACCCTTATATCTTTTATCATCCTCACCACCTCGGCCATCACTGGTCTTTTTTCCGGCCGCGGAGCAACGCAGGCCAGCGCTACGTGAAGCATTGCAACCATTTCCTCCTCAATGTTCTTATATCTCATCAGCTCCACATCGAAAACCTCCGCCGTCCACTCTTCCCTCACCACCGACCGTACCCACTCCGGCAAGTTCGAGCTCACTCCTCCGCCGCCGTTCGCCCTTCCGGTGAGGACCTCGAGAAGCAAGACTCCGAAAGCATAGACGTCAGCCTCTTGAGAAAGCTTGCAACTTTCCGCTTGTTCCGGCGCCGTGCAGCTTGCCAATCTGGCGGCGGAGATCGCCGGATTGAGAAGCAGAGCGAGACCGAAGTCGGAGATGCAAGCTCTACCGTTTTTGTCGAGTAATATGTTGGATGATTTGATGTTTCCATGAGGAATTTTTGAAGAAATGTACTCTTCGTGGATGCAACAGAGCCCCCTCGCCGCTCCCAGAACCAGACTCAATCTTGTCGTCCAATCCAACGGCACTCTCCCTGAGTCTCGTTTCCCTGCTCAATTTTCATGGAATCAGTGAGGGGTGAGCAGTTATATCATAAAAATCAAAACTTGCAGAAGCAGCTACCATGGAGAAGAGAGAAGAGAGTTCCGTTAGGGAGATAGTCGTAGATTAGAAGCTTCTCCTGTTTGGCGTAGTAGTAAGCTCGGAGAGGAACGAGATTAGGATGAGAGAGACGGCCGATGAGATTCATATACTTATTAAAATCATTGAAAGAGCAAGGATTGGTGTCTTTGAGCCGCTTCACGGCCACCATTTCACCATCTTCGAGCACGGCTCTGTACACAGTGCCGATACTTCCCTTTCCCACCATCTCCGCTGAAGCTCGTAGCAGCTCATCCAGTTCAAATCTGTAAGCTTTCTTCTTCGCCCTCCTGCTTCCCGTTTCTATGGTTTTGTCGAAGAAGACCAGCTTGCTCTCCATCTCGGTCCCGCTTCCATCATCACTGTTTCTACCCGCTCCTTTCTTCTTCCTCTTCTCATCATTGGAGATAGAATTACAGCTGCTGTGCTTATAGTCTTCTCTTCCGCCTTCTTCAGCGTCTACTTTTCCATCGGTTTCACCGCGGTGACCTGCGCAGCAGTAGTATGCGAAGAGCAGGAGAAATAGAAATGAAAATAACGCCACATTCCCCATCACAATGCTGATAATTGCACCGGTGCTCAACCCCTCTCGTTCCCTCCTTTCCCCGTCGGGATGGGAGTGCGGAATGGAGCTCGCGGTTGAGGGAACCATGGGTTGAGAAACAGGGGAGGACGAAACAGAAGAATGAGAATCTTGTGGTATGAAGGAGCAGAGAGGGAGATGCCCCCTCAGCCCGCAGAGTCCGGCATTACCGGCCACCGCAGCGAACCCAAACTTCTCTACCACTCCATCAGGCACTCTTCCAGAAAGCTGATTGTTTGATACATTAAGCTGAACGAGCTTCGGAAGAATTACAGTCAGATCTGGAAGACGACCGGCTAACAAATTGTTCTGAAGACGAAGCGTGAGCAAGCGAGAAAGATTACCCAACGCAGGAATAAAACCGTGTAAATCGTTGTTGGAGAGATCGATTCGGAGCAGCCGAGTGAGTCGGCCGATGGAAACCGGGATCTCGCCGGAGAGATCGTTGCTGGAGAGATATAAAAATTTGAGCTTTAGAAGAGAGGAAGTGAGAGGGAGCAGAGTTCCGTTGAGCCGATTGCTGTGAAGATCGAGAAGGCGGAGCTGGTCGACATGGGAGAGGGAGTCGAGAGAGCCGCGGAGGTCAAGTGATGGAAGTAATAGCGAAGTTACTCGATCACCGGAGCAGGAAACGCCGCGCCATCGGCCATTGCAGGCGTCAGAAGTGCTCCAGTTGGCAGCGAGAATGCCATGAACGTCGGCTTGGCGGCGGAAGATTGTCAGTGCTTCGGTGTCACTCATGGCTGGTAGGGAAGGAAGGTGGGGGAGGATGAGGAGGAGGAGAGGGAGGAAGGTGGGAGCCATGAGGAAGTCTCCGGAGCTTGGGAGAGAGTGGGAGAAGAAGGAGAAGGAGATAAAGGAGGCAGCTTTAGCTTTAGATACAGAGCTCTTTTGGTTTGAATGGGGGAATTGATGGGAAAAGCGCGAGAGCTGCGTGATGACGAGTGATTTTGGGCTTTTTTGTGGGGGAGTCGGGTCGGTTGGCCCGCTGCAGCTTTTAACTGCCTGACGAGAAGGGGGGTGATTGGATAAAGGGGTTCAGGGAGCGGCGACGATCACGCCGGACATAATTGGAGGAGATGGTTGGGGCCGTTTGCTATAGTTTTAGTGGTTTTTTTCTTTTCTTATTCGGCTCATTTCAGGTTATGAGATAAAATATTTCTAAGCTTCCATATTATAGTACTTAGTTAAAATGATGATAGCTTTGACTGATAATAAAGATTAGTGTGTTGAATTTTTTTTTTTTTATGACTTAGGGTATTGTGTTATACATGAGTTCATACAACCTAGTAAATATCTTATTTTTAGGAGAAATGCATGAGAGAAAATAATCGATACAGAACTCTCACTCTATATTTACTTCTTTGCCGACAGGAAGTTAGCTAAACGAAAAAATATATATTTCTTGATAGAGAGAGATACAGAGATTCATGAGAGAATATAAACATAACATTATATTTGGTATAGTACACACTTGTCTACGGTATCTTGGTGAAAAAGTAGTTATACGGGTATTAGACGACGACATAAATAATGGTTGATGCATGTAGCCTGAAGTAATAATAGTTTTTTTTCTAGCAACTCATTTGCCTCATACTAGCTCGACTGTTTTGATAGGTGGGCTTAGTTTTTGGTTGGTGAGTCTAGTTCAATCACTTTGGCATATGGCCTGGACCATTTCGGCATGTGAGCATAGTTCGACCACTTAAGCTTATGAGCATAGCTCAACCACTTCAGCAAGTAGGCTTATCTTGAAAATGACCTGATCTTCAGATATAGGCCTTCGAAGCCCATAAGGCCTGTTGACTCTTATGTTAAGCCCCTGAAAAAATCATTGTTCAAGTAGATAGTCATACTTAGGTATAAAGTTATGTTGGTATTAATGTGAAAAATAAAATTTAGAATTTAGATATATAAATACCTAGAAAATGGATAGTAAATATTTAAATGCCTTTTTTTTATTTATAAGGAATTTTGGTTCTCGTAGAGAATTGGTAGCAACATATGAAATAATGATGATGGTGGTAGCAACTGTAACCACCAAAAATTTCCTCGTCTCCCCCTCATGAACCGCACCACATTCGCCCCTAAAACTATGTGTGAATCACATGATTACGTCACTGCTCCCGCCGCATTTGTCCCTTGACCGAGCGAATTATGTTATTCTTGCACAACCTCCATACTCGAGATTTTAGCAAGAACTCTTTCCTTTTTCTTCCTCGCAGCTTCCACCACCTCTTTCGGCTATTTAGGGAAGACTGAAGCCCATGACAATGTTATAAACATGATAATTTCCTTCCACATCAACGTGACAAACACATACTCGCGAGTGATCATTGCAGTTAGTTCACTTTTTTTAATAATTGAAAAACCGATTTTTTTTTTTTTTTTTTTTTTTTTTTTGTATCAAGTTTGCTTATTAGTAAGTAAATAGCCTTTGCCTCTACTCTCATAAACCTTTTATAACTATCATAATTTGGCAATATCTACTTTGGTTTAACTAAGGAATGTCAATTTACTTCTCTTACCTTTTAAAACCCTTCTCCATCTTATGTTAGGCTAATTTTTCTTAATTAGTTTTGTTATATTACTAAGATATTAATTTATAGACATTATATCATATTGTGCGATCAATTTTTTTCATCGACTCACCTTATCGCCTTTGCAAAATGTTATATATGTGTATTGTGATGGTTCTCATTTTCATGATCTTAATTTTTGAGTTTTCTTTGACCATTACACTTTTAAGGATATTTTTGTCATTCATTGGAGCGGCTTGTTTGAGAACTCTAGCTTCAATTTTACATCATGGAATAATGTATCATAAGATATAAATGAAAAATTATACTATCAATATTATTTATTTAATATATTATGACTGTCGAGTCAACTCTAAAATTGACTTATTCGGATCCGTTCCAGCTCAAAATCAGCTCGTAGTTCATTATATTCAATTTTATTTAGCATCATATATAATTTTTATAAATAAAAAATACTTGAAGCTAATCTCAAAGTCTATTACGATACGCAAGAATAATGTCTCCAATGATGAGAATATATTTATTGTCTAATAAATAAAAGCTATTTATCTTAAAATAAGTAATATGAAATAATAATTTTATTTTTGGAGAAGTTATTAGGTGGGGGTATTGTTATCATGTATATTTTCTTAAATAAAAATACAAAAGAAAAAGAATAATTCTAGGTTAGTTTTGAGTATATATTCCATTATTTGCTCTCGCAATCGTCTTCGTTGACGAAGGAGCGCGAGGAAGAATTCGACGGCGAAGGAGGGGGTTTCCGGGGCCAGCACCGTACCTTCGTTTCGTCATCCCAAGAGGTGTCGCTGGGACCCGGAGCAAAGTGTTGGGAAATGTGCAGGAACTCCCCCACTCTTGCATCGCGCCTGCTGGTGGTGGGGAGACAGAGCAGTGGCAAGTCAAGCGCATTGGAGGAGCTTGTCGGCCGCGATTTCTTGCCGCGTGGCTTTGATATTTGCATGCGACGCCCGCTGGTACTGCAACTGGTGCATTTTTCTCGCAGGTCGGATGTGTCAGCAGGTGAGATGGAGTGGGGGAGTTTCTGCACATTCCTATGAAGAGGTTCTGCGACTTCTAGAAAATCCGACATGAGATTTAGGTGATGTGGTGGAACACTTTACTTTGCTGGCTTGTAGATCGTTAACGCCTAATTTATTTATTTATTTTGTCTTATTGGGAATATGCGCGAACCTCGCAAGCTGCTTATTTTGTTACATTAGTTGTGTTTTTACTGCATGCTTACATATTCTTTCATGCATTTTTGAAATTTAAAGCCATAAGAAGGAAATTTCTGTTGAAATTATGCCTCATAGGTAGGTTACTCCGGTGATTTTGCGGGATTTTGTTGCAGATTTCTCATGCCAGAAGTTTCAATGCAGCAATGAGTATTTTCCATAGCTAATGAAATATGTTTTCCCGTGATTGTATTTGCTTTTGTGCCTAATTCATCAAAATTGTGCTTTTAGACCTTTTGGGAAGTGTTATATAAGTCTATTGTTGTACTCATGCACTTTATGAATTTTATTTATATTTCTATTTTATCTATCGGGCAGGGTTTCGTGAAATTGAATAGTAAATCTAGATGCTGAAACTAACTGTGTAGCTGGGGGTAACGAAGGGGTTTCAGACAAACAAATTCGTTTGAAGATATTCTCTCTAAACGTTCTTAATATCTTCCTGGTTGATTTGCCTAGAATAACAGGGTTCCAGTAGACGATCAACTAAGTGACATCGAAGCTAGAATCAAAACAATGATATTATTTTTTATTAATCATGAAACTTGTATAATGTTGCAATTTCTCCAGCAAATGCTGATTTATCAAACTTCGATGCACTTCAAATGACCCGAATTTCTGATCGAGATGGTTTATGATGCTTTGATTCCTTTTATACCTGCATGTTACAAATCAGGATTGTACATTTGTAGAGTGATTTGATTGTTTTGAAAAATAAAGAATATTAACGGGATTTACATACATAACACATAATTCTTATGTTTTTACATATCTAACACCTATACCTTGCTTTTACATTTATTCCACCCAAATCTTTCATATCACATAAAAAATGCCACTATTTTAACTTTTAGAAAATGAAATGCACATTTTCATGCATAGGTAAGACCACATATTTAAAATTTGAAGTTTAGGTGTTAGTTATGTAAATACATAAGAATTCACTGAAATGTATGGAATTTTTAATTAAATTGCCAAGTCATTTTTTATCTTTGTTCTTTTAGGTTCTCGAATCATTGGCGTCATCACAAAGATAGTATATTTATATGTCATTCATATTTCGGTAAATCTTATTTTTTTGGTTTTGCTAAGCTAATTATCTCTTTATGACTTGCAACTATATATAATGGACAAAGATACAGATGCACGAAAATTTCTACTGGGAAATGTGATTCCTCTTCGACTTGGCTATGTGGGTGTGTTTAGTCATAGTTAACAGGTAATGACTCATATGTTTTTTTATAATTACAGATTTATAACTCTTTACCCTAAAATTTCAACCTAGATTCATATCCATTTTGGAAGTTTTAAAAGTACAGATCGATGTGAGATGGCGCAACATAAAGTTGTATGTGTGTGGAGTTGGGGGGAGGGGTCGCGTTGTTATTTATAAGATGTGAAGTATGTCTTCTTAGTATAGCTGCACGTCAATGCAGGTTATTTAAGAATTTATTTTAGTAACATGTGTTGTTAATCATAATTTAATTTTCTCAAATGCAACAAACTAAACATCTTATGTTATGAGAACATGTCTGAATATAACATCCTATGTAGGGATGTAAACGAGTTGAGCAAACTCAACATGTGTTCATGTTCGGCTTGTTTATATTTTTTTGGTTTGGAATTGGTTTGTGTCGAAATGGTTCATGAACAATCCATTCGTATTCGACGCAAAAAATATTTTTGTTCGTTTTAACTCGTGTTCTGCTCGTATTGGCTCATTTTAATTAATTTGAAAAGTAGCACAGGGTGTTGAATTCGAACTTGTACCATTTCTATGCATTAGAAGGCGCAATACTGCATGATCACACGAGTCGTGGTTATTTAAATTTAGATATAAATATTTATAATATATTATTATATAAATAATATATATAATATTTTTTAATTTCTAGCTATAATGAGTCGAACGCTATCAAACAAAGGGTTGTTCTACAACAAATATAACACAAACTCACACTCGAGCTTGATCCATGGGTGGTGAACGTTGGCTAGGTGGTCAGGGAGCGGAGGTAAGCGTGTAAAATGAGTTGTGGGTGGTTGGGACAGCAAAATGAGAGCTTGAAATTGTGTTTACAACAAAGTGGAGGGCTGGAACAGTAAGGAGCAGCAATGGGGAAGACAGCAAGAGTGTTGTCCAGCGCAGGGGCAGCAAGCGGGGACTACAGTATCAACATTATAGGTTGCAATTTAGGCGGCAACAAATTAGAATGATGGTTGGATAACAGGAAATCAACAAGTTTATTGTTTTCTAGAGAACGAAAATTTGGTGGTTACAACTGCTACCTGTTTTCGTCATTATTTTCTCTTTTTCTATTTTAAAAGGAGTCGTCAGCTTATCGATCATTGTATACTTAACCCATTCGAATAAATCTAACTCCCGAATCATATCAGTGATTCGAAGAGAAGAGGAATCAAATAAGAAGGGACATACGACAAAAATGACAAACTAGAGAAAAGAAAAAAGTTGAGAGCCTATGCGATAAACCTCGCAAGGATAGGTCAAGCATGTCTGCCCACACAAGATCGGGCACATGCACCTTGAACCAATATCCGCGAAAGAAGTATCTCCATAGCCGACTCTCCTGTCTACTATTTAAAGATAGTGGCTCAGCAGAAAAGCTATATATAAAACTGAATTTTTTTTTTTTAACATTAGTTTGGGTGTTCTTCACCTTGTCAATGAGTGAGTTGATGTTGTTTGAAGAGTTGTCAAAAGCGCATAAACTAACTTTCAAAAAATTGGTTTGAAGAGCAAATCTCTCTTTTTATTGGGATCCTTGCATTGATGTTCATCGAAATTGTAATACAATTTTACTTCTATGAACGATGTGTTACTATCTTGAGTTTTTGTGATGTTGTTTGGTTATTTTTCACCGGTTTGATTTCGAATTTTTTATGTCTTGTATATCTTGCTCTATGCAAATTTTTTTTCTAATAACTAACTGTTCGTCTACTTGTTCAGGTGAATCATACAATAAAAGGGCTACACAATGTTTTTATCAATAAACTTTCCAGGTAATTGCCAAAATAATTTTTAATTACTAGTCTAATAAGTTCATTATTAGATTCATCATGGTTTTGTTCTTTATGCTTTTATGATTTTAGACTAATTCTAATAAAGTTAAGCACATTTAATGTCTGTTCTTTTATACCAGAGAAAATCTTTTCGATAACTTGCTTCGAGAACCAGATGATATAGGTGCCAAGAGAAAAGGGATAAGGGAAACACTCAGGGTTCTGCAGCAGGCCTACAAGGTAACACTTCTAACTGAATGCAATTTACCGAAAATCATTGCTTGGGCCTATTATTTTAACTATAAGATCCAATATTGCTAAAAAATGAATCTATTTTCTACCTTGGATCGAGTTGAGTCATGAGCCAAATTTTTGGCTAAGTCAGATCTTTTGGTTGATTTTGAGCTAAGCTTTGATTGAATTTAACTGGCTCAAAATCTGCATAGAATGTAAATATTATGTATAATTGTATTTATGCATCTAGACACACATATGTTGAGCCAAGAATTTGTTTTAGAAGAACAAAAATCAATTGAATCGTTAATATAGATTGCTTAACATTATATTTGCTTTATTTTGATCCCAGACACTCGAGGAACTGCCACTCGAGGCGAACACTGTGGAGATGGGTTATTCTCTTGATTCGGACTCAACCGGCTTGCCTAAAGTCCAGGTCCTATCTTCTTCATTCTACTCGCCATCGAACGATTACAATTCACCCTACACCGCTTCGCCGAAGATCCAAAGATCGAGGAGATGAACCCACTCTAGAGAACCGTTGTCTTCCCTGTAGCCCGACTCCGATGCCAATGGACCTGTTTCCCGTCCTCCAGTGGGTGCTTGGGGGCTTTCCTGAAGCAGCAGATAAGCTTGTTCTGCTCTTGGAGATGATGAGCTCCTACGGCTGATTTTTTGTGTCACACCCCATTTAAAATTGGAAGTTCCGAAGGAAATATTTTACTGCCATTTTATATGCCAAGAAGTATGGCTATGGGGTCCTTGTATATATTACATGAGGTCCACATTGCTTTTTTTTTTTTTTTTTTTGTTAGTATTTTTACACATAATGGAATTGTAAAATGAGGTACTAGAAGATACGAACATTTGTTGAAATTGGTACTAGAAGATACGAATATTTGTTGCATCAAATGGAGAGTTTTAATGGCTATCTAATGCCAAAATAGTATATAATAAAAGGACTGCTGTGTTTTGAAAGTTCTCTAATGTGTAGAAAGTTGCTGTTCTATTTTGCAAAATCTGATATTTATAGATTTGATATTTTGGATTTATAGCATATGCTCTGTATGTTTATGTTAGGAAGATTTGATTTTTGATTGCTTATGAAAAATAAATATATATAAAGATTTGATTTTTTATTGCTTATGAAAAAAACACTTATGGATCATTTTTCACTCTGGAAGTCTGTTAAGCGCATTTCACAACACTAAAAACTCTCCATGACCGAAACATACCACATAGGCCTTAGAATGATCGTTTGGCTTGCCCCTAGAATGGTGATTCGTTATGGATCAATGGTAGTCGCTCTCGGGCACGATCAGGATGGAGTGACTCTAGTCCGGATACGACGTGCATCTGGTAACGTCCCAACAGTGAGCTACGGAGGTCACGTGTGAGCGTCACACGCTCCCACAACATTACAGGGGCATCCGACCAACTCATAACACTATGATCACATACACGGTGATGTAGACGTATTCATATCATTACAATTATCCCGCATGTAATACGTTTTTTTTATCAAGACTGTTCCTATTTTTATTCTTTTAAATATAAAATATAGTTTTAGTACTTAGGTAAGATAACATATGTAAAAATGAAATTTTAGATGTTAGATGTGTAAATAGATAAAAATAGAGTTTTATGTATGTAAATATTCTTTTTTAGTTTAATATAATATAAATTTAGATTAGATATTTGAAATTTATATTTGACTCAATAAATTGTATGGGCTTCTAAAATTTTTTTTTTTTGATATAATTAGTGAAAAATATTATAATATTTTTAAGAAAATGTTGACTTCATATGCCTCATGCTAAGGAAAAAAAAAGAAATATTTGTTGCTTTATTTTCTTAGAAAAATATATTTTATAATACAAATTCCTTAAATAATGGAGTACTTATTTAAGTCACGTGTGATTAATATTGATTTGAAATTAAAAAAAAAATTCAAATAAGTCAAACAAATGTTGAACAAAATGGTGGACATATTATATAAAAAAATTTAAAACATTTCAAACTTTGTCATTATTTGGACCGTTATTCAATACTAAGTTCTACTTCATTTGAAGATATATTCAATCCTATCTTCAAACCTTCATTCGAAGATAGGGTAGAACATAGTTTGAATATTTGGAAATGGTCCAAAGGTGCTCTTATAATCTTGTTGTGTGCTGGATAATTTATAATGATAGAGTCATAAATTAATTTCTTGGCAATCTATGAAGATCCGCAAACACACACATAGATAAAAGAAATGTTTAAAAAGGTGACTCCTGAGATTTTACGTGGAAAAATCATAATGAGAAAAAATCATGGAGCCTAGCCTAGTTAAAATAAATCATTATATATTTCAAAGTATGATATTTTACTCTTTTCTCTAGGTCGAAACTATGAGGTTGTTATTTTCCGATTGAGTTATGAAGATCAAACAACAAACATTTGAGAATAATAATTGTATTATAATAATCGCTAATGGTGATTGATGAGGATTTCCGGTAGTCGCCGGCCTCCCATTTTCTTCAAAACTGTAGCACTTAGATCTCAGCTCTTAGCCCCCTCTTTTCATGTTGGAAATTTTTTATTTATAGAGTTTTGGAAGGGCATTTGGGTAAATTTATACAAAATCCAAAAGCACTCCATCAGATGGTTTGTGTTGATTCCCTTGATTATTGATCATTTTTTAGCTTTTCGGTTGCTTAAAAATATTGGTATTTAGTGATCTTGAGACTTCTTGGATTCCTCTTACCAAGATGTTCGATTTGATTATAGCGATCTCAAATTTGAAGATCATTTGACTATTTAAAGCTTCCAATAATACTTCAAGTACTTGTTTTGATGTCATTTCAAGCCCAAATCACGTTTAATATCCTTAGGTTCATATTATGATGGTCTCTAATTTGACCATGAAGTTATTAAAATCGGAAGCTTAGGATGATTACTTTTTAAGAATTCTTTTATCCAATTTGCATCAAGATTGATGCTTGATCATTTGAATTTTTTATGATATATCATTTGCCCTTTACTTTCGAAAGATAAAGTCTACATTATTGGAAAAAATATATTACATTTTCAAAAGATTTAAGTATATTACTATAATTTTCAGAAAACAAGGCATGTCTGTTTCTTGGACATCAACGTGGGCTTCTCTTCAAGCTCATAAACCAAGTAATGTCTCTTCTATCAAAAGTTCAATCATTCTTGAATTTGTATTGTCAATCAGAACGAGAATTGGTGAATTCTTGCAGTGGCAGACACTAATAGGAGCGCAATGATAGACAAACATACATCAGTGGTTGTGTGATCCCCAGTGTGGGTGAATGCATGCACACACACGTGTTTTTGGAGCGACTTGCGCGAGTGCGTGCCCATACAGTAGTGGCCATGTGAGGTCGTTCAAAGAAGTCCACAAGCATGCGCATAAGGCCTTAGAGCAATGGGCATGTGCTGGCATGCATCACCGAGAACGTGTGAGGGCTTGCAGCAATTGGCGCACACATGCACACAATGACGAGAGCCCACGATCAATGTGCACAACATATAAATCATAATAAATAACTTCTCTTAAGGGTTGGAAAATTACGTAGAGACCACCTGAAATATTGTTATTTACAAATTAACCATCAAGGTGATTTTCTTGAACTGCCAAACTGACGCATTTACACATTGAAAATTTGAAATTTTGGTTTGGGTTTTACCATGAATTTTGACATTTGAGTGAGAGAATTTGAAAAATGGATGGAAGAGGATGGTTGATTTGTAAATGACAAGTTTTTTATGGTCTTTATGTAATTGTCCCAAATTTTAATTGATTACATATACATATAATGCATTCATGTCAAAATAAATATATGCTCATGCTTCTTTTCTTTTGCAGCGCTTTTTTTCCGCATAGTAGACAACCTTTAAGCAACATTTTTCTTATGACGAAGACCCAGTACTTTGCAGAGTGAATGTTCTTAACGGTGCTCACACCGGCACCCATGTCGATGACCGTTGAAGTTTGAGTAGAATTCCTCTCCGAGTAGAGATAACGGCTCTCTTGATCGCTTCCTTCCAACAACGCCAGATTTGGAAACAGGCATCATGAGGCCTCCTTGATGAGCATCCATTAATTTGACAGCGAGCTCTCTGCTCAACAAGGAACAAGGAAGCAAATGAAGGTGAGCAAAATTAATTTTAAGCATTGAAGAGAAGGAAGGAAAAGAGAAAGCAAGAGATATTGGACCTGTCCATGAGGAGTTGAGGGGCAACGAGGTGAAGATGGTGTGCTTCAACTACCATGGGAGGGGAAGAGTAGGAGGATAAGTCATGCAAGAGGGATGGGTGGTGGGGTTTGTGTTTCTCGTATTAGTAAAAGAAGGGAGGGAGGCGGAGAGATGCAGTAGAAAATATAAATCAATGGTGAAGAGGTGAAGAGGTGAAGATGGTGTGCTTCAACTGCTATGGGAGGAGGAAGAGTACAAGGATAAGTCATGCAAGAGGGATGGGTCAGAAGGAGGGGGTAGGAAGAGTAGGAGGATAAGTCATGCAGGAGGGGTGGGGGAAATTTCAAGAAGTGAAGAAATTTTTACTCGAGGCAGTCATGCAAATCAATTCATTTATACTCACAAAACTATATAATGAATAATATGTCGTCTTGTACTGAACAATACGATTGTAACTGCATTATTATTCAATTATACCTAATCAGAAATAAATATAAGCACTTTCATTTTACTGCATAGGAAATAAAAAATAACAATTAAAATGCCAATGTGTGCGTGTGATGGTTCCCATTTTTAATGATCTTAATTTTTGAGTTTTCTTTTAACAATTACACTTTTGAGGATATTTTTCTTCATTTATTGGAGAACTCGAGCTTCAATTTCATATCATGGAATAACGTATCATAAGACATAAATGAAAAGTTATATTACCAATATTATTTATTTAATATATTACGACTGTCAAGTCGACTCCAAAATTGAGTTATTTGGATCCATTCCAGCTCAAAATCAGCTCGTACCTCATTATATTCGATTTTATTTAGCATCATATATAATTTTTATAAATAAATAATACTTGAAGCTAATCTCTAAGTCTATTACAATAAGCAAGAATAATGTCAGTAACGACAAGGATATGATTATTCTCTAAGAAATAAAAAATTATTCATCTTAAAGATAAGTAATATAAAATAATAATTTTATTTGCAGAGTAATATTAAGTTGAGTATTCTTATTATGAGCTTTTCAATAAAAATAAGAATTCTATGGCCAAGGACTCGGTTACCGTTGCTCTCCCATATTCAAATTCTTAGCGTATGTATATATTTCGTTGCTTACTCTCGGAATCGTCCTCGCTGAAGAGTGGGAGATGGCGGAGGAGTCGGTTTCCGGCGCCAACGCAGTACCTTCGCCGGGACCCATTGGGAGCTGTTTGATTCCGATTTTGAACAAGCTGCTGGACATATCCTCGCAGCTGACGAGGCCTTGGACGATCAACCTGACGCAGGTGGCCGTGTTGGGGAGCCAGAGCAGTGGCAAGTCAAGCGTATTGGAGGCGCTCGTCGGCCGCGATTTCTTGCCGCGTGGCTCTCATTTTTTCACGCGATGCCCGCTGGTGTTGCAGCTGGTGCACAAACCTCGCTGGCCAAATGCGCCAGCAGGCATGTTGGAGGAGTGGGCAGAGATCCTGCACATTCCCAAAAAGAGGTTCTACGACTTCTCGAAAATGTGGCGTGAGATTCAGGTGATGAGCTGTTGTATAAATCTATTGCTGTATTGACTTATGCACTTTATGGCTTTTGTTTAAATTTCAATTTTAGCTATTGGTCAATGTTCCGTGAAATTGAATAGTAAATCTACAGGCTGAAACTAACCGTGAAGCTGGGGGTAACAAAGGAGTTTCAGACAAGCAAATTTGTTTGAAAATTTTCTCTCCAAATGTTATTAACAGCACCCTGGTTGATTTACCCGGAATAACAAATGTTCCAGTAGGCGATCAACCAAGTGACATCGAAGCTAGAATCAGAGCAATGATATTATCATTCATTAAGCATGAAACCTGTATAATATTGGCAGTTACACTAGCAAATGCAGATTTATCAAAATCTGATGCACTTCAAATGGCCCGGATTGCCGATCCAGATGGTAATTTGTGATGTTTTGATTCATTTTATGCTTGTATGTTACAAATCAGGATTATACATTTGTAGAGTGATTTTTTATTTGTTTTGAAAAATAAAGAAAATTAAAGGTCATTTACATACATAACACCCAATTCTTATGTTTCACATATCTAACACCCATACCTTGTTTTTACATTTATACCACCCAAATCTTTCGCATCACATAAAAAATGCCACTATTTTAACTTTTACAAAATGAAATGCACATTTTCATGCATAGGTAAGGCAACATATGTAAAAATTGAAGTGTAGGATTTAGTTATGTAACTACATAAGACTTCAGTGGAATATATGCAAATTTTCTTAAAATTAAATTGTCCAAGTTTTTTTTTTTTTTTGATATCCTTGTTCTTTCAGGTTCTCGAACAATTGGCGTCATCACAAATGTAGTATATTTATGCGTCATTTATATTTCGGTAAACCTTGTTTTTTTGTTTCTTAAGCTAATTATCTTTTTATGACTTACAGCTAGATATAATGGACGAAGGTACAGATGCACAAAATTTTCTACTAGGAAATGTGATTCCTCTTCGACTTGGCTATGTGGGTGTGGTTAACCGCAGTCAAGAGGTAATAATGACCCATATGTTTTCTTATAATTGCAGATTTATAACTCTATACCCTAAAATTTTGACTTGGAGTCATACTTATTTTGGGAAGTTTTAAAAGAACACATCAATGATGGCGCAACATAAAGTTGTATGTGTGTGGGGTTTTGGGGGGTGTGCGTTGCTATTTATAAGATGTGGAGTATTCCATCTTAGTATAGCTACAAGTCAAGGCAGGTTATTTAAGAATTTATTTTAGTAACATGTGTTGTTGATCATCATTTAATTTTCTCATATACAACAAACTAAACATCTTATGCTATGAGAACATGTATGAAAATGCATCCTATGTAGGGTTGTAAACAAACCGAATTTGAGCTAGTTCAACTTGTGTTCATGTTCGGCTTGTATATATTTTTTTTAGTCCGAGATTAATTTGTGTCGAAATGGTTCGTGAACAATCCGTTTGTGTTCGACGCAAAAAAATATTCATGTTCGTTTTTAACTCGAATTTTGCTCGTAATGGATTGTTTAAATTAATTTGAAAAATAGCATAGGGGGCTAAATTCAAACTTGTACCATTCCTATGCACTAGAAGGCCCAAAACTGCATGACCACACGAACCGTGGTTATTTAACTTTAGATATATATATATATATATATATATATATATATATATATATATATATATATATATATATATATAGGAATGATGGTTGTACTGCAGGAAATCATTAAGTTTGTAGTTTTCTGGATGGCGATAATGAGGATCGGCGGCTAGGGGTGATGCAGGAAGGTTGGGTAAGGGTGGAGGCGGCCGCGCAGGATGTTGACGAGGCAGGGAAGAGAGAAATGCAGCTGAAAATGAGGAAATTGCAGGAAAAGATAATGATAGCACTGCCTTGGTGGCTGCAGCAGGGACGGAGTGGTCGAGAGTGATCTGAGAGGGATGTGAAAGGGGATAGAGAAGATAATCATTAAACAGAGAAAGAGACACAACTTAAACACCACTCAAACTCTCAGAGAACACCCTCGAGCAGACGCTCCACACACTTATGTAACAAAAATGACATTGAGAAAAACTAATGAGAGATAATCTTTGAAAACTTAAAATAATGTTGATTACGATGGTGGTATTTCCAATTGTAATAATGATCTTGAGACACGATGTACTTTAGACTAATCAAATGATGAATTGAATTAAGATAGGGGTTATTGGTAAGCATTTTTATAACATGGGTGGTATTGATCTAACTTATCATAGGATAAAAAAATACCTCTTTAAACAGATACTTATAAATAAATCTTTTTTAAGCCATATCATTTTGCTTTGGTTATGGATGCTCTTACTGAGCATTTAATGATGTACCTTAGTTAATGATTTTTGCAAATGATATCCTTATTGTGGATAAGACTAGAGAGAGAGAGTTCATGAAAAATTTGAATCATGAATGTCAAATTTAGATTCTAAAGGCTTTAGTTTGAATAGATCTAAAAATGAATTTCTGAAATATAGTGAGGTACCTTAGATCTAAAAACTAATATTAAATCTAGTGGCAGGGCTATAATAGTGGGTAATCAAGTCATTAAAAGAAGTGAACATTTTAGACATCCTGGGTCTATTGTTCAAAGTGACAATGATATAAGTGAGGATGTTATTAGTAGAATACAAGTTATATGGTTGAAGTGGAGGAATACATCAGGCATATTGTGTGATAGAAAAGTACCACATAGAGTTTAAAGAATAATTTTATTAGATGGTGGTGGGACCTACAATGTTTTATTACGCTGAATGTTGGCATGTAAAAGAGAAGCATAAAATTAAGTGTTGTTGAGATGAGAATGCTAAGGTGGATGAGTAATTTTACACTAAAAGACAATGCGAAATGATTATATCTATGAAAGGGTTGGAGCTCTAGTGGCAAACAAGATTAGAGAGAGTCACCTTAGATGGTTTGGTCACATAAACGTCAACTAAGATTAGAGAGAGCTCTAGTGCCCGATCTGTGTTGTTGGACCATTGTTGCTCTATACTTATTCTTGGGCTGTCAACACTCAACCATCAGTAATTAAATTCTGCTGCCTTATCACCGCCAACACTCCATCATTGCTTGTAATCTTTTGATCATCATCACTTAATTATGATCATTTGACCATTATAGCCTCATTATGGCCATCTGCCCACCATTATCTAATCATTACTCCCAATCATAATGTTTTGACAATCACAAATTAATTATAGTTTTTTTATTACGGTTACCCAACTATCATCACCACTAGGTCTTTTAAATACTAATGGCTGACTGCGATCTTCGTACAATTACCGTCCAATTACGATTGAAAGCTTGTCGTTGAATGGTCACCATCGTGGCCACCATTGCTTGACCAATGACTCGTCTATAATCTCCCAAGCACCGACATACTACTATGGCCTACCATCTATCGTCACTTGACTGCGAACTATCATTTACTGTGGCCCGATTATGATCTCATGACTAGTACAACCTGATTAAAAAATAGTTACAAGTTATTTTACGATTTTATAGATTGTGATTCTTTATTATTTCTTGTATAATTGCTCATACATTTTGTCATTTTATTACATCAAGATCTAGTGCTTGTAGTTATGTTTTGCTTTGATGCTTATTATTGTAACGTGGATGAGAAACTAGGACGTATAATGGGATAATAAACTATGATAATGACTTCTTTCTTTTCTACATTTTTTTAAGAATGTTAAATTCTTTACCCAAGGATTACTATCTCATCCTCTATTAATCTTTCTTACTTGGACCCCTTATTTCCCTGGTTTTTTTTCTCTCCGCTATTAATTTTAACTTTTCTTTTCTTGTCTTCCTTATTTTTTCTATTATTTTTCAATTTGTTGGGTGAGAGAGAGGGTTAGAATTTGAATGCCCTGTGCTTTGTGTCCCTTGCTTTATTTTCGTTCAAAGCATGAGAAAGTTTTCCTTTGAGTAGAAAGAAAATTAGTTTCATTGTCAAATACACCAATGGGCTCAGCATAGTTTCATATAATGCGTAAAAGTAGCATAGCATTAGTTTCATTGTCAAATACAAGTGCAAGATGAACTTATCTATTTGTTTCAAAAGCAGACACCATTAAAGGACTTGGTTATTTCATAATTCTGATGGACAAGGTTTTTACTCTTTCATTGTCGTTAGAAAGAGACTTTGTTAAGTGAGCTGATGATTTTTACATATCTAACACCTAAACTTTAATTTTAACATACATTCCACCTTTCCTATGCATGAAAAAGTGTATTTTACATTTTAAAACTTAAAATGGTGTTGTTTTCATGTGATATGAAAGATTTGGGAGGTACAAATATTAAAAGTAAAATTTATATAGATAAATAGGTATTGGGTGGTATGTATGTAAATGTCTCTATAAAATATGCTTCTCTGTTTCTTACTACTGAGGTACTACTGTGTTGTAATCTTCTGATTGAACAACACAATGGTTCAAAAATTGTTATTTGTGAAATTTGTGCCAGTTCAAGGCTTCCTGAAACTCCTATGTAACCTTAGCTACACTCTTGATTACTGATGATTCAATTTTTCTTTTGTATTCAGGACATCAATTTAAATCGAAGCATAAAAGATGCTCTGGCCGATGAAGAGGCATTCTTTAGACGTCAGCCTCTATGTAATTAGCTACTTGGTGAATTTGATTCTTGCAATTACTAACTTTCATAGCTTTCTTTCTACATTTTTTTGTAATCTTCGAGTATAAGCTTGACATCTTTGTTGATTAGGTATATCATGGTCTTTCTCATTGCTGTGTAGTTCCAAAATTAGCTAAGAAATTAAATCAGGTGAGCTCCATTTGTCAATTCTTACTGTTATCTTCTTAATATGTTTTGGCGGTTACTGCAAACTATTATTAACCAACTTTCAAAAGCCTGATATCTAGCCGAGTTAATGGCATTTTGTTGAAGTTTATTTAGTTTTTATAAGAATATTTGTTTTTCAAAAAAATTTAGGCAACTTGCTATCTGTTTGAATTTTATTTGGTTTTTCATTCGTAAGGTTATTGGTTTTTAACGAAAATTTAATCAACTTGTTATTTGTTTGCAATGATTCTTTTCTCTTCAGATTTTAGTACAACATATCCGGTCAGTTTTTCCAGGATTGGAGTCTTGCATAAATTCCCAGTTGGTGGTTGTGGCAAAGGAGCATGCTGCCTATGTAGAATCAGAGGTATGAACGACACTAGATGTTGCATGTTGAAGTTCAATTTTCAAAATTATGATTTCATTTTGGCTTAGTAGAATCGTAGATTCTTTAATATGGGAGGTCTATTACTTGTGCCATCCCAAACGGCTGCTGGATTTTATTTTTTTATGTCACGTTAAATCCAATATGTTTTTTTTGATAGTACAAGTGGTGGCGGTGCATCTTATTCACCCTTGTATTCTCCTTCACAAAGTAATTTTGATACTTGTTTGGGTTTATTAAAAACTTATGAAAGCGACCTACTTATATAGGGAATAACTCTACTTGCGGTGAAGAGGCTTTCCATAGGTTAAATATTATGGTTAGATTGTTACATAAAGCATAATCTATTTAAATGATGAACATACTTCTTGTGTTCTAGCTACTTTGCAAGCTTATTGTGGTAATTTTAAAAACACGCATCCAATTTTTTTATGCTATCATAGCACAAGCTTTTAAAATCACAAAATGTTTTCCTTGAAATTGCAGTTTGTGCATGTTGCTTTTCCTGACTAGCTATTTTGGGCATATGGTGCTGAAAGAATTTGTTGAAATTTTACCTAAAAAGCACAAATACAAATCCTGTGGGAAGAGAGCATTAAATAAATTTTTCATATTCTCTCAATAAGATGGATGTTTAACAAAAATAGAAAGAATATATTGAGAAATAATTATCATAGTTTTAAAATCGGACCGGACCGAGCAATATTCAGTACCAATATATAAAATCAGCCTATCCTGACATAATTTTTTTAATCATTTTTAATTCTCAATCCAATTCTAAGAGGTTTTTTTAATTTAAATTTATAGTTATAGATTCAAAAACCTTTTAAGTCATATTAATATAGGCTTAGTTATGCTAAGGAAGCTGAATCCTTAGCATGCTCATTGCTCACATTACGAAGCTCTCTTTTCCGTAACAGAAGGTTGTTAAGTCTCTCTTATGATGTATAACTAAAAAAAATTATAATATATAGCACTTATATTGCTAGTAGTACGAGTCATATTGGTTTGCTATTCATGATCGTTTTCTCAACATCATTGGAGCAGGAAATCAGCACTACATTAATTCTTCTCTCCCACATAATGTGCACTTTCTTAGTCTTCATCATCATTAGCTTTGTCCCAATTATTTTGTATTGGCTTTAAATAACCACCATTTTATCATTCTCTTTTAATAAGTGCAACCTGAGGGATCAAATCTATTTTTTTTTAAATCATTTAAAAATTTTGTGATCATATTATTTTTGGTTTCCTCGTCTTTCCTTCTACTTAATCCTGTAACACTGATTCTGTCTTCCTTTCCAAGTCCTTATGATTTTTCTGCAACAAATGTTATATGATCATTTGGATATGGTTGGCCATTTAATTCATCTTGTTCTATAGTAATGAACCGTTATTTTTCTGGATTATGAAACTTTACTCAGTTGATGTGCGTATTGTGCTAAATTGTATGTTCTTTTATCTGCAAAAAATGTAATTCATTTTTTTGGATGTGGCAATTCATTTAATTCATCATACTCCATGGTCCTGGGCCATCATTGCTTTGGATCTTGAAAAAAACTAAAAAGTAACTGAAGTAGTAATGAATAACTCCCAAAAATAACAAAAAATAAAATAAAATAATTAATACAAATATTGAAATACTTAAAGTAAATTTAAAACTGAAATATTTGCTCGTGGATATGATCTTTCGATTGATTCGGTGTGACCTACTATGTAAAAATATTGAGTGAATTTGAAAAAAAGAATGAGACAATATTCTGCATATACTAATTAGACTTATAATAATAAAATGGTGGCAAGTACTTATGATCATAAATATGAATGATTTGAACCCATGCATTTATATTTAAATATTTTTTATGTCAAAATAGTCTATTTTCTCCATCACCCTAAAATAAGAAAATGTGGCTTTAAGCCCACAAAAATCCAACGATTTTTCCATAGATTTATCGGTCCGGCTAGCTATAATAAGAGTTTAATACCGATATGATAATACAATAATATGGTGCATATTTCATGCACCACAATCAAACCAGAAGAGTATGACTTATATTATTTCTATCAATATTTATACACAATTATGAAATGCAACAATTTAAATTATCACAAATATTCTATATGAATAATACATATTGGAAGTACAAGAAATCAATAATTCAATATGAATCTATACAATAATAAAGCAGGGCTTATTATTCATGAAATTTGATATGAGCATTAGATAAATTCTACTAGCAAATATATATTTAATAAATAATAAACTTTTAACTGTGTATCGCGCAGACTTGATAAAAGACTAGAATAAGTGACAAGGATAACGACCCTAATGATGAATGATATATTTATCCTCTAATAATAAACAACTACTTGTGTCGAGTGGTTCAAAACTTTCACTCTATGTGAGATCCACTAAACTGCATCAAGTAGGTGTCGGGTTTCCTAATTGAGGGAAGAGACTTGTGATGGGCTATAAGGTTAAAAAGAGTCAAAGAGTTAGATAGACTAAGTAGAGAGGTTCAACATTTATGCTTAAAGAAATGATGATGCCATAGGCTTCAGTCTTCCCTGGATAGCCGAAAAGAAGTGGTGAAGTGCGAGGGAGAAAAAGGAAAGAGTTTTTATGAAATTCTTGATTGGGGAGGTTGTGCGGGAATCACATATATCGTCGGTCAAGGGACATGCGGCGGGAGCAGTGACGTCAATCATGTGATTCACACGCAATTTGAGGGGTGAATGTGGTACGGTTCATGAGGGGGAGAAGAGGAAAATTTGGTGGTTACAACTGCTACCTGTTTTCGTCATTATTTTCTCTTTTTCTATTTTAAAAGGAGTCGTCAGCTTATCGATCATTGTATACTTCACCCATTCGAATAAATCTAACTCTCGAATCATATCAGTGATTCGAAGAGAAGAGGAATCAAATAAGAAGGAACATACGACAAAAATAACAAATTAGAGAAAAGAAAAAAGTTGAGAGCCTATGCGATAAACCTCGCAATGATAGGTCAAGCATGTCCACCCAAACAAGATCGGGCACATGCACCTTGAACCAATATCCGTGAAAGAAGTATCTCCATAGCGACTCTCCTGCCTAGTATTTAAAGAGAGTGGCTCAGCAGAAAAGCTATATATATAACTGAATTTTTTTTTTTTCATTAGTTTGGGTTCTTCACCTTGTCAATGAGTGAGTTGATGTTGTTTGAAGAGTTGTCAAAAGCGCATAAACTAACTTTCAAAACATTGGTTTGAAGAGCAAATCTCTCTTTTTAATGGGATCGTTGCATTGATGTTCATCGAAATTGTAATACAATTTTACTTCTATGAACGATGTGTTACTATCTTGAGTTTTTTTGATGTTGTTTGGTTATTTTTCACCGGTTTGATTTCGAATTTTTTATGTCTTGAATATCTTGCTCTATGCAAATTTTTTTTTCTAATAACTAACTGCTCGTCTACTTGTTCAGGTGAATCATACAATCAAAGGGCTACACAATGTTTTTATCAATAAACTTTACAGGTAATTGCCAAAATAATTTTTAATTACTAGTCTAATAAGTTCATTCTTAGATTCATCATGGTTTTGTTCTTTATGCTTTTATGATTTTAGACTAATTCTAATAAAGTTAAGCACATTTAATGTCTGTTCTTTTATACCAGAGAAAATCTTTTCGATAACTTGCTTCGAGAACCAGATTATATAGCTGCCAAGAGAAAAGGGATAAGGGAAACACTCAGGGTTCTGCAGCAGGCCTACAAGGTAACACTTCTAACTGAATGCAATTTACCGAAAATCATTGCTTGGGCCTATAATTTTAACTATAAGATCCAATATTGCTAAAAAATGAATCTATTTTCTACCTTGGATCGAGTTGAGTCATGAGCCAAATTTTTGGCTAAGTCAGATCTTTTGGTTGATTTTGAGCTAAGCTTTGATTGAATTTAATTGGCTCAAAATCTGCATAGAATGTAAATATTATGTATAATTGTATTTATGCATCTAGACACACATATGATGAGCCAAGAATTTGTTTTAGAAGAACAAAAATCAATTGAATCGTTAATATAGATTGCTTAACATTATATTTGCTTTATTTTGATCCCAGACACTCGAGGAACTGCCACTCGAGGTGAACACTGTGGAGATATGTTATTCTCTTGATTCGGACTCAACCGGCTTGCCTAAAGTCCAGGTCCTATCTTCTTCATTCTACTCGCCATCGAACGATTACAATTCACCCTACACCGCTTCGCCGAAGATCCAAAGATCGAGGAGATGAACCCACTCTAGAGAACCGTTGTCTTCCCTGTAGCCCGACTCCGATGCCAATGGACCTGTTTCCCGTCCTCCAGTGGGTGCTTGGGGGCTTTCCTGAAGCAGCAGATAAGCTTGTTCTGCTCTTGGAGATGATGAGCTCCTACGGCTGATTTTTTGTGTCACACCCAATTTAAAATTGGAAGTTCCGAAGGAAATATTTTGCTGCCATTTTATATGCCAAGAAGTATGGCTATGGGGTCCTTGTATATATTACATGAGGTCCACATTGCTTTTTTTTTTTTTTTTTGTTAGTATTTTTACACATAATGGAATTGTAAAATGAGTACTTAGAAGATACGAACATTTGTTGAAATTGGTACTAGAAGATACGAATATTTGTTGCATCAAATGGAGAGTTTTGTTGGCTATCTAATGCCAAAATAGTATATACTAAAAGGACTGCTGTGTTTTGAAAGTTCTCTGATGTGTAGAAAGTTGATGTTCTATTTTGCAAAATCTGATATTTATAGATTTGATATTTTGGATTTATAGCATATGCTCTGTATGTTTATGTTAGGAAGATTTGATTTTTGATTGCTTATGAAAAATAAATATATATAAAGATTTGATTTTTTATTGCTTATGAAAAAAACACTTATGGATCATTTTTCACTCTGGAAGTCTGTTAAGCGCATTTCACAACACTAAAAACTCTCCATGACCGAAACATACCACATAGGCCTTAGAATGATCGTTTGGCTTGCCCCTAGAATGGTGATTCGTTATGGATCAATGGTAGTCGCTCTCGGGCACGATCAGGATGGAGTGACTCTAGTCCGGATACGACGTGCATCTGGTAACGTCCCAACAGTGAGCTACGGGAGGTCACGTGTGAGCGTCACACGCTCCCACAACATTACAGGGGCATCCGACCAACTCATAACACTATGATCACATACACGGTGATGTAGACGTATTCATATCATTACCATTATCCCGCATGTAATACATTTTTTTTATCAAGACTGTTCCTATTTTTATTCTTTTAAATATAAAATATAGTTTTAGTACTTAGGTAAGATAACATATGTAAAAATGAAATTTTAGATGTTAGATGTGTAAATAGATAAAAATAGAGTTTTATGTATGTAAATATTCTTTTTTAGTTTAATATAATATAAATTTAGATTAGATATTTGAAATTTATATTTGACTCAATAAATTGTATGGGCTTCTAAAATTTTTTTTTTTTGATATAATTAGTGAAAAATATTATAATATTTTTAAGAAAATGTTGACTTCATATGCCTCATGCTAAGGAAAAAAAAAGAAATATTTGTTGTTTTATTTTCTTAGAAAAATATATTTTATAATACAAATTCCTTAAATAATGGAGTACTTATTTAAGTCACGTGTGATTAATATTGATTTGAAATTAAAAAAAAAATTCAAATAAGTCAAACAAATGTTGAACAAAATGGTGAACATATTATATAAAAAAAATTTAAAACATTTCAAACTTTGTCATTATTTGGACCGTTATTCAATACTAAGTTCTACTTCATTTGAAGATATATTCAATCCTATCTTCAAACCTTCATTCGAAGATAGGGTAGAACATAGTTTGAATATTTGGAAATGGTCCAAAGGTGCTCTTATAATGATAGAGTCATAAATTAATTTCTTGGCAATCTATGAAGATCCGCAAACACACACATAGATAAAAGAAATGTTTAAAAAGGCGACTCCTGAGATTTTACGTGGAAAAATCAGAATGAGAAAAAATCATGGAGCCTAGCCTAGTTAAAATAAATCATTATATATTTCAAAGTATGGTATTTTACTCTTTTCTCTAGGTCGAAACTATGAGGTTACGATTTTCCGGTTGAGTTATGAAGATCAAACAACAAACATTTGAGAATAATAATTGTATTATAATAATCGCTAATGGTGATTGATGAGGATTTCCGTAGTCGCCGGCTTCCCATTTTCTTCAAAACTCGTAGCACTTAGATCTCAACTCTTAGCCCCTCTTTTCATGTTGGAAATTTTTTATTTATAGAAGTTTTGGAAGGGCATTTGGGTAAATTTATACAAAATCCAAAAGCACTCCATCAGATGGTTTGTGTTGATTCCCTTGATTATTGATCATTTTTTAGCTTTTCGGTTGCTTAAAAATATTGGTATTTAGTGATCTTGAGCTTCTTGGATTCCTCTTACCAAGATGTTCGATTTGATTATAAGCATCTCAAATTTGAAGATCATTTGACTATTTAAAGCTTCCAATAATACTTCAAGTACTTGTTTTGATGTCATTTCAAGCCCAAATCACGTTTAATATCCTTAGGTTCATATTATGATGGTCTCTAATTTGACCATGAAGTTATTAAAATCAGAGCTAGGATGATTACTTTTTAAGAATTCTTTTATCCAATTTGCATCAAGATTGATGCTTGATCATTTGAATTTTTTTATGATATATCATTTGCCCTTTACTTTCGAAAGATAAAGTCTACATTATTTGAAAAAAATATATTACATTTTCAAAAGATTTAAGTATATTACTATAATTTTCAGAAAACAAGGCATGTCTGTTTCTTGGACATCAACGTGGGCTTCTCTTCAAGCTCATAAACCAAGTAATGTCTCTTCTATCAAAAGTTCAATCATTCTTGAATTTGTATTGTCAATCGAACGAGAATTGGTGAATTCTTGCAGTGCAGTACACTAATAGTGAGCGCAATGATGGACAAACATACATCGCTGGTTGTGTGATCCCAGGCGTGGGTGAATGCATGCACACACGTGTTTTTGGAGCGACTTGCGCGAGTGCGTGCCCATACAGTAGTGGCCATGTGAGGTCGTGCAAAGAAGTCCACAAGCATGCGCATAAGGCCTTAGAGCAATGGGCATGTGCTGGCATGCATCACCGAGAACGTGTGAGGGCTTGCAGCAATTGGCGCACACATGCACACAATGACGAGAGCCCACGATCAATGTGCACAACATATAAATCATAATAAATAACTTTTCTTAAGGGTTGGAAAGTTACGTAGAGACCACCTGAAATATTGTTATTTACAAATTAACCATCAAGGTGATTTTCTTGAACTGCCAAACCGACGCATTTACACATTGAAAATTTGAAATTTTGGTTTGGGTTTTACCATGAATTTTGACATTTGAGTGAGAGAATTTGAAAAATGGATGGAAGAGGATGGTTGATTTGTAAATGACAAGTTTTTTATGGTCTTTATGTAATTGCCCCAAATTTTAATTGATTACATATACATATAATGCATTCATGTCAAAATAAATATATGCTCATGCTTCTTTTCTTTTGCAGTGCTTTTTTTCCGCATAGTAGACAACCTTTGAGCAACATTTTTCTTATGACGAAGACCCAGTACTTTGCAGAGTGAATGTTCTCAACGGTGCTCACACCGGCACCCATGTCGATGACCGTTGAAGTTTGAGTAGAATTCCTCTCCGAGTAGAGATAACAGCTCTCTTGATCGCTTCCTTCCAACAACGCCAGATTTGGAAACAGGCATCATGAGGCCTCCTTGATGAGCATCCATTAATTTGACAGCGAGCTCTCTGCTCAACAAGGAACAAGGAAGCAAATGAAGGTGAGCAAAATTAATTTTAAGCATTGAAGAGAAGGAAGGAAAAGAGAAAGCAAGAGATATTGGACCTGTCCATGAGGAGTTGAGGGGCAAAGAGGTGAAGATGGTGTGCTTCAACTGCCATGGGAGGGGAAGAGTAGGAGGATAAGTCATGCAAGAGGGATAGGTGGTGGGGTTTGTGTTTCTCGTATTAGTAAAAGAAGGGAGGGAGGTGGAGAGATGCAGTAGAAAATATAAATCAACGGTGAAGAGGTGAAGAGGTGAAGATGGTGTGCTTCAACTGCCATGGGAGGAGGAAGAGTACAAGGATAAGTCATGCAAGAGGGATGGGTCAGAAGGAGGGGGTAGGAAGAGTAGGAGGATAAGTCATGCAGGAGGGGTGGGGGAAATTTCAAGAAGTGAAGGAATTTTTACTCGAGGCAGTCATGCAAATAAATTCATTTATACTCACAAAACTATATAATGAATAATATGTCGTCTTGTACTGAACAATACGATTAGTAATCGCATTATTATTCAATTATACCTAATCAGAAATAAATATAAGCACTTTCATTTTACCGCATAGTGAAATAAAAAATAACAATTAAAATGTCAATGTGTGCGTGTGATGGTTCCCATTTTTAATGATCTTAATTTTTGAGTTTTCTTTTGACAATTACACTTTTGAGGATATTTTTCTTCATTTATTGGAGAACTCGAGCTTCAATTTCATATCATAGAATAACGTATCATAAGACATAAATGAAAAGTTATATTACCAATATGATTTATTTAATATATTACGACTGTCAAGTCGACTCCAAAATTGAGTTATTTGGATCCATTCCAGCTCAAAATCAGCTCGTACCTCATTATATTCGATTTTATTTAGCATCATATATAATTTTTATAAATAAATAATACTTGAAGCTAATCTCTAAGTCTATTACAATAAGCAAGAATAATGTCAGTAATGACGAGGATATATTTATTCTCTAAGAAATAAAAAATTATTCATCTTAAAGATAAGTAATATAAAATAAAAATTTTATTTGCAGAGTAATATTAAGTTGAGTATTCTTGTTATGAGCTTTTCAATAAAAATAAGAATTCTATGGCCAAGGACTCGGTTACCGTTGCTCTCCCATATTCAAATTCTTAGCGTATGTATATATTTCGTTGCTTACTCTCGGAATCGTCCTCGCTGAAGAGTGGGAGATGGCGGAGGAGTCGGTTTCCGGCGCCAACGCAGTACCTTCGTCGGGACCCATTGGGAGCTGTTTGATTCCGATTTTGAACAAGCTGCTGGACATATCCTCGCAGCTGACGAGGTCTTGGACGATCGACCTGCCGCAGGTGGCCGTGCTGGGGAGCCAGAGCAGCGGCAAGTCAAGCGTATTGGAGGCGCTCGTCGGCCGCGATTTCTTGCCGCGTGGCTCTCATTTTTTCACGCGATGCCCGCTGGTGCTGCAGCTGGTGCACAAACCTCGCTGGCCAAATGCGCCAGCAGGCATGTTGGAGGAGTGGGCAGAGTTCCTGCACATTCCCAAAAAGAGGTTCTACGACTTCTCGAAAATGTGGCGTGAGATTCGGAGTGATGAATGTCAGTATAAATCTATCGCTGTATTGACTTATGCACTTTATGGCTTTTGTTTAAATTTCAATTTTAGCTATTGGTCAACGTTCCGTGAAATTGAATAAGTAAATCTACAGTACGAAACTAACCGTGAAGTCTGGGGTAACAAAGGAGTTTCGTACAAGCAAATTTGTTTGAAAATTTTCTCTCCAAATGTTATTAACAAGCACCTCGGTTGATTTACCCGAATAACAAAGGTTCCAAGTAGGCGATCAACCAAGTGACATCGAAGCTAGAATCGGAGCAATGATATTATCATTCATTAAGCATGAAACCTGTATAATATTGGCAGTTACACTAACGAAATGCAGATTTATGAAAATCTGATGCACTTCAAATGGCCCGGATTGCCGATCCAGTATGGTAATTTGTGATGTTTTGATTCATTTTATGCTTGTATGTTACAAATCAGGATTATACATTTGTAGAGTGATTTTTTATTTGTTTTGAAAAATAAAGAAAATTAAAGGTCATTTACATACATAACACCCAATTCTTATGTTTCACATATCTAACACCCATACCTTGTTTTTACATTTATACCACCCAAATCTTTCGCATCACATAAAAAATGCCACTATTTTAACTTTTAAAAAATGAAATGCACATTTTCATGCATAGGTAAGGCAACATATGTAAAAATTGAAGTGTAGGATTTAGTTATGTAACTACATAAGACTTCAGTGGAATATATGCAAATTTTCTTAAAATTAAATTGTCCAAGTTTTTTTTTTTTTTTTTTTGATATCCTTGTTCTTTCAGGTTCTCGAACAATTGGCGTCATCACAAAGGTAGTATATTTATGCGTCATTTATATTTCGGTAAACCTTGTTTTTTTGTTTTGCTAAGTCTAATTATCTTTTTTATGACTTACAGTCAGATATAATGGACGAACGTACGGATGCACAAAATTTTCTACTAGGAAATGTGATTCCTCTTCGACTTGGCTATGTGGGTGTGGTTAACCGCAGTCAAGAGGTAATAATGACTCATATGTTATCTTATAATTGCATATTTATAACTCTATACCCTAAAATTTTGACTTGGAATCATACTTATTTTGGGAAGTTTTAAAAGTACAAATCAATGATGGCGCAACATAAAGTTGTATGTGTGTGGGGTTTTGGGGGGTGTGCGTTGCTATTTATAAGATATGGAGTATGTCATCTTAGTATAGCTACAAGTCAATGCAGGTTATTTAAGAATTTATTTTAGTAGCATGTGTTGTTGATCATCATTTAATTTTCTCATATGCAACAAACTAAACATCTTATGCTATGAGAACATGTATGAAAATGCATCCTATGTAGGGATGTAAATAAATCGAATTTGAGCTAGCTCAACTTATGTTCATGTTCGGCTTGTTTATATTTTTTTTAGTCCGGGATTAATTTGTGTCGAAATGGTTCGTGAACAATCCGTTTGTGTTCGACGCAAAAAAATATTCATGTTCGTTTTTAACTCGAGTTTTGCTCGTACTTGATTGTTTAAATTAATTTGAAAAATAGCATAGGGGGCTAAATTCAAACTTGTACCATTCCTATGCATTAGAAGGCCCAAAACTGCATGACCACACGAACCGTGGTTATTTAACTTTAGATATATATATATATATATATATATATATATATATATATATATATATATATATATATATATATATATATTATCTCTGGCTAAAATGAGCTGAACACTATCAAACAATGGGTTGTTCTACAACAAGCACAACACAAACTCACACTCGAGCTCGATCTATGGGTGGTGAAGGTGGGCTAGGTGGTCTGGGAGCAGAGGTAAGCGTCTGAAATGGGTTTTGGGTGGTTGGGACAGCAAAAGGAGGGGCTGGAATGTGTTGGCAGCGAAGTGGAGGGTTCAAATAGTGAGGAGCTGCAAAGGGAAGACAACAAGAGTGCAGGGGTAGCAAGCGGGGACTGCAGGCACAAGATGATAGGTTTCAATTCAGGCGGCAACAAATATGAATGATGGTTGTACTGCAGGAAATCATTAAGTTTGTTGTTTTCTGGATGGCGACAATGAGGATTGGCGGCTAGGAGTGATGCAGGAAGGTTGGGGAAGGGTGGAGGCGGCCGCGCAGGATGTCGACGAGGCAGGGAAGAGAGAAATGCAGCTGAAAATGAGGAAATTGCAGGAAAAGATAATGATAGCACTGCCTTGGTGGCTGCAGCAGGGGCGGAGTGGTCGAGAGTGATCTAAGAGGGATGTGAAAGGGGATAGAGAAGATAATCATTAAACAGAGAAAGAGACACAACTTAAACACCACTCAAACTCTCAGAGACAACCCTCGAGCAGACGCTCCACACACTTATGTAACAAAAATGACATTGAGAAAAACTAATGAGAGATAATCTTTGAAAACTTAAAATAATGTTGATTACGATGGTGGTATTTCCAATTGTAATTATGATCTTCAGACACGATGTACTTTTGACTAATCAAATGATGAATTGAATTAAGATAGGGGTGGTAAGCATTTTTATAACATGGGTGGTACTGATCTAACTTATCATAGGATAAAAAAAATACTTCTTTAAATCGATACTTATAAATAAATCTTTTTTAAGCTCATATCTTTTTGCTTTGGTTATGGATGCTCTTACTGAGCATTTAATGATGTACCTTAGTTAATGATTTTTGCCAATGATATCCTTATTGTGGATAAGACTAGAGAGAGAGAGTTCATGAAAAATTTGAATCATGAATGTCAAATTTAGAGTCTAAAGGCTTTCGTTTGAGTAGATCTAAAAATGAATTTCTGAAATATAGTGATGTACCTTAGATCTAAAAACTAATATTAAATCTAGTGGCAGGGCTATAATAGTGGGTAATCAAGTCATTAAAAGAAGTGAAAATTTTAGACATTCTGGGTCTATTGTTCAAAGTGACAATGATATAAGTGAGGATGTTATTAGTAGAATACAAGTTATATGGTTGAAGTGGAGGAATACATCAGGCATATTGTGTGATAGAAAAGTACTATGTGATAGAAAAGTACCACATAGAGTTTAAAGAATAATTTTATTAGATGGTGGTGGTACCTACAATGTTTTATTACGCTGAATGTTGGCATGTAAAAGAGAAGCATAAAATTAAGTGTTGTTGAGATGAGAATGCTAAGGTGGATGAGTAATTTTACACTAAAAGACAATGCGAAATGATTATATCTATGAAAGGGTTGGAGCTCTAGTGGCAAACAAGATTAGAAAGAGTCACCTTAGATGGTTTGGTCACATAAATGTCAACCATCAGATAACCCAGCTTGGAGAGTAGATGCTTTATATTTGATTTATGCTAAGAAAGGTAGAGGTAGTCTTAAACAGACTTGGACATGTCTTAAAAATGATCTTATTTTAATAAAATTACATGAAAATATAACACTCGAAGGGATACAATGGAGAAATAAGATTCATATAGCCAACACTACTTAGTGGGATAAAGGCTTGCTATTTTATAGATAAATCAAGTGTCTCAAAGAAATAAATCAAACTAGCCCCAATATTGCTTAGTTTAACCAATGTTTTTAAAAGTTTGCTTCACTTGCAAAGTGAAGCGAAGCATGTGATTCCCACTTCACTTCGATGAAGCCTGCTTTAAAGTACTTAAGCAAAGCGATCGATTTAGTTCGTAGTTTAACGAGAGGGAATAAAGGATTACTGAATTCATTTAGCTTGTTTTATGTAACTTAAAATTTTATAATTTTATTTATTAATTAAAATTTAGATTTAGATTTGATTTATAAGATTTTCTTTTGAAATTATTTTGTTTTTAATTATTGCAACAAATTAGTAGAAATTGTTTGAAATTTTAATTTGTAGGCTCACCCTCAATGCTTGCCTTTAATTTATGTATTGCACTATATTCCTTTCTATTTTATATCAACTTTTAAGTCATATTTTATATTTATAATTGTTAATGAATGTATTTATATATTAATAGTTTTATATAACTAATTAGCACTTTAGTTAATAAAGCGTCACTTTGTTTTGTGCTTTGCGCTTTGAAGCAAAAATAAATCCTTGTGCATTGCATTGCGCTTTGCGCTCTGATAACACAAATTCTAAGATCATTAATACACCAAGGCATTAAAAAATTGTCATTTGATTACGGGGATGCTTTAGGCCGTTCGATGGAGTAATTTGGGATCGTGGTAGAAATAATCAAAATTCACTGATAGGATAACAAGCTAAAATGAAATGGAATATGACTATCAACATATGGGCACCACTTTAGGACACTGAATATGCTTCTTAACTCTGAAGGATACAGGAATTGTTATTACTACCTATCATAACTCTTCATACCGGTCCTCACAAAGTAACCCCTTCTTAATTTACAATTATGCCATCCTAAAAGATTGAAACACAACAACAAAATAAAGAACATAAATCAAGAAATATAAACTGAAACAAAACTCTGGCTCTCGTATCATTCTCCCAGGGTCGGCAAGGTTCCTCATATTGAACAATCTATGAATCTGTTTCATAATGAGCACCCAACTCGAAGACATTGAAAAATGGAGTTGCTTTAAATCTCAGGTAGGTTAAGTTCGGCGATCCAAGCATCTTTCAACACCATTACTATTGAAACTGGATTAAGAGGCTTTAAACTTTAATTTTGAAGCATTTCAATCCACTTGGCATTAATTTCTTGAGAACTAGGACTAATATGTGCAACTATTGTTGTAAGATCTTTATCTTGTCTCTTATTAAGGTCAGAATGCAATGACTAAGCTTTCAAGCTAGTTTTTTGTTGAAATAATAAGGCCTGATCCATATGATCGTGGTTATCAACCTGATGATAATGACTGAGAGAAGCATAATCAACATATCCTCTAGTTTGATCATTTTGAAAAACCTTTACACTATGGAAATCTTCACAATTAGTTGCTCTGTCAACCGCATATTCAAAATTTTTACTCTGAAAAAATGGTCTTTTTTATGAGCATATTCATGATTAGAGGCCTAAAAATAGTCATCGTCATACATGCACATGGGCACCGATGATGATTCCAACATCGATATTCAAACCTATCCTTCTTTGGAACAAAGAGAGGTGCAACCACAACTTGCTAGCACTACACCGCAACAAGCCTTTGTGGATAAGCACATCCACCTGGAGGTGAAGTTCCTCGTGTTCCTTGGGAGACATTCTATATGCAGGTTTTTTGGGGATGATCAAACCAGACATAAGGTCAATGTCATGTTTTACCTTCAAATAGGAGGCAAAACTGTAGGAATCTCTATCGAATGTATATCTTGGAACTGTTGTATCAATCCCTGCACTTTGGAGGAGTTGTCAGTAGGTGTCCGGGACTCTCAGTTATGATCAAGAGGTTCCCCATATTTGTCTTTTAATATCTTTCTAAAGCAATTTAGGAGTAAAATGTTGATTTCAGTCTCCTTAATCTCCTCTTTCGTAGACACCAAAGTGGTTTGAATTCTCTCTTTGATAAACGAATAAATATTAACATACCCATCGTGAATTATAGGATGGTCTTATTTCCAAGGCCGACCAAACAATATCTAACAAGCATCCATAGGAATTACATGATATAGAACCTGCTCTTGAAGTTTTCGACCGAGTGAAAATGACACCATGCATTGTCGGGTGACTTTAATTTCACCCGCTTATTAAGTCACATGAGTTGGTAGGGATGAGGATGAGGTTGAGTAGTTAGCCCAAGCTTCTCCACCACGGTTGTTGCAATTACGTTCTCACCCAAACTACACACCAGGTTCTAAAGATGTTGTGCTATAACCAATCCTTATATGACAAGTAATTCCCCTTCATTCGCATGTATAATTTGGTCCTTTGTTGGATTAATATTGTCTTCTTCTACCACATTATTTTTCTCGAGATCAACCTCATCCAATGAAATAATTTGTTGGTTAGGACAATTCGAGGCTATGTGGCCTAACCCATGACATTTGAAGCATCGTATATCGGATGTAGTTCCTTTCCTTGCTCTTGTAGCAGTCCCTTGCAGATGGAAATCAATTTTGTTGTTGTCTTCAAAATTTAGACCATCGGCATGTGCTCGGAATTGGACTGATTTGTTGGAACTGCCCAAATCATTCATACGAATTCGTATTGGAGCTTTCCTACCTAATTTCTGGTGTTTTTCACATCACCGCTAAATTAGTCATGTTTTATAATGTTCAAAACGGTTATAGTTGAACCATATTAGCAATAGATAGTCATAGATAACCCAGAAAACATACAGTAGTGTGCTCTTTTGATTCAAAAATATTGTACTTCAGCCTTAATTGTTCGAATTCAGTAATATATTCTTCCACAAATAATTCTTATTGATGAAGATTATGAAGCCATTTTGTTGGTAATGCTCGGGTAAGAGTTTTTGTTAAAATTTTTTCTTCATATTGGTTCAATACGTGATCTTGGGTCTTCCCTCTCTTTGTCGAATCCTCTTCACGTTTTCCCACCAAACTAAGGTATTCTTTGATTTGATTGCAACTTGTTGACAATACGTTCTTGTGACCTCCTTGAATTCGAGAAGCCAATCAACTGTATGTAGCCAATTGATGAATTCATCGAAATCCAATTTTCCATCAAAATCAGGAAGTTCGATTTTGATTCTGAAATCTAGAGTTTTTCGTCGATTTTGACGCCTCAACGACGTAGGGGCTGTTCATCACCACTCAATATCTCTTGTTGGAGTGAGTTATCTTCTTCCTCATCGATCACCTCATTTTCAGATTCATTTTGACGCTGTTGTGGGATATGTACTTCCTGATATAGAAATAAAACGCAAAGAGCACAAGCAAACACAAATCGTTTACGTGGTTCGATCCAACTGGATCTACGTCCACGGGAGGGAATCAATCAAGTAGTTCACTAAGGTAAAAGAAATGGAGAATACATAGCTTATACATAGAGATGAGTCCTCATCTTCCTTCTATAGCCTCCCCCTCAAGCGACACCTTGATACAAGGCCTCAAGATGCTCTCCTCCTCTCTAACTCTCTAGCTATTCTCTCCTCCTTAGTTCTTTTTTTCACTCTTTAGAAAACCCACACTAAAGCCTCCCCTCCTCTCATCTATTTATAGTAGATTAGATTACATTATAATATTCTATAAATAGATGAGGTGTAACCTTCAAGGATTGCATGGCTTCCACATGTCCACCCTTTAGAGTCCTCCATCGCATGGTCTCCACATGTCCTTTCACATGTCCTCCTTCCACCGCATGGCCTCCACATGTCCTTTCACATGTCCTCCTTCCACCGCATGGCCTCCACATGTCCTTCCACATGTCCTCTTCTAGGGTCTTCCATAATGAGGTGGCACCTTTCTAAAGTCAACAATGGAGGCTTAAAGTAAGTAGAAATTTACAAGAGTGCCACTTACCTTAGTGACTAATCGGGGGTCAAAACAACAAATCTCCACCTCGACCCTCAATTATGCTAGATTAGTGATTCCTCCATGTGGCCCCCGAGGGGCCCTCGACCGATGGAAAATTCACTAAGTCCGGACAGTTGTCCGAACTTAGCTATGGGCAGCGCTCGGTGAGCATATCAGCAGGGTTCTCTTCGACTGGTATCTTCTCTACCACTATCGAGCCTTTAGCGACGACGTCCCTTACGAAATGAAGCTTCACATCTATGTGCTTGGATCTTTCATGAAATACTCGATTCCCGGTTAGGTGAATGGTGCTTTGGTTGTCGCAAAACACAGCTATCACCTTTCGATGTATCCCAAGCTCTTCGACCATGCCCTTTAGCCACATAGCTTCCTTGATTGCTTCGGCCACGGCGATGTATTCGGCCTCCGTTGTCGAGAGGGCCACAACCGATCGGAGGTTAGACTTCCAACCGATCTGCAGCATCGAAGACAGTGAAGATGAATCCGCCGCTGACTTCCCGGTGTCAATGCTTCCTCGCGTAATCGAATCTACGTAACCGACTACTTTTTCTTCTTTGTCTTCCCGCCTTTTCAAGAGTAGCCCCAAATCGCTGGTGCCTCTTAAGTATCTCGAGATCCATTTTAGTGCTTCCCAGTGAGCCTGTCCTGGGCTTGCCATGAACCTGCTTACAATACTGACGGCGTAGGCTAAATCTGGTCTGCTACAAACCATACCATACATGATGCTACCAACCCCACTCGGCGCAGGGACACCCTCCATGTACCTTTTCTCCTCTTCGCCTCTCGGTGCTCGAGAGTTCGATGAGTCCGAAGTGTCGCCAATAGATGTTGCAACCTCGCTTAGCCTCGTGCATGTTAAACCTTGTTAGAACCTTCGAATATATGACTTTCGAGACAAGAATAAGCTACCCTTTTTCTTGTCTCTCAGTAATCTCCATACCTAGGATCTTTGTAGCTGGTCCTAAGTCCTTCATGTCAAATTCAAAATCGAGCATACCTTCGATCTTCCGGACTTCCTCCTTGCTCCCGCCGGCTACTAACATATCATCCACATAAAGGAGCAAGTACGTACCGATTTCACCGTCTTGCCACTTCATGTACACACAACCGTCGTAGTCGCTTCGACAAAACCGATCTTTAGCATGAAATCATCAAATCGTTTGTACCATTGTCTTGGGCTTTGTTTCAGCCCATACAATGCCTTCTTTAGCAAGCAAACTTTGTCCTTCGTCTCGTGTGTGTCGTACCCATCCGGCCGGTCCATGTAGATGGTTTCTTCAAGCTCTCCATGCAGAACGCAGTCTTAACATCTAGCTGTTCTAATTCCAAGTCGAATCGAACCGCTAGTGCTAAGACTATCCTAATCGAGCGCTGCTTCACCACGGTGAGAAGATTTCGTCGAAGTCAATTCCTTCAACCTCGTGTGAATCCCTTTGCAACGAGTCTGGCTTTGTACCTGATCCTCTCAGTACCTGGCGTGCCTTCCTTCTTCTTAAAGGTCCACTTGCAGCCAACTACGCGTTTGTTCGTTGGTCGATCCACAAGTTCCCAGGCTTTGTTCTTCATCAGAGAGGCCATTTCCTCATCCATTGCCTCTTCCCACTCGTGTCTTTCCTCGCTCTTCGTGGCTTCCTCGTAGCACGTTGTCGGTTCGCTTCTTCTATCACTTCAAAGAACACTCGCAGCAAAGGAGATCATATCTCGCATGGCCATATCTCTCTCGGCGGTCCGATAGTTCTCCTTTGTCCGTCCCTTACCAAGCCGTAGTCGTCGGATCTTCTTTCCGGTTCGACCACTTGCTCGGTCTTCCGCCACTTCGTCTCGATCGTTCACAATTGTCCTTCGATCACTCAAAGTTTGTTGCAGCCTCCACCTCAATCGACGAATCCTCCTTAGTGACACCGTCCCCGGTAACATAGCTTTCGCATTCCCCATTTTGGACTCATCGAATGTCACATCCCTACCGATGATGCATTTTTGTCGATCTAGGCACCAAAGTTTGTAACCTTTGGTTCCAGTGTGGTATCCGATGAAGATGCACTTCAAAGCCCTCGCTTCCAGCCTTATCCTCGTCTAACGCGAGCGTATGCAATACATCCAAAAACATTAAGATTATCATAGTTACCCGGCTTTCCATACCACATCTCCAAAGGAGTCTTCATATCAATAGCCGTCGATGGGCATCTGTTAATAAGGTAGCAGGCGGTTGACACAGCTTCACCCCAGAAACTTTTGGGTAGACTCGCATTTAGCGAAGATGCACCTCACTCTCTCTAGGAGAGTCCCGTTCATCCTCTCGCCCAGGCCGTTCGTCGAGGAGTGTTCCGGACCGTCTTGTGCCTCGTGATGCCACTCCTCCTGCACAGCTCCTCAAACTGCTCTGAACAGTACTCCAAGCCATTCTCAAGTGCTTCAGCTTTGCTCCCATCTTATTTTCGGTGAGAGTTAACCAGTCCCTGAATCGTTGAAAAGCTTCATCTTTTGTTTTTAAGATAAAGACCCATACCTTCCTGGTGTAGTCGTCGATGATAGACATGAAGTATCTTCCTCCTCCATGAGTCTGAGTTCTAGCTGGGCCCCATAGATCACCGTGTACATAATTAAGAGGTTTCTTCGATGTATGTATTCCAGTGGAGAACTTCACCCCGGTGGCCTTCCCAAGTGCACATTGTTCACAAAATTCCAACTTGCCGACCCGATCTCCACATAACGTGTTCCGCTCGGATAATTCCCGTAAGCCCCTTTCACTTACATGCCCCGACCTCATGTGCCATAGTCCGGATCCGTCGTGCTCCGATCGAACCGCATTTCGAGAAGTTCCCGATCACGCTCTTCCGACTAGGAGTATAGCCCATTCTTTCTGACTTTTTTCATGACAATGAGAGAGCCCTTAACCACTCTGATACAGCTATTCTCTGCCTTGAATGAGTATCCATTCGACTCCAACGTCCCTAAAGAAATCAAATTTCTTTTAAGTTCTGGGATGTACCGACATGTTGCAGCATCCGTTCGACCTCCATCGAACATCTTTATTCCGATCGTCCCGCCGCCGATTACCCCGCGAGCTTTATTGTCTCCAAGTAGGACGGATCCACCATTTGCCGCCTGTAGTGTCTCGAACCGCCTTTGTGAGGACACATGTGGAAGGAGCAACCCGAGTCGAGGATCCACTCCTGCTAGATTCGCATTCGTGGTCACCGTAGCTTCGACTCGAATCATAGCCGTCCGAGACTATGCTTGCTTCTCCAGAATCTTGCAGCTTCTCCGAAAGCCTTTCTTTCTCTCCGGACAGTCCTTCTTGAAATGTCCTTCCTCGTGGCAATGGTAAGCACTTGTAAGATCTCTTAGAGAACCGACTTCTACCATTTCTTCCGGACCTCGATCTTCCCCGATCACTTTTAGAACCTTTCATGCTCGATCTTCCTCTAACCATCGACCGTCTCCGCCGGTTTCCTCCTTCGTATCGTGCTTCTTCCGAAGCTCTTCGGCTCGATCAATGATCGAACCTCTTCCGCAGTAATCGTCCGCGCCCTTCCATGGAGCATCGCATCCTCGAATCGCTCGTAGCTCTTAGGAATAGTAGCTTAGCAGCAGCAGTGCCTTGTCCTCGTCATCCATCTCGACGTCGATGTTCTCAAGATCATCTATGATCTTGTCGAACTCGTCGATCCGCTCCGAGACGGATTTGTCTTCGTGCATTTTGAAGGAGTATAGCGCCGCTCGTAAAGAGCCTATTAGCCAAAGGCTTGGTCGGTAGCAGTACCTCGAGTTCGGCCCAAAGTGCTTCGAGCCGTTGTCTCCCTCGACACCTCCCTCATAACCTTATCGCCCAAGCTCAAGATTATTAAACTATGAGCTTTCTCCAGCATGCCAATCTTCTCTTTCTCTGTCATGTCGGCCGGCAGTGCCGCCGGCCCTTGCGAGGCTTCTGCAACGCCCTGCTGAACCAGCAGAGCTCTCATCTTTACTCTCCACGAGCCGAAGTCATTCTTTCCCGCGAACTTCTCGATGTCGAATTTGGTGGAACCCATCGTCCCCGCCAAACACCTCTTCTTCGTCGTCGGCCGCGAACACCTTCACGCGAACGCCTCTAGCCAAGAAGTATCGATCTTCCCACGTACGGCGCCAATTGTTGCGGGATATGTACTTCCCGATATAGAAATAAAACGCAAAGAGCACAAGCAAACACAAATCGTTTACGTGGTTCGATCCAACCGGATCTACGTCCACGGGAGGGAATCAATCAAGTAGTTCACTAAGGTAAAAGAAATGGAGAATACATAGCTTATACATAGAGATGAGTCCTCATCTTCCTTCTATAGCCTCCCCTCAAGCGACACCTTGATACAAGGCCTCAAGATGCTCTCCTCCTCTCTAACTCTCTAGCTATTCTCTCCTCCTTAGTTCTTTTTTTCACTCTTTAGAAAACCCACACTAAAGCCTCCCCTCCTCTCATCTATTTATAGTAGATTAGATTACATTATAATATTCTATAAATAGATGAGGTGTAACCTTCAAGGATTGCATGGCTTCCACATGTCCACCCTTTAGAGTCCTCCATCGCATGGTCTCCACATGTCCTTTCACATGTCCTCCTTCCACCGCATGGCCTCCACATGTCCTTTCACATGTCCTCCTTCCACCGCATGGCCTCCACATGTCCTTCCACATGTCCTCTTCTAGGGTCTTCCATAATGAGGTGGCACCTTTCTAAAGTCAACAATGGAGGCTTAAAGTAAGTAGAAATTTACAAGAGTGCCACTTACCTTAGTGACTAATTGGGGTCAAAACAACAGACGCTCTTACGGATCTTGTTGTTCAAGAAACGCCAATCTTGTTTGTAGACGACGGATTTCTTGTTGAAATTCTTCCACAACTAAATATTGGACTGAATGGATATTGTTCCTCCTTTGCAACATCTTCAATTACTTTTAGTCACCGGAAAAGAGAAAAAATAACGACTAGTGCTGGATGAGAAAGGAATACAGCGACAATTGAAATCGTGAGCCTTAGATCCTGAGATTCCTAATCTCAAAACCCGCATGAACCCGTTGGAAAAATTAGAAAACTAGAATTCTTGAAACTTGGAACTACAAAACCGTAAGATCGCAAAATAAGAAGCTTGAAACTACAGAATCGTAAGACTACAAAATATTTCTTGCGGCCATCCAAATCTCGAAAACAAGAAAGATCTAGACAAAATTCCAGAGAAAGGAGAATTAAAAAACAAATGGAAAAAAAATCGTGAAATGCGCAATAACTCGAAGAAAGAAGAGAAAAATTGTGCAATAATCGTGCTCTGCTATCAATATGATACGATAACAAGGCAAAATGAAATGAAAGATGACTGATCACCACTAGGGCACCACTCTAAGATACTGAATGCACTTATTTATTTGGAAGGATACGGGAAAGATTATTATAACCAATTAAATCTCTCTATATCAGCCCACACAAAACAACACCTATTCTTTAAGGCTAGGCTCTCCTAATTACAAGTATGTCATCCTGAAACATGGAGACACAAAAACAAACTAAAACACATTAACCAATATATATAAACTGAAATAAAACTTCAGCTCCCGCCTCTTTCACTCTAGTAATTTATAAATGACTTACATTTTCTTAGTGAGAGGAGGCTAGATTGGTACTTGGAGGAGATCAGAGGCTTCAAGAATTATAGTTTACTTATGCATTGTCGTTCAACCAATGCTCGATTGTTGCTGTCAGGCAATTGCCCAATGTTTGCTGCTAGACCATCCCGCCCATTCCTTTTCATCTAACCTCGACCATCCAGCCACTACTGTTTGCCACCACATAACTCACATTATCAGGCCACCGCTGCTTGCTCGTTATTGTTGGATCCCCACAGCCCGATCTTTGTTGTTGGACCGTTGTTGCTCGATACTTATCCTTGGGCTGTCAAGACTCAACCATCATTAATTAAATTCCGCTACCTTATCACCGCCAACACTCTATCATTGCTTGTAATCTTTTGATCATCATCACTTAATTATGATCATTTGACCATTATAGCCTCATTATGGCCATTTGCCCACCATTATTTAGTCACTTCCCAATCATAATGTTCTGAAAATCACAAATTACTAATAGTTTTTTTATTACTGTTACCCAACTATCATCACCACTAGGTCTCTGAAATACTACTGGCTGACTAAGATCTATGTACCATTACCGTCCAATTACGATTGAATAACTGTCGTTGCCTAGTACCATCGTGGCCACCATTGCTTGACCAATGACTCGCCTACCATCTATCATCACTTGACTGCGAACTATCATTTATTGTGACCCGATTATGATCTCGCGACTAGTATAGCCTGATTAAATAATAGTTACAAGTTATTTTATGCTTATATTGGTTATAATTCTTTATTATTTCTTGTATAATTGCTGATACATTTTGTCATGCTTAGAACTAGGAGGAAACTTAGAATTTCATCAGACCATGCAGTCCATGCCATATGTAATTACATGTTGATGGCTTTGTATATCTTTGGAGCTTTAACTAAATTCTTTAGTTCAACAAGTTTAATTTATAAAACAAGATAATTTAGATTATTGAGGAAGGCAATGGGGAGATTTGGCAGATAATTAAGAATTGAGAATAATTTATTTATTCCCTCTTTTCCCCTTGCTTGTGTGGACACCATCGTGAAATAATTTATTATTATTTCAATAATAAATTATATGGCGGTAAAAATTGTTCAATTTTGATGCATTGAATCCATTGATTGCTACACTTTTTTTGGTTTTGTTTTGGCTAGGCTGCATGTTGCGAATCATGTATATCCTCTTACTAGCCTGGACTGGGGAGTGTGAGAAGAGCTTTTCTGATCCAGATCAATACACCAAAGGGCTCAAGCAGCTCAACACAGTTTAATTCTATCCAGTTTCAAAACACCAAAGGGCTCAACATAGTTTCATATAATACGTAAAAGTAGCATAGCATTAGTGTCATTGCCAAATAGATGTGCAAGATGAACATATCTATTTGTTTCAAAAGCAGACACCATAAAGGGACTTGGTTATTTCATAATTCTGATGGACAAAGTTTTTTTCTTTTTCATTGTTGTTAGAAAGAGACTTTGTTAAGTGAGCTGACTATTTTCTGATGTTAAATCTAAATTAGGAAGATTTACATACATAACACTCATTTCCCATGTATTTACATATCTAACACCTAAACTTTAATTTTTACATACATTCCACCTTTCCTATGCATTAAAAATTGTATTTCACATTTTAAAAGTTAAAATGGTGGTGTTTTGATTTGATATGGAAGATTTGGGTGGTATAAATATTAAAAGTAAAGTTTATGTAGATAAATAGGTATTGGGTGGTATGTATGTAAAAGTGTTTATAAAATATGGTTCTCTGTTTCTTACTACTGAGGTACTACTATGTTGTAATCTTCTGATTGAACAACACTATAGTTCAAAAATTATTATTGGTGAAATTTGTGCTCGTTCAAGGCTTCTTGAAACTCTTATGTAACCTTAACTACACTCTTGATTACTGATGATTCTATTTTTCTTTTGTATTTAGGACATCAATTTAAATCGAAGCATAAAAGATGCTCTGGCCAATGAAGAGGCATTCTTTAGACGTCAGCCTGTATGTAATTAGCAACTTAGTGAATTTGATTCTTGCAATTACTAGCTTTAATAGCTTTCCTTCTACATTTTTTGTAATCTCCGAGTCTAAACTCGACATCTTTGTTGATTAGGTATATCATGGTCTTTCTAATTGTTGTGGAGTTCCAAAATTAGCTAAGAAATTGAATGAGGTGAGCTCCATTTGTCAATTCTTACCGTGATCTTCTTAATATGTTTTGGTTGGGTAAAGGTTACTGCAAACTGTTTTTAACCAACTTTTAGAAGCCTGCTATCTTATCAATTTAATGGCATTTTCTTGAAGTTTATTTAGTTTTTCATTCATAAGAATATTTGTTTTTCAAAAAAATTTAATCAGCTTGCTATCTGTTTGAATTTTTTTGGTTCTTCATTCATAAGATTATTAGTTTTAGACAAAAAATTAATCAACTTATTTTTTGTTTGCAATGATTATTTTCTCTTCAGATTTTAGTGCAATATATCCAGTCAGTTCTTCCAGGATTGAAGTCTCGCATAAATTCCCAGTTGGTTGCTGTGGCAAAGGAGCATGTTGCTTATGGGGATGTTGTAGAATCAAAGGTATGACCGGTACTAGATGTTGCATGTTGAAGTTCAATTTTCAAAATTATGATTTCATTTTGGCTTAGCAGAATGGTAGATTCTTCAATATGGGAGGTATATTACTTGTACCATCCTAAATAGCTGCTTGATTTTGTTCTAATATGTTTTTGTTGATAATACAAGTGGTGACGGTGCATTTTATTTACCCTTGTATTCCCCATTTTGATACTTGTTTGGTTTTACCATAAACTTATGAAAGCGACCACTTATATAGGGAATAACTCTACTTCCGGTTAGATTGTTACATAAAGCATAATTTATTTAAATGATGAACATACTTCTTGTTTTCTATTTACTTCCTAAGCTTATTGTGGTAATTTTAAAGACACACCCATTTCTTTTATGCTATCGTAGCACAAGCTTTTAAAATCACAAAATTTTTTCCTTGAATTGCAGTTTGTGCATGCAGCTTTTCCTGATTAGCTATTGTGGGCATATGGTGCTGAAAGATGTTGAAATTTGACCTAAAAAGCACAAATACAAATTTTGTGGGAGCAGAGGATTAAGTAAAATTTTCAGATTCTCTCAATAAGATCGATGTTTGGCAAAAATAGGAAGAATACATTGAGGAATAATTATCACGGTTTTAAAATCGGACCGGACCGAGCAATATTCAGTACCAATTATATAAAATCGATCGGTCGTAATATAATTGATTTAATCATTTTAATTCTCAATGCAATGTTAAGAGTTTTCTTTTATATAAAATTTAAATTTATAAACTATATTAACTTAAATTTATAGCTATAGATTCAAAAACCTTTTAAGTCATATTAATATAAGCTTAGGTATGCTAAGGAAGCTGAATCCTTAGCATGCTCATTGCTCACATTACGAATCACCCTAGAACTTACTTGCTCATCATATTCTATCTTTTTTAATAATATATTTAACATACTTAAATTTGTTACACCTATGTATCATTTTATCTTCGAACTTTATTAATTGATAATTGTTAATATCACTCATAAAGTTACATATCATGTATTCAACCTTTATTCTACCAGTTTTAAGTCCTTTATCTTCCTTTTTTTTTTGCAGTTGTTCAAAAATTTTACTTATTTCAGCATGAATCTCACTAGTTAAAATTTTATCATTTGCAAAAAGCATGCACTACGGCACTGTATTTTAAAATATCTATGTCAAGCATTTCCATAATCAAGATAAAGAGATATAAACTCATTGCTATTCTTAAATGTTATTTAATTATAATTGGAAAATCTTTTGTCTATTCATGACTACTTCTAATACCATCCATAGCTTGCTATATATGTTTTTAATTTCAATATGCTTTTGAAACAGAAGTTTAGATTTAATGTGCACCAAATAATTCTTAGGGTACTTGATTATGTCTTTTTAAGGTAAATAAAAATCATATAATTTTTCTTTTTTTTTTGTATATGCTTTTCTCTTTATTATTTTAGCAGAAAAATCTTAATTAAAAATGTTACCATTGATGTGGCACTTATGTATGTTGTTTCTTTTTTTATTGTAAATCTTCTTGTTTAAAGTTTTATGTGAATTAGCATGACTTTTATTTCAATATGTTTGCTTTTTTTTAGAAAATATTTAAGATTTTTTTTGCCAGGATGGTTTAGAAGGTGATAAGTTACAAGCATCTGAAAAGAGTCAAAAATCTCGTGCCATCCTTGCTAGGGCTGGAGCAAATGGAGTTCTTCATGATCACGCTTCGGTGAGCCCTTTGGTTTGATATTTCTTTCATAATATGTAACTTTATATATTATGGGTGGACTTTATGAATACTTCTGGGATAATTATCCCCGCTGAGAGCTTCAACAACAAGCATTTGTCACTGAGTGGGTTCAAATTATTTTTATCAAGAGCTGCATTTCTAGTTAATTCAAGCTATTTTCTATGCTCAAGTGTGTAAGAAGTATCCAAGTCTTAACTGTGCCATAAAAAAAAGAAAAAATCATATATTTTACTGGATTATTAATCACCAATTTTTTCATAATTAAATTGATAAACTTAGAGGGTTCGATTGATCTTATAAAATATATTTTTCTTTTATGAAAATCTGTAACAGGGAGTGCGACTACTTTTAGATTCTAACAGGTCTGGTTCAGCTGGTAATCCATTGAAAAAAAAACTATATGAATCTATCAATTAATTTTATGCACAGGATCATCTATATATACCATATGAAATTTCAAACATTTTAGGAAGTTCAAGCGGAAGTGGACCCATTTGGGGCATTTCGTCCATTTTTATTGTTTGTGAGAACCGTGCACCAGCAAAAGAAATCTCGTCCAACAAGTCGGTTACTGTTCCTTCTCACAATGTGGAACATTCACTCTCCATGATCCAACTAAGAGAGGTTATTGTTCTGCTAAACTCAATGTTCGCTCAAGTTTGGCAATTAGATTACTTTCTTACAACTTCTAAATTGTGGTTTGTTGCACTATAGCCTCCAGTCATCTTGAAGCCTTCAGCAAATCAGTCAGAGCAGGAGGCTTTGGAGATTTCCATTACAAAATTATTACTGAAATCTTACTACGATATTGTCAGGAAAAAACATTGAAGATATTGTGCCTAAGACAATTATGCGGTTCCTGGTAATTTATTTTACATTTTAAGTATACAGAATCAGAATATTCTGTCCTCTCGTATGATAACTTATATTAATGATAGTCACAATTTCATTTATTGTTATTTTTGCTGCTTTGTGCTATTAGAATTAATTGTGATATATATGTGGATCTACTGCTTTCCAAGATGAAATTTGCATATTGGAAGTGTTTTCATAATTATAGGCTGGGTGGAGCGTGTATATTTTTAATGGATTTAGCTGATGTTTCTCCTAGTTTGATATTCTTCAAACTTTCCTGTCATTTTTTTTGGAAGATTTACCTGCATTCCATTCAATTCTTATTTACGTATCTAACACCTAAATTTTAATTTCTAAGTATATGCCACCCTATCTATGCATGGAAATGTGTTTGTTCACTTTTATTAAGTTAAAATAATGATATGTTTGATGTGATATGAAATTTGGGTGGTATGAATATAAAAATCGAAGTTTAGGTTGTAGAAATGTAAATGCATATGAATTTGGTGGAATGCATGTAAATACCCCTTTCTTTCATTTATGCACGAGTTTTTTCATGGCATTCAACTTTGTTATGCTCTAAAATGGGCGAGTTTCATAAATTATTGTCTTGTTTTATTTATCTGTTCAGCATTCATTCGATTTATTGTTTGTGGATTGATTTGGTAACAAGAAAAGTCGTTGTACCTTTTGGTTATCTCTTTGAGCGAATCCCATGGCCGACTCTCGTGTCTACTGTCAACAGAAAAGCTGTATATAAAACTGAATTTTTTTTTTACATTAGTTTGGGTGTTATTCATCTTGTCAATGAATGAGTTGATGTTGTTTGAAGAGTTGTCAAAAGCACATAAACTAACTTTCAAAACATTGGTTTGAAGAGCAAATCTCTTTTTTTTAATGGGATACTTGCATTTATGTTCATAAAAATTGTAATACAAGTTTACTTCTATGAATGTTGTATTACTATCTTAAGTTTTTGTGATGTTGGTTCGTTATTTTTCACCAGTTTGATTTTGAAATTTTTATATATCTTGTATATCGTGCTCTCTGAAAATAATTTTTCTAATAAATAACGGCTTGTTCACTTGCTCAGGTGAATCATACAAAAAGAGAGCTACATAATGTTTTTTATCCGGAAACTTTACAGGTAATTGCCAAAATAATCTTTAATTACTAGTTTAATAAATTCATTCTTAGATTCATCATGGTTTTGTTCTTTATGCTTTTATGATTTTAGACTAATTCTTATTAAGTTAAGCACATTTAAGGTATGTTTTTTTAAACCAGAGAAAATCTTTTTGATGACATGCTTCGAGAACCAGATGATATAGCTGCCAAGAGAAAAAGGATAAGGGAAACACTCAGGGTTCTGCAGCAGGCCTACAAGGTACACTTCTATCTGACTGCAATTTACCAAAATCATTGCTTGGGTCTATTTTTTTAACTATAAGATCCAATATTTCTAAAAAATGAATCTCTATTTTACCTTGGATCAAGTTGAGTCACGAGCCAAATTTTTGGCTCAGTCGGATCTTCTGGCTGATTTTGTGCTAAGCTTTTATTGAATTGATTCGGCTCGAAATCTGCGTACAATATAAATACTATGTATAATTGTATTTGTGCTCTATACACACATACGTTGAGCCAATAATTTGTTTTAGAAGAACAAAAATCAATTGAATCATTAATATAGATTGCTTAATATTATATTTTCTTGCTTTATTTTGATCCCAGACGCTCGAGGAACTGCCACTCGAGGCGGACACTATGGAGAAGGGTTATTCTCTTGATTCAAACTAAACCAGCTTGCCCAAAGTCCAGGGCCTATCTTCTTCGTTCTACTCGGCATCTAACAATTATTCACCCTACACCGCTTCGCCGAAGATCCAAAGATCCAAGAGATCAACCCATTCTGGAGAACAGTTGTCTTCCCTGCACCCCGGCTCTGATGCCAATTAACCTGCTTCTTATCCTCCAGTGGATGCTGAAGCAGCAGATAAGCTTGTTCTGTTATTGGAGATGAGCTCCTAAGACTGATTTTTTGTGTCACACCCACTTTAAAATTGGAAGTTATGATAGATATTTTTTAATGTCATTTTATATGCCAAGAAATATGGCTAAGGGGTCCTTGTATATTACATGAGGTCCACATTGCTTATATATTTTTTTTTTTTAGTATTTTTACACTTAATGGAATTGTAAAATGAGGTACTAGAAGATATGAACATTTGCTGTAATTTTCATTGTCATCAAATGAAGAGTTTTGTTGGCTATCTAATGCCAAAATAGTATATACTAAAAGGACTGCTATGTTTTGAAAGTTCTCTGATGTGAAGAAAGTTGTTCTCTTTCACAAAATCTCATATTTATAGATTTGGTATTTTGGATTTATAACATATGCTCTGTATGTTTGGAAGATTTTATTTTTGATTGATTATGAAAAATAAACATTTTTATATTTATTTTGCAAGAAATGATAACTGAAATCATTATTAGTATTTAACGGCACTCAAATGAAATAAGATTTTTATAATTTTGTATTTTATTTTTTGATATGTAATTTCCCCTTATTATTAGAATATTGATGCTTATCCATCATGATTTAATTTTTGTTAAGTGTTGTGGCAACTTGAAAACAAGCAAACTTGCTGCTAGATGATCTTCATTTAAAAAAAAGGAAGATTTTCATGCATACCACTCAATTCTTCTCTATTTACATTTCTAACACCATATTTTTTTATGGTATTATAAAGAATGCAAGATGTTAATTAAGACAAGTATGATAGATTGAAAGGAGGCTTCACAAAATTGGGCATATCATCTTGTGCCGCATAATACACAAACATATTTAACGAACAGTCCTCATGTTTTAGAAAAAAAAAAGAGTAAAAGCTAGCGACAATCTCAATTCAAAAGCTCAAGCAGGAGAACTTCTTAGATTAAAAACAATTTTATAAATTAGAAAATTATATTTCATATTGCATTGTGATTATTTATTAAATAATGAAAATTCATTATTGATGTGTTGACAATTATCTTTGATGTATATTACCATGCATCCACCATTTGTATATAAGAAGAATCAATAGTTTACAGAAAAATATTGAAATTCATCTGTTTCTTTGTTCTGGTATTAGATGAGCCATCGCGCTTAGCTAAAGAGCTCCATCAATATCCTTTTCTGTGAAAGTGCATGGATGAGATAATTGTATATTTCTTACGAGAAGGACTTCGGCGAGCACAAACCATGATAACAAATCTGATTGAAATGGATTTATTGGATTAATTTATCAGTGTTAATATGTTGTGATAAGATTGCATTGTTTTAATTTCCTTAAAGAAAAGAACCTGATCATTTAATTTAACAAATATATACTATCCAGTTTCTACATGAGTAGTAACTGTATGCATTTCAGACTTAAACTACTACAGTACTTGCATCTGATTTCACAATCTCTACTTTTGAATATTTCAACATTTAAGATTTGGGAGGTTTACATACCACGGAACTCTTATGTATTTACATATACCTGAATTTGGATAACACTTTCATGTTATAAACCTATGCATGAAAATGTGTATTTCACTTTGAAAAAGATATTAATAAGGGTATTTTTATGTGATGTTAAAGATTTCAGTGGTATGTATGTAAATATAAATGAATTGTGTGTTATGAATGTAAATGCCTTTTAATGATTTTAGAAACTTATGTCCATGTTGTCATTTTGATATGCAATTTTTTGTAGATGGATTATATAAACATTTCACATCCAAATTTTATTGGAGAAAATAGTTGTGGATATTGCACAACAAGTCAAAGCTTCAAGGTTAGCAGCATTAGTTTCCAGACCCAATGTACATATTATCTCAATAATCTATCTTAATAATTTCTAGGTTTGGAAGCTATTATATAACTAGTGTTATGAGCTCCATCATGTTTTTCTTTCTCACTCTTGATGAAAATACTTTTTAGAACTAGTAGATATAGTGCTTAGTTCGTTTATATTTCTTTGAAAAGCTAATTCAAAAGCTCTTAAGAGTCAAAACTGTATCAAACAAGACTGTGGAGATTGCACAACATTAAGTCAAAGCTTCAAGGTTAGCAGCATCAGTTTCCAGACCCAAGGTACTTGTTATCTCATTAATCTATCTTAATAATTTCTAGTTTTGGAAGCTAGTACATAACTAGCATTATGAGCTCCATCATATTTTTCTTTCTCACTCTTGATGAAAATACTTTTTAGAATTAGTAGATATAGTGCTTAGTTTAATACTACTTCATTTATATTTCTTTAAAAAGCTGGTTCAAAAGCTCTCAAGAATCAAAACTATATCAGACAAAGTGAAAACTTTGCAGATATTTTTGCCAAATTTTTGTAAATGTATGCAAGAAATCTTTTTGAAATCATTTTGATGTGAGGTTTCTCTTATTGTTGTTATTATTGACACCTTATTTATGTTTTGCAGTAGTATTTTAATAGTAGATATCATCTCGAGTTCAGTATAGTAGATAAAGTTGTCTTGCATGATTCATCATCAACATTAACCTTGTCCCAATTTTTTTTTGTCTCGGGTTACTTGAGGTGTTAACTATTCTTCCTAAATCTTTTTGAACAACTTCTATTCATGCCATCTTAGGTCTATACTTTTCCCCTTTCTAATCTTTTATTGAGTTGGTATATTTTTTTTTAATTCGTTGCATATGTTAAATACAAATATATTTTCAATTACCATGTATTGAATAGATAGACACAATTTATATCATTTTCATAATTCAATAATTTTATACTTTTGCTTTTAATATAATAATCACTTTATTTATTTTTTATTTATACTGGCAAACACTCAAAAATATAACATTGTTGACCGAAGTATAGTTTTATAAAATTTACCTTCTAAGTGTTCATCAACACCCCACCCCCCCGACAAAGCTCTTTTCCATTTTGAACCATCAAGCTCACCCTAAAACTTGCTGATCATATTCTCTTTTTTCTAATAATATATTTAACATACTTAAATTTATCACACTTAGGTATCATTTTATCTTCAAACTTTATTGATTGACAATTGTTAATATCACTCATAAAGTTGCATATCATGTATTCAACCTTTGTACTACCAGTTTTAGGTCATTTATCTTCCAGACTTTTTTTTTCTTTCGTTTAATGTTTCACTTATTTCAGCATGAATCTCACTAGTTAAAATTTTATAACTTATAAAATCCATTTTTCTTTTATGTAAATTTGGAACAGGGGGTGCAACCACCTTCAGAATCTGACAGACTTGGTTCAGTTGGTAATTGATTGAGAAAAAAATATATGAATCTATCAGTTAATTTTATGCACATAATCATCTTTATAAACCACATAAAATTTCAAACATTTCAGAAAAGTTCAAGCAGAAGTAGACGCATTGGCAGCATTTTGTCTATTTTTGATGTTAGTAAGAACCGTGCACCAGCAAAAGAAATCTTGTCCAATAAGTATGTTAATGTTCCTTCTCACAATGTGGAACATTCACTCTCCATGATCCAACCACAAGAGGTTAGTGTTCTATTAAACTCAATGTTCGCTCAAGTTTTGCAATTAGATTACTTTCTTACAGCTTCTAAACTACAATATAGCCTCTAGTCATCTTGAAGCCTTCAGAAAATCAATCGAAGCAGGAGGCTTTGGAGATTTCCATTACAAAATTATTACTGAAATCTTACTATGATATCCTCAAACAAATTGAAGATATTGTGCTTAAGGCAATTATGCACTTCATGATAATTTATTTTACATTTTGATTATGCAGAATCGGAATATTCTGTCGTATTGTCTGATGGCTTATACTAATGATAGTCATAATTTCATTTATTGTTATTTTTGTTGTTTTGTGCTATTAGAATTAATTGTGATATATATCTGGATCCACAGCTTTCCAAGGTGAAATTTGCATATTGGAAGTGTTTCATAACTATAGGCTGGGTGGAGCATCATGTATATTTGTAATGGATTTAGCTTTCGTTTCTCCTAGTTTGATATTCTTCAAACTTCCGTGTCATTTTTATTGGAAGATATACATGCATTCCACTCAATTCTTATTTACGTACCTAACACCTAAATTTCAATTTCTAAATATATGCCACCCTATCTATGCATGAAAAGGTTTATTTCTCTTTTATTAAGTTAAAATAATGATATTTTTGATGTGATATGAGATTTGGGTGGTATGAATATAAAAATCGAAATTTAGATTGTAGATATGTAAATGCATAAGAATTTGGTGGTATGCATGTAAATGTCCCTTTCTTTCATTTATGCATGAGTTTTTTCATGGCATTCAAATTTGTTATGCTCTAAATGGGCGAGTTTTATAAATTATTGTCATGTTTTTTTTATTTGTTCAACATTCATTCGATTTATTGTTTGTTTATTGATTTGGTACTGACCAAGGCACGTAATATTAACCAGAAAAGTCGTACATTTTGGTTATCTCTTTGGGTGAATCCCATAGTCGACTCTAGTGTCTACTGTTTAAAGTTGGTGGCTCAACAGAAAAGCTGTATATAAAACTGATTTTTTTTTTACATTAGTTTGGGTGTTCTTCACCTTGTCAATGAGTGAGTTGATTGTTGTTTGAAGAGTTGTCAAAAGCGCATAAACTAACTTTCAAAACATTGGTTTGAAGAGCAAATCTCTCTTTTTAATGGGATCCTTGCATTGATGTTCATCTAAATTGTAATACAATTTTATTTCTATGAACGATGTGTTAGTATCTTGAGTTTTTTTTATGCTGCTTTGTTATTTTTCACCAGTTTGATTTCGAATTTTTTACATATCTTGTATATCTTGTTCAGGTGAATCATATAAAAGGAGAGCTACACAATGTTTTTATCAATAAACTTTACAGGTAATTGCCAAAATAATTTTTAATTGCTAGTCTAAAAAGTTCATTCTTAGATTCATCATGGTTTTATTCTTTATGTTTTTATGATTTTAGACTGATTCTAATTAAGTTAAGCACGGTTAACGTCTGTTCTTTTAAACCAGAGAAAATCTTTTAGATGACTTGCTTCGAGAACCAGATGATATAGTTGTCGAGAGAAAAAGGATAGGGAAACACCTAGGGTTCTGCAGCAGGCCTACAAGCTAACACTTCTATCTGAATACAATTTACCAAAAATCATTGCTTGGGCCTATTATTTTAACTATAAGATCCAATATTGCTAAAAAATGAATCTATTTTTTACCTTAGATCGAGTTGAGTCATGAGCCAAATTTTTGGCTAAGTCGGATCTTTTGGTTGATTTTGAGCTTAAGCTTTGATTGAATTAAACCGGCTCAAAATCTGCATAGAATATAAATACTATGTATAATTGTATTGATGCATGTAGACAGACATATGTTGAGCCAATAATTTGTTTTAGAAGAACAAAAATCAATTGAATCATTAATATAGATTGCTTAATATTACATTTACTTTATTTTGATCCGAGACGTTCGAGGAAGTGCCACTCAAGGCGGACATTGTGGAGATGAGTTATTCTCTTGATTCAGACTCAGTCGGCTTGCCTAAAGTCTAGGGCATATCTTCTTCATTCAACTCGGCATCGAGCGATTTCAATTCACCCTACACCACTTCGTCGGAGATCTAAAGATCGAGGAGATGAGCCCACTATGCATGACAGTTGTCTTCCCTGTAGCCCAGCTCTGATGCCAATGGACCTGTTTCTTGTCCTCCAGTGGGTGCTTCATTATGCCCAAACAGTTATCTTTCCATTAGTGCAGATCCAGCAATGTCCTCTTACTGTGAATCTCCGACCCTCTTCAGGCCATGGTTCATCCTCCTATCGTCGTACACCGACGTCGCTTATCTAGGCAGGTTCTACCTTCGCAAAGCGGTTTCTCATCCTAAAGACGTGATAGCTCTGAGAAGTTATGTGATATGTTCTGACACGTGATTCACTATCTAGCTTCTTATCTTGTAGTTCTCGATATATGAACTCCTCCATGAATTCTCTAGCGCATCCCGCATTCGCTAGTTCCATTGGTTGTTTTTTTCCTTCTTTTTTTTTTTTTTTTTTTTTTTTTTTTGCTATTGCATTCTCTTCTTGTTGACGGCAAGACCCCACGATCACCGTAACTTTCAGAATGTTAAATCTAAAATTGTTCAAAAGACACACCCAAAGAATAGAGTGTAAAAGAGAGCGAAATAATAGAGAGCGAAGTAATGAACAGTAAAATCATGTAACATTTATTCATGAAATGAGTCTCCAATTTATAGGTAAGGGTTGACATGTCATAAATATGTTAATTTTGCATTCATATTTTACTCACATTTTATGATATTGCACTTTAATGGAGGGTATTTTCTTTTTTTTTTGTGAAAGTATAATAGGAGAAGAAGCCAGATTGAACTGGAGCGAAAACGAAGCGAAACAGAGCAAAATGGGCTAAGAAAAAGTTTTTAATAGACGCCTAGGAGCCAGATCCTAGGGCATAGGCGCCGGACTCCACGCCAAATACAGAGAAGATGGCCGCTTAGGAGCCACACACTGGAGTCCAGGCGCCAGTTCAGATTGCGGGACAATTTAGAGGGAAGCGCCTAGGTGCCATAGTTCGGTGCCTAGGTTCCAAAATGAATTTTAGCAGTTTTGCAGCGATTTAAGCAAGAATTCAAGGCCTTTTCTAGGGGATATTCGTCGTACGAAAGAATCATCAGTGCTTAAATAACTTTTCAAAGCAAGTAATCAAACTTTGCTAACTAAATAAACTGATACTAGTGAAATCAAACTTTATAAAATGAATTTAGAATTAAAATAGTCGTATAACATTAGAAATTTTTCTTCATTATGAAAATGCTTGACATAGATATTTTAAAATACAGTGCCTTAGCGCATGCATTTTGCAAATGATAAAATTTTAACTAGTGAGGTTCATGTTGAAATAAGTGAAATATTTGAAGGCAAAAAAAAATGTCTAGAAGATAAAGGACTTAAAACTGGAAATAAAGGTTGAATACATGATATGCAACTTTATGAGTGATATTAACAATTTTCAATCAAAAAAGTTTGAAGATAAAATACCTAAGTGTGATAAATTTAAGTATGCTAAATATATTATTATAAAAGAGAGAATATGATGAAAAAGTTTTAGGGTGAGCTTGATGGTTCAAAATGGAGAAGAGCTTTGTAGGTATTATGAAAAAAGGGGGATAATGAACATTTAGAAGGTAAATTTTATATAATTCGGTCAGCAATGTTATGTTTTTTAGTGTTTGCCAGTAAAAAATAAAAAATAAATAAAGTGATTATTATATTAGAAGTCAAAGTATAAAGTTATTGAATTATGGAAATGATATAAGTTGTGTCTATCTATTCAATATAAGGTAATTGAAAATATATTTGTATTTGACATATGCAACAATTTATAAAAAAATACCAACTCAATAAAAAATAATAAAAGGGAAAAATATAAACCTAAGATAACATAAATAGAAGTAGTTCAAAAAGATTTAAGAAGAATAATTAACACAAGTAACCCGACCACAAAAAAAATAAAAATTAGGACAAAACCAATGTTGATGATGAATCATGCAATGCAAGTTTATCTACTATGCTAAACTCGAGATGATATTATTATTAAAAGTACTACTGCAAAACATAGATAAGGTGTTAATAACAATTACAATAAAAGAAACCTGACATCAAAATGATTTCAAAATGATTTCTTGCATACATTACAAGATTTGGCAAAAAATATTCACAAAGTTTTTACCTTGTCTGATATAGTTTTGATTCTTGAGAACTTTTGAATCAGTTTTTCAAAGAAATAGAAACGAAGTTGTATTAAACTAAGCACTATATCTACTAGTTCTAAAAAATATTTTTACCAAGAGTGAGAAAGAAAAACATGATGAAGCTCATAATGCTAGTTATGTACTAGCTTTCAAAACTAGAAATTATTAAGATAGATTAATGAGATAACAGGTACCTTGGGTCTGGAAACTGATGCTGCTAACCTTGAAGCTTTGACTTGTTGTGCAATATCCACAGTCTTGTTTGATACAGTTTTGACTCTTAAGAGCTTTTGAATCAGCTTTTCAAAGAAATAGAAACGAACTAAACACTATATCTATTAGTTCTAAAAAGTATTTTCATCAAGAGTGAGAAAGAAAAACAGAATAGAGCTCATAATGCTAGCTATGTCATAGCTTCCAAACCAAGAAATTATTAAGATAGATTAATGAGATAATAGGTACATTGGGTCTGAAAACTGATGCTGCTAACCTTAAAACTTTGACTTGTTCTGCAATCTCCACAACTTTATTTTCTCCAATAAAATTTGGATGTGAAATGTTTATATAATCCATATGCAAAAAATTGCATATCAAAATGACAACATGGATAAAAGTTTCTAAAATCATTAAGAGGCGTTTACATTCATACCACACAATTCCTATATATTTACATACATACCACTCAAATATTTAACATCACATAAAAAATACCCCTATTAATATTTTTTTCAAAGTGAAATACACCTTTTCATGCATAGGTTTATAACATGAAAGTGTTATCCAAATTCAGGTAAATGTAAATACATAAGAGTTTCGTGGTATGTAAACCTCCCAAATCTTAAATGTTGAAATATTCAAAAGTAGAGATTGTGAAATCAGATACAAGTACTGCAGTAGTTTAAGTCTGAAATGCATACAGTTACTACTCATGTAGAAACTGGATAGTATATATTTGTTAAATTAAATGATCAGGTTCTTTTCTTTAAGGCAATTAAAGCAAATGCAATCTTATCACAACATATTAACACTGTTAAATTAATCCAATACCTCCGTTTGAATCAGATTTGTTATCATGGTTTCTACTCGCTGAAGTCCTTTTTGTAAGAAATATCCAATTACCTCATCCATGCACTTTCGCAGAAAAGGATATTGATGGAGCTCATTAGCTAAGCTGTGATGGCTCATCTAATAACAGAACAAAGAAACAGATGAATTTCATTATTCTTTGTAAACTATTGATTCTTCTTATATACAAATGGTGGATGCATTGTAACATACCTTAATCAATTCATCATAGATGAACTTTGCACACCGAAGGCTTGGATCGAGTAAAGGACCAATCTGTCTTCTTACAAGAACTTCAAATGGCACCTAATCAAATTAAGAATAGGGGTAAACGATTCTCTTTAGAAGATTTGAAATGAAAGAGAACAAAAAACAATTCATTCTTTCATTCTAGTTTCAGAAACAAATTCACTAGTAATTACCTCAGGTACAAGCAAAGCACATTTAGGACCGGTAGCATTCTGAATGGTCATACGAATGTCCTCGTCACAAGGATCAACTTCCTGCAAGTAAAATGGAAATTACCACCTTTTCTTCATAGTTTTTTCAAAAGTAAATTGCCAATGAAATTAAATTATTGAAGAGTCCATTTAACTAGAAAATAAAGCATTCAGGTTAAACATTAAATCCAAAGAAAATTGTACGAAACAAATATTAATACAGCATTATATACAATGCAAGAATCTAAATATGATTAGCACTTTTGCATGGTCTAGAAGCAAGTCTAACCTCTAAATTCTTCACAAAAATTGACTGGAAAATATAATGAATCCATGCCCCATCAAAAAGCTCCCCTATTAATAATTCCTCATTTTCCCCCTCAATCATTGAAGTAAAAGCCGCACAAAAATCTAGCATTTAGATTAATGAGATGGAAGACGCTTATTGCAAGCTACAATTAGTTCATTATATTTCGAAAGGCATGCATGAAACAATGCATGACTTATGATTAGATCAATAAGATCATTATTTTTTTCATAGCAAGATTAAAGAATATATAAAAAGAAAATCACCATTACCTTCACAATATTTTGTAAGAATGTTCAAAAGCTTCACACCCTGACTAGCCTGTAGAAAGAAGTAATACAGAATAAATGACATTACGCTGTAAGAACAATATCGAAGCATATGTTTACGTTTATGTGATCAAATATATAAGAGTTTGCAGAGTGTCAAAGTATAACGTAGAGTAAAAAAATGTCAATACCAGTTCTTTCAAAGGAAAATGAAGATATAACAATGACAGCAAGTAGGAATGCACAGTTGAGTAAACTTATATATGTATAAGGGAAAAGCTGCATAGCAATGTTCTGGATTCCAAGAAAAATCATCATGGAAAGACAAGAAAATACCACCAAAAAGTCATATTTCACACCAAGAGAACAAATTAAACATCTTACAACGTTTTCGCAAAAAAAGAACATACAATTTATCAAAATACGAACATCATCTAGATGTGTTTAAAGATCCAAAACAATGATGGCCCAGGACCATGGAGCATGATGAATTAAATGCATCACCAGATCTAAAAAGTTGAATTACTCTTTTGCATATATAAAAAAAACAAACAATTTAGCACAATATGCACATCAAGTGAGTTTTGTTTCAAATCAGAAAAATAATGGCTCGGGATCATGGAACAAGATGAATTAAAGGGCCCACCATATCCAAAAAATCAAATAACATTTTTTGTAGAAAACTCAAAGACTTGAACAAGAAGACATCAGTGTTACAGGGTCAAGTAGAAAAATAAAGTTGGTGTCAGGATCAGAAAAGACGAGTAAACCAAAAATAATATGATTACAAATTTTTTAAAATGATTTGAAAAAAAAAAGATTTGATCCCTCGGGCGCACTTATTAAAAGAGAAATGAGTAAAATACCGTACCTTGAAATATATAATGAATTTTTTTAACTAGGCTAGACTCCTTGATTTTTTCTCATTCTTATTTTTCCACGTAAAATCTCCGGATTCATCTCTTTAAGCATTTCTTTTATCTATGTGTGTGTTTGCGGATCTTCATAGATTGCCAAGAAACTAATTTATAACTCTATCATTAAAAATTTTCCAGCACACAACAAGATTATAAGAGCACCTTTGGAACATTTCCAAATATTCAAACTATGTTCTACCCTGTCTTCGAATGAAGGTTTGAAGATAGGTTTGAACATATCTTCAAATAAAGTTGAACTTACATTTGAGTAACGGTCACAATATGGCAAAGTTTGAAATGTTTTAAATTTTTTTTTATATATGTCCACCATTTTGTTATTTGATTTTTTTTTTTAAATTTCAAACCAATTTTAATCACACTTGACTTAAATAAGTACTCCATTATTTAAGGAATATTTTTTTAAGAAAATAAAGCAACAAAATTTCTTTATTTTCTTAGCATGAGGCATATGAAGTCAACATTTTCTTAAAAATATTATAAAATTTTTCACTAATTGTATAAAAAAATAAATTTCAAAAGCCCATATAATTTATTGAGTCAAATATAAATTTTAAATATAAAATCTAAATTTATATTATATTAACCTAAAAAGAATATTTACATACAGAACACTCTATTTTTATCTATTTACACATCTAACATCTAAAATTTAACTTTTACATATGTTATCTTACCTAAGTATTAAAACTATATTTTATGTTTAAAAGAATAAAAATAGGGACAATCTTGCTAAAAAAAAAGTATTACATGCGGGATAATGATCTGAATACGTCTGCATCACCGTGTATGTGATCATTGTGTTATGCGTTGGTCGGATGCCCCTGTAATGTTGTGGGAGCGTGCGACACTCACACGTGCCCTCCCATAGCTCAAGGAATCCGTTGGGACGTTACCAGATGCACGCCGTCTCCGAACTAGAGTCACTCCATCCTGGTCGTGTCCGATAGCGAATGCCACTGATCCATAACGATTCCCCATTTTAGGGGCAAGCCAAATGATCATTCTAAGGCCTATGAGGTCTATTCCGGTCATGGAGAGTTTTTCGTGTTGTGAAATGTGCTTAACACTCCCAGAGTGAAAATTGATCTATAAGGGTTTGGCGTGACCACGCTCAATCGGGCGTGGCCACGCCTAACTCCACATAAGGGTTGATGGGGCTGCCTTCGGGGTAGACACACCGGAAGGTGGAGTGACCACACCGCAAGATAGATCACGACGTAATTACGCTTTACGTCATGGGACCATATGATCACGCCAGCCTTCCAGCAGTCGCATGAAGGCTACCTTCGATGTAACCACACCCGAAGATGGTGTGACCAAACTGTAAGACAATGAGCCTGGAGCAATTACGTCAGGGTGTTGATGTGACCACACCGACCCCGCGGGCAGAACAGTGTGACCGCGCCCAAGCCCAACGTGACCATCTTAGCCTGCCTAGATTTCAATATTTGTCCTTGCAGCCTTGGGGAGGTGTGCCACCTGGACCCAAATTTATAAGCCCTCCTTGGACTTGAGGAGATCTCCTTACCCTAAATGCCCTTGATTAGCCATTTTTGACTTAATTAAGCAGGCCAAAGATTTTCTGTGGGGAGGCTGGTTTAACTTCACCTCTCCATCTTATTCTCCTCTATCAACAACATTTACACTTTTTGCCTCCTCCAGGAGCTGACTCTTCTTCTTCCTTAAAGCTTCTTCTTCCTTGGATTTAGGGTTTCTTCTTGAAGACATTGAGGTAAAGAGCTAGACAGAAAGGTGAGAGTGAGGGCTTCTTTCTCACAACCTTCCTCTCCTTCTTCTTCCTCTCCTTCTTCCTCTCCTTCTCTATCGTCCATAAAAAACAATCTTTCTTCCTCCACCATTCTTTGAGTGTGTGAGGAGAGCTTCTTGAGTAGTAGTGTGGCTAGCAGGAAGCAAAACCATGTGGCTAGCAAGAAATAAGACTTCTTCTCTCCTACATCAATGGAGAGCTTCATCCTAGCATGGAAAAGGAATGTCGAAGCTTCGTCGGAACTTTGTCAGAGTTTGGAACTTTACCGGAACATCATCATCTTGGCTATTAAAAACTATTTCATGACATAAAATAGATTTCAACTTTTCAATTATTAAAAAAAAAAAATTGAACTAACTATAGAGATCACTCGCATGTACGTGTCTGCGCAAGTTGATGTGGGCTCTCGTCATTGAGTACATGTCTGCGCCCACTGTTCCAAGCCCGGACACGCTCTTGCTCATTACCATCAATTTGAACAAGGCATGATTAATTCCTCTACTTCAACCAACAAACTTGAATACTACTAATAACATCCCCATCTATATCATCATCACTTTGAATAATAGACTCGATTGATGCAATCTCCCACTTTAACGAACCAACATGAATTCTACTAATAACATGCCATTCTACATCACTACCAATTTGAACAATTCCACTTTAACAAACAACATCAATTCTTGTGTATATACATACCTAACTCTTATACTTTGATTCTTAAATTCAAACCACATTACTAAATAAAAAACAATGGCACAAATAAAGTTACCTTCCTCAAACAAAAAGGATGAGAAATATGGGAGTTTTGGTGGTCTTGAGTGTGTGATCCTTGCCATCCCAACTAGCTCCTTTAAATAAGCCTTAACGTTGACTTATTTGAAGCAAATCAATCTCCAAAACTCCTTCAACGCAAGCGCAAATTTTGCCGCCTTTTGTGTCGAATAATCATAGGCTATTCCGCCGCAAATATCATAATACAATTTTCACCGCATGGTAGTCGTAAATACATAAAATTTAAGTGGTATATATATATAAATATTTCTACAAATTATCAGCAAATGTCGATCGTCATTCGGAATTTGTTGGTTGTTTTGAAAATACTTTGATTTAACATATGTATATATATTTTTCATTTTTAAAATTATGTTTTAACTTTGAAAAATGAGACTGCAAGGATCTCATAGATTTAATAGTTTAAGTAATCGAGCACAACCCTACAAGCAATACACTCATCCCGAGAGATAAGCATTGTACTTGAGAAGGGGGATCGATTATATAAACTAAAGAATTAATAACATTTGTTTTGTTTGCGAACCTTTTATGTGTGACCGATAAGTTCCTCTACCTCTTATAAAAATTAGATAGGGCTTATTTTATCTGGGTTCCAAGTTCCCTATAAGGGCAAGCCCTTATAGTTAATAAAATCTTAAATGACCAAAATTACATAAGAAAACTCTCGATTAAGATCAGTGGTTTCGTCATCAAGTTTTTAGAGTTTAGTTTTTAAGGTTGGACACGTGAAAGTCAAATAGGAAAAGACCAAATATAAGGAGTTCTTTAGAAGTCCAAAGCAACGAGAAATATGGGTTGTCACAGATCTTCAAGAGAAACTCAGTGACTTCCCAAACTATCACTGTTGTTGATCTCATTTTTAGTGAGGTCTAGTCTTCCTCTTAAGACTTAGGATTTAGCCACAGGGTTTTCACTTTGACTATCCTAGAACCCTTAGTGATGGGACCCGCCTCATTTAGAAATTCAAGCCACTTCTCATCTCTTCTTGGAGTTTCACATGTATGATTTTTGACATCTAGCACTTATGAGGTTAAGACCAGCATGAGGAAACTCAAAGAGAGTTCTCATATGACCACCAAGCCCTAAGGTATCGTTGCCTACACTCCTCACTACTCCCATGCCTCACACTCACACTCACACTACCTCTCCAACAACCCTAAATTTACCCCAAATTATCCAAAATAGTCAAATCTACCTCATCTCCACCAGGTTCACCAACTTGTTCCATTTTATACCCCAATTTCCACCAATTACCTAAAGTACTCAAATTGACCCAAGACTTCCACCAAATTACCAAATTGATCCAATTTTACCCTAGTGCAAGTCCAAACCCCAAATTTTGCACAATACCAAACCCAAATCCATATTGTCAAGCTCAAACCTAAATACTCCTCAAATCCAATCCCAAAATCATATCCAAATTTCAGATCTCATTCCCTTGGACTCCAAAGTCTCAATAACATCAATTTACATCAAATCCTACACAAAATCCAAAATCAAGCTCAACTCCCCACCAAGTTCAAGCTTTGAAGCCAAATTTGTCAAATTTACATTTCCACACTCAACATTAAGTTTGTCTCCATTAAATTCCAAGCCTTGATTCAAAATTTCGAAATCACACTCAAATTCTCAAATTGGCAAGCATCAAACCATCAATTGCCTTATGCCATGTGCTTAGGGGTAAAATTGAAGTGGGAAAGGGGTTTAGGTTAGCTTTGGGCTGATTTGGGCTAACTCGAACTAAAAACACCTCAATAATACCATTCAAAAACGTAGCAATCCCAAATAACACCGTCGGAATATTCCAAATAACACCAAAATTACGTCGCCGCCACATAACACTGCAATCTGTCTTTTTTCCACTCCACAACCTCGCAATACTACCACGACACTAACAAAATAACACCGTGGAAAACACCAAACTCCACTACCTCGCATAACCCCATTATACCGCGTCGTAACTCCGCTGCACACCGTCGCAAGCTCGCAATACACTCATGATACACCCGCGATACTACCACCAATAACACCCGCGCTGCAAACCAGTGCAAACTCCCGCAATAACACCGGATCGTTGCGGAATGACCCTAAATAGCACTGCTATTCGGTGATTAATCACCGAATAAAACCAATCTGGCGTTTAATCGCCAAAATATTACTACTTCAGGATCCTCTTAGAGCCAGTGATAAAATTCTGACTAGCTGTGGGCCATACATGTTTCTGGAGGAAGATGCAATGGTTTATAGAAGACCATACCTTACATCTGGTTCTTCAGGTTTTGCAGTAAACGCAATCAGCAAATCCATGAAGAAAGATCTCAACGATAGCATTATCCTGACAATATTACAATTTTGCTTAGTGTTTTAGCTTCCACACTTCGACTGAATTATTTTGAATAAACTACTTAATATAACAATTACATAAATATTAATTATGTTTTCGAATTTTTTTATGCAAACAAAATTTTGTTGTCTAATGGAGGCAAAATTGCTGGTACCTGAAAAAAGAAATTATTTGTGAATGTTCTTATTTTCTTCTATTTATTTGTTGTAACGGCATTATGGTGAGTACATGAGAAAAACATTAGCTGGCAGCTCCGGGAAAATAAACACTGCAGTGTGTTGGGGTTTAAGAGATCGGCGGTTGGGCTATAACGACAATGAAGATTTCTGCAAGTCCTCAAAATCTTAAATTAGTAGAACTGCAAAAGGTTTCTTCAATTTCTCTCTCAAAGTGGTTTATGTTTTTTTTCCAGATTTAATAACTATTTAGCAAGATTTAACTTAAAACATTGCCTAAATTTTGTCAAAATCTTGTAATCAAACAGCCAAAACCTATATAGCAAGAGTTTTTTTTTAGTATTATTTAGGGGTGGTGGGGGGGATAAGTTTAATGCAATCTATTCATTTAAACTTGATTTGCAAGTTGGCCATCAAGTACAGGAAGATTCTGGAGAAGAGCATGGGAATGTAAATTTAAATTTAATTTTATTGCCATTTGATTGTATTTAATGCAAACAACATATAAATATGCGTTGAAGTGGATGCATGAAAAAATTAACATTTAAAATTTGGTGTTCGGTATGTAAATAGAAAAGAATTGAGTGGTAGACATGAAGTTGCCACAACGCTTTAAAATTTGAAGATTGCTTGTTTTTAAGTTGCCACAACGCTTTAGAAAAATTAAATCATGAACGATAGACATCAATATTCTGAGTGTCTACAGAGCAAATAATAAGTGGAACTGATATATCAAAAAATAAAATAAAAAATTATAAAAATCTTATTTCATTCAAGTGCAATTAAATACTAATAATGATTTAGTTATCATTTCATGCAAAATTGTTTCAAAAGTGTTCAAAATAAATATAAAGTGGGTGTGACAAAAAATCAGCCGTAGGAGCTCACCTCTAAGAGCAGAACAAGCTTATTTGCTGCTTCAGGAAAGCCCCTAAGCATCCACTAGAGGATAAGAAACACGTCCATTAGCATCAGCGCCGGGGTACAGGGAAGACAACTGTTCTCCAAAGCGTTGATCTCCCCGAGCTTTGGATCTTCGGCGAAGCGGTGTAAGGTGAATTGTAATCAATGATTTTTGGTAAATTGCAGTCAGATAGAAGTATTACCTTGTAGGCCTGCTGCAGAACCCTAAGTGTTTCCCTTAATCATTTTTCTCTTGGCAGCTATCAGTTGATTCTCGAAGCAAGTCATTGAAAAGATTTTCTCTGGTTTAAAAGAACAGACATTAAATGTGCTTAACTTAATTAGAATTAGTATAAAATCATAAAAACATAAAGAACAAAACCATGATGAATCTAAGAATGAATTTATTAAACAAGTCATTAAAGATCATTTTGGCAATTACCTGTAAAGTTTCCTGATAAAAAAATTGTGTAGCTCTCTTTTTGTATGATTAACCAGAACAAGTGGACAAGCCGTTAGTTATTAGAAAAAAATTTGAAGGGAGCAAGATATATAATATATATAAAAAGTTCAAAATCAAACTAGTGAAAAATAACCAACCAATATCACAAAAGCTCAAGATAGCAACACAACATTCATAGAAGTAAACTTGTATTACAATTTATATGAACATCAATGCAAGGATCCCATTAAAAAGAAGAGAAATTTGCTCTTCAAAACAATGTTTTGAAAGTTAGTTCATGTGTTTTTGACAACTATTCAAACAACATCAACTCACTCATTGACAAGGTGAAGAACACCCAAACTAGTGGGAAAAAAAATCAGTTTTATATACAGCTTTTCTGCTAAGCCACTTTCATTAAACAGTAGTCACGAGAATCGGTTATGGCACTCGCCCAAAGAGATAACCAAAAGGTACGACGACTTTTCTTGTTAATATTACGTGCCTTGGTCAATACCAAATCAATCCACAAATAATAAATCAAATGAATGCTGAACAGATAAATAAAACAAGACAATAATTTATCAAACTCGCCCCTTTTAAATCATAACAAAGTTGAATCCATGAAAAAACACGTGCATATATGAAAGAAAGGGGCATTAACATGCATACCACCAAATTCTTATGCATTTACATATCTACAACCTAAACTTCAATTTTTATATTCTTACCACCCAAATTTTATATCACATCAAAAATATCATTATTTTAACTTAACAAAAGTGAAATACACACATAGTTAGGATGGCATATATTTAGAAATTGAAATTTAGGTGTTAGGTACGTAAATAAGAATTGAGTAGAATGCATGTAAGTCTTCTGAAAAAAAAGACACTGATGTTTCAAGGATATCAAAATAGGAGAAACATCAACTAAATCCATTACAAATATACATGCTCCACCCAGCCTATAATTATGAAACACTTATAATATGCAAATTACATCTTGGAAAGCAGTAGATCCACATATATATATCACAATTAAAGCAGCAAAAATAACAATAAATGAAATTATGACTATCATTAGAATAAGCTATAAGACAAGAGGACAAAATATTTCGATTCTGCATAATAAAATGTAAAAAAAATTACCAGAAAGTTCATAATTGCCTTAGGCACAGTATCTTCAATATTTTTCCTGGTGATATCATAATACGATTTCAGTAATAATTTTGTAATGGAAATCTCCAAAGCCTCCTGCTCCGATTGATTTTCTGGAGGCTTCAAGATGGCTGGAGGATATATTGTAGCAAACCACAGTTTAAAAACTGTAAGAAACTAATCTAATTGCAAGACTTGAGCGAACATTAAGTTTAATAGAACACTAACCTCTTGTGGTTGGATCATGGAGAGTGAATGTTCCACATTGTGAGAAGAAATAGTAGCAGACTTATTGAACGAGATTTCTTTTGTTGGTGCACTGTTCTTACTAAACCAAGTCTGCCAGAAATTGATAGATTCATATATTTTTTTCTCAATGGATTACCAGCTAAACCAAGTCTGTTAGAATCTGAAGGTGGTTGCACTCCCTGTTCCAAATTTACATAAAAGAAAATTGGATTTTATAAGATCAATAAAACCCTCTAAGATTACCAATTTAATTGCCAAAACATTGGTGGATAGTAATACAACAAAATATAAGATTTTTTTTTATGTCACACTTAAGACTTAGATACTTCTTAGACACTTGAACATAAAAAATAACTTGAATTAACTCAAAATGCAGCTCTCAATGGGGGATAATTTGAACCCACTCAGAGACAAATGTTTATTTTAGTTGTTGTTGTTGTTGCAGCTCTCAACGGGGATAATTATAGCAGAAGGATTTATAAAGTCAACCCATAATATATAAAGTAACATATTATGAAAGCAATATCAAACCAAAGAGCTCATCGAAGCCTGATCATGAAGAACTCCATTTGCTCTAGCTTAGCAATGATGAACATTATTGGATCAAATGACAAAGAAATTGTTGAGAAATAGATGACATTTCCCGGATGAAATGAAACATTTGATTCATGTAACAGAAGAAAGATTCCCCATTTCTTGAGTCTTAAATATATATGTCAATGAAAAGGGGATTAAATGGAAGAGAATTAACTGGATGGTAGAGTCGTGGAAACACGTATTTCTTCCATCTTTTTGGCCTTAGCTCCATGGAACAATAAGCTGCTGCTGAAACATGGAAGAATTGAAATTTTAGATCACAATGTGTGGATGACATGAACTGTCTAAACAGGAATTCTTGAACGGCCAAAGAGCTTATTATTCGCTACATCAAAAAATTTCTATTATGGTACTCACTAACACAAAAAATGGCTCTCACAAACACCAAAAATGGACGAAATGCCCCAAATGGGTCCACTTCCGCTTGAACTTCCTGAAATCTTTGAAATTTCATATGGTATATAAAGATGATTATGTGCATAAAATTAATTGATAGATTGATATAGTTTTTTTTTTCAATGGATTACCAGCTGAACCAGGTCTGTTAGAATCTGAAAGTGGTCGCACTCCTATTCCAAATTTCCATAAAAGAAAATTGAATTTTATAAGGTCAATGGAACCCTCTAAGTTTACCAATTTAATTACCAAAAAAATTGGTGATCAATAATGCAGTAAAATTAAGGAAATTTTTTTTGATGGCACAGTTAAAACTTAGATACTTCTAAACACTTGAGCATAGAAAATAACTTGAATTAACTCGAAATGCAGCTCTCAATAGGGATAATTTGTTGTTGTTGTAACAGCTCTCAGTGGGGATAATTATAGCAGAAGTAATCATAGAGTCAACCCAAAATATTTAAAGTTACAAATTATGAAAGCAATATCAAACCAAATGGCTCACCGGAGCCTGATCATGAAGAACTCCATTTGCTCCGCCCCTAGCAAGGATGGCACGTAATTTTTTATTCTTTTAAGATGCTTGTAACTTATCACCATCTAAACCATCCTGGCAAAAAAATCTTAAATATTTTACAAAAAGAGCAAACATATGAAAGATAAGTCATGCTAATTCACATAGAACATTAAACAAGAAGATTTACAATAAAAGAAGAAATAACATACATAATTGCCACATCAACGGCAACATCAAGTCACGACAGTTAATTATTTATAAGCACAAAGAAGGAGACAAAATTAACATCAATATTTAATAACTAAATTGTCCCGTACTGAGCTGAAACAATTGAAGTGATTATCATAGCTGCTTGATTACGCACGTTATTAAAAATGTCTCCGAACACAAACGGCACTTATTTACAAAACTGATATTGATGAACCATCAGTGCTTGAACAATATTTCAGAGCAAGTAATCAAACTTTGCTAACTAAATAAAATGATACTAGTAAAATCAAACTTTATACAATGAATATAGAATTAAAATATTCTAAGTATAATAGAAGAAATTTTTCAACTAAAATAATCAAAGAGAAAAGTATATACAAAAAAAATTTATATGACTTTTATTTACTTTGAAAGACATAATCACATACCCTAAGAATTATTTGGCGCACATTAAAGCTAAACGTGTTTCAAAAGAATATTAAAATTAAAAAAATATATAGCGAGCAATGGATGGTATTAATTTTTGGAAGATAAAAGACTTAAAAACCGGTAGAACAAAGGTTGAATACATGATTTGCAACTGTATGAGTGATATTAACAATTGTCAATCAATAAAGTTTGAAAATAAAATGATACCTGGGGGTCATAAATTTAAGCAAGTTAAATATATTATTTAAAAAGAGAGAATATGATGAGCAAGTAAGTTCTAGGGAGAGCTTGATGGTTCAAAATGGAGAAGAGCTTTGTAAGTATTATGTAAAATGAGAAGAGCATGAACACTTAGAAGGTAAATTTCATAAAACTATAATTCGGTCAACAATTTAAAATTTTTGAGTGTTTGCCAGCAAAATATAAATAAATAAATAAAGCGATTATTGTATTAGAAGTCAAAGTATAAAGTTATTGACTTATGGAAATGATATGAGTTGTGTCTACTACTCAATATAAAGTAATTGAAAATATATTTGCATTTGACATATACAGCAAATTATAAAAAAAAAATACCAATTCTATAAAGGATTAGAAAGGGGGAAAATATTGACCTATGATAGCATGAATAGAAGTTGTTCAAAAAGACTTGGGAAAAATAGCTAACACCACAAGTAACACGGCCAAAAAATAATTGGAACAAGGTCAATGTTGATGGTGAATCAAGCAAGACATGTTTATCTACTATGCGGAACTCGAGATGATATCTATTATTAAAAATACTACTACAAAACATATATAAGGTGCCAATAACAACTACCATAAAAGAAACCTGACATCAAAATCATTTCTTGCATACATTTACAAAGATTTGGCAAAAATACCCACAAAGTTTTCACCTTGTCTGATATAGTTTTGATTCTTGAGAGCATTTGCATCAGCTTTTCAAAAAAATAGCAATGAAGCAGTATTAAACTAAGCACTATATCTACTAGTTCCAATAAGTATTTTCATCAAGAGTGAGAAAGAAAAACAGGATGGAGCTCATAATGATAGTTATGTACTAGCATCGAAAAATAGAAATTATTAAGATAGATTAATGAGATAACAGGTACCTTGGGTCTGGAAACAGATGTTGCTAACCTCGAAGCTTTGACTTGTTGTTGTGCAATCTCCACAGTCTTCTTTCCTCCAATAAAATTTGAATGTGAAGTGTCTATATAATCCATCTGCAAAAAATTGCAGATCATAATGACAACATAGACAGAACTTTCTAAAATCATTAAGAAGCATTTACATTCAATACCACACAATTCCTATATATTTACATACATATCACTCAAATCTTTAACATCACATAAAAAATACCCCTATTACTTTCAAAGTGAAATACACATTTTCATGCATAGGTTTATAACATGAAAGTGTTATAAATATTAATATCAAAATTTAGGCATATGTGAATACATAAGAGTTGTGTGGTATGTAAATCTCCCAAATATTCAATGTTGAAATAATCAAAAATAGGGATTGTGAAATCAGATGCAAGTGTTGCAGCAGTATAAGTCTGAAATGCATACAATTACTACTAATGAAGAAACTCGGTAATATCTATTTGTTAAATTAAATGATCAGGTTCTTTTCCTTAAAGCAATTAAAGCAAATGCAATATTATCACAACATATTAACACTGATAAATTAATCAAATACCTCCATTTCAATCAGATTTGTTATCATTGTTTATGCTGCTGAAGTCCTTCTCGTAAGAAATTTCCAAATACCTCGTCCATGCTCTTCCGCAGAACAGGATATCGATGGAGATCATTAGCTAAGTTGCGATGGCTCATCTAATACCAGAACAAAGAAACAGATGAATTTCACTATTTCTTTGCAAACTATTGATTATTCTCATATACAAACGGTGGATGCATGGTAACATACCTTAATCAATTCATCATAGATGAACTTTGCACATTGGAGGCTTGGATCAAGTAAACGACCAATCTGCCTTCTTAAAAGAACTTTAAATGGCACCTAATCAGATTCACAATTGGGGTAAACATTTCACTAAATGAAAGAGAACAAAAAACAATTTAGTCTCTTCATTCTAGTTTCAGAAATGGATTCACTAGTAATTACCTGAGGTACAAACAAAGCACCTTTAAACCCAGTAGCATTCTGAATAGCCATACAAATGCCCTAGTCACTAACATCCTCGTAAAGATCAACTTCCTGCAGTGAAATGGAAATTATCATCTTTTCTTCATAGTTTTTTCAAAAGTAAATTATAAGTGAAATAAAATTATTGAAGAGTCCATTTAACTAGAAAATAAAACATTCAGGTTAAACATTAAATCCAAAGAAAAGTAAATGAAACAAAAATAAATACAGTTGTATATACAATGCATGAATGTAATAATGATTAGCACTTTTGCATGGTCTAAAAGCAAGTCCAACCTCTAAACTCTTCACAAAAATTAACTGAAAAACATAATTAATCCGTGCCCCACCATAAAGCTACGTTGTTGATAATTCCCCATTTTTCGCCTCAATCATCGAAGTAAAAGCTGCACAAAAATCTACCATTTAGATTAATGAAAGATGGAAAATGCTTATTGCAAGCTCCCAGATAGTTCATTATATTGTGAAAGGCATGCACGAAATATTGCAGGACTAATGATTAAATCAAAAGATTAGTATTTTTTCATAGCAAGACTAAAGAATATCAAAAAAGAAAAATCATCATTACCTTCACAATATTTTGTAAGAATGTTCAAAAGCTTCACACCCTGACCAGCCTATAGAAAGAAGTAATACAGAATAAATGGCATTTCGTTGTTCAAACAATATAAAAGCATATGTTTAAGTTTATACGATCCAATATGTAAGAGGCTGCAGAATGTCCAAGTAAAATCTAGAGTAACAAAATGTCAAAACCAGTTCTTTCAATGGAAAATGAAGTTATAACAATGACAGTAACTATGGAATGCACAGTTAAATAAACATATATGTATAAGAGAAAAGCTGCCCAACAATGCTCTAGATTCTAAGAAAAATCAACTAGAAAAGGCAAGAAAATACCACCAAAAAGTTATATTTCATACCACGAGAACAAATTAAACATCTTACAAGGTTTTGGCGAGAAAAGAATATACAATTTAGCAAAATAGGCACATCATCTGAGTTTTGTTTCCAGATCCAAAAATATGTTCATTTAAATAAATTATGCTTTATGTAACAATCTAACTGAAATATAAAATAGCTCGTTCATATAAAACCTATGGAAAGCCTATTCACCACAAGTAGAGTTATTCCTTATATAAGTGGGTCGCTGTCATAAGTTTATATTTATACTAAAGCCAAACAAGTACCAAAATTACTTCACAAATTACTTTGTGAAGGGGAATACAATGGTAAATAAAATGCACCACCACCACTTGTATTATTAAAAAAAAAACCATACTGGATTTAACGTGACCTAAAGAAAACAAAATCAAGCGGTTGTTTGGGATAGGGCAAGTAATAGACCTCCCATATGAAAGAATCTACCACTCCTCTAAACCATAATGAATTCATAATTTTGAAAATTGAACTTCAACACGCAACATCTAGTACTGGTCATACCTTTGATTCTACAACATCCCCATAGGCAGCATGCTCCTGTGCCATAGCTACCAACTGGGAATTTATGAGAGACTTCAATCCTAGAAGAACTGACCAGATATGTTGCACTAAAATCTAAAAAGAAAAGAATCATTGCAAACAAATATCAAGTTGATTAAATTTTTCCTTAAAAACTAATAATCTTGTGAATGAAGAACAAAATAAAATTCAAACAGATAGCAAGTTGACTAAATTTTGTAGAGAAATAAATATTCTTATGAATGAAAAACTAAATAAACTTCAAGAAAATGCCATTAAATTGATTAGATATCAGGCTTCTGAAAGTTAAAATGTGAATTGCAAAATAGCAAGTTAATAACAGTTTGCAGTAACCATTACCCAGACAAAACATATTAAGAAGATCACAGAAAGAATTGACAAATGGAGCTCACCTGATTTAATTTCTTAGCTAATTTTGGACCTCCACAGCAATGAGAAAGACCATGATATACCTAATCAGCAAAGATGTCAAGTTTAGACTTGAAGCTTACAAAAAAGGCAGAAGGAAAACTATTAAATCTATAGTAATTGCAAGAATCAAATTCACCAAGTCACTAATTACATACAGGTTGACATCTAAAGAAGGCCTCTTCATTGGCCAGAGCATCTTTCATGCTTCAATTTAAATTGATGTCCTGAAGACAAAAGAAAAATAGAATCATCAGAAATCAAGAGCGCAGCTAAGGTTACATAGAAGTTTCACGAAGCCTTGAAACAACACAAATAACAATTTATGAACCATAGTGCTGCTCAATTAGAAGATTACAGCACAGTAGCACCTCAGTAGTAAAAAACATATAAGCATATTTTATAGGGTCATTTGCATAAGTACCACCCAATACCTATTTATTTACATAAGCTTTACTTCTAATATTTATACCTCTTAAATCCTTCATATCACATCAAAACACCACCATTTTAATTTTTAAAATGTGAAATACACTTTTTCATGCTTAGGTAAGGTAGAATGTATGTAAAAAGTGAATTTTCGGTGTTAGATATGTAAATACAAGGGAAATGAGTGGTATGTATGTAAATCTTCCAAATTTATATTTAGCTTCCAAAAATAGTAAGCTCGCTTAACAAAGTTTCTTTCTAACGACAATGAAAAAGAAAAAACTTTGTCCATCAGAATTATGAAAAAGCCAAGTCCCTTTATGGTGTCTACTTTTGAAACAAATGGATAAATTCATCTTGCACTTCTATTTGACAATGAAACTAATGCTATGCTACTTTTACGCATTATATTAAACTATGTTGAACCCTTTGGCGTATTGAAACAGCATAGAAATAAACTTTGTGTTGAGCTGCTTGAGCCCTTTGGTGTATTGATCTAGATCAAAAAGGCTCTTCTCACACACCCCAGTCCAGGCTAGTAAGAGGATATACATGATTCGCAACACGCAGCCTAGCCTAAACAAAATCAAGAAAATTGTAGTAATCAATGGATTCAATGCATCAAAATTGAACAATTTATACCGCCACATAATTTATTATTGAAAACAACAACAACAACAACAACAACAGAGCCTTAATTCCATAGCGTGGGGTAGGCATATAATTTATTATTGAGATAATAATAAATTATTTAACAATGGTATCCACACAAGCAAGGGGGAAAGAGGGAATAAAATTAATTATCCTCATTGCTTAAATAACTCCTAAATCTCTCTCTTGCCTTCCTTAATAATTTAAATTATCTTGTTTTATAATTTAAATGTATTGAATTAAAAAATTTAGTTATAGCTCCAAAAATCTACAAAGCCATCAAGGAGTAATTATAGATGGCACGGACTGCATGGTCTGATGAAATTCTAAGTTTCCTCCTAGTTCTAAGCATGGCTAATTTCCTCTCTCCTCTCTCCTCTCTCTCTCTTTTCTCCTCTAAATCATTGAATTGATTTCATGCTAAAACCAGAATTTTCTTTCCACTCAAAGGAACACTTTCTCATCTTTTGCAGGAAATAAAGCAAGAGACACGAAGCACAGGGGCATTCAAATTCTAACTCTCATCATATTTTTTTCCTTTCTCCTCAACATCCTCTTATACACTCTAAAATCAATTTATCTAACCTTTGTTTCACCCAACTAATTAAAAAAATAATGGAAAAAATAAGGGAGAAAGAAGAAAAACAATGGATAGACAAGAATAAAATAGATGGACAAGAATTAAAAAAGTTGAAATTAATAGTAGAGAGAAAAAAACCAGAGAAATACAAGGTCTCTGATGACAGAACAGCGAAGCTCACCTCCACCAAGCTAAAGAAGAATGTTTCTTTATGTTGAGAGAATTTGAAGAGGGAGGGAGAGACGAAAAAAAGGATGAGACATAATCACTTCTTAAGAGAAAATGAAGCAGGAGATGCAACGATGGTACATACTACCACACTACCGTTAAGATATTTTCTTGACGCTCCACCACCTGCAGCATAATGAGCCATCAATAGAAGAGTATACGGCTAAATAAATGCGATCTAAGTTGAAATGTGAGCCAAATGAGAAAGAGGAGCATATCATAGCCAGGTACATAGAAGGCCTAAAGTCTGCCATCAGTAATGTGGTCCAGCTGCAACCCTATTGGATACTGAGAGACATGCAGGTCTTAGTCTTGAAAGTGAAAAAAAACAACGGAAGCAGAGCATGCAATCACTGCAAGTCAAACAACCACCGAAATTCGGGAGGATCATGCCTCGGGGAGTTGAGCAGATCAGTGCCACTCAGAGTGAGAAGAAGCCTAAAAAAAACTACACACCTGCTACAGTCCCAGACGAAAAATGTTTCAAATGCCATGATTTTGGAGACATTGTTTTTAGTTCCCCGATGAGCTGAGTTGATGTCCCGGAAGTGAGCGAAGAGGAGACAGATGAAAATATTGCGAGTACCATCCCCCACCAGATGAAAGTGAGATACTTGTGGTTCGACATGTCCTACAGACTGAGGCTACAAGGGATACACAGTGGCTTACCACAACTTATTTTATACTCGTTGCATTGTGAAGGAAAATGTACACAGTCTCATCATCGGTGGAAGGGGTAGCAAGAATGTGACATCTACGCAGAAGATGAACAAATTGAGTCTCACGACTAGAAGGCATTCTCAGCCATATTTTTTGACATGCACGCGCCTCGTGAAATTCCCAATTAAGAACGCGCTACAAGATCAGGTGTGGTGCAACGTTTTGCTGGGAAGACCGTGACAGTTTAGTCGCAAGACTCAGCATAATGGATTCAAAAACACCTACTCCTTCACCAAAGACAACAAACACATAGTTCTTCTATTGTCTGTGGAGTCTGAGATTACAGGTGCCCTTGCCAGCAAAGAAGCGCCCGCAGGATTAGTTTTTGTGATAACAGAGGAGAGCGAAACAAGACCCAATTTTAGAAACTGTCCAGTCAGCACAGAGTGAGTTTTAGGACGTTCTGTTAGATAGCTTACCATAATGGCCACCATCGTTTAGGAAGGTTCGGGTTACCCTCACTTCAGATCTGGTGGAGTCAATATGGGATTATTTTGGGAGGATTATGCGTAGTATACGTGAAATGCACTCCGAGTTCAGTTCCATAGCGTACCCCTAGAAGGTTGGACAGATAAGGAGGGTTGCTTGCAAGTGAGGAAAACACCTCAGGTGTTTTAAGAAACAGTTCAGTCAACAGTGAGATCCAGGTGACTTTAGGGCAGCAATCTAAGATTCTTCAACTCCAAGAGGCTACAGCAGAGTTGTCACCATCAACATGCATGTAGAAGCCTTAACAAATGAGGTTGAAGTTGGCCCAATCTCGGGAGATTGACACGAGTGTCTCCCACTCGGGAGCAGTACGCAGGGCTCTCTTGCCTAAAACACCTACACGCTTGGACCGGTTCGATTTAGGCTTTCTAATGTTGTGGAGTGAGTGAAAGTCGGCCCTCGAACCCACTCTTATTTATTCTATTGTTATATAAGCATATATGTTGTTCTAGTGTTAGGTTTTGTCATGTTTCTGTTCAGGTCAACCGTCTGCATCCATTTCTCCCTTCGAGGGTTGTCTCTGAGAGTTTGAGTGGTGTTTCAGATGTGTATCTTTCCCAGTTTAATGATTATCTTCTTTGTCCCCTTCCACATACCTCTCAGGTCACTCTCGATCGTTCCTTACCTGTTGCAGCCACAGAGGCAGTGCTATCATTGTTCTTTTCCTGCAATTTCCCCATTTTCAGTTGCATCCCTCTCTTCCCCGCCTTGCTGACATCCTGCGCAGCCGCCTCCACCTTCCCCAACCTTCCTGCATCACTCCTAGTCGTCGATCCTCGTTGTCGCCATCCAGAAAACAGCAAACTTGTTGATTTCCTGCTGTCCAACCATCATTACAATTTGTTGCCGCTTGAATTACAACCTATCATGTTGTGCCTGCAGTCCCTGCTTGCTGCCTCTGCACCGGACAACACTCTTGTTGTCTTCCCCTTTGCAGCTCCTCACTGTTCCAACCCTCCACTTCGCTGCCAACACAATTCCAGCCCCTCCTTTTCCTGTCCCAACAACCCACAACCCATTTCAGATGCTTACCTCCACTCCTGAGCCACCAAGCTAACCTTCACCACCAATGGATCGAGCTCGAGTGTGATTCCCTTTGTTTGATAGCGTTCGTTTCATCTTAGCTAGAGATAAAAAAATTATATATATTATTTATATAATTATAAATCATATATATTGATATCTAGTGTTAAATAACCACGGCTCGTGTGGTCATGCAGTTTTACGCCTTCTAATGCATAGGAATGGGACAATTTTGAATTTTAGTACCCTATTTTATTATTCAAATTAATTTAAACGAGCTAGTATGAGCAGAACACGAGTTAAAAACAAACGAGAAATATTTTTACGTCGAACAAACGAGCTAGTATGAATATTCAGACATGTTCTCATAGCATAATATGTTTAGTTTGTTGCATTTGAAAAAATTAAATTATGATCATCAACACATGTTACTAAAATAAATTCTTAAATAACATGCATTGACTTGTAGCTATGCTAAGATGGCATACTCCACATCTTACAAATAGCGACGCAGGTCCCCCGCCATCCCCCGCAACCCGCAAAATCCAACACACATACAACTCATGTTGTGCCATCGCACATCGATTTGTACTTTAAAAACTTCCCAAAATGGGTATGACTCTTGGTTCAAATTTTAGGGTATGCAGTTATAAATCTGCAATTATAAAAAAACATATGGTCATTACTTGTTGACTACGGTTAACCACACCCACATAGCCAAGTGGAAGAGGAATCACATTTCCCAATAGAAAATTTCGTGCATCTGTACCTCTGTCCATTATATCTAATTGGAAGTCATAAAGAGATAATTAGCTTAGCAAAACAAAAAAACAACATTTACTGAAATATAAATGGCCATATAAATATACTACTTTTGTGATGACGCCAATCGTTCGAGAACCTGAAAGAACAATGATATCAAAAAAAAAAAAAAGACTTGGCAGTTTAATTGTAAGAAAATATGCATACATTCCATTGAATTCTTATGTATTTAAATAACTAATACCTAAACTTCAATTTTTGTATATGTTGTCTTACCTATGCATGATAATGCGCATTTCATTTTCTAAAAGTTAAAATATTGGCATTTTTTTATGTGATATGAAAGATTTTGGCTGTATAAATGTAAAAGCAAGGTATAGGTGTTAGATATGAGAATTGGGTGTTATGCATGTAAATGCCCCTTAATTTTCTTTATTTTTCAAAACAAACAAATCACTCTAAAAATGTACAATCTTGTTTTGTAACATACAAGCATAAAAATAAACAAAACATCATAAATTATCATCTGGATCAGCAATCCAGGCTATTTGAATTGCATCGGAATTTGATAAATCTGCATTTGCTGGTGAAACTGTCAATACTATACAAGATTCATGTTTAATGTATGATAATATCATTGTTCTGATTCTACCTTCAATGTCACTTGGTTGATCGCCAACTGGAACTTTTGTTATTCTGGGCAAATCAACCAGGGTGATATTAAGAACATTTGGAGAAACATCTTCAAACGAATTTGCTTGTCTGAAACTCTTTTATCACCCCCAGCTTCAAGGTCAGTTTCGGCATGTAGATTTACTATTCAATTTCATGAAACACTAACCGATAAATAAAATGGAAATATAAATAAAAGCCATAAAGTGAGTCAATGCAGCAGTAGAATTATTAAACACGTGCCAAAATGACTAAAAGCACAATTTAAATGAATTAGGCGCAAAAGTAATTACAATCACAGAAAACATATTTCACTGGTTGGGGAAAAATACACATTGCTGCATTGAAACTTCTGTCATGAGAAATCTGCAAAAAAATCCCTCAAAACCCGCCAGAGGAACCTACCTATGAAGCACAATTTCTGCAGAAATTTCCTTCTTATGCCTTTAAATTTCAAAAATACATGAAAGAATATGTAAGCATAAACTATAAACACAATCAATATAGCAAAATAAGTAGCCTGCGAGGTTCACGCATATTCCCAATACAACAAAATAAATAAATAAATTCGGCGTAAATGATCAACAAGCGCAAAGTGTTGCGCCTCATCACCTGAATCTCACACCGAATTTCACAGAAGTCGTAGAACCTCTTTCTGGTAAGGTGTGAGAACTCTCCCCAATCCTCCTCGCATGCTGGCGCATTCAGCCTGCAAGAAAGATTCACCAATTCAAGCACCAGCAAACGTCGCGTGCAAATATCAGAGGCACGTGGAAGGAAATCTCAGCCGACGTGCGCCTCATTTACGCTCGACTTGCCGCTGCTTTGAATTCCTACCACCGCCACCTGCAGCAGGTCGATCGTCGACGAGCTCCCCAGCTGTGCGAAGATGTCCTACACCATATTCACAATCGAAATCACTGAGCTTCCGACAGGTCTCGGCGCCGCCTGTTTGGATGACGACGGCTCTGCATTGGCGCCGGAAACCGTGCCCTCCGACATCAAATTCTCCCTGATCAGCGAGCACAACGACAGGATTCCAAGAACGCCTGGAATGCAGCAGCAAGACACACTAGAATTATTATGTTTCTTTCGTATTCTTATTGAAGGGGATATATATATCTCATAATAAGAATAATTTCTCCGCAAGTAAATAATTATTTCATATTATTTATTTAAAAGCAAATAGCTTTTATTTAATCTGTTAAGTGTGACTGTGGTTTTTACCCATATAAGGAAATAGTCAAGGCGCCGAGCATTTTGGTCTTCCTGACTATTTTATTCATATCTTCTTTATAATCTGAGTTTAGATGTATTGAAGGTAATCACATAAATGTCAGTAATGATGAGAATATATTTATTCTCTAATAAATAAAAACTATTTATCTTAAGATAATGAATATGAAATGATAAATTTATTTGCGGAGAAACTACTAGGTGGAGTATTCTTATTGTGAGCGTATATATCCCCTTCAATAAAAAATAAAGGAAAAAGATTATATTTTATTTTATTTGGCATCATATATAATTTCTATAAGTAAAAAAAAAAAAACCTGATGTTAATTTTATATTGTTTCTTTCATATTCTTATTGAAGGGGATATATACTCGTAAGAAGAATACTTTTTCTGCGAGTAAAGTATTATTTCATATTATTTATCTTAAAGATAAATAATTTTTATTTAGTAGACATTATTCTTGCTTATTGTAATAAACATATAGATTAGCATCAAGTAGCATGTGTGCGTCAATTGCTGCAAGCCCTCACACGTTGATTAAAAAATACTTGATTGCATTGAACTGGTTGGACATGTGCTTAGAATATAAATAACATGTATAATTGTATTTATGCATTTATACACATGCATATGTTGAGCCAAGAATTTGCTCTAGAAGAACAAAAATCAATTGAATCATTAATATAGATTGCTTATTATTATTTTCTTGGTAGAGACAAGCAGCATGTGTACGCCAATTGCTGCAAGCCCTCACACGTTGACTAAAAAATATTTGATGCTAATCTCTATGTCTATTACAATAATCAAGAATAATGTCTCTACTAAATAAAAGCCGTTTACCTTTACGATAAATAATATGAAATAATAATTTACTTGCGAAGAAAATATTCTTATTACGAGTATATATATATCCCCTTCAATAAGAATATGAAAGAAACAGAATAATTATAGCATCAAGTATTTTTTTATTTATAAAAATTATATATGATGCCAAATAAAATAAAATATAATCTTTTTCTTTTATATTTTTATTGAAAGGGATATATACGCTCATAAAAAGAAAGCTCCACGTAGTAATTTCTCTGCAAATAAATTTATTATTTCATATTTCTTATCTTAACGTAAATAGTTTTAATTTATTAGAAAATAAATATATTCTCATCATTGTTGACATTTATATGATCACCTTTAATACACCTAAACTCAGGCTGTAAAGAAGATATGGATAAAATAGTCAGGAAGACCAAAACGCTCCGCGCCTTGACTATTTTCATATATGGGTAAAAACCACAGTCACTCTTAACAGACTAAATAAAAGATATTTATCTTTAAGATAAATAATATGAAATAATAATTTACTCGCAGAAAAAGTATTCTTATTACGAGTATATATATATCATCTTCATTAAGAATACGAAAGAAAAAAAATAATTCTAGGGTTTGTCTTGCAGTTGCATTCCGGGAGTTCTCGGAATCCGGTTCTTGTGCTCGCTGATCAGGGAGAATTCGATGTCGGAGGGTGCGGTTTCTGGCGCCAATGCAGAGCCGTCGTCGTCTAAATAGGCGGCGTCAGGACCTGTCGGAAGTAGGGCTGGCAATTTGGCTCGTTGTTCGCGAAAAGCTCGTGTTCGGCTCGTTAAGTAGCTCGTGTTCGGCTCGTTCGTTAAGCCTAACGAGCCGAACACGAACAAATTTTTAAGCTCGAAATGTTAACGAGCCGAACACGAACAACTCGTTTGTTCGCTCGTGTTCGGCTCGAATCGTCTCGAAATAAAAAAATAATCATATAATTATTTATTAAATAATTTATTATATATATTATTTATATATTAATATATTATATATATTTATATTTAAGTTTAAATCATAACTGCTTATGTGGTAGCGTGGTTATGCTTCTTATTTCCATTCATTTGGTCCAGGTTCGAATCCGGTGCTAGACATATATTTTTCCAATTAATTTTAACGAGCCAATTTCGAGCCGAACACGAGCCGAACACGAACAAGAATATTTAATTCGAGCCGAACACGAGCACACCTTTCACGAGCTATTTCGAACACGAGCCGAGCTAATTTCGAACGAGCCGAACATGAGCCAAGCCTGAGCTCGCTCAAGCTCGGCTCGTTTACAGCCCTAGTCGGAAGCTTAGTGATTCTGATTGTGAATAAGGTGCAGGACATCTTCGCATAGCTGGGGAGCTTGTCGACGATCGACCTGCCGCTGGTGGCGATGGTAGAAATTCAAAGCAGTGGCAAGACATGCGTATTAAAGAAGCTCGTCGACCGAGATTTCCTTCCGCGTGCCATTAATATTTGCACGCGACACCCACAGATGCTTGAACTGGTGAATCTTCCTTGCAGGCTGGATGCGCCGGCAGGCGAGAAAGAGGATTTGGGAGAGTTTTTACACCTTCCCGAAGCGGTACTACGACTTCTCGGAAATCCGGTGTGAGATTGAGGTGATGAGGGGAACATTTTGCGCTTGTAGATCATTCACGCCTAATTTATTTATTTTCGTATTGGGAATATGCGCGAACCTCGCATGCTGCTTGTTTTGCTACATTGGTTGTGTTTAAAGTTTATGCTTACATATTCTTTCATGCATTTTTCAAATTTAAAGCCATAAGAAGGAAATTTCTGCATAAATTGTAGGTTCCTCTAGTGAATTTTGAGGGATTTTGTTGCAGATTTCTCATGCGAGAAGTTTCAATGCAGCAATAAGTATTTTCCCCAGCTAGTGAAATATGTTTTCCGCGATTCTAATTGTTTTTGCACCTAATTCAACTAAATTGTGCTTTTAGACCCTTTGACATGTGTTAGATAAGTCTATTGTTGTATTTACTAATGCACTTTATGGCTTTTATTTATATTTTTATTTTATCTATCGGTCAGTGTTTCGTGAAATTGAATAGTAAATCTATAGCCTCAAGCTGACCGTGAACCTTTGGGCAAGAAAGGAGTTTACAAGCAAATTCTTTTGAAGATTTTCTCTCCAAATGTTTTTAATATCACCTTGGTTGATTTGCCCAGAATAATAAAAGTTCCAGTAGGCGATCAACCAAGTGACATCGAAGCTAAAATCAAAACAATGATACTATCATATATTAAGCATGAAACTTGTATAATATTGGCAGTTTTACCAGCAAATGCAGATTTATCAAAAATTTGATGCACTTCAAATGGCCCAGATTTATGATCCAGATGGTAATTTATGATGTTTTGATTATTTTTATGCATGTATGTTACAAATCAGGATAGTAAATTTGTCGAGTGATTTGTTTATTTTGAAAAATAATGAAAATTAAGTGGCATTTACATACATAACACCAAATTCTTGGCTCGGTTGGATCTTCTAGCTGATTTTGATTTAAGCTTTAATTGAATTGAACTGGTTCGACATGTGCTTAGAATATAAATACTATGTATAGTTGTATTTATGCATTTATACACACGCATATGTTGAGCCAAGAATTTGTTCTGAAAGAACAAAAATCAATTGAATCATTAATATTGATTCAATTGTTTATTATATTTCTTGCTTTATTTTGATCCCAAACGCTCGAGGAACTGCCACTCAAGGCGGACACTGTGGAGAAGGGTTATTCTCTTGATTTCGACTCAGCCGGCTTGCCAAAAATCCAGGGCCTATCTTGTGCGTTCTACTCGGCATCAAACGATTACAATTCACCCTACATCGCTTCGCCGAAGATCCAAAGATCGAGGAGATCAACACTCAGGAGAACAGTTGTCTTCCCTGTACCCCGGCGCTGATGCTAACGGACGTGTTTCTTATCCTCTAGTGGATGCTTAGGGGCTTTCCTGAAGGAGCAAATAAGCTTGTTCTGTTCTTGGAGGTGAGCTCCTACGGCTGATTTTTTGTGTCACACCCACTTTATAGTTATTTTGAACACTTTTGAAACATGTATGGCCTACAGCTAGTCAGAATTTTTTATCACTGGCTCTAAGAGAATCCTGAAGTGGGAAAAGAATATAACATCATTTTAGTAGCCCTGTATCTTCTTCGTAATCATCTTCTCAATAATAAAGAGTCTGGCCAATATATATTTTAAAAATCACATCTAACCTAGGAAAATATCTCACCCAGCAAGAAGGTACTGAATATTGAGAGGTTTGGCAATAACTTTGCATGCTCTTCAATTAGCTATTGCACGAACAAACTGATATTTTTAAGAGTTTTTCCATAGTGAAAATTTTTTTAAGGTTGTGGACAACATTTTCAAATTAGACTATCAAGGTTAGAAAAAAATTTAGAAATCAAACAATTTGATTAAGAAATCAAAAGGCTCTAATCTTATGAATTGCTTACTGGTGGATTGATAAGTATAAGATTCATGATCTTCTCTTGAAAATAACTGGTGTACCTCACAACTATAGGAGAAAAGATATCCCTTGTTGTACATGTATTCAAAGCATTTCATTAGAGGAGCTTCTAGCGTGTGTTGAAATTGAGAACTGAAGGTCTTTTTGAAGTGGGACACAACTCTTTTGCATAATAGAAAGAGGCTTATATACGATGTAGATTTCCGAATCAACAGACGTATCTACCAAGAGAACAAAGCTTAGCTTGAACCAAAAGATTCTATTCAAGATAGATAGAGAACTTCTTTTGATCGAAAAACATGGTTTTGTCGCTTCAGCGGAATAGTCAGCAGTCTAGCCTCTGACTGGGCCAGATGCACAATCACGTATGTAAGCAAGTGATTAGTTGCTTGTATTCTATACTCCTTTTCAGTGCTTCTGTGCCTTCGAGCAAGTTCAAACAAGAGAGAAGGCTGCTATCCTCTCCTTTTAGAAAAGCAAAAAGTGCAAAAGTTGTTGATAGAGGAGAATAAGGTGGAGAGGTGAAGTTAAACCAGCATCCCCACGAAAAATCTCCAAAGTGCCCCTTAATTAAGTCAAAAATGGCTAAGCAAGGGCATTTAGGGCATGCAAAAAAGGGTTAATCACCCAGCCTTTTCATAATCCCAAGGAGATCTGCTCAAGTCTAAGGAGGGCTTATAAATTTGGGTCCAGGTGGCATCCCTCCCAAAAGCTGCCAGACCAAAGATTGAAATCTAGGCAGGCCAACATGGTCACGTTGAGCGTGGGCGCGATCACGCTGTTCTGCCCGCGGGGTCGGTGTGGTCACGTCAACACCCTGACTTCATTGCTCAAAGCTCATTGTCTTAAAGTTTGGTCTCGCCACCTTCGGGCGTGGCTACATCGAAGGTAGCCTTCATGCAACTGCTGGAAGGCCGGCGTGATCACATCGTCCCATGACGTAAAGCGTAATTACATCGTGGGATCTACCTTGCGGTGTGGTTGTCGGCCATTTTTATTTTTGAAAATGAAATTTTAAAATTTTGGTTTAATGTAATGGGTAATGTAGTTTTGATTTTGAAAATAATGGTATATTTTTTTATTTTAAAAATAACGAGACCGGATAGATCTCATATGTCTAATAGTTTAAATAGTTGAGCACGATACCACAAGTGATATATCATCTCGAAAGATGAGTGTATCACTTGTTAGTAGGCTTAACTATTTAAACTTAAAAGTTTATGACTCTATTTTTGTCTCTGAATTTTATAGCCGACAAATTCATATATCTAATACACGGATTAGACAGGTTTTAGATTAATCTGGGTACTTAAATTCCTTATGGAGGCAAGCCCCTATAGTTAATTACATCTTAGGCAACTGAAGTCACCTAAGAAAACTCTCGATTAAGATCATGGGTTTCGTCTTCAAGAATTTCAATGTTTAGGTTTTCATGATTGTTTATAAGAAATCCAAATGGGAATAGCTCAATGTGGAACAATTATTTTCATAATCCAAAAGAGTGAAGAGTAGGAGATGTCGAAGATACTGAAGGAGCTTCAGTGACATCTCAAACCTAAACTATAGTTGGGCTTTATATCTTTGAAAGTGAAGTTATATTTGATGTTTCAGTTATGCAAATTATTTAGATGTTTGAGACTTATATCTACACGTCATATGTAAATGGCCCGAGAAAATATGAGGATTTATGTCGTACCAAACGACAACCTCGGAATCCTAAAAAGAGTTTAGGACTTATACATAATCGTATAAAGTCCTAAAAGATAATACGAGGATTTACTTCGTATCAAACGACGACCTCGGCGTCCTATAGGTGTATGTTATTTTAGTCTATGAAAGTTCAGTCGAAGTTCCTCCTTACTTCTTTCTGTTGTCGTTCTGTCTGCGGTCCGGAGATGAGTTATCCCTCGATCAAGTCGTCGTCTCGTCCCAAGAAAAGAGAGATAGGAGAGAGAAAAGAGAAACCATGCCTCGAACAGTCTATCCTAGGGTTATGTATAAGCATGCATAAAAGTAATAACTAGAAACATAAGTACAAGTAAGTATGTACATTAATGAAAAAGAAAGAATTGAGCAACAATATATATATTAAAGAAAATGAAAGAAATGTGCAGTAAAGTAAAGAAAGAAAAAGCTGTGTATCTGGCTGATTTTGTTGATGCCTCAAAAGCAATTGATCATTGCAAATGTTTATACATTAACAGTTAAGTTTAGTTGTAAGCATATGAAAATCAAAATGGGGAAATAAGAATTCAATTTGGGAATAGGCTCAGTCTAGACTTCTTTTTTTTATCACGATCCCACAGGCAACCCGAAATATTGAAGTCTTTATATCAATATCAATTAAAGTCACCAGCAAATCATCCTAGAGTTGGGTAGTCCTAATCCCTACCACTTAATCGAGGATAGAATTAATACGTAGTATCTAAATTATTAGAAATGTAGTATCTGCATGCAGTATCTGAATTCTTAAAAGTGTAATATCTGATGTGTAGTATCTGGTGTGTGATGTATGATGTGTAGTAGCTAGTGTAGAGTGTGTGATGTATAGTATTCAGTATGTGGTGTTTAATGTGTGATATTTGTTGTGTATTATTTGATGTGTAGTGTTGTGTTTGATGTTTTGTATTTAATGTGTTGTGATGTGTTTGTGTTGCAATTGAATTATTTGTTATTTTAGTATCTATTAACGGTTTACGAATTTCTTAAGGGCAGGGATAGAACTACCTACTCAGAGTAAAATGGGCATCTATAATTGATTATTGATTTTGGTTTCAGCTATAAAAGCATGATATAGAAGTTTGTGAATCATTGCCTTCGTCCCGCATGTCCAACTTTTCACCCACTTTGATATTCCATATGTATTTTTAAACAAATGAAAATTTGTCATTCAAATAATGTAGACAAAAGAGAATAAATTCCACAAAAAAGCCATTATACACAATGTTGATATCTTCTCTTGCACAAGTAAACAACAATATAACTCATCAACATATTGATATTTGATATCCAAATAAAAATCTTACTTATCATTTTTAATTTGAATCATAAGGCAGCTAACAATCTAATCATAATCCCAAGAATTTGAACAATGAATAAATATATAAGTATCTTACATGTGGATGTACAGCAAGTGTAAAGCTATTCCAATACTTCTTAGTGAAAAACACCTCATAGTTTGGTTTAAAACACAAACTTTAAATATTAAATGTGCGCCCATTTAGCAATTAGAATTCGCAACTCCCAGCCTAAATAATACATAAATAGATATACAGGAATCAAAGATAACCAACCCTCCTTCATCCTCTATTGCATATATATAATGTTTAAAGACCCCAAAGATTCTCATTCATATAATCGAAATCAAATATTATACCTTATTCAATTATTATACAATTTTGCATCAAACATCCAAGGTTTACCTTGTATATATACATATCACTTTGCAAATATACAAGAGGAGCTGTATGGAAGATTAAATAAAGTAATGATACATGCGTATATGTAAAAGGCTCAATATATTAAACTGCAGCATGCAGCATTTTCATATAATCCTGGATAAACATATGAGTATCAAGTATAAAAGCCTCCACACTAATATGAAGTTAAGGGAAAGCAAGTCTTATTTTACATAATATACTTGGGATGGAGGCTGTCAATTGTATAGCTTTATTATAATTCCAACTTCAACAGCAAGCAAACAAGCGAACAAAATGATATTATGTACATATGTGTAAATAGGCGTAGAAATATGACTTCATCAAGGTGATGAGACAAATAAATGTAAAGAAAATGAAAATTAAATATTTGATAAGTGAATACATAAAAATTAATATAATATGTAGGAAATTTTCCTTGATTAAAGCCATTGGCAGTTCATCGGAATTAATACCGCAGGGCATACCACCCCAACCAAATGTAAAGAGATATATTTGTAAGAGAAGAAATTCAATCCTTAGACATATAAACTAAGTGATATAAATATTATGAATTCTACAAATGTAAAATAAAAAGAAATAAAGTTCAGGTGTTGGATTTGTAAGTACAAAAATAATTGTATGATATGCATGTAAATATTCTCAACGTTTGAAATATATGAGATTAGAATTCATTTCTTAATTTATTTCATTAACAAAAATAGATTCCATAGCTAACTTTACGTTGTAACTCATTAATGTTTTCTCATGATGCAGGTAGTAATTCAATTATGTAGAGAAATAAGGAAAGCAATAATCAGGTGTTCATTAAATCTAATCCAAACTCATTTCATTAAAACCTTCTATATGAGTGGTGAAGAAAATTTCGAGGATAAGGATCACCCACAATATTTATGTATAACATGTCGCTCAGGTCTCGTGCACAGTCATATAAAAAAAACTGTGGCAGATTTACATGCATACCACTCAATTCTTATGTATTTTCTTTCCTCAATATATGATCCCTTATTTGTAAATATGAAATAATTTCAAATCAAGGACATGTAATTCGAATATCAAGAACCTTCTAATTTCCTTTTCTTGCATTTTATTCAGCATCAGATTGAATGAGTAGTTCAAGATAACTATGTGTGTGCTTCAAAATATCAAGAAGCTGCTGTAGTTCCACAATGGCACATAAACCTTGATTCTTATACCGTTCAAAGAGAGAATCAATGTTTTCTCAGATTATTTTATTCAACCTTTTAAGTGAGCAAGCCTCTTAAACCAAAAGTCCTCAGCAAACTCATTTCCACAAACCTCATTAGAGTTGGTTTCACAAAATTATTTGTTCATGTCATTTAAGGAAACTAAAAAATATATATATATCCGATCTAGCAAATCACCTTTTACCACAACATTTACAACATCAGAGAATAATCTCAGCAATTAATTGATCAAAAAAAAGATCAATTAGTGATTTATAACAACAACAACAACAACAAAGCCTTAATCCCACTAAGTGGGGTCGGCTACATGAATCCTTTTTTCTCCATTGCGCCCTATTTAGTGTCAAATTTTCATTTAATTCTAATAAATTAAGATCATTTTTTATGCAATAAGCCCAAGTCTTCCTAGGTCTACCTCTGCCCTTCTTAACATAAGTTGAATCTAACACATCTACCCTCCTAATCGGATCATCAGGTGGTCGACGTTTAATGTGACCAAACCATCTAAGGCGAGTCTCCCTAATTTTGTCTGTCACTGGTGCAACACCAACCCTATTACGGATATATTCATTTCGCATTTTATCTCTAAGTGTAAAGCCACTCATCCACCTCAACATTCTCATCTCGGCAACACTTAACTTAGCATTATGCTTCTCTTTTAAATGTCAACATTCAACACCATAGAGCATTGCAGGTGTCACCATCTTATAAAATTTTCCTTTCAGTCTAAGCGGTACTTTCCTATCACACAAAAGGCCGGACGCATTCCTCCACTTCAACCAACCAACCTGAATTTTACTATTAACATCCCCATCTATATCACCATCGATTTGAACAATGGACCCGAGATATCTAAATCCTTCACACCTTTTAATAATTTGATCACCCAAAGTTATACTTACATCACTAGAGCTACTATTACTAAAATTACATTCCATGTATTCAGTTTTAGTTCTACTCAAACGAAGACCTTTAGACTACGGTGTAGACCTCCATAATTCAAGTTTTTCCTGGGCTTTTTCTCTCGTCTTATCCACGAGGAGGATATCATCAGCAAAAAGCATACACCAAGGTACATCCTCTTGTAAATGTCCAGTAAGACCATCCATCAATAAAGCAAAAAGATATGGGCTTAAAGCCGATCAATGATGCAAACCAACAGAAATAGTAAAATAGTTGGTCAATCCTCCTTCAATTCGAACACATGTAACAGCTCTAGCATACATATCTTTGATGACTTGAATATAACTCATATCAACACCTTTCTTCTCAATGACTCTCCAAAGAACATCTCTAGGAACCTTATCGTAAGCTTTTTCTAAATCAATAAAAATCAAATGTAGATCCTCCTTATTATCTCTGTACTTCTCCATCAAACCTCTTAATAAATGTATAGCTTTCATAGTGGACCTGCCCGGCATAAATCCAAATTGAGTATGAGAAACCATGGTAATACGTCTTAACCTATGTTCAATTACCCTCTCCCATAATTTTAAAGTATGACACATCAATTTAATTCCTCTATAATTTGCACACTCTTGTGCATCCCCTTTATTCTTAAAAATTGGGACCAAAATACTCTTCCTTTACTCCTCAGGCATCTTTTTAGTTTTTAAAATAATATTAAAAAGTTTAGTAAGCCAGGAAACCCCCAAATCACCTAAACATTTCCACACTTCAATTGGGATATCATCATGTCCTACAGACTTTCCCCCTTGGTTTTCTTTAAAGCCTCATCAACTTCTTTTTTACTAATGCGACGGTAAAAGTTAAAAGTTTTATTATTATTAACGATATTAAGATCACTAAGGTCGATCGTATTTTCAGCATCATCATTAAAAAGTTTATCAAAATAACTCACCCACTTATGTTGAATATCTTTTTCTAAGAAAAGCACTTTTTGATTTTCATCTTTAATACACTTTACTTAGTTAAATCTTTACTTTTCTTTTCTCTTTGTTTGGTTAGTTTATACATATATTTTTCACCTTCCTTAGTATCTAACATGTTATAAAGATCACTAAAAACAGAATTTTTAGCGTCACAGATTATTCTTTTACACTCCCTGCGGACCGTTTTATATTTTTTCCAATTCTCTACGCTTTTACATTTAAACCAATTTTTATAACATAACTTCTTATATTTTATCTTTTCTTGCACATTATTATTCCACCACCAACTATTTTTATTTATAGAGACTTTTTCTTTTGATTCTCCAAGTACATCTTTAGCCACTTGTTTAATTGGATTAGTTAATTTTTCCCACATAACATTCGCGTCTTCATGAGCATCCCAAATATTTAAATCTTGAATTTTACTCATAAAAATAATTTTATTTGTGTTTTTTAGGTGCCCCCATCTTATTCTACGATGTTGAATCCTAGTATTCTTTATTTTACAACTCTTCATCTTAAAATCTAGAATTAATAATCGATGTTGGGTACTTAATTGCTCACTTGGAATGACCTTACAATCCTTACAATCTCGAAGATCTCTTCTTCTCATAAGAAAATAATCAATTTGTGTTTTATTAGATCCGTTCTTATAAGTAATAAGATGCTCATCTCTTTTCTTGAATAAAGTATTAGTAATAATAAAATCTTACGCTAAAGCAAAATCTAAAATAGCTGTACCTTCTTCATTAGTCACTCCAAAACCGTAGCCACCATGAATACTTCTGAAATCCTCTACCACTCTATCGACATGTCCATTTAAATCTCCTCCAATAAAATTTTTTTCTTCAAGAGGTATCAAGTGTATTAAGTCTTCTAAATCATTCCAGAATTTAACTTTAGAGCCTATATCTAAACCTACTTGAGGAGCATAAGCACTTATAATATTAAAAATCGTAGTATCAATAATAATCTTAAGTGCTATAATTCTATCTCCAACTCTATTAATTTTTACAACATTATCTTTCAAACTCTTATCTATAATTACACCTACACCGTTTCTAGTACGACTCTTACCAAAATACCAAAGTTTAAAACCTAAGTTATCAATCTCCTTAGCTTTTTCTCCAACCCATTTAGTTTCTTGAATACATAAGATATTTATTTTTCTATGAATCATAATATCAACCAATTCCATTAATTTACCATTGAGAGTACCTATATTCCAAGATCCTATCCTAATACTAGTATCATGGACTAACTTCTTTATCAGCATCCGTCCGTAATGTGGGAACCCTTGCTTATTTGACACTGCACCCGGGCGCCGGTGTAGCGGCCCTTACACACTTTCCACTGTATTCAGGTCATACAGCGCATCGCTTCCAGGGGACGCCTTAGCACTTACACAATGATCAAAAGGATTCATGTCATGATTTTTATTCGACAAGTTTTACGCTGGCTGTCGACTACCTAACGCAACCCTCCACTTTTCACATCCGGCCTTGGGACCGGCAACGGCAGTGTTCAATCAGTGATTTATATGATTAAAAAAATGAAAGATGATGAAATCTTTTGCATTCTTGAACCATTGCAATAAGAAGAAGAAGAATAAGAAGATCCCTACTCTTCGACCCAAATGATCGAGGGAGAAGAAGAACCTTGTGGCAGCGACAAGAGAGCACTGACGGCAATGGGAGCACCGAGTGAAATAAATTCGGGAGCAAGAGAGATGTTTCAGGATCCTCTTTTAAGGAGTGTATCGAGAGGGGTATTTATATCCGGGCAAGGGGAAGGAGGCTGAGTTGTCTAGCGGGAAAAATCCCTGCCGGTGGAGAAACCGGCGATGAGAGTCAGTAAGGAAGAATATGACCGACAAAACCGGAAGGAAGCTTCGAGAACCAGGGCATTCAGCGAATGGGGAAGACTAGGGCTCCGGGAGGAGGAGCATGCGGCTTTGAAGAGGACCGAGGGTTTTGGTCGAATGGGATGGGAGGCGTGAGTGAGTTTTTAATAAAGAATTTCTTTTATTTTATTATTTTAATATTATAAGTTTAGTTAAATTCGCCGATTTACGCATAATTCGATCTAATTCGGAACCCTATCAAATTATATGTCCTTTCTGGCTAAAATCGACATTTCGAACGCACTGGCGCAGTCCGTTTCGTCATCCGGGGTCATCCCGACAAGTTCGCCGACGGTCGCATCAATTTAAATTTCATTTGCGCCATGTGGCAAAATGAAATTATTTTGACTCGACCGAAGCCATTTAACGAGCAAATTAATAACTGGTTTTCGCCTAAGCGAGAACCATAGTCAAACATATTGCTCGCGGCAAAAAAAAATCAAACGTCGCACGCAGTGGGGTCCGCTTATGGCTTTCAAATCCCTATAGGAACTCAGCAAGAGTTTCAATACGTCGGCTTTTAATCGACTCAACCGGATGTCGAGAATTTGAAACCGTCCATATGAAACTTCAAGGAGCGACGAGATAGCTTAAATTTCTAAATATGGTGGCTCTGAGTCTAGTCCTCTAAGAGAGTTCAAAATAGGAAAATCTTAGGACTAGATCCTAGGCTCTAAGGAGAGGGGAAAGAAAGACCTCAAAAAAAGAGGTCAACAGTGGTCACTCCACCATTCGGTGTGTCTACGCCGAAGGCAGCCCCCTCAACCCTTATGTGGAGTTAGGCGTGGCCACACCAAATTAAGCATGGTCACGCCAAACCCATATGGATCATTTTTCACTACGGGAGTCTGTTAAACGCACAGCATGAAAAACTCTACATGATCGGAATAGACCACATAGGCCTTAGAATGATCGTTTGGCTTGCCCCTATAATGGGGAATTGTTATGGATCAATGGTAGTCGCTATCGGACACGACCAGGATGGAGTGACTTTAGTCCGGAGACGTTAGGCATCTGGTAACGTCCCAACGAATTCCTTGAGCTTCGGGAGGGCACGTCTGAGTGTCGCACGCTCCCACAATATTACAGGGGCATCCGACCAATGCATAACACAGTGATCACATACACGGTGATATAGTCGTATTCAAATCATTATCCCGCATGTAATACTTTTTTTATCAAGAATGTCCCTACTTTTATTCTTTTAAACATAAAATATAGTTTTAATACTTAGGTAAGATAACATATGTAAAAATTAAATTTTAGGTGTTAGATGTGTAAATAGATAAAAAAAGTGTTATGTATGTAAATATTCTTTCTAGGCTAATATAATATAAATTTAGATTAGATATTTGAATTTTATATTTCACTCAATAAATTGTATGGGCTTTTGAAATTTATTTTTGATACAATTAGTGAAAAATATTATAATTTTTTTAAGAAATGCCTGCCAACTTCATATGCCTCATGCTAAGAAAATAAAGAATTATTTGCTGCTTTATTTTCATAAAAACATATATTTTATAATATAAATTCCTTAAATAATGGAGTACTTATTTAAGTCACGTGTGATTAACATTGGTTTGAAATTAACAAAAAAAATCAAATAAGTTAAAGCATTTCCTCCCATATTTCTCATCCTTCTAATTTGAGGAAGGTAACTTTATTTGTGCCATTATTTTTTATTTAGTAATGTGGTTTGAATTTAAGAATCGAAGTATAGGAGTTAGGTATGTATATACACAAGAATTGATGTTGTTTGTTAAAGTGGAATTGTTCAAATTGGCGGTGATGTAGAATGGCATGTTATTAGTAGAATTCATGTTAGTTCGTTAAAGTGGGAGGGTGCATCGATCGGGTCTTTTATTCAAAGTGATGATGATATAGATGGGGTTGTTATTAGTAGTATTCAAATTTGTTGGTTGAAGTAGAGGAATTAATCATGCCTTATTCAAATTGATGGTAATGAGCAAGAGCGTGTCCGGGCTTGGAGCAGTTGGCGCATACATCTACTCAATGACGAGAGCCCAAATCAACATGCGCAGACACGTACATGTGAGTGATCTCTATAGTTAGTTCACTTATTTTTTTTAATAATTGAAAACTTGAAATCTATTTTTATGTTAAGAAATAGTTTTTAATAGCCAAGATGACGATGTTCCGTTAAAGTTCCAAAGTTCCGACAAAGCTCTGACAATCCTTTTCCATGCTAGGATAAAGCTCTCCATTGATCTAGGAGAGAAGAAATCTTGCTTCCTGCTAGCCACATCCATTGATGTAGGAGAGAAAAATTCTTGCTTTCTGTTAGCCACACTCCAACTCAAGAAGCTCTCCTCACACACTCAAAAAATGGTGGAGGAAGAAAGATTGCTTTTTTATGGAGGATAGAGAAGGAGAGGGAGAAGAAGAAGAGGAGGGTTGTGAGAAAAAAGCCCTCACTCTCACCTTTCTCTCTAGCTCTTTACCTCAAGGTCTTCAAGAAGAAACCCTAAATCCAAGGAAGAAGCAGCTTCAAGGAAGAAGAAGAGTATAGCTCTTGGAGGAGGCAAAAAGTGTAAAAATTGTTGATAAAGGAGAATAAGGTGGAGAGGTGAAGTTAAGCCAGCCTCCCCACGGAAAATCTCCAAAGTGCCCCTTAATTAAGTCAAAAATGGCTAGTCAAGGGCATTTAGGGCATGCAAAAAAGAGTTAATCCCCAGCCTTTTCATAATCCCAAGGAGATCTGCTCAAGTCCAAGGAGGGCCTATAAATTTAGGTCCAGGTGGCACGCATCCCCAAGGCTGCCAGGCCAAATATTGAAATCAAGGCAGGCCGACATGGTCACGTTGGGCTTGGGCACGGTCACACTGTTCTGCCCGCGGGGTCGGCGTGGTTAGGGGTGTGTGTAAACGAGCAGAACACGAGAGAGCCTGGCTCAGCTCATGTTAGGCTCGTTTATATTTCGAGCTCAAAAAATGTGTTTGTGTTCGGCTCGTTTGCTTGGCGAGCCGAACACAAGCCGTTCACGAACAAAGAATAGTTTTGACAACCCTAATCACGTACCCATAATATGCTAATGATTGGGGCAAGATATAAAAATTATTGTTTATATTAAAACATCATTTGAATCTAATTTAATAATTTTTATTCTATTTTCTTAATTAATACATTTAATTGATTATAAATCATTGTAGCCTTGTTGTCAATTAATTTTTTTAAAAATACTACTCATCGGAATATATATATATATAAATAAATAAATATATATATATATATATATATAATTGATGAGTAATATTTCGAGCCAAAATCGAGCCAAAACGAGCCGAACACGAACAAACAAATTTATGTTCGTGTTCGGCTCGTTAACTTAGCGAACGAGCTGAACACGAGCTTATTAATGAGCCGAACACGAGCTGCTCGTGAACAACGAGCCGTTTTGACAGCCCTGAGCGTGGTCACGTAAACACCCTAACGTAATTACTCCAAGCTCATTGTCTTAAAGTTTGGTCACGCCACCTTCGAGCGTGGTTACATCGAAGGTAGCCTTCATGCGACTGCTGGAAGACCGGCGTGATCACATCATCCCACGACGTAAAGTGTAATTACATCGTGGGATCTATCTTGTGGTGTGGTCACTCCACCTTATTTCACTCAGTATTTAATTGCACATGAATGAAATAAGATTTTTATAGATTTTTATTTTATTTTTTGATATATAAGTTCCACTTGTTATTTGTCTACAGAGCAAATATGTAGTGAAAATTGTCAAACTCTTTTACCTTAGATTTTCTTGCTAACAGCCTACTCTTCGCGCCAACGGTCTTTACTTCTTCGACGATCTTCTTTATCTCTTGTCGTCGTGGCTTTTCCGTCATAATTGATAGCTCTGGCTTAGCATGCTTCGAACTCTGAACTGCAGCTTGCACCGAAGCGTTCCGAATTTGGTTCAATAACCTTTTTGAGGATTTTGCCCACACTGTACTCCAACCATCACTGGCCGCATATGGGTCGATCGGAACAATAGGATCAACCGAAATTCAAAGCACAAACCGCAAGTGAACCAACCCCTTGGACTGCTACGAAAAACACCATTGGATTTCAAAGTAGCCCAGTCTCATTCAAAAATTTCACCCAATTGGGCACGTCTAGCATATTTTTTCGGACACATTTGGCACGGCGCCAGAACCTTGTTCAAAGATGTTATTGCCGATCTTGATCCAGATTTGGATGCTCAAGTGGAATTTGGAGCATTCAAAAAACTTGGAGATCCAGCTATAAGGAGACAAGTAGTCTGATACAAAATTCCTTTGCCATCTTTTGCCTCTCTTTTTTTTCTTTTATTCTAGTATTTCAAGTCTAGAAATTGAGATTTCTATTCGATATTTTTCTCTTTTATATATTCATTGAATCTATTATCTCCTTCATATTCAAGATTAATTTATTCATTATGAAGAGATTAATAGTTGCTAATCGGCAAGAGCAAGCAAACTCCACTTCTTCAACAAGAGAAAAGATCACATCGGCAAGAGCAAGTCAAGTCTGAAATGCCTCAGAAGCAAGTCTCGGCTTAGCTGCATTACCTTCCTACTGACAAACGAACCCAGCTCTCACAGACCTAGGCTAGACTATTGAATTACTGACTCATGCTACCTATTCTAGTGTGCTAGGTAAGAGAGGTGCGGAGCAAGGAAAAAAAGATCTCCGCTTCAAAGCTTTTCTTTTAAGGGCTTACCTGCTTTCTGTTCGAGAGTAGGAATCGACTGTAACAGCAAAGCCGCAGCAAACTAGAAGAGTGAAAACTAGAAGATTAAGATGGCACAAGTCTTTCTGAAGGCCTGGCCTATCAATAAAGATGCTTTTTTTGTTTCTTCATCAAAAGCCGTCACTGAAGAGTTTAATGTCGACAATCAGCTTTTCCTGAATCTTTCAATTTGGGGAGTGATAAATCAATAGTAGAGTAGTTTGCGAACGGTAAAAGAAGTGTATATGGGTTTCGCTTCTTTTATCAAAATGACCAGAACGCCATTTATTTCAAATTGGTGAAACCCATTATGGCCATGCATTATAAGTGGACTGCCACCAACCACTTCAAAAAAGAGATTCCTTTTTGGCATGAAACCCCCTGAATTTAGACGGGGTGATTGGTGATGATTTTTATCTCGTATAGGCTACATAGCTGCCGGAATTTTTTTGAATCTCTTTAATATGTTAAGGGAATGAGCACTAGATGGGTCGCATTTCAGTAGCCGAGTGGTCGCTTCCACTATAACGCTTGCCTACCTGAGAGATAGCGTTATTCGGTTTTATGTAGTGATCGCTGTCACCATACTCGCCTAGCTAATCCGATATTGGCATCTAGGAGTCGTGCTGCCATAAGACAGTGCTGCAAAGATGCTCTTTCTCATGGAAGACCTCCACATTCATTTGACACAATCATCATAAGGAAGAGGCCCACAAGCCCCACCATATCAAGGCGTACATCCATGTGAACGAGACTCTACGAAAGAAAATTCGATGATATCGAAGAAACCTTAATTAGCACAATTCCTTAATTCACCATCAGACTAGTCGAAGAACTGACTCCCTAAAGCGAACTAAGGATAACACCTCGAAAAAACTAGCTTCTTTTGTGGAAAGAGAAATCTTCGCGACTTTGTTCACTGACGTAAGGAGAGCACCTTTAGTACGCCATTTTTCTAGTAGGCTAAGGTAGTGTATCGAGGTTGATCGCTTAGATCAAGGAGACACATCTTTCTTTATGGCATAACCCGGCAAGTGACTGAACGACATTCTCCTAGGGAATTCCCTGTCTCAGGTCCGATTTAGACTGACTTTCTACTCCGGCTACAGAGCCTTCTAAAGGAAATGCCATGAAGCTTAGCCGAACTACTTGGCTTTGGCTCGGCTCAAACAAAGAAATGGGTAACTTAGCGAAAGACCTTTTGAGCTCACTGCATCGGATATTCTCACTCGAGCGGAAACAATGGAATTCACCGAAGTTCACTACTTTTTTTTGAAAGGCTCCCAGAGCTCTTCTATTTGATAAAAGAAGTGAAACCCACATAAACTTCTAAATCACACTCCCCAAGTCTGGAATATTATTGTTCAGGTGTGAATGCTTCAAGGCCGCGATTTGTGGAATTTGTGCGCGGTGGTGCAAAATGTGCACGAGGCCGTCCTATGGCTCAGTGGTCCTGTGGGGCCTCCCTTCGAGTTCCTCATGTTAGTTCTAACCTCATATGTGCTAGAGGTACAGAACCACATATGGGACTCCAAAAAGGAGTAAATAAGCGGTTTCAAAATTCTAGAACGATGCGGGTCCCATTGCTAAGAATCTAAGATAGTCGAAGGGAAGACCCTATGGCTAGAACATAAATTCTAAGGAGAAAACTAGACATCACCAAAAATGAGGTCAACAATGCATTGTAACATACATTAATCAATTCATCATAGATGAACTTTGCACACCAAAGGCTTGGATCGAGTAAACGACCAATCTGCCTTCTTACAAGAACTTCAAATGGCACCTAATCAGATTCACAATTGGGGTAAACACTTCTCTTTAGAAGATTTGAAATGAAAGAGAAGAAAAAAACAATTCAGTCTCTTCATTCTAGTTTCAAAAATGGATTCACTAGTAATTACCTCAGGTACAAGCAAAGCGCCTTTAGAACTGGTAGCATTCTGAATGGTCATACGAATGTCCTCGTCACTAACATCCTCACAAGGATCAACTTCCTGCAAGTAAAATGGAAATTACCACCTTTTCTTCATAGTTTTTTCAAAAGTAAATTGCCAATTAAATTAAATTATTGAAGAGTCCATTTAACTAGAAAATAAAGCATTCAGGTTAAACATTAAATCCAAAGAAAATTGTATGAAACAAATACTAATACAACATTATATACAATGCAAGAATATAAATATGATAGCACTTTTGCATGGTCTAAAAGCAAGTCCAACCTCTAAACTCTTCACAAAAATTGACTGGAAAATATAATGAATCCATGCCCCATTAGAAAGTTCCCCTGTTAATAATTCATAATTTTCCCCCTCAATCATTGAAGTAAAAGCTGCACAACAATCTAGCATTTAGATTAATGAAAGATGGACGACGCTTATTGCAAGCTCCAATTAGTTCATTATGTTTCGAAAGGCATGCATGAAACATTGCATGAGTTATGATTAGATCAATAAAATAAGTATATTTTTCATAGCAAGATTAAAGAATATATAAAAAGCAAAATCACCATTACCATCACAATATTTTGTAAGAATGTTTAAAAGCTTCACATCCTGACCAGCCTGTAGAAAGAAGTAATACATAATAAATGACATTACGTTGTACGAACAATATAGAAGTATATATTTACGTTTATGTGATCAAAAATATAAGAAGTTGCAGAGTGTCAATGTAAAACCTAGAGTAACAAATGTCAATACCAGTTCTTTCAAAGGAAAATGAAGTTATAACAATGACAGCAAGTAGGAATGCACAGTTGAGTAAACTTATATATGTATAAGAGAAAAGCTGCATAGCAACACTCTGGATTCCAAGAAAAATCATCATGGAAAGGAAAGAAAATACCACCAAAGTCATATTTCATACCACGAGAACAAATTAAACATCTACAAGGTTTTGGCAAAAAAAGAACATATAATTTATCAAAATACGAACATCATCTAAGATTTGTTTCAAGATTCAAAACAATGACGGCCCGGGACCATGGAGCATGATGAATTAAATGCATGATGAATTAAATGCATCACCAGATCCAAAAAGTTAACAACATTTTTGCAAATATAAAAAAAACAAACAATTTAGCACAATACGCACATCAAGTGGGTTTTGTTTCAAAATCCTGAAAAACAACGGCTCAGTATCATGGAACAAGATGAATTAAAAGACCGACCACATCCAAAAGATCAAATAACATATTTTGCAGAAAACTCATAAAGACTCGAACAGGAAGACAAAATCAGCGTTACAGGGTCAAGTAGAAAAACAAAGTTGGTGTCGAGATTAGAAAAGACGAGTAAACAAAAAATAATATGATTACAAATTTTTAAAAAAGATTTGAAAAAAAAATTTAATTTGATCCCTCAGGCCGCACTTATTAAAAGAGAATGAAAAAACTAATTGTTATGTAAAGCCAATAAAAAATACTTGGGACAAAGCTAATGATGATGAAGACCAAGAAAGTGCATATTATGTGGGAGAGAAGAATTAAGGTAGTGTTGATTTCTAGTTCCAATGATGGTGAGGAATCGATCATGAATAGCAAACTAATATGACTCGTACTCCTAGCATATAAGTGCTACATATTATAACTTTTTTTGGTTCTACATCATAAGAGAGACTTAACATCCTATCGTTATGGAAAAGAGAGCTTCGTAATGTGAGCAATGAGCATGGTAATGATTCAGCTTCATTAGCATAACTAAGCTTATATTAATATGACATAAAAGGTGGTTGAATCTATAGCTATAAGTATAACTTAATATAATTTATAAATTTAAATTTCTTTAAAAAATTTTGACATTGGATTGAGAGTTAAAAATGATTTAAAAATTTATGTTAGGACCGACCGATTTTATATAATTGGAACCTAATATTGCCAAATCCGGTTCGATTTTAAAACCGTGATAATTATTTCTCAATATATTGTCTCTATTTTTGCCAAACATCCATCTTATTGAGAGAATCAGAAAATTGTATTTAATCCTCTCCTCCCACAAAATTTGTAATCGTGCTTTTTAGGTCAACCTTCAACAAATTCTTTCAGCACCATATGCCCGCAATAACTAATCAGGAAAAGCAGCATGCACAAAACGCAATTTCAAGAAAGAAAATGTGATTTTAAAGGCTTGTGCTACGAAAGCATACAAGAAATTGGTGTATTTTTAAAATTACCACAAAAAGCCTACAAAATAACTAAAACACAAGAAGTATGCTCATCATTTAAATAAATTATGCTTTATTTAACAACCTAACCGTAATATTAAATAGCTCATTCATATAAAACATGCAAGTAGAGTTATTCACTATATAAGTGTGTAGCTTTCATAAGTTCATAATACAACTAAACAAATATCAAAATTACTTTGTGAAGGGGACTACAAGGGCAAATAAAATGCACCGCCGCCACTTGTATTATAAAAAAAAAAAGGATATTGGATTTTGCGTAACGTAAAAAAACCAAAATTAAGTGGTTGTTTGGGATGGTGCAAGTAATAGAACTCTCATATGGAAGAATCTACCACTTCTCTAAGCTAGAATGAAATCATAATTTTGAAAATTGAACTTCTACATGCAACATCTAGTACCGGTCATACCTTTGATTCTACAACATCCCCATAGGCAACATGCTCCTTTGCCACAGCCACTAACTGGGAATTTATGCGAGACTTCAATTCTGGAAGAACTAATTGAATATGTTGCACTAAAATCTGAAGAGAAAAGAATCATTGCAAACAAATAGCATGTTGATTAAATTTTCGTTAATACCCAATAATCGTACGATTGAAGAACCAAATAAAATTCAAACAGATGCAGGTTGATTAAATTTTGTTGAAAAACCAACATTCTTATGAATTAAAACTAAATAAACTACAAGAAAATGTCATTAAATTGATTAGATATCAGGCTTCTGAAAGTTGAAATGTGAATTGCAAAATAGTAAGTTAATAACAGTTTGCAGCAACCTTTACCCAGCCAAAGCATATTCAGATCACAGAAAGAATTGATAAATGGAGCTCGTCTGATTCAATTTCTTAGCTAAATTTGGAACTCCGCAACAATGAGAAAGACTATGATATACATGATCAACAAAGATGTCAAGCTTAGACTCGAGGATTACAAAAATGCAGAAGGAAAGCTATTAAAGCTAGTAATTGCAATAATCAAATTCACCAAGTTGCTACATACAGGCTGACGTCTAAGGAATGCCTCTTCATTGGCCAGAGCATCATTTATACTTCGATTTAAATTGATGTCCTGAATACAAAAGAAAATTAGAATCATCAGTAATCAAGAGTGCAGCTAAGGTTGCATAGAAGTTTCAGAAAGCCTTGAACGGGCACAAATTTCACAAATAACAATTTTTTAACCACAGTTTTGTTCAACCAGAAGATTACAACATAGTAATACCGCGATAGTAAGAAACATAGAAGCATGTTTTATAGGGACATTTACATACATACCACCCAATACCCATTTATATACATAAACTTTACTTTTAATAATTATACCACCCAAATCTTTCATATCACATCAACAAACCACCATTTTAACTTTTAAAATGTGAAATACACATTTTCATATTTAGATAGCAACTTTTAGAAAATGAAATCGACGCTTGCTGCCCCTTCACTGGACAACCATCATTTTGATTTGTTTTCTCCTTTGCTGCTCCTCACTTTTTCAACCCTCCACTTCGCTTCCAACACAATTCGAGCACTTCCTTTTGCTGTCCCAATGACCCAAAACCCAATTCAGTCACTTACCTCCACTCCCAGACCACCTAGCCAACCTTCACAACGGATCGAGCTTGAGTGTGATTTTGTGTTGTATTTGTTATAGAACAACCCTTTTTTTGATAGTGTTCGGCTCATTTTAGCTAGAGATAAAAATATTATATATATTTTTATATAATGATATATTATATATATGTTTATTTATATCTAAAGTTAAATAACCACGGCTCGTGTGGTCATGTAGTTTTGTGCCTTCTAATGCATAGGAATGGTACAAGTTTGAATTTAGCACCCGATGTTATTTTTCAAATTAATTTAAACGAGCCAATATGAGCAGAACATGAGTTAAAAAACAACATGAATATTTTTTTTGGTCGAAAATGAACAGACTGTTCATCAACCATTTCGACATAAATCAATTCCAAACCAAAAAATACAAACAAGTCGAACATGAACTCACGTTGAGCTTGCTCAAACTTAGCTCGTGTACATCCCTACATAGGATGTCATATTCAGACATGTTCTCATAGCATACGATGCCTAGTTTGTTGCATTTGAGAAAATTAAATTATGATCAACAACACATGTTACTAAAATAAATTTTTAAATAACCTGTTGTCGGCCGTTAAAGTGCATGTGACTTTTGAAAAACCTAAAAAGTAGTTTTATAAAATACGATTTTGGTTTAATTTAATATATATATATATTTGAAATAGACTAGCAATTTTAAATTTGAAAAATGAGAATGGACGGATCTCATTCTTTTAGCAATTTAAATAGACGAGCACAATATCGTAAACAATGCACATATCCCGAAGAATAGACACACTACTTGATGATAAGGTTCAATCAAACAAACTACAGAATTTATGACACATGTTCTAGTTTGCGAACCTTTTATTTCGACCGACAAGTTCTCCTACCTAATATTAAAAATTATATAAGATTTATATTACATGGGTTCTTTAAGCTCCCTATATAGACAAGCCCTTATAGTCAATTACCTCTCAAATGATCGAAATCACCTAAGAGAACGCTCGATGATGATCAGAGGTATTTAATCTTAATGAATTCAAATGTTATGGTTTTCAAGGTAGTGTGTAGGAAAGTCAAGTGGGAGAGGACCAAATAGGAACAGTTATTTCATAATCAAATGAGTGAGAACTATGGGATGTCAAAGAATAGATGCAAACCTCAATGACTTCCCAAACTATCATATTGTTAGGCATCAAATTTTGAAAGTGAAAGTATTTAAATTGCAGTTATGCCAAATATTAATTACAGGAATTATTTTTGCATAATATCTGATTATGCAAATAACCTAGAAGATATAAGGATTTACGTCGTATCAAACGACGACCTCGTAATCCTAAGGTGGATTAGGACATATATTGCACAACATGGTTGTGTAAAGGCCTAAAAAATAATGTGAGGATCTATGCCGCACTAGGCGGACTACCTCGAAGTCTTATAGCTCGTTGTTTAAACTAAATGAAAGGTCTAGCTGATGTAGACTTGTTTTGTTGTTGTAGATTGCCCTCCTCTGTCTGCTGCATTCTCGTCGTGCTGCCCTCGAAGTTTTGCTCCATGCTTCATGCGTAGTAGTATTGCGTTTCAAGTTTAAAATTGAAGGTAGACATGCAATTGTTGAGTCGTTGATTTATTTCTGGGTACCTCCTACAAAACCAGGCTACTGGCCTCTTATTCTAAAAGGTATGGTGCGCATAAATAAAAGAAAATGCAATAAAGGGAAGCAGTGTATAAGGCAGTAAAGAAAAGCAGTAGCAACTTGCAATGAAGAAAAGACAGTATCAAGGTGCAATAAAGAAGAGCAGCAGTAAAGTAAATGCTATAAAAGGTACAGTAAAGGAAATCGGTAGTATGTGCAAAAAAGTAAAATGTTGTAAACATAAAAAAACATGTATATCTGGCGGGCCTGTTATTTTCTGCAAATGACATCAGAACCACATGTACAAGCGAGTAAGTGTAGTAATGAGTTTAGCGAACATGTACTTATATACAAAAGAATAAATGAAAAAGTCGATGAAAGTCGAGAAAAACCGTAAGAAAAACACAGAAAGTCTAAAAAAATCGCAAATGTCCTATGAAAACTTAAAGAAAATGGTATGAAACACATGGAAAGCCCGAAGAGGACCGTAAGCATGATGGTGGAGAGGAATCAGAATAAAGACCCTAAAGCCCTAACGAATCACCATGCATCTGTGATCCAACACTAAGTAAAAGGTTACCGGCCCAAAAGTCACAGAGAAGGGTAATCCCTGACCTGATTCATATGACTGGCCTGTGAATTTTCAGAAAATATTTAGAAAAGATTTCATTTTCTCAAAAGAAATTTTCGATTTAGGATTCACTTAAATAAAAATATTTTGATATTGTTTAAAACTTAAAAGAAAATAATTTTTACTTTGTTTAACATTTGAAAGATTTATGTGTGTGTACTTATGTTTAGAAAAATTTTCCTACACTAAAAAAATGGTGGATGAGTCAGTCAATTCGTCGGGTTGGGACTTGCGACTATCTGTAAAAAAAGAGGTAACCCTTTACTAAGTGTTAGAGGTGCGGTACTGCCGATCGATCATTCTCATAAGATCACTGAGTCAGGACCGTGCTAGGACCTCTTACACATACCATGAACTAACCTACTTACAGTCATACTTGATGGTTCACATATAGCAAAAAGCTATACATGCGCACTTATGCTTCGTACATAAGTGCATAAATCCAACCAAAGAGCAAGAAAAGAAAAGAAGAAAAATGTGGTGGGAGAGAGGAGGAAACGACCCACCTAAAAGAACGAAGAAAAAAAGGGGGATCAATCCTCAAAACCGCGTAAAACGAACGATCTCGGACCCCCGACGACTTGCACCTGATAGACAGCTAAAACCTCCCGAAAACAATGCCCCGACAATCCTCACAAAGCCTAGGCCTAAGGACTCCACACCCTCCCAGAAAAGACATGGTGAATCTCCTGGAAGACGCATTTTCCTCTTCCCGAGCTGACAAACCGAGACTCCCCAGGATATCCCGAAAACCCGACTCAAGTGACTACACATGACTCAGCAGGAAACTCCAATGTAAAATACATCAGACAGTATCAGAAAACTATAAAAGGTACGACTAAAAACTCCCAAATCCAACAGCCCAAAGCTGCTCAACATCCAAAGCTATCTCCTACCCAAGACCAAGACATATAAACTCCAAGCCAAACCACTAACCTACCCAAAACAGAGCCCCACAAAGCCAAAACTGAGTCCAGTCAAATGTTGAAATAGGGTCACATCAAAGCCAAAACTAAATCACAAATCATGCTAGAAACAGGACCCAGCAAAGCTAAGGTCGAGCCACCCAACAAGCCAAAACAGGGTCACTCCAAAGCCAAACCGAGCCAATGCCACAAATAGCCACACAATTCTTATGTATTTACATATCTAGCACCTAATTTTCAGATTTTTTATAAAACCAATTTAAACGAATTTCCAATGGCATAAACCGGCTTGCATAATTTTCAAAATTTTCAAAACGAAATCAACAAAACATTCCAGATTTTTCACAGCAAAGCATATCAAAATTCCCAATTTTAGCAAGCCAAATTATGCAAAATTTTAGATTTCTTTTCCCCCGTTTTCAAGGTATTATAAATGCCACAGCAAACTTTGGCATTAGATGTATAAGAGCATAAGAGTTGGGTGGTATCTATGTGAAAACAAAAGTTTGTGTTAGATATGTAGATGCATAAGACTTTTGTGGTATTTCTGTAAATCTTTCTCAAAACATCAATTACAGAAAATTCATCCCCAAATAAATCCAAACCCTCAATGTTATAACTTGTGTATCAATAATGGTATCACCTTGCTACAACACGAGTAGAACAGAGAAACAAAATGCTACACTGCTAAAGTTAATAGCCATGACTAAAACCTGCAAACAAATTTACTAAATTTGACTGCTTCTCTTTCACTATCTTGAGCTTCCCCACTTAATTTAGCATTCATGCCTCACTAAAATAGTGGGTATAAAGAGCAATGAATTACAGCATCTTCATATACAAGTTAAAATATTTGATGGAAGGTGTCAATAGACATTTCCCAAACCAAATTGATTGTAGCAATAAATCTGAAGGTCAAGATGGCAAAATGGCAAAAAAATTAAACAATGATAATCTTAAACAACATCACATATTTAATTTAGGAGGTATCCAAATTTTGCATTTGCGCACATAGCAGTTTAGTAAAAAGAAAGAAAATCTGCCATCGATATAGAACTTGAATGGCTTTGAAATAAATGATACCAAATTGGTAATTTGGCATTTCTATCAAAGTTGCAGCAGCAGGTTGGTTTTTTTTTTTTTTTTTTTTATTAATTTTTTTTTTAATTTTTTTTTTAAGCTAACAAATGTTTCAGCATGTAAAATAAACGAAAAAAATGCATGAAATATTTCCATGATGGTCAGTGCACTCGATGGACCTGCAACATCTCTGAGGCCCATTTAGGGAGTTCCAGAAAGACCACATTCTCACTTGATAGGCGAAATGACTCAAGTTCTCAATCAAATTCTAAGCAGACAAGCTTGCCGAGCAAACCAAAGCAAAAAAAAAAGGCCCAACAAACAAGCAAGAATGTCGATCAACTAATAAGAATGTTGAGCAGCCCCTAAACAAATTCTCCATCAAGTGAATAGCAGTAGCAGTTGCCGCCAGACACAGGGGCCATCCAAGCTGCTCTATTGTCGTAAGATGAGATGGTGATAAAGCATGATAACCGCTAATAACATAGGCAAAATAAATGAAATCCGACTTTCTGATATGAAACAAGCAAACTCCCAAAGAAACCTCATAAACTCATCCGCTAATTAATCATACCAATCCATTCATGGTTCATAAGGATTAAAGCAAGTATTGAGGAAAGTATTTCACCAAATAATCAAAAAGAAGAAGTGGAAAAGATTTTCACTCTCAAAGGGACTTCTGTCGTGAACCCTGCGTACGGCGTTAAATCATTCCTATCAGAACTGGCTCGATACAATGACACAGCATGCCTCAATCAGACTCCTAAATCTCAATCAAAACAATCATGAAAGAAGTTTAAGCATCAAAGTGAGTAACTCAAACCTCCAAGAATTAATCCCAAAAGGGCCCAAAGTTTTAGCAGCCAAGCTTCAGCAAACGCAAAGCCCCAACAGCCTTCCTCTCTTCCCTCAGGCTTTACCCAAGAGAATACATAACTCCAAAATACCTCCAGCACACACAATGAGCCAACCAGAAAACAAAATCACAAAAAACAGTGGAGCTCCAGCCAACCCCGAACTCTAAGAAGCCTCACACACGCATAAGATGAACCAGATAGGGGAAGGGGGAGGACGAGAAATTACCCTTCACCTTACCAGGGGAGAGCCGAACACAGAGAATGGCCAGAAAAGGTGCCAGCGAATGAGACAGGCTCTGTTTGGCGCAGTTGCAGCTTTTCAGCTGCAGCTGTGCTGCCCCAGAAAGCAGCTGCGGGGAAGTTGGTTGTCTGTTTGGTGCAGCTGCCTGAAAACAGCTGTGGAGCAGCTGTTTCAGGAAAAATGACCATCCTGCCCCTGTTTTGTAAAACTGTTTAAAACAGAACTGTTATAATAATATTTTAGACACTTCTAAAGCAGAATTTCACTTTGAAACAGTTCAAAAATTCAGATGTCCAACTAACTCAACATTAAGTACCAAAAGTGATAAAAGAAAAGAAAAAAAAAACCACAATTCGTGAAATTCATAGCCAAAATTTTGTAAATTATCTTTCCAATAGATGATTTTTTATTAATTAAATCCTCTGTTATTGATATTTCCTTTAGCTCATGGCCTAATAACAGAAGTAAATCATACTTTATTCGAGCAATTCAAAATATGTGAACACAATCATACTTAACATGCTCATCTTTTTAGAAAGAACTGAAATACAATCCATCAGTCAATTATTTTAAGCTGAAAGATATCAAAATTCACATGAGTAAAAGAATAAGTGCATCGGAGATATTTCACCTCCACCATGAGTAAAAACAACAGCTAGTTCACCACAAAAGAACACATGTCGTCAAAATTCACATCCCATCATGAATAAAAGCAACAGGTCGAGGAGAAATGTACATGCTCATACAATAAAATTTATGTTTTCACAGTTTGAAACAATATAGCATGTAAGGACAACAAAGAAGAAGCAGGCTAAAAACCATAAAGAGCTAGTTAAAGTACTCGCATCATTATTTCACCAACAACATCCTATTTCACTCAACCACAGTTCAGAAGATATAGGATTATTCATAATCTCACTAAATACCTTCTTGGGCAAACAAATCCATGTACATTCAGAAGCTACCATAAATTTATATCTCACACCTAAACTTTTATATTTACATGTATGTCACCATGGTGTTTAAATTTATACTGCAAAAAAAAGGCAGGAGTATCCTAATGTTATTATCATGTATATCAACACAGAAATGAATACAAATTTCTAAACATCATTAACAAATCTAGAAAATTTTAGCAAGTAATGATTCCATTATGCTTAATCTCACTGTAAAAGGAAGAGGGCTTAAATGTAAACAATCACTTCTCCAAGTCTCCCATTCTTCCGTGAAGAGTGGCCACATCCAGTGTTCAACATCATTCCAGCAGACGTGTTCACCCGAACTCAAAAATAGAAACAAAGATTTATATATGTAACACTAAAATCCTATATATTTACATATCTCGCATCGACACTTCAATTATTACATGAATATCACCTTAAATATGCTTGAAAAGGTGTATTTAATTTTTTAAATGTTAAATGCTGGTATTTCTGATGTGGTAAGAAAGATTTGGGTGGTATACTGTAAAAAGTAAAGCTTTAGTGTTAGATATGTAAATACATAGGTCATGGGTGGGATGTATGTAAATGACCCAAATCAAAGATGTAGGAGGCTATTTTAAATTAATTGAGTGGAAGAGGTATGACAAAGCTACCTCATTAGCATAACCTTCAAGCAAATATTTGTATAAAAAAAAGGAGCTCCTTTTTGAAAAAGCATTCAAAAGAAGAAGGAGCACTGAAAAATACAAAATAAATGTTATTTTAAAGGGGGATTTACATACATACCAAACAAATTCTTATGTATTTACATATATAAAACCTAAACATTCATATTTCCATTTCTTTAAATCACATAGAGACACATGAGCAGGATGTCAATGAACAATTTGAAAGAAACTAATCAAGAGAATAATGAATATAACATGATAAAATTATAACAATAATAACATTGTGATTTAAGCCAAAGGAACTTTTGATTCATACTACCGTAATACTCCAGCCTTCCTGGAATAACATAAGGAGCAGCAACCACACAATCTATTTGATATAATTCAGCAATACTCCAGCCTTCCTGGAATAAAATGAATTAATGACTGATCTTCACAACACTTACAAGATCATGGATATGTCATCATGCTAATAATGGGTTTACATCTACCCAGATGGATCAAGGCCTATTTTTCATACTCCACAGCCTCAAGGTATATATGCCTCTGAAGGATGGTTTATGAAATTAATGAAGGAGAGCAGAGTATTTACTGTCAGAGATCCAAAAAAGCTCACCTATTCTACCTGCCTTACAGGTCACGCCAATTAAGGGATGCTCTTTATACACCTGGATCTCATAATATAAAGCCATTAGCAATATTCTTAAGGGACTATGTGAACAATATTTCTTCTAAATACCCCTTTTGGAATCGAAGAAAAGGAGCAGATCAGTTTTTTGAAGAAGGGGTGAAGCGGTTAGGATGCGTGCTCCCAAACAGCATAACAAAACCATAAAAAATACATCCTCAAATCCTCCCAAACAGCATAAAAAATACATCCTCAAATCCTACAGGTTTTTAAAATCACTCACCGAAGCTTGTGCAGCACAGGGTCGACCAAGATGAAGGATGTGTGCTTGTGGCTTCTGGACGAAGAAGAGGAGGAGATCAGTCGGGATCGAGGCGAGATGGCGAGTCCGCGATCAGGGTCGGGAAGCAGGCGTGTATGTAAGGAACAAGTGGGAAGAAATGCTAGGGCTGCACGAGGGGTTGGCGGAAAGAAGAGGCGCGGAAGGTAGAAGGGAAGAAGAGGCCCTGGGCAATTTCGCATCTGAGGCCGCATCTTTACCCAAGTAGGAAGTTGAGGCAGAGGGAGCAGGCGTCAGCCTCGGGACCAGATAGGGGAAGGGGGAGAGAGAGCAGAGCTCGGTCTGGGGAGCTAGGGCTCGCGCGGGAGATTCGGGTTCGGCGTTGGCGGGAAGGCGAAATCTCGGGATCTAGGTTTAGATATAACATTTTTTAATTATTATTTTATTTAGTTCATTTAAATGCTTCAATTCCATACAATTTTATTCATGTTTGAAACTATGGCAAAGTGCATGTCCTCCAAGTAAATCCGAAGTTTCAGACTTGCCAACGCTGTCTGTTTCGCCATCCTAGCTCGTTCGAACAACCTCATCGGCTATCCAGTCAAAAACGTCAAATTTGATTTTATTTAAAAAATCGACTTGCGGTCGATTATTTTGGAAAATTGACTTCAGTTTTGATTAATTATGAAATGTTTAAAAACGTAAGTGACGTGGATTTTGGAATTGTGGTGTCCGTATATCATGAGTGTGCCTGGAGGTTACCATGGGTTCCCTAAAGCTTGTAGATCTTATGGGTACTCGACTTGAATTTTGATACGTTGGTTTTAATTAACTCAACCAAGCAGCAAAATTTTGAAACCACCATATTAAGTTGCAATAAGTCAAGAAGTGGTTCGAATTTCTAATTGGCATTGGTCCCAGTACTAGTCCTCTAATATAGTCAATCAGAAAATCTTAACGGTAGATCCTAGGCTCTATGAAGAGGAAGAGACCTCACAAAAAATGAGGTCAACACCTGCATTGGCTTTTACCTATACTAAGGTGGCATACTTCAAATCTTATAAATAGCAACGCACCCCCGCACACCCCTCATCCCCAAAACCCAACACATACATCGATTTGTACTTTAAAAACTTCCCAAATAGGTACGACTCTTGGTTCAAATTTTAGGGTAAGGAGTTATAAATCTGCAATTATTAAAAAAATTATGGGTCATTATTTATTAACTATCGTTAACCACACCGACATAGCTAAGTCGAAGAGGAATCACATTTCCCAGTAGAAAATTACGAGCATCTGCACCTCTGTCCATTATATATAGCTGTAAGTCATAAAGAGATAATTAGCTTACCAACATAAAATAAAAAAAAACAACATTTACCGAAATATAAATGGCATTTAAATATACTACCTTTGTGATGATGCCAATGATTCGTGAACCTAAAAGAACAAGGATAAAAAATGACTTGGCAACTTAAGTTTAAGAAAATTTGTGTACATTCTAGTGAATTCTTATGTATTTACATAACTAAAACCTAAACTTCAAATTTAAAAAATGTGGCCTTACCTATGCATGAAAATGTGCATTTCATTTTTTAAAAGTTAAAATAATGTCATTTTTATGTGATATGAAAGATTTGGGTGGAATAAATGTAAAAATAAGGTATAATTGTTAGATATGTAAAAACATAAGAATTAGGTGTTATGTATGTAAATGCCCGTCTATTTTCTTTATTTTTCAAAACAATCGAATCACTCCACAAATGTACAATCCAAAGCATAAAAGGAATCAAAGCATCATAAATTACCATCTCGATCAGCAATCCGGGATATTTGAAGTGCATCAGAGTTTGATAAATCTGCATTTGATGGAGAAACTGTCAATATTATATGAGTTTCATGCTTAATAAATAATAATATGATTGTTTTGATTAAAGCTTCGATGTCACTTGGTTAATCGTCTACTGGAACCTTGTCATTCCAAACAAATCAACCAGGGTGATATTAAGAACATTTAGAGAGAATATCTTCAAACGAATTTGTTTGTCTAAAACTCCTTCGTTACCCCCAGCTATACAGTTAGTTTTTACATGTAGATATACTATTCAATTTCACGAAATCTTGTCGATCAATTTTTCTTTATGTGTATGTAGTTTTCAGTTAATATGTTTTGAGAAAGGGGTCGTCAAACAGAAATTGTCGGCGCATTTTATTTATATGTATTTAATTTATGTAAAAATAATTTTAATTTTAAAAGTACGAAATCAAACTGTTCTCAAATCCTTAATAGTTTAAATTATCGAATTGATCACAACGAGGTATACATCTATCCCGATGAATATATATATTACTCGATAGTGGAGCTCGATTAAACAAACTAATAGATTTATGACATTTGTTTGGTCTGCGAACCAATTTTATGTTGATCGACAAGTTCCCCTATCTAATATGAAAGAATTAAATAGGGTTTATATTATCTCGGTTCTTAAAATTCCCTACAAGGGCAAGCCCCTATATTTAATTACATCTTAAATGTCTCAGACACTTAAGAAAACTCTCAATAATGATCAGTGATTTATGCTTTCAAGAGTTTCAAAGTTTAAGATTTTCAAACAATTGGATTTTGAAAATTTCAATAGGGAATAGATCAAATTTAGAACAGTTATTTTTCGGAATTCAAAAGAAGAGAAGTAGGGGAAGTTGAGGATCCGAGAAGAATCTCGGTAACTTCCCAAACTATCCTATTGTTGGGTTTCCGTTTAGGATGATTATTTAATGTTACAATCTTGCCAATTTTAATTAATTTAGGACTTACATTTGTATGATATAATCACACAAAATAGCCTCGAAGATGTGAGAGTTTATGTTGTATCAAACGACTACCTCGGAGTCCTAAGTCCAGTTAGGGCTTAATTTGCATAACATGCAAATGCCTAAAGAGAAAGTGAGGGTTTATGTTGCGCTAAGCAAACTACCTCGAAATCCTAAAACAGGTTGTTTAAACTAAGGAAGGGTTAAGCTGATGAATACTTGTTTTGCTGTTGAAGATGGCGATGCTGCCCACCATGCTTGCTCCGAGCTCCTCGTTGTTGTAGAAAGTTTAGTTTAAAGAGATGGCAAATTGGGAGGTAAGAGAAGTCTCATGTCATAGAAGGTTAAAAAATCTAGGTGGGTTAATGTTTTATTTAAACCAAATGTTTAAATTGATTATGACTACATCGGTTAGGATCCTATGGTTCCCTCGTTCCGGCACCATCATTTTCATCGGATTCCCTTAGTCTATATGAATTTACTAAATCCAACTTAATGGATTCTATACCTTTATACTGACCGTGGGAGACATTATCAGCAACACGTAGGTTGCGTCGTCCAAGCTGCTTCCGTTCATCCAAGATGTGTTTTAATTTAGTTGTGATTGCAGTTTTGTTTCGTTGGTGATTAAATTTTGAATTGTTTAAACATGCTGGGTTTGATCATTTTCATTAATTTATAAATGCGGTAAAGTAAAGCTTTTAAATTACAGAATGTAAATTACAATAACTTAAATGCGTATCTGAAGGGTCTTCCCGTCATTCCTAACTGAAACTTAAGATTCTTGTTAGAACATTTAAATATTTGAAGGTGGCACTTAAATAACGCCGGGAAGAAGTTTTGGTCATCTACCAACCCTATGATGTCTAAGTTGAAATTCTGATAGTCTACCAAGTCCTAGAAATCCTAGGTGTGTTTATCAAATTCTATTTTTATCACTAGGTTCTCGTGGTTTGTTAAGGATGATTTTCTTCATCAAAAAACAATGAAGTCCAATTGTTCTTTCTAAAATATCCCATCAGGTTAGGGAAGTGTTCGGGGTTTAACCCATAACATCTTCTTAAACACTTTCGGGATTAATTTTGAGTTCAGTTAGTTTCATTGTGGTGATGAATCAATCATCCGACGTTTAGTTGAAGTTTGATTGTGTTTTAACTCTTGCTCAGTAGATTATGATGTTTGATTATTTTATGAGTAAGGTGACGATTCACTTGACACTTCGTTTATGAGTTATGAAAGTGAAAGCTTTTAGGGGCAAGTTAGTTCATTAAAGAACTTAACCGATTTGTTTGAAGTTGAGTAGATGTTTTAAGATTGTGTTTTAATTCAATTTATTTAAGTTGTTATAAATTAGCTAAATTGTCTTTAAGCTCGTTTTAGGTGATTTAGTTAAGTTGTCTTAAATTATTTTAAGTTATTTTGAAATTATTTTAAGTTTATTAAATTCTTTGAAATTAATTAAATTGTTTTAAAGATTAACTAAATTATTTTTACATTTAATTACTTTGAATTATTTAAATTGTTTTAAATTGTTTTAAATTAATTAATTAAATTGCAATATTTTTAAATTGTTTTAGTTATATTTGATTTAATTGTGTCGATTCGAAGTTGTTTTTAATTTAGTTGTGTTTTAAAGTTGATTAAATTATTTTAAAATCGTTTTAATTTAATTATATTTAAATAAAATTATTAGTTATGTCATTTTAAGATTATTATTATTTATTTATTTAATTATATTATTTTTAATTAATTATTATATATATTTTTTATTTTTTATTTATATTTTGTTATTATTATTATTATTATTTTAATTTAATTGATTATATTATTATTTTTTAATTATTTTAAACTTAATTATCTTAGAAATTATCTTAATTTGATTATATTTAATTTATCTTAGGAATTATTAGTGAATTATTAAGTGATGTTTAATTTCTAGTATCAATTATAGGTTAAGATTAATTAAATTAACATCTTCTAAGATCAAACCCCTTCATTTAAAAAAAAATTATATTAATCTAATTATCTTCCAAAAAGTTTTAAATTAAGAAATTATAATTATTTTATTTATGTTGGGAAAGTGATAAATGAGTTCCTACCATTTTAACCCTCCACATGTCAATCATCTAAAGAGGTTAATTAAGATCTTATATTACCCACTACCCATAATTAAGCTTACGTATTAGTTAAGGCTAAATTTAATAATTATCATTTTGCCCCTAGGGTTTATTCATCTCATAATTCATTAAACTAAGCTCAATTGAAATTGAAATTTTTATGTCACCTCACTCATATGACAATTAAGACATCAGAGGGAAAAATGTGAATTTTCTATTTTTAACTTAATTTATATAATTATTTTAGTAGAAAATATATATTTTTAATGAAAATCAAATAATATGACCATGGTGAAGTTTCTATCCCTAAGAAAATTATTGGAGGTTCCTACTGACAAGAGGAGAATTTGGATCAATTTTTGTGATTTTTTGAATTTCAATTTATTTATTATAATTATTTTCAGTTTTGGAGTGCTAATTAATTATAAAATAAAATTGAGATGGAAAAATTGTTTTTATATATTTTGTAAATCCCTCTGAGGCCAGAGAACTCAGAAAAACAAATTTTATATTTTGTGATTTTTCTTTGAATTTGTAGAATTATTTTAGTGAAAGGGTTGGAAAATCCATTTTTAAATGTTAAAAATTACCCTAGGCCTTTAAAAATTGATATCTTCATTTAGGAACTTAGAAAAAATATTTGGGTGGTTCCCAAGTGATTGGGAGACCAAGAGTGACATTTTGGTGAATTTTTTGTATTTTTGTGAATTTTAATATTTTTTAATTATTTAAATATTTAAAATGATTAAAAATGAATTTTTTATGAAAAATGTAATTTTATTTTTCTTAGATTCCTCCGATCACAGAGAAGCCCCAAAAGTGTTTTGGTTAATTTTTGAAATATATTTTGTGTTTTATGAATTTTTAGATATTCCAAATGGCTATGTGACTTAGAAAATTCATTTAATGAGTTAAATTAAATCCAATTGACTTTAAATTTTTATGTGAGATTTTCCTAACCAAAAATTACAGTGGAGAATTATTTTTGTGCAATTTTGATTTATATTTGCTTCTAATTAATTTAATTTCAATTTTAAGTGTTTAGGTTAATTAGGGTTATTTTTAAGGAGTTAAATCAAAAGATAATTTTTCTAGGGTCCTCTGGTCACAAAGAACTTACTATATTTTTCTAGGAGTTTTCTAAGCAACATGGTAATTATTATGATTAATATACCAAGAAAACATCAATAAATTAAAAATTAAAGATCTCTTCATAGGGATCTTCTATGACTTTGCAAAAATCATGGAAAATCCCCCATGATGTATAGAACAACATGCCAAAATTTGAAGTCATGGTAATATTTCTACATGCATGAAGAATTAAAATACCTAAAGCAATGTTTAATTGATTAAAAATAAAATACTTGAAAAAGTATTTTAATTTTAGTTTCACATGATTCTCCTATGTTCAAGGAGCAAGAGAGTATTTTTATTTATTTTTTGGAGTTTTCTAGACAAAGTTATGAATTTTCAAATTTTGGTGTCAAAAATAAATAAAAAATAATCAATTTCCCACTCAATCTACGTGTCGATCTCCTATTGGCCTGCGTGGTTTCCTGTGGCGGAGCATTCACGGACTGATTTCTGTCCGACTCTTTCTGGGCTGTCCATCTTCAACGCTTAATATCTTACTCGATTTTCATCCAAATTGAGTGCGTTTTTTTTTTAAATGTTCATCTAACTTAGGAGATCATATCCATATGGTGATAAGACATTTAAAAGCATGTAAATCACAATATATTTTTTTGTTCCTTTTTTTATTAAAATAAAAAAGAAGAATTTAGGTGTTAGATACGTAAACACATGATATTAAGCGGTGAACTGATAAATCCACAAGTCTTGTAGCATGCATGAGAATAAATGTAAATTTCTTTGTTTTTTTTTTTATTTTGAAAAAGTTTAGGTGTTAGAAATGGGTGGTATGCTTGTAAATCTCCATTTCTTTTCTTTTTTTTTTAGACATGCAAGTACAAAAGCATTGGGTGATATGCAAACCATAAGATTTAATGGCATGTGTTTAGAATAATAAAAGAGGGAAAATGACTCACCTTTGTATGCCTCGATCCAGTTGTTGCCTTGCCGGCGGAAGAGCTCGCCGGTGGAGCTTGCCGGAGAGATGGTTGGGTGAGTTTTCTTCCTTTCTTCTTTTTTTTCTTCTTTTTTTTTTTTTTTGGTTGGCTCTTGGAGGTGAGAAATGAGGAGTTTTGGTTGCCTTTTGAGTGGTTGTGACTTGGGAGAGATGAAGTGGAGTGAGTTGAAAGTGAAGAAGAAAAAAATGTCATATTTGTGTGGGAGAATAAAATAATGGAAGAGGGAGGTGAAAATCCAATGTGGATTTGGAACTTTGGGTAAGTTGGCTAGCTTGGGTTTAACCCCTTGGTCCAATGGCTAAGCTTGGTCCCAATATGGTTAGAGCAACTCCTAAGATCCTCAAGTGAGTTTAGGTGAGGTCTAGTGGTTTAATGTTTCATGAATGAGTATAATTCCAAGTGAAGGAAAAGAGGGAGTGGTCACCTCCCCTTGCCATTCTTGGCAAAATTGACCTTTGGATGGTCATGAGATGGCTTCATGTGTCATGCCATGATGCATATGATGCCATAGAATTGTTTCATGGAAATGGAAATTCCAATTCTATGAATTTTGAGGGAAAAATGCCAACATGCCTAATTTTGGTAATGTGCCATGCATGCATGTAAAGAGCGAGATAATGTCATGGAATGATGGTTGAAATGTTATGAGGTGATAATAGAATGAAAATATTTCATGTGGGCTTAATTCTGGGCTTTTTAAATTTGGTGAAGATGGACTTTTAAAATGTTTTAATGAAATGGGCTTTTAAATATGCACATGGGTATGGGTCATTTAACATGCACATGATGATTTTGATTTTTGAAATTAATTATGCCATGCTCAAATTGGATGTAAATTGTTTGAAATTGAACTTAGAAAAGTTGAAATTTGATTAGGAATTATTTTGGGACATTTAAAGGAATCATGAAGTTCAATTTGAAGGGAGTTTGGGCTTTTGGGCCAAACTTGGGCTTTTGGCTCAAAGAGATTTTGGGTGAGATTTTGATCAAAATTTGAGTCAAATAAATGTTGATTTTGGTTTAGAAATGTGTTATGAATAATTTAGAATAAGTTTGGGGTGATTTTGAATTAATTTGGGTTCAATTTGGGTATTTGGAGCATAAGGTTGATTTTGGGCAAATTGGGTTAACTTGGGCTAATGTTGAGTTAATGTTGGTTTGAAAGTCAATGGAATGTCAAGAAAGGTAAAAAATGATGTGATGAAGAGTTTTCAACATAATTTGGGTGGAAATTTTAGCTTTGGGTGACTCAATTTGATGGGTTTTGGCCATGTGGTATTTGGGTAAAAAATGGGATTTTGGACTTGAGTTAGACTTAGGAAAACTTTGAGATCAAATTGGGGGCAATTGAATGTAGAATTTTGTTTATGGGGATGTTAGGAAGAGTTTAGAATTTGGTTCGGGGAAAATTGAGTGGTTTTGGGTTTGATTTGGGTAGTTTGAGTCATGAGGTTAATTTTGGGCCTTAAGGGCAAATTTGGAATTTTTGTTCAAATTGGGTTAAATTGAAAAAATTAGGGTAAGTGGTAGTTGAAAAAAATGATGTGGAGAATATTTTGGAATTTTTTGGGATTTTCTGGGAATTTTTTGGAATTTTCAAAATTTTGTGCTAGGAAGGGCATTCTGGTCATTTTGGGGTAATTTGGGATTGTGGTCAAAATTCTGATTTAAAGACTCGAGGTGGTTTAGAAAGAAATTCGGAGTAAAAAAAAAAGTGTCCAGTGTCATTTTTTATTAATGTGGAAGGTTTTATGAACTCTGGAACGATTTTTTAAGTATGAGCTATTTTGGGTAGTTTGACAGTATGACATGTTTGTAGTCAAAATTCATCATTTGACGAGAGGAACGTTCTCGAATGATTTTTGGGGAGTTTGGACAACTCTGGACAGACTTGAGATTTTGGGCCTTTTAAGGATAATTGGGCAGTTTAGGGGCAAGGGGGTCAAAAATTGAAATTTTAGGAAAACGAAGATTGGTTAGAGGTGAATGGAAATGAAACCATTTTGGTCGAACCATAAAACCATTTTGAGCTTATAGAAGCCATGAAAGGACTCATTTTGAACACTTAATATGTGTTCCTAACCCTCTTAGCTAAGGGCTAGGGGTTTGGATCCATCCATATGAGTTTTCTAATGAATCAGGAGCCAAGATTGGGCAAAGATGGTTTAGGGTTTAGGATGTGTGTAGGAGTGTAGTGTGTGCAGGTTAACCATCACTAGACCACCCAGGGTTAGTCCTAAAGCCCGATCATCCTATAGGAACTCATCTTTGTCCTTCTACACATTGGTCTTAACCTTCCAAGTGATTTGGAGGTTTATGACCATCTATGTAGGATTCTAAAGAGATTTTAGGTTTGGTTTGAATTTCTAAATGGTGGGTTTCATTTCTAGTCTTCTAGGATAGTCAAGGAGAAGTCCTATGACTAGATCCTAAGCACTAAAAGGAAAGATTAGACCTCACAAAAAATGAGGTCAACAAACCTTGACCGATAGATAAAATGGAAATATAAACAAAAGCCATAAAGTTCATGAGTACAACAATAGACTTATAGAAAACTTGTCAATAGGTCAAAAAGAACAATTTTTGATGAATTAGGCACAAAAGCAATTACAATAACAGAAAACATATTTCATTGGCTGAAGAAAATACTCATTGCTGCATTGAAACTTCTGACATGGGAAATCTGCAACAAAATCCCTCAAAACCCACTAGAGGAACCCACCTATGAAGCACAATTTCTACAGAAATTTCCTTCTTATGGCTTTAAGTTTTAAAAATGCATGAAAGAATATGTATGCATACACTAAAAACTCAGCCAATGTATCAAAACATGCAGCCTACGAGGTTCGCGCATATTCCAAATAAAACAAAATAAACAAATAAATTAGGCGTGAATGATCTACAAGCCAGTAAACCAAAGTGTTGCGCCTTATCACCTGAACCTCACACCGAATTTCTCAGAAGTTGTAGAACCTCTTCCCAGGAATGTGTTGGAACTCCCCCCCCCCCCCCCAACTCCTCCACCTCGCCTGCTGGCACATCCTACATGTCAGGAAAATGCACCAACGGGCGTCACGTGAAAATATCAGAGCCACACGGCCATAAATCGCGGTCGATGAGTGCTTCCAATACGCTTGACACGTGCATTTTGCTCGCAGGCCAGTTGCCTCAGCAGGAGAGACGGAGGAGTGGGGAGAGTTCGTGCACATTCCCGGGAAAAGGTTCTACGGCTTCTGGGAAATCCGGCGTGAGATTCAGCTGCCATCGAATTCTTCCTCCCAGTCCTTGATCAGCGAGGACGACTCCGAGAGCACCGGAATAAAACCAACAAAAGCAACCATAGAATTATTCTGTTATTTCATATTATATACGCTCATGTTAAGAATACTTCTAGTAATTTCTTTGCAAATAAAATTATTCTTTCATATTACTTACCTTAAGGTAGATAGCTTTTATTTATTAGACAATAAATATATTCTCATCATTACAGACATTTTTCTTGCTTATTGTAATAGACTTGGAGATTAGCTTCAAGTATTTTTTGTTTATAAAAATTACATGTGATGCTAAAAAATAAATATAATGAACTACAAGCTGATTTTGAGCTGGAACGGATCTGAATAAGTCAATTTTAGAGTGACTCGACAGTCATAATATATTAAATAAATAATATTGATAGTATAACTTTTCATTTATATTTTATGATACATTATTCCATGATGTAAAATTGAAGCTAGAGTTCTCAAACAAGCCGCTCCAATGAATGACAAAAATATCCCAAAAGTGTAATGATCAAAGAAATCTCAAAAATTAAGATTATGAAAATGAGATCAATCACAACACACATATATAACATTTTGCAAAGGCGATAAGGTGAGTCAATGAAAAAAATTGATCGCACAATATGATATAATGTTTAAAAATTAATATCTTAGTAATATAACAAAAGTAATTAAGAAAAAATTAGCCTAACGTAAGATGGAGGAGGGTTTTAAAAGGTAAGAGAAGTAAAATGAATTTCCTTAGTTAAACCAAAGTAGACATTGAAAAATTATGATAGTTATAAAAGGTTTATGAGAGTAGAGGCATAGGCTATTTACTTACTGATAAGAAGATTGATACAAGAGTGATACATTATATAGGGCTATTAAATCATTCAAGAAAAAAAATTTAAATCATTTGGAAAATTTTTCTTTTTTTTTTTGGGTGGGGGCCGCGGGGGGAGGGGGGGGTGCGGGACTCGTTCATTTCGAAAATGAAATTTTCTTTAAAAAAAATTACAAGGCATTACTTTTGAGTGTTTCTATTTGTGATTGTTTTTATGATATCATTGATTCCCAATGTCCAATGAGATTTATTCAAACTATTATCTTGTATAGGATTTCATTGAGACTCTTTTGATGTTAAATTTTAAGAAAATGATGCTTACTCATGGACAACACAATGACTACTTTTGGTTGAGATGCACTGAAGCCTAAAAGGGGAAATTATCTTCTGCCTTGATATGATGGTTGACCCGACCGCAAACAACACAGTAATTTATGCTCCAAAAATATGTCATAGTCAATACTTTGACCCAAATAATAGCAGCTAGTGTTTATAAATAATTTTAGAAAATATATTTTACACACTAGAGGTACTACGCAAGTATACGTATCGTATCGCTTCAAGTAATATAGGGCTTTAAACAAAAACCCCAGATTTGATCCCACGAGGAGATTTATAGATTTTTAAATATTTTATTTTTATGTATTTCTTTTAAAGTTAATTTTTGATTTACTAATAAAAATAAAGCAAGACTAAATGTAATGAGTGATGTAAATATAATAAGCAACAACTTTCTTCCTTTCAATTATTCCAAGATTGTTTTTTTAGATAATGTAATATTCGTGGAGAATGTAAATTTATGGTATTGTGTCAAATAGAAGCAGTCCTATTCTTTACCTTCGTCTCGATAGCATAAAGAACATTGACTAATCTATAAATCAGGTCTGGATGTATTGTTAGTAGAATGGGTTGATATAGGCTCACACTACTAGATGTCCAAGGGTGGCTATGGTCGGCCCTACTAGTGACCCTTTCCCTCTCTATAAATCAAATTAAAATAATTTAGCCTGTCACTCTAAAAACTTTTTAATTCTATGCCCTTTGAATACTATTTTCTTATTTATTTGCACTTCACATTAAATAGCCCGCACAAGGCCTTCGACTACCCAAGGAATCATGTGATATCCACTAGTTAAGAATTCATCTCCTTCTAGGTATCAAAACTCTTCAACAGATTTTAACAATTTAAATGACCAATTTAAATAGTAAAGTAAGATCAGATGTTAATATCATCACAATGTTTTGAAAATATTTAATTTTTAATTCTTCAACGAATTTTATCTTATCTTATTTATCTTTTCATAATTGAAAGGATAAAGTAAACTAACTACTCAGAACACAATGAATTTAAATAACAACACATATAAATAAAACTTTGAATCAAATTATAAATACTTATCTCAAATGTTTATCCAACTGAACCTCTGATTCCTATTGACTCTAAAGCAAATGAAAATAGATTCCAACAGCACCAACTCTTCTTAAAATAAACTCTAAATAAACTATACTCACTAATTTATGAAGGAAAGTAAACTAAAAGTGTGGCCCTATATTCTAAATTATCTATCTGCTAAGGGGCTCTGAGAGACTCTCCTGGAAGGGACTCTCATTTCTGTAGAAATGGTCTTCTATTTATAGGCTTCAAGGGTTGCCTCAAGCATCTCTTCAAAAAGTGTCCAGGTTCAATGAATCATCTAGAATATGTGTCTTGCGCCTAGGCGCCGGACTCCGCGACCAGATCTTCACACCTCTTCACTTTGGGTCGCACCTCTTCGCGATCTAAACCGTTTCTGAGCGTCCAGATACAATGTATCACATGTCCTATAATCAATGAATAACTGTCAATCTTCTAGAAGGTCCAATAACCGCTCTAATCGTCAAAATAACCGTCCAAAGTAGTTACAAAATCTTATCCGTTCTGGTATCGAGCTGGCGCTTAGGCGCCGGATTCTGGCGCCTAGGCATTTTTAAATTAACATTTAAGTATGTTAAATAACATTTAAGTAAGTATTCTAAATACACGTTTAAGTGAGAAGCGTGGCAAAAATTAACATTTAAGTATGTTAAATATATTTTTAAAAAAGAGAGAATATGATGATCAAGTTCTAGGGTGAGCTTGATGGTTCAAAATGGAGAAGAGCTTTGTTAAGTATCATGTAAAAGGAGAAGCTCATGAACACTTAGAAGGTAAATTTTATAAAACTATAATTCAGTCAACAATATTATATATTTGAGTGTCTGCCAGTAAAAATAAAAAATAATTAAAGGGATTATTATATTAGAAGTCAAATAATAAAGTCATTGAATTATGGAATTGATATAAGATGCATCTATCTATTCAATATAAGGTAAGTGAAAATATATTTGCATTTGACATATACAAATAATTATAAAAGACACCAAATCTATAAAGGATTAGAAAGAGGAAATATGTAGACCTAAGATAGCATGAATAGAAGTTGTTAAAAAAGATTTACAAAGAATAGTTAACACCTCAAGTAATGTAGCCAAAAACTAATTGGGACGAGGCTAATGTTGAAGATGAATTATGTAAGGCATGTTTATCTACTATGTTGAACTCAAGATGATATCTACTAATAAAAATACTACTTCAAAACATAGATAAGGTGTCAATAACAACTACCATAAAGAAACCTGACATCAAAATTATTCCTTGCATTCATTTACAAAGATCTAACAAAAAGATCCACAAAGTTTTCACCTTGCATGATATAATTTTGATTCTTGAAAGCTTTTGCATCAGATTTTCAAAGAAATAGCAACGAAGAGTATAAAACTAAGAGAATTCCATTTAGTAAATGCAATATTGACAAAGAGTGCTTAGTTTAATATTGAGAGAATTCCATTTATGTAATACAAAAGATTTGGGTGGTAAAATGTAAAAGCAAGGTATAGGTGTTAGATATGTAAAAACATAACATTTGGGTGTTATGCATTTAAATGCCCCTTAATTATCTTTATTTTCCAAAACAAACACACCACTCTACAAATGTACATCCTGATTTGTAACATACAAGCATAAAAGGAGTCAATGCATCATAAATTACCATCCAGATCAGCAATTCGGGCCATTTGAAGTGCATCAGAGTTTGCTAAATCTACATTTGCTGGCGAAACTTCCAATATTATACAAGTTTCATGCTTAATGTACGATAATATCATTGTCATGATTCTAGCTTCGATGTCACTTAGTTGATCGCATAATGAAACCTTTGTTATTCCGAGCAAATCAACCAAGGTGATATTAAGAACATTTGGAGAGAACATCTTCAAACGAATTTGCTTGTCTGAAACTCCTTTGTTTCCCTCAGCTTCAAAGTCAGTTTCAGCCTGTTGATTTACTATTCAATTTCGCGAAACACTGAGCGATATATAAAATGGAAATATAAACAAAAGTCATAAAGTGCAGGAGTTAATACAACAATAAACTTATCACTATCACTCGCTTTATAGCCTTAGTATACTTTTTGCTCCTAAAAAATTAATTTAAAGGTAAAATTATCATATATCCCTTATGAGTTTGATATATCATTCATGTAATTTGCAATTTTACATTTTTCACCATTTTTAGTTCATTATTAAAATGACTATTTTACCTTATAGTTATACGATATATAATACATATTGGTGGATGTTGTAGTCAACAGAGTTGAGTGACCCTTAATTAAAGGTAAATGAGAATACAAATGAAGAAAAATATGCCATTTATTTAGCATATCCTCCTTTAAATTAAAGTTCAAGAAAAATATGGTTGAGATTGATTGCAACTTCAATTCTTCCTTTTGATAAGTTTGAACATGGTAGTATAATACCATTATTAAAATAATTAAATACAATGCATGGACACTAGGCTGTCAAAATAGCTCGTTGTTCGTGAACAACTCATCTTTGGCTCGTTAAATAAATCATATTTGAATCTTTTCTTAACAGAGTCGGGCACGAATAAATTTTTCAAGCTTGAATTATAAAAGGCATAATAGTTATTTTAGCTTGAAAAATGAAAATTATATATACTATTTATATAACAATATATTATACAAATTTATATCTAAAATATAAAATACCACATCTTATGTGTTAAAGAAGTTTTGTGTCTCTTATTACATATGAATGGTGCAGCTCGAGTGCAACACTCTACATTTTCTCATAATTAATTTACACGAGTCAATTTCGGGCCGAACAGGAACAAAAATCTGTAAATTGAGCGAACACAAGCATGTTCACGAGCAATTTCGAACACCAACCAATTTCGAACTAAATTACTTCAAAACGAGTCAGAGTTCACATGAAATGCTTAAATTTTTATAAAATAAAATTGAATGTTCTAGTTGAAGAACTTAAGTACATAAGTTTACTAAGAAAAATAATAAAGTGAATGAAAATTTAAAATAAAATAAAACAAATTAAATTACCTTAATGATTACGCTCAAACATACCTTTTTTAGTTACCTCCAACATCTTATTTCTTGAAACATCTTTTCATTGCAAGTTGTTTTTTTCTAACCTCTTCATCATCTTAAAAGCTTAAGATAGATACATAGATATAAGGTCTTAAAATGTTTGGTTTATTTATAATATTTGCTTAGCATTCTAATTGTGTGAACTTCATTTAAAAGGTATCCAAGGCACACACATTGTACACATGCACAATTTTTTGTTATTTTAAACAAGAGACAAGTAAAAAAGGTACATGAATTCATGCATTAATAACAAGTATCACATTTTTAAAATGAACTTTATATATGATTATTCTTAAGGTTACAATCATTCTAATTGTGTGAACTTCATTTAAAATATATTCAAGGCACACACATTGTGCTCATAGACACATTTTTTTTTAATTTAAAAAAAAAGAAGAGCAAAAGGCTATACCACTTCATGCATTAACAGCAATGATCATGTTTTTAATATGAACTTTCTCTATGATTCATTTAAATTTTGAATAAAACTACAATTTTCCTCCTTTATAATTCAATCATTATTTAAACATAATGTATGAACTATGTTCAAAACATAGTTCGGAATAAGTCAAAAAGGTGTTCAAACATAGTTAGAATAGCACGTAGAGGTACGTGCGGAGCCCAATCCACGGGAGACACGTGGAATCCCGGTGGAATCCCGCAATAACGCGCAATAACACGGGAATAACACGAGGGAATATTCCTCGTGTTACTCCGCGGTTAGCGGTGTTTTGGGCGGAATAACACGGGGAATATTCCTCCGTGTTATTGCGATAGTATTGTAACACAGAGAATATTTCCCCGTGTTATTCCGAGTTATTCTCGTGTTATTCCGCGTAGTATTGTTGTGATTGTGGTGGTGTTATAATACCACCACAATAACGCGGAATAACACGGGAATAACACGAAGAATATTCTCCGTGTTATTCCGCGTTATTCCCCGATTTATTCCGCCCAGAACACCGCTAACCGCGGAATAACACGAGGAATATTCCTTCGTGTTATTCCCGTGTTATTGCGTGTTATTGCGGGATTCCACGTGTCTTCCATAGATTGGGCTCCGCACGTACCTCTACGTGCGTAGTCCGGACGTAATATTTTTCCCTTAGAGCCGGTGATAAAATTCTGACTAGCTATGGGCCATACATTTGCTGGAGGAAGATGCAATGGTTCATAGAAGACCATACCTTACATCTGGTTCTTCAGCTTTTGCAGGAAACACAATAAGCAAATCCATGCAGAAAGATCTCAAGGTAGCGTTATCCTGACAATATTTCAATACTTCTTAGTGTTTTAGCTTCCACACTTAATTTTGAATAAACTAATTAATATAAGAATTACATAAATATAATTTTGTTGTCTAATGGAGGCAAATTGCTGATGCCTAAAAAAAGAAATTATTTGTGAATGTTCTTATTTTCCTCTATTTATTTTTTGTAAGACATTATGGTGAGTACATGAGAAAAACTTTAGTAAACACATTAAAGATTTCTGCAAGTCCTCAAAATCTTAAATTAGTAGAACTGCTAAAAGTTTCTTCAGTTCCCTTTAACTCAATTGTTTTAGAATGTAATTTAGTAGTAAATGCTTTATGTAGAGAATTTCAACTTTGGCTTTTAGTTTCTCTCTCAGCTTTAATAACTACTTACCAAGATTTAGCTTAAAATATTGACTCAATTTTGTCAAAATCTTGTAACCAAACAGGCACCATCTATATAGTAAGGGTTTTTTTTAGGGGTGCCATCAATAGCAGGATAAGTGTAATGCAATCAATTCATTTTAACTTGATTTGCAGGCTGGCCATCAAGTACAGGAAGATACTGGAGAAGAGCTTGGAACAATAATACCAGAAGTCATAGCCAAGGAATGTGAATATTTGACATGAGGAAAAAGATGATTGTCAACACATCAATAATGACTTTTCATTATTAAATAAATAATCACAATGCAATATGAAATATAATTTTCTAATTCATAGAACTGTTTTAAATCTAAGAAGTTCTCCTGCTTGAGCTTTTGAATTGAGATTGTCGCAAGCTTTTACGATCTTTTTGTCTAAAACATGAGTAGGGGTGTAAACGAGCCAAACACGAGCGAGCCAAGGCTTAGCTGGTGTTTGGCTCGTTTATATTTCGAGCCCAAAAAGTCTGTTCGTGTTCGGCTCGTTCGCTTAACGAGCCGAACACGAGCTGTTCACGAACAAAAAGTCGTTTTGACAATCCTAATCACTTAACCATAAGATGTTAAAGGTTGAGGCAATATTTAAGAATTATAGTTTATATTAAAACATCATTTTACTCTATTTTAATAATTTTTATTTTCTTTACTTAATTAATAATTTTAATTGTTTATAAATCTTTTAATTTTTTTCAAAATACTACTCATTAATAAATACATACATACATACATACATACATACATACATACATACATACATATATATATATATATATATATATATATATATATATATTTATATATATATATATATATATAACTGAGAAATAATATTTCGAGCCAAACGAGCCGAACATGAATGAATAAATCTTTGTTCATATTTGGCTCGTTAACGCTTGTTAACTTAGAGAACGAGTCAAACACGAGCTTCTTAACGAGCCGAACACAAGCTGTTCGCGAACAACGAGCCGTTTTGACAGCCCTAAACATGAGGACTGTTTGTTAACTATGTTTGTGTACCATGCAGCGCAAGATGATGTGCCCAATTAACATCATGCATTCTTTATAATACCATAAAAAAAATATGGTGTTAGATATGTAAATAGAGAGTGGAAAATCTTCCTTTTTTTAAATGAAGATCCTCTAGCAGCAAGTTTGCTTGTTTTTAAGTTGCCGCAACACTTTGAAAAATTAAATCATGGTGGATAAGCATCAATATTCCAATAATAAGTGGAAATTATATATCAAAAAATAAAATAAAAATTTATGAAAATGTTATTTCATTTGAGTGCAGTTAAATACTAATAATGATTTCAGTATTCATTTCATGCAAAATAAATATAAATATGTTTATTTTCACAAGCAATCAAAAATCAAATCTTCCCAACTTATAGAGTATAGGCCACAAATCTAATATCAAATCTATCACTATCAGATTTTGCAAAAGAGAACAACACCTTTCTTCACAACAGAAAACTTTCAAAACCTAGCATTACAATATTTAAGTGGGTACAACAACAACAACAACAACAAAGCCTTAATCCCACTAAGTGGGGTCGGCTACAATATTTAAGTGGGTGTGACACAAAAAATCAGCTTTAGGAGCTCATCTCCAAGAAAAAATCAAGATTAGTTGGTGCTTCAGGAAAGCCCTAAGCATCCACCTGAGGATAAGAAATAGGTCCATTGGCATGAGAGCCAGGGTACAGGGAAGACAATTGTTCTCCAAAGTGATCTCCTCGATCTTTGGATCATCGGCGAAGCAGTGTAGGGTGAATTGTAATTGTTCGATGCCGAGTAGAACGAAGAAGATAGGCCGTGGACTTTAGGCAAGACGGTTGAGTCGAAAACAAGAGAATAACCCTCCTCCACAATATCCGCCTCGAGTGGCACTTCCTCGAGCATCTGGGATCAAAATAAAGCAAGAAAATATAATATTAAGCAATCTATATTAATGATTCAATCGATTTTTGTTCTTCTAAAACAAATTCTTGGCTCAACATATGTGTGTAAAGATGCATAAATACAATTATACATAGTATTTAAATTCTAAGCAGATTTTGAGCCGGTTCAACTCAATTAAGCTTAGCTCAAAGTCAACCAGAAGATTCGACTGAGCCAAAAATTTGGCTCATGACTCAACTCAATCCAAGGTAAAAAAGCGATTCATTTAAAATAACAGACCCAAGCAATGATTTTTGGTAAATTGCAGTCAGATAAAAGTGTTACCCTGTAGGCCTGCTGCAGAATACTGAGTGTTTCCCTCATCATTTTTCTATTGGCAGCTATATCATCTGGTTCTCGAAGCAAGTCATCGAAAAGATTTTCTCTAGTTTAAAAGAACAGACGTTAAATGTGCTTAACTTAATTAGAATTAGTCTAAAATCACAATAGCATAAAAAAAGAAATCATGATGAATCTAAGAATAAACTTATTAGACTAGTAATTAAAATTTATTTTGGCAATTATCTGTAAAGTTTCCTGATAAAAACATCGCGTAGCCCTCTTTTTGTATGATTCACCTGAACAAGTAGACAAATAGTTAGCTATTAGAAAAAAATTTGCAGAGCAAGATGTACAAGATCTATAAAAATTTCGAAATCAAATTGGTGAAAAATAACAAACCAACATCACAAAAACTTAAGATTGTAACATAACATTCATAGAAGTAAAATTGTATTACAATTTAGATAACATCAATGAAAGGATCCCATTAAAAAGAGAGATTTGCTCTTCAAACCAATGTTTTGAAAGTTAGTTTATGTGTTTTTGACAACTCTTCAAACAACATCAACTCACTCATTGACAAGGTGAAGAACACACAAACTAATGTAAAAAAAAATAAAAAATAATAAAAAAAACGGTTTTATATATATCTTTTCTGTTGAGCCACCATCTTTGAACAGTAGACACGAGAGTCGGTTATGAGATTCGCCGAAAGAGATAACAAAAAAGTATCACGACTTTTTTGGTTAATATTACGTTCCTTGGTCAGTACCAAATCAATCCACAAACAATAAATCGAATGAATGTTGCACAGATAAATAAAAAGTGACAATAATTTATAAAATTCGCCCATTTAGAGTATAACAAAGTTGAATGCTATGAAAAAACTCATGCATAAATGAAACAAAGGGACATTTACATACATACCACCAAATTCTTACGCATTTACATATCTACAATCTAAATTTCGATTTTTATATTCATACCACCCAAATCTCATATCACATCAAAAATATTATTTTAACTTAATAAAAGAGAAATAAACCTTTTCATGCATAGGTAGGGTGGCATATATTTAGAAATTGAAATTTAGGTATGAAGAATACAAACTAGGGGAAACGACAGCTAAATCCCTTATAAATATACATGATCTCCACCCAGTCTATCGTTATGAAACGCTTCTAATATGCAAATTTCACCTTGGAAAGCAGTGGATCCAGATATATATCACAATTAATTCTGATAGCACAAAGCAACAAAAATAACAATAAATGAAATTATGACTATCATCAGTATAAGCCATCGGACAATACGACATAATATTCCGATTCTGCATAATCAAAATGTAAAATAAATTACCATGAAGTGCATAATTGTCTTAGGCACAATATCTTCAATTTGTTTCCTGACGATATCATAGTAAGATTTCAATAATAATTTTGTAATGGAAATCTCCAAAGCCTCCTGCTCCGATTGATTTTCCGAAGGCTTCAAGATGACTGGAGGCTATATTGTAGCAAACCACAGTTTAGAGCCTGTAAGAAAGTAATCTAATTGCAAAACTTGAGAGCGAACATTGAGTTCAATAGAACACTAACCTCTTGTGGTTGGATCATGGAGAGTGAATGTTCCACATTGTGCGAAGGAACAGTAGTAGACTTATTTAACGAGATTTCTTTTGCTAGTGCACGGTTCTCACTAACACCAAAAATGGACGAAATGCCCAAAATGGGTCCACTTCCGCTTGAACTTCCTGAAATGTTTGAAATTTTATATAGTATATAAAGTTGATTCTGTGCATAAAATAATTGATAGATTCATATATTTTCTCAATGGATTACCGGCTAAACCAAGTCTGTCAGAATCTGAAGGTGTTTGCACTCCCTATTCCAAATTTACATAAAAGAAAAATAGATTTTATAAGTGATAAAATATTAACTAGTGAGATTCATGCTGAAATAAATGAAATATTTGAACGATAGCAAAAAAAAAAAATGTTTGGAAGATAAAGGACTTAAAACTAGTAGAACAAAGATTGAATACATGGTAAGCAACTTTATGAGTGATATTGACAATTGTCAATCAATAAAGATTGAAGATAAAGTGATACGTAGGTGTGATAAATTTAAGTATGTTAAATATATTATTAGAAAATAGAGAATATGATCAACAAGTTTAAGGGTGAGCTTGATGGTTCAAAATGGAGAAGAACTTTGTAAATATTATGAGGAGGGGGGGGGGGGGTTGATGAACACTTAGAAGGTAAATTTTATAAAACTATAATTCAGCCAACAACGTTATATTTTTGAGTGTTTGCCAGTAAAAATAAAAAATAAATAAAGTGATTCTTATATTAGAAGTCAAAGTATAAAGTTATTGAATTATGAAAATGATATAAGTTGCGTCCATCTATTCAATATAAGGTAATTGAAAATATATTTGTATTTGACATATGCAACAAATTTAAAAAAATTACCAACTCAATAAAGGATTAGAAAGAGGAGAAATATAGCCTAAGTTAGCATGAATAGACGTTGTTCAAAATGAATTAGGAAGAATATTTAACACCTCAAGTAACTCGGCCAAAAAAAAAATTGGGACAAGGCCAATGTTGATGATGAATCATACAAGGCAAGTTTATCTACTATGTTGAACTCGAGATGATATCTACTATTAAAAATACTACTGCAAAACATAAATAAGATGTCAATAACAACTACAATAAAAGAAACCTGACATCAAAATGATTTTAAAATGATTTCTTGCATACATTTACAAAGATTTGGAAAAAATATCCACAAAGTTTTCACATTATCTGATATAGTTATGATTCTTGAGAGCTTTTGAATCAGCTTTTCAAAGAAATAAAAACGAAGTAGTATTAAACTAAGCACTGTATCTACTAGTTCTAAAGAGTATTTTCATCAAGAGTGAGAAAGAAAAATAGGATGAAGCTCATAATGCTAGTTATGTACTAGCCTCCAAAACTAGAAATTATTAAGATAGATTAATGAGATAACATGTACCTTGGGTCTGGAAACTGATGCTGCTAACCTTGAAGATTTGACTTCTTGTGAAATCTCCACAGCCTTATTTGATATAGTTTTGATTCTTGAGATTTTTTGAATCAACTTTTCAAAGAAATAGAAACGAAGTAGTATTAAATTAAGCACTATATCTACTAGTTCTAAAAAATATTTTCATCAAGAGTGAGAAAGAAAAACAGGATGGAGCTCATAATGTTAGTTATGTACTAGCTTCCAAATCTACAAATTATTAATATAGATTAATGAGATAACAAGTACCTTGGGTCAGGAAACTGATGCTGACCTTGAGGCTTTGACTTGTTGTTATGCAATCTCCACAGCCTTGTTTTTTCCAATAAAATTTGGATGTGAAATGTTTATACAATCTATCTGCAAAAAATTGCATATCAAAATGACAACATGGACAGAAGTTTCTAAAATCATTAAGAGGCATTTACATTCATACCACAACATTCCTATATATTTACATACATACCACTCAAATCTTTAACATCATATAAAAAAGACCCCTATTACTACCTTTTTCAAAGTGAAATACACATTTTCATGCATAAGTTTATAACATGAAAGTGTTATCCAAATTTAGGTATATGTAAATACATAAGAGTTGTGTGATATGTAAATCTCTCAAATCTTAAATGTAGAAATATTCAAAAGTAGAGATTGTGTAATCAGATGCAAGTACTACAGCAGTTTAAGTATGAAATGCATACAATTAATAATGATGTAGAAACTGGATAGTATATCTTTGTTGAATTAAATGATCAGGTTCTTTTCTTAAGGTAATTAAAGCAAATGCAATCTTATCATAACATATTAACACTGATAAATTAATACAATACCTCCGTTTCAATCAGATGGGTTATCATGATTTGTGCTCGTTGAAGTCCTTCTCGTAAGAAATCTCTAATTACCTCATCCATGCAGTTCCGAGAAAAGGATATTGATGGAGCTCATTAGTTAAGCTGCGGTGGCTCATCTAATACCAGAACAAAGAAACATATGAATTTCACTATTTCTTTGTAAACTATTGATTCTTCTTATATACAAATGATAGATGCATGGTAATATACCTTAATCAATTCATCATAGATGAACTTTGCACATTGAAGGCTTGGAAAGAGTAAACAACCAATCTGCCTTCTTACAAGAACTTCAAATGGCACCTAATCAGATTCACAATTGGGGTAAACGCTTCTCTTTAGAAGATTTGAAATGAAAGAGAACAAAAAACAGTTCAGTCTCTTCATTCTAGTTTCAGAAATGGATTCACCAATAAATACCTCAGGTACAAGCAAAGCACCTTCAGGATCAGCAGCATTCTGAATAGCCATACGAATGTCCTCGTCACTAACATCCTCAAAAGGATCAACTTCCTGCAAGTAAAATGGAAATTACCACCTTTTCTTCGTTGTATTTTCAAAAGTAAATTGCCAATGAAATTAAAGTATTGAAGAGTCCACTTAACTAAAATAAAGCTTTCAGGTTAAACATTAAATCCAAAGAAAATTGTATGAAACAAATATTAATACAATAATATATACAATGCAAGAATCTAAATATGATTAGCACTTTTGCATGGTCTTGAGGCAAGTCCAACCTCAAAACTCTTCAAAAAAATTGACTGGAAAATATAATGAATCCGTGCCCCACTAGAAAGCTCCCCTATTAATAATTCCTCATTTTTCTCCTCAATCACTGAAGTAAAAGCTGCACAAAAATCTAGCATTTAGATTAATGAAAAATAGAAGACGCTTATTGCAAGCTCCAATTAGTTCATTATATTTCAAAAGGCATGCATGAAACAATGCATGACTTATGATTAGATCAATAAGATTAGTATTTTTTTTCATAGCAAGATTAAAGAATATATAAAAAGAAAAATCACCATTACCTTCACAATATTTTTTAAAAATGCTCAAAAGCTTCACGCCCTGACCAGCCTGTAGAAAGAAGTAATACAGAATAAATGACATTTCACTGTACGAACAATATAGATGCATATTTTTACATTTATGTGATCAAATATATAAGAGGCTGAAGAGTGTCAAAGTAAAACCTAGAGTAACAAAATATCAATAACAGTTCTTTCAATGGAAAATGAAGTTATAACAATGACGGTAAGTAGGAATGCAAGTTGATTAAACTTATATATGTATAAGAGAAAAGCTCCATAGCATTGCTCTGGATTCTAAGAAAAATCATCATGAAAAAGCAAGAAAATACACCACCAAAAAGTCATATTTCATACCACGAGAACAAACTAACATTTTACAAGATTTTGGCAAAACAAAAACATACAATATATCAAAACATGAACAACATCCAAGATTTGTTTCAAGATCCAAAACAATGATGGCCCAGGACCATGGAGCATGATGAATTAAATGCATAACCAGATCCAAAAAGTTGAATTACATTTTTGCAGATATAAAAAAAACATACAATTTAGCACCATACGCACATCAAGTGAGTTTTGTTTCAAAATACAGAAAAAAAACGGCTCAGGACCATGGAACAAGATGAAATTAAAGGACCCACCGCATCCAAAAGATCAAATAACATTTTTTGCAGAAAACTCATAAAGACTTGAACAAGGAGACAGAATCAGTGTTACAGGGTCAAGTAGAAAAACAAAGTTGGTGTCAAAATCAGAAAAGACGAGTAAACCAAAAATAATATGATTACAAATTTTTTAAAATGATTTGAAAAAAAAAAAGATTTGATCCCTCAGGCCGCACTTATTAAAAGAGAATGAAAAAACTGATGGTTATGTAAAGCCAATACAAAATACTTGGGACAAAGCTAATGACGACGAAGACCAAGAAAGTGGAAATTACGTGGGAGAGAAGAATTAAGGTAGTGATGATTTCCCGCTCCAATGATGGTGAGGAATCGATCATGAATAACAAACTAATATGACTCGTACTCCTACCAAAATAAGTGCTACATATTATAACTTTTTTTGGTTCTACATCATAAGAGAGACTTAACATCCTACCTTTATGGAAAAGAGAGCTTCGTAATGTAAACAATGAGTATGGTAATGATTCAGCTTCCTTAGCATAACTAAGCTTATATTAATATGACTTAAAAGGTGGTTGAATCTATAGCTATAAGTTTAACTTAATATAATTTATAAATTTAAATTTCTTTAAAAAAATTCTGACATTGGATTGAGAATTAAAAATGATTAAAAAAATTATGTTAGGACTGACCGATTTTATATAACTGGAACCTAATATTGCCCAATTCGGTCCTGTTTTAAAACAATGATAATTATTTCTATTTTTGCTAAACATTCATCTTATTGAGAGAATATGAAAAATTTTATTTAATCCTCTCCTCCCACACAATTTGTATTTGAGATTTTTATGTCAAACTTCAACAAATTCTTTAAGCACCATATGCCTGCAATAACTAGTCAGGAAAAGCAGCATGCACAAACCATAATTTCAAGAAAAAATTGTGATTTTAAAGGCTTGTGCTACGAAAGCATAAAAGAAATGGGTGTGTTTTTAAAATTACCACAATAAGCTTACAAAGTAACTAAAACACAAGAAGTATGTTCATCATTTAAATAAATTATGCTTTATTTGTCAATCTAACTGTAATATTAAATAGCTCATTCATATATAACCTAAGGAAAACAAATTCACCGCAAGTAGAGTTATTCACTATATAAGTGGGTAGCTTTCATAAGTTCATATTACAACAAAACAAATATCAAAATTACTTTGTGAAGGGGAATACAACGACAAATAAAATAACAAAATCAAGCGGTTGTTTGGGATGGTGCAAGTAATAGACCTCCCGTATGGAAGAATCTACCACTTCTCTAAGCCAGAATGAAATCATAATTTTGAAATTTGAACTTCAAGATGCAACATCTAGTACCGGTCATACCTTTGATTCTACAACATCCCCATAGGCAGCATGCTTCTTTGCCATAGCCATCAACTGAGAATTTATGTGAGATTTCAATCCTGGAAGAAGTGACCGGATATGTTGCACTAAAATCTAAAGAGAAAAGAATCATTGCAAATAAATAGCAAGTTGATTAAATTTTCGTTAAAACCCAATAATCTTACGAATGAAGAATCAAATAAAATTCAAATAGATGGCATGTTGATTAAATTTTGTTGAAAAACAAATATTCTTATGAATGAAAACTAAATAAGCTTCAAGAAAATGCCATTAAATTGATTAGATATCAGGCTTCTGAAAGTTCAAATGTGAATAGCAAAATAGCAAGTTAATAACATTTTGTCATAAGCTTTACCCAATCAAAGCATATTAAGAACACATAAAAAATTAATAAATAGAGCTCACCTGATTCAGTCTATTAGCTAATTTTGGAACTCCACAGCAATGAGAAAGACCACGATATACCAAATCAGCAAAGATGTCAGGCTTAGACTCGAAGATTACAAAAATGCAGAAGGAAAGCTATTAAAGCTAGTAATTGCAATAATAAAATTCACCAAGTTGCTAATTACATACAGGCTGACGTCTAAAGAATGCCTCTTCATTGGCCAGAGCATCTTTTATGCTTCGATTTAAATTAATGTCCTGAATACAAAAGAAAATTAGAATCATCAGTAATCAAGAGTGTAGCTAAGGTTGCATAGGAGTTTCAGGAAGCCTTAAACGAGCACAAATTTCACAAATAACAATTTTTGAACCATAGTGTTGTTCAATCGGAAGATTACAACACAATAGTACCTCGGTAGTAAGAAACATAGAAGCATGTTTTATAGGGACAGTTACATACATACCACCCAATACCCGTTTATATACATAAACTTTACTTTTTATATTTATACCTCCCAAATCTTTCATATCACATCAACAAACCACCATTTAACTTCTAAAATGTGAAATACATGTTTTCATATTTAGATAGCAACTTTTAGAAAATGAGATCCACGCTTGCTGCCCCTTCACCGGACAACCATCATTCTGATTTGTTTTCTTCTTTGCTGCTCCTCACTGTTTCAACCCTCCACTTCGCTTTCAACATAATTACAGCACCTCTTTTTGCTATCCCAACGACCTGCAACCCAATTCAGACACTTACCTCCACTCCCGGACCACCTAGCCAACCTTTACCCATGGATCGAGCTCGAGTGTGATTTTGTGTTGTGTTTGTTGTAGAACAATCCTTTGTTTGATAGTGTTCGGCTCATTTTCGCGAGAGATAAAAATATTATATATTTTATTCATATAATGATATAATATATAAATATAAATATACCCTATGCTATTTTTCATATTTATTTAAAAGAGCCAGTATAAGCAAAACACGAGTTAAAAAACAACATGAATACTTTTTTTCTCGAACACGAATGGACTGTTAATGAACCATTTCGACATAAATCGATTCCGAAGCAAAAAATATAAACAAGTCGAACATGAACACGCGTTGAGTTTGCTCAAACTTGGCTCGTTTACATCCCTACATGGGATGTCATATTCATACTCATAGCACAAGATGTCTAGTTTGTTGCATTTGAGAAAATTAAATTATGGTCAACAACACATGCTACAAAAAAAAAATTAAATAATCTGCATTGACCTGTTGCTATACTAAGATGACATACTCCACATCTTATAAGTAGTCCCACATCCCCAAAACCCAACACAAATACATTGATTTGTACCTTTAAAACATCGCAAAATGAGTATGACTCTTGGTTGAAATTTTACGGTATGGAGTTATAAATCTGCAATTATAAAAAAAATATATGGTTCATTACCTGTTGACTACGATTAACCACACCAACATAGCCAAGTCGAAGTGGAATCACATTTCCCAGTAGAAAATTATGTGCGTCTACAACTCTGTCCATTATATCTAGCTGTAAGTCATAAAGAGATGATTAACTTAGCAAAACAAAAAAAAAACATTTACCGAAATATAAATGACTTATAAATATACTACCTTTGTGATGACGCCAATCGTTCGAGAACCTGAAAGAATAAGGATATCAAAAATATGACTTGACAATTTAATTTTTAGAAAATTTGCATACATTCCACTAAATTCTTATGTATTTAAATAACTAATACCTAAACTTCAATTTTATATATGTGTTAGATATGTAAAAACATAAGAATTGAGTGTTATGTATGTAAATACCCCTTAATTTTTTTTATTTTTCAAAACAAGCAAATCACTCGACAAATGTACAATCTTAATTTGTAACATACAAGCATAAAAATAATCAAAACATCATAAATTACCATCTGGATCAGCAATCCGAGCCATTTGAAGTGCCTCGGAGTTTGATATATATGTATTTGCTGGTGAAACTGCCAATATTATACAAGTTTCATGCTTAATGTATGACAATATGATTTTTCTGACTATAGCTTCAATGTTACTTGGTTGATCGCCTACTGGAACCTTTGTTATTCCGGGCAAATCAACCAAGGTGATATTAATAACATTTGGTGAGAAAATCTTCAAATGAATTTTCTTGTCTGAAACTCCTTTGTAATGCCCTGCTTCACGATCAGTTTGAGCCTGTAGATTTACTATTCAAGTTCACGAAACACTGACCAATATATAAAATGGAATATAAATAAAAGTCATAAAGTGCATGAGTCAACACATTTAGATGAATTAGGCGCAAACGCAATTAGAATAAAAAAAAAACATATTTCACTGGCTGTAGAAAATACTCATTGCTACATTGAAACTTCTAGCATGGGAGATCTGCAATAAAATGCCTCAAAACCCAGTAGAGGAATGTACCTAAGAAGCATAATTTATGTAGAAATTTCTTTTTATGGCTTTAAATTCGAAAAATACACGAACTATAAATACAATATATACACGACAATGATCTACAGGTGCAGAGTGTTGCGCCTCATCACCTGAATCTCAGATCGGATTTCAGAGAAGTCATAGAACCTCTTCCTGGGAAAGTGTGAGAACTCTCCCCACTCCTCCACCTTGCCTGCTGGCGCATCCGGACTGCGAGGAAAATGCACCAGTTGAATCACCAGCGGGCGTCGCGTGCAAACATCAGAGCCACACGGCAAGAAATCGCGGCCGACGAGCGCCTCCAATACACTGGACTTACCGCTGCTCTGGCTCCCCACCACCGCCACCTGCGGCAAGTCGATCGTCGACGAACTCCCCAGCAGCGCGATGATGTCCTGCAGCTTGTTCACAATCGGGATCACTGAGCTTCCCACAGGTCCCAGCGCCGACGCCGACATTTCCGAGAAACACAAACCCCTCCGAACTATTCGAAATCTTCCGCCCGTTTGTATTCTGATATATTCTCCGTAAGGAAAGTTTTTATTTCAGATTAATACTTTCTTTATTGTTTCCTTTTAATTTTCTGTAACGTAAATAGCATTTTCTTATTTCATTTGAATGCAATTAAATACAAATAATGATTTCAGTTATCATTTCATGCAAAATAATATATATATATATATATATATATATATATATATATATATATATATATATATATATATATATAATATGTTTATGTTTCATAAGCAATCAAAAATCAAAGCTTCCCAACATACAGAGCATAGGCTATAAATCCTAAATATTAAATCTATCACTATCAGATTTTGCTGGGAAAGATACAGGACAAGGAAGGCATTCCACCTGATCCACAACGTTTGATTTTTGCTGGGAAACAGTTAGAAGATGGCCGGACCTTAGCAGATTACAACATTCAGAAGAGTCAATCCTCCATTTGGTTTTGAGGCTCAGAGGTGGAACAATGATCAAGGTGAAGACTCTTACAGGAAAGGAAATTGAAATGGACATCGAGCCCACTGATACCATCGATAGGATCAAAGAAAGAGTCGAGGGGAAAGAAGGGATTCCATCTGTCCAACAAAGGCTAATCTATGCAGGAGGCTGGCTGATGACAAGACTGCCAAGGACTACAACATTGAAGGAGGTTCTGTGCTTCATCCCGTTCTAGCTTTGAGGGGTGGCAACTAGCTGAACAACTATTGCCTGCATGAGGGGTGAAATGTAATATGCTGAACATTTCCTATTTTGAGTAGTAATTTGTTTCATTGGCACACTTCGTAACTATTTTTAAGCTTAAGTTTGGCTCATCTACTCTTATGCTCCAGAATGTAAATATATATATATATATATATATTTCAAAAGCAATAAAAAATCAAATCTTCCCAACATACAGAGCATAGGCTATAAATCCAAAATATCAAATCTATAAATATCAGTTTTTGTAAAAGAGAACAACAACTTTCTTCACAACAAAGAACTTTCAAATCATATCAGTCCTTTTAGTATATACTATTTTGGCATTAGATTGGCAGCAAAACTCTCCCTTTGATGAAAATGAAAATTTCAACAAATGTTCTAAGCTTCTAGTACCAATTTCAACAAATGTTTGTATCTTCTAGTACCTCATTTTATAATTCCATTACCTGTAAAAATACTAAAAAAAAAAAATTAAACAATGTGGACCTCATGTAATATATACAAGGACCCCATAGCCATACTTCTTGTCATATAAAATGGCAGTAAAAAAAAAAATCAGCCATAGGAGCTCATCTCCAATAGCAAAACAAGCTTATTTGCTGCTTCAGGAAAGCCCCCAAGCACCCACTGGAGGACAAGAAACAGGTCCATTGGCATCAGAGCCGGGCTACAGGGAAGACAACTGTTCTCCAGAGTGGGTTCATCTCCTCGATCTTCGGATCTTCGGCGAAGCGGTGTAGGGTGAATTGTAATCATTCAATGTCGAGTAGAATGAAGAAGATATGACCTGGACTTTAGGCAAGCCGGTTGAATCCGAATCAAGAGAATAACCCATCTCCATAGTGTTCGCCTCGAGTGGCAGTTCCTCGAGTGTCTGGGATCAAAATAAAACAAATATAATATTAAGCAATCTATATTAATGATTCAATTGATTTTTGTTCTTCTAAAACAAATTCTTAGCTCAACATATGTGTGTCTAGATGCATAAATACAATTATACATAGTATTTATATTCTATGCAGATTTTGAGCCGGTTAAATTCAATCAAAGCTTAGCTCAAAATCAGCCAAAAGATCTGACTTGGCAAAAAATTTAGCTCATGACTCAACTCGATCCAAGGTAAAAAATATATTCATTTTTTAGCAATATTGGATCTTATAGTTAAAATAATAGGCCCAAGCAATGATTTTTGGTAAATTGCATTCAGATAGAAGTGTTACCTTGTAGGCCTGCTGAAGAACCCTGAGTGTTTCCCTTATCATTTTTCTCTTGGCAGCTATATCACTTGGTTCTCCAAGCAAGTCATCGAAAAGATTTTCACTCGTTTAAAAGAGCAGATGTTAACTGTGCTTAACTTAATTAGATATAGTCTAAAATCATAAAAGCATAGAGAACAAAACCATGATGAATCTAAGAATGAACTTATTAGACTAGTAATTAAAAATTATTTTGGCAATTGCATGTAAAGTTTATTGATAAGAACATTGTGTAGCTCTTTTTTTGTATGATTCACCTGAACAAGTAGAAAAGCAGTTAGTTATTACAAAAAAATTTGCATAGAGCAAGATATACAAGATATATAAAAAATTTGAAATCGAACTGGTGAAAAATAACCAACCAACATCACAAAAACTCAAGATAGCAACACATCGTTCATAGAAGTAAAATTGTATTACAATTTAGATGAACATCAATGCAAGGATCCCATTAAAAAGAGAGATTTGCTCTTCAAACCAATGTTTTGAAAGTTAGTTTATGCGCTTTTGACAACTCTTCAAACAACATCAACTCACTCATTGACAACATTAAGAACACACAAACTAATGTAAAAAAAACAAAATCAGTTTTATATACAGTTTTTCTGTTGAGCCACCATCTTTAAACAGTAGACACGAGAGTCGGCTATGGGATTCATCCAAAGAGATAACCAAAAGGTACGACGATTTTTCTAGTTTATATTACGTGCCTTGGTCAGTACCAAATCAAATCCACAAACAATAAATCGAATGAATGCTGAACAGTTAAATAAAACATGACAATAATTTATAAAACTCGCCCATTTTAGAGCATACCAAAGTTGAATGCCATAGGTAAGGTGGCATATATTTAGAAATTGAACTTTAGGTGTTAGGTACGCAAATAAGAATTGAGTGGAATGCATCTATATCTTCCAAAAAAAATGAGACGGAAGTTTGAAGAATATCAAACTAGGAGAAACGACAGCAAAATCCATTACAAATATAAATGATGCTCCACCCAGCCTATAGTTATGAAACACTTCCAATATGCAAATTTCACCTTGGAAAGCTGTGGATCCAGATATATATCACAATTAATTCTAATAGCACAAGCATCAAAAATAACAATAAATGAAATTATGACTACCATTAGTATAAGCTTTCAGACAAGATGATAGAATATTTCGATTCTGCATAATCAAAATGTAAAATAATTTACCATGTAGTGCATAATTGCCTTAAGCACAATATCTTCAATTTGTTTCCTGACGATATCATAGTAAGATTTTAGTAATAATTTTGTAATGGAAATCTCCAAAGCCTCCTGCTCAGATTGATTTTCTGAAGGCTTCAAAATGACTGGAGGCTATATTGTAGCAAACCACAGTTTAGAAATTGTAAGAAAGTAATCTAAATGCAAAACTTGAGAGCGAACATTGAGGTTAATAGAACACTAACCTCTCTTACTTGGATCATGGAGAGTGAATGTTCCACATTGTGAGAAAGAATAGAAACAATCTTATTGGACGAGATTTCTTTTGCTGGTGCACGGTGCTCGCTAACACAGTTTAGAAATTGTAAGAAAGTAATCTAAATGCAAAACTTGAGAGCGAACATTGAGGTTAATAGAACACTAACCTCTCTTACTTGGATCATGGAGAGTGAATGTTCCACATTGTGAGAAAGAACAGAAACAATCTTATTGGACGAGATTTCTTTTGCTGGTGCACGGTGCTCACTAACACCAAAAATGAACGAAATGACACAAATGACGACATCCGTTTGAACTCTTGAAATGTGTGAAATTTCATATGGTATATAACGATGATTATGTTCATAAAATTAATTGATAGATTCATATAGTTTTTTTTCTCAATGGATTACCAACAGAACCAGGTATGTCAGAATCTTAAAGTGGTCACACTCCCTGTTCCAAATTTCCATAAAAGAAAAATGGATTTTATAAGATCAAAGGAACTCACTAAGTTAACATCAATATTTAATAACTAAATTGTCCCCATATTGAGCTGAAACAATTGAAGCGATAATCATATCTACTTGATTACACAAGTCAATACAAATGTCTCATAACACAAACAACACTTATTTACAAAAAGAATCATCAGTGCTTAACCAAATATTCAGAGCAAGTAATCAAACTTTGCTAACTAAATAAACTGACACTAGTAAAATCAAACATTATACAATGAATATAGAATTAGAATAGTCTTAAGTATAGTAGAAGAAATTTTTCTGCTAAAATAACAAAGAGAAAAGCATATACATATATATATATATATATATATATATATATATATATATATATATATATATATATATATATATATTCAAGAGCAACTCATGACTCCCTACGCATTAATAGAATAAAATATTACATAAGCGGGGAGGGGAGGCAGAATCCTATAGTAAAAAGATACAAAAATACAATTTACGCACACCTAAAGGGTTCCTCCTCCCGTAGTACAACTCGACACCAAGCAAAAGAGAAATACAAAGGAAACCGCATAACCCGAGTAAGTAACCCCAAAAGGCCGGAACCTAAATAGAATAAACATGATGTAAACGCGGCGAGAAATACGAGCACCCAAACACTGAAGATGCATAATAATATTTGATATGGAAATCCCAGCTCGATCCATCATATGCTCGATCCAAAATGTGAACTCTAAATCCATCTCTGATCTGACGACGGGCTAGTTGCCACACAAAGAAGGCTATCAAAGGTTATAAGAACATCCAAATGCTACATCACCCATGTCCAATTCACCTAGCAAACCGAGACTACACAAAGTAAGACTGGAAAACACTAAATAAATATCGTGACAGTGTAAATGGATAATAAAACCTCCCTGTGCGGCAGTAAAGCAAGAGAGGCTTGCATTTCTGGTTGAAAAATAAATATATATAAGCTGCGACGAGACGGCAGGAACCGAAGCCGTCCAATTAAAGATAATAATATAGGTGAAAAAGCTATCCTGTCACAATAATTCTTATATAATTATATATATATATAATATATATAATTATAGATAAGAATGAAGTTAACTAGCAGCTTAATAGCAGACTTAATCCAACGTCACAATAGACCCAAAAAAAAAAAGGATCCAGATAGTGTCGAAAGTCTTACAATAATCAAGATGCTATAACAACCATCTAGAATACGATAACAGCAGCAATTTAACCCAACCGATAAAATGGAAATGGCAATGAAATAGTCAAAACGCAATGCCCCAGCTCCCCAGATCCACCATCCAACAAATATATATATATATATATATATATATATATATATATATATATATATATATATATATATATATATATATATATATAGTTTCTGGAAATGTGGACGCAGCCACACTTATTAAGAAACTAGCAAAAACTGGGAAGCATTCAGAGCTCTGGAATCAGAAACCAATTAACTCCACAAATAATCAAAATCACAAACTAAACAGCTCTGCTAAGAACAAAAATGACTGTTCTGGCAGCAATAAGCCTCAAATAACCCAACCCCTCCTGCAAGGTCTCAAGGCTTTCAAGAACCAGCAGTCCAAGCTCGAATCCTTCAGCTCAGATGATGAATTTTGCGATGAAGACAAGGATGGGGATGATGAAGATGACCTCAACTTTCTGGGTCATAAGTTGAACCTTATGAAGCAGGTAAATCCAGTAAAGAAGAATGGTAAGAATGAAGCAGGGTCGAACCAGAACAATGGAGGGATGATGAAGCCTCCAAACTGCTCAGAACTGAATGGAGCAGCAACAAACACCAAGGTGATGAGTAATCAAACCATGACTAATGGGATTATGGGATTTGGAGCACTTCAAGGTCTCAATAGTGGCTTCCCTTCCACTGTTACTAACTTCAGTGGCAGCCATGGCAATCCTTCTCTTCAAGCTCTCAGTAATGGCTTCCCTTCTACTGTTACTAACTTCAGTGGCAGCCATGTCAATCCTTCTTCCATGATTATGAATGAAAGCAGGTATATGCAGCCGCAGGTGATGTATAATAGGTCTCCTCAGATTCCTCCCTACACTGGCTACTACCCCTACCCTTACTGCTACAACATTAACTACTGCAGTAACAACATGAGTCATCCATTAGAGGTTTGTGGAGCTTTCAGTTACAGTAGTGATGAGGACAAAAGCAGTTGTTCTGTTATGTGAGTTGAGAGGAAGGAGGAGGGGATTTCTGTAGTGATGTGATGAGTAGTACTGTTCATTTGCCTATCCTTTTTTCTTTTTTTCTTTCTAGTGATGGTTTGGAATAGTGTTCTACTTTAGTTGCACTTAAAATTATGTTTGCTGTAATACCTGTTTTGACTTTTTGTGTCAGCAAAATTGAGTCTTTGTGACCAGTGAAAAAATATATATATATATAAGGAAATATATCTGTATATATGAGAGAAAAACTCCAAAGCAGCCAACTTCTAATCAGAAACATACAGCAAGCACCTAAACCATGTAAGAGTCAAAGCACTCTTCCAGCAGAAATCCAAAAGGTGTCAATAATAACTACCATAAAAGAAACCTGGCATCAAAATGATTTTTGCATACATTTACAAAGATTTGGCAAAAATATCCAAGAAGTTTTCACCTTGCCTAATATAGCTTTGATTTTTGAGAGATTTTGCATCAGCTTTTCAAAAAAATAGCAACGAAGCAGTCTTAAAATAAGAACCATATCTACTAGTTCTAATAAGCATTTTCATCAAGCGTGAGAGAAAAACAAAAGGAGCTCGTAATGCTAGTTATGTACTAGCTTCCAAAAATCATTAAAATAGATTAATGAGATAACAGGTGCCTTTAGTCTGGAAATTGATGCCGCTAACCTCAAAGATTTGACTTGTTGTGCAGTCTTCACAGCCTTGTTTCGTCCAATAAAATTTGGATGTGAAGTGCTTATATAATCCATCTGCAAAAAATTGCAGATCAAAATGGCAACATGGACAGAAGTTTCTAAAATCATTACGAGGTATTTACATTCATACCACACAATTCCTATATATTTACATACATACCTCTCAAACCTTTAACATCATATAAAAAATACCCCTATTACAAATTTTTTACAAAGTGAAATACACATTTTTCATGCATAGGTATATAACATGAAAGCATTATAAATATTAATATCAAAATTTAGGTAGATGTAAATACATAAGAGTTGTGTGGTATGTAAATCTCTCAAATCATAAATATTGAAATATTCAAAAGCAGATATTGTGAAATCAGATGCAAGTGCTACAGCAGTATAAGTCTAAAATGCGTACTGATGAAGAAACTTGGTAGTATATATTTGTTAAATTAAATGATCAGGTTCTTTTCTTTAAGGCAATTAAAGCAAATGCAATCTTATCACAACATATTAACACTGATAAATTAATCTACTACCTCAACTTCAATCAGATGGGTTATTTTAGTTTCTGGTGGCTGAAGTCTTTCTCGTAAGAAATTTTCAATTACCTCGTCCATACACTTTTGCGTAACAAAATATTGATGTAGAGCTAAGCTGTAATAGCTCATCTAATACCGGAACAAAGAAACAGATGAGTTTCACTATTTCTTTGCAAACTATTGATTCTTCTTATATACAAATGGTGGATGCATGGTAACATACCTTAATCAATACATCATAGATGAACTTTGCACACTGAGGCTTGGATCGAGTAAACGACCAATCTGCCTTCTTACAAGAACTTCAAATGGCACCTAATCAGATCCACAATTGGGGTAAACACTTCTCTTTAGAAGATTTAAAATGAAAGAGAACAAAAAATAATTCAGTCTCTTCATTCTAGTTTCAGAAATGGATTCACTACTAATTACCTCTGGTACAAACAAAGCAACTTTAAGACCGCTAGCATTCTGAATGTCATACGAATGTCCTCATCACTAAAATCCTCACAAGGATCGACTTCCTGCAAGTAAAATGGAAGTTACTATCTTTTCTTCGTAGTTCTTTTCAGAATTAATTGCCAATGAAATTAAATTATTGAGATAAGGCGTTCACGTTAAACATTAAATCCAAACAAAATTGTATGAAACTAAAAATTAATACAACAGTATATACAATGCATGAATCTAAATATGATTAGAACTTTTGCATGGTCTAGAAGCAAGTCCAACCTCTAAACTCTTCACAAAAATTGACTGAAAAATATAATGAATCTGTGCCCCACTATAAAGCTCCGTTATTGATAATTCCTCATTTTTCCCCTCAATCATTGAAGTAAATGCTGCACGAAATCTAGCATTTAGATTAATGAAAGATGGAAGATGCCTAACAATGCTTCCAACTTAAAAAGTTTTTTGGCTTTAATTTGACATATGTAAAACCACATAGAAAGTTCTAAGATATACATCTGTGAAAATAGTTTAATTTAGTAAGTAGGGTTCCAACAAAACCACTTTGACTATAAAAGAGATCTTTATAAATCAGGTAGCTAAATTGCAATGCACTAAAATCTCAGTTTGATGGTTAACCATTCTAAGATGTGTCCACATTGCATCCAACACGCAAGTCAAGAAATAAAGAAAAAGAACTACAATTACAAATTCAAGCTCCCAGATAGTTCATTATATTGTGAAAGGCATGCACGAAACATTGCATGAGTTATGATTGGATCAATAAAATTAGTATTTTTTTCATAGCAAGACTAAAGAATATAAAAAAAGAAAAATCATCATTACACTCACAATATTTTGTAAAAATCTTCAAAAGCTTTACACCTTGACTAGCCTGTCGAAAGAAGTAAAACAGAATAAATGACACTAAGCTGTTCGAATAATATAGAAGCATATGTTTACGTTTATGCGATCAAATATGTAAGAGGCTGCAGAGTGTCCAATTAAATTCTAGAGTAACAAATGTCAATACCAGTTCTTTCAATGGAAAATGAAGTTATAATAATGACAGTAAGTAGGAATGCACAGTTGAGCAAAGTTATATTCGTGTAAGAAAAAAGTTGCCTAGCAATGCTCTGGATTCTAAGAAAAATCATCTTGGAAAGGTAAGAAAATACCACCAAATAGTCATATTTCATATCAAGAGAACAAATCAAACATCTTACAAGGTTTTCACAAAAAATTAAAAAAAAAAACATACAATTTAGCAAAATATGCACATCATCTGAGTTTTGTTTCAAGATTCAAAATAATGATGGCCCAGGACCATGGAGCATGATTAATTAAATGAATCACCACATCCAAAAAATTGAATTACAATTTTGCAGATAAAAAGAGCATACAATTTAGCACAATACCCACATCAACTGAGTTATGTTTCAAAAATACAAAAAAATAATGGCTCAGTACCATGGAACGAGATGAATTAAATGACCCACCATATCCAAAAGATCAAATAACATTTTTTGCAGAAAACTCTTAAAGCCTTGGACAGGAAGACAAAATCAATGTTACAGGGTCAAGTAGAAAAACAAAGTTAGTGTCAGGATCAAAAAAGACATGTAAATAAAAAATAATATGATTACAAATTTTTGAAAATGATTTGAACAAAAATGAATTTGATCCCTCATGCTGCACTTATTAAAAGAGAATGAAAAAATAATGGTTATTTAAAGCCAATATAAAATACTTTGGACAAAGGTAATGATGAAGAAGACCAGGAAAGTGCATATTATGTGGGAGAGAAGTATTAAACTAGTGCTGATTTCCTGCTCCAATGATGTTGAGAAAACGATCATGAATAGCAAACTAATATGACTCGTACTTCTACCAATATAATTGCTATATGCTATAATTTTTTTTAGTTCTACATCATAAGAGAGGCTTAACATCCTACTATTTTGGAAAAGAGACTTCGTAATGTGAGCAATGGGCATGCTAAGGATTCAGCTTCCTTAGCATAACTAAGCTTATATTAATATGACTTAAAAAGCTTTTTGAATCTATAGCTATAAGTTTAACTTAAAATAATTTATAAATTTAAATTTTATAAAAAATGATTCTAACATTGGATTGAGAATCAAAAATGCATAAAAGAATATGTAAGCATAAACTTAAAACACAAACCAATGTAGCAAAACAAGCAGCCTATGAGGTTCACTAGGATTGGTTTTGTTTTTGGAATTTCGTTGCTCCCAGATATTCAACTTCTTATTATGAGCGTATATATTTCGTTGCTTACTCTCATAATCGTCCTTACTGATGTCGGCCGCTTAAAGTTTGGAAAGCGTTCTTTTGGAAATTTAATTTAATTTATATATATACGCATTGATTTTTGAAAATAAAATTTTAAATTTTAAAATATGAGAATTTGGAAAGGACGGATCTCATTCGTTAAGTGGTTTGAATGAACGAGCGCAACATCGCAAGTAACGCATCTATCCCGAAGAATAGACACCCTACTTGACAATATCGCTTGATCAAATAAACCACAAAATTCATGACATCCGTTACAGTGCGCGAACCTTTTATGTGGACCGACAAATTCCCTATTTAATACAAAAGGATCAAATAGGGTTTATATTATCTGGGGTCTTTAAAACTCCCTATAGAGGCAAGCCCCTATAGTTAATTACCCCTCAAATGACCGAAGTCACCTGAGAGAACTCTCGATTTGAATCTCGGGTTTCTATCTTCACGAAGTCAAAGGGTAGGGTTTTTTCAACGAAATTTGAGAGTAAGAAATCCAATAGGTGAAAGGTGCAAGGAGGAACATTTATTTCTGGAGTCAAAGGAAAGAAGGGTAGGGGATGTCACAGATCTCGAGGAGGACCTCGAGGACATCCCAGACTATCCTATGGTTGGGCTTTACATTTTGGAAAGGAGTTTATTTTAATTTCAATCCTGCAAGTTAATTATAGGGATTACGCTTGCATAATGTCTGGCTATGCAAACTACCTAAAGGACAGGAGGATTTACGTCGTATCGGGCGACGACCTCGGAAACCTAAGCGGATTAGGGCTTATATTGCACAGAAGGGCTGTGCAAAGGCCTAAAAGAAACAGGTGAGGGTTTATGTCGCACGGGGCGGACTACCTCGAAACCTAAGGCTTGTTATTTAAACTAAGGGAGGGGTTTTGCTGAAGAAGACACAGGTTTTGCTGAAGAAGATGGCCGTGCTGTCCACCGTGCTCCAAGCTCCACGTCGTAGCAAGAATCGCAGTTTAGATTAAAGATTTTAAGTTAAAGTGAGCATGCAAGTCGTTTATTATTTTTATTGCAACAGTGAGTGTGTGCAACAGTGGCATGAGTAGCAAAAAGAAAGCAGTAAACAGGAGCATGCTAAGCTATGCAGGAAGTAACATGCTATAATAGGTAAAACATGCTTGAGCGAGGAGAAAGTACGGGAAGTGTAAAACATGCTTAAGCAAGTATATGTGCTTGGAAGTAAACATGACTAAGCTTAAGCAGAGAGTATATGCTGAAAAGTAAAATATGCCAAGCAGGTATAATAGTAAGGAAAGTAAAGACTGTCACAGAAGTACCGTATGCTTTGCTTATCCTCGGCGCGCTGTTACCTGTTTATTATCATTTTCATATTTTTCTTATTTCCTGCAGAAGAGTCATTAGCGCAGAAAAAGAAGCAGGAGTAGGAGTAGAAGTAGTAGGTAAAAACAACCTAGCTAAACAGGGGTACTACGGTGTGTAGAAAGAAGACAAAGTACGTAAACCTGATAGTAAAAGCGAAAGAAAGACGGCAGGAAAACGTCGAGAAAACGAAGAAAAATCGTAAAAGAAAACTAGGAAATCGAGAAAGCAAGAAAAGAACGTCCGTAGAAAACTCTGAGAAAAGTAACGAACGAAAACAAAGCAAAACCGTAGGAAAACACGGAAAACACTAGAAGAAACCTACAAGTGACCCGTAAGCACGGTGGTGTTTCGGACTCAGAGCTGTGCTAATGTCCGGACTTGAGTGCTGACTACTAGACCGACTTTCTGCAGAAGGCAGTCCTAATCCGACTCGAATAGTCAACCGTGGACCTTTATAAATCTTCACACATTTCATTTTTTGGTTTTCATGCAAGCCAAAACTATAGGTAAGTAGGCTGTGTAGCGGTGGAGGCAATTTTGTATTTTTTCAAACATATGTATTTTTGTTTTAAAACATTTCAGTCCACAGGTTGACTATCCTAATAGGACTAGGTCTACGAACATTAGACTGTCGGCAGTAGAAACCCCAAGGACGGTCGAACGGTTCCGTGATTCCTGCTCTACTCTCTACAGAGTCTCTGAGACAGGCGGCCCCATTCTATGGCTCTCGTAATTTTTCTCGTTTTGCAACCGCATCACTGTCCCCACCGCACTTACAGCCTTGCTTGATGGCCCATATATAACCCAAGGAGGTTATATATGCACACCTACATGTCCCCTGTATGTGTGTGGGTTAAGCCAAGAAACAAGGTGAAAACTAGGGACGAGGGGTCAAGGAAAAGGAGAGAAAAGACAAGTAAATCACCCCGGACTCCCGACCGACCTCACGTGTCCTATAAAAAGGACTAAAGGCACCTCGACACTCTCGGAGAAGGTGAGGACTAGACCCCTAAGAACACACTCCCTGTTTTCCCAAATAGCGGTAAAATCATAAATGAAGATAAAATGAAATAAAATAAAGAAAAGAAGCGCTGCTGCCCGGATGCTGGATCCCGGGTCACTAAACTAGGGGTACTACCACAAAGCACCAAGGCCTAGCCCCTTCACTTTCCTTTCTCTTTTTTTTTACTCCAATTTTCATTTCATGCCACATATCGGGCCTCAAACAAATACTGAAACAAGGGCCACGAACATATAAACATCAACTTATCCAATAATTGCCACAACTCAGCAGCCCCACCTAAAACCAAAGCAAAAGGGAGCTAAGGGAGCCAAACCCGAGAGGCAACAAGCCACAAAACAGCCCCAGCAAGAGGGCAAAACCGAAAGTAGCAAAGAGGCAAAACCGGCCCATTCAAAGGGCAAAACCGATAGTAGCAAAGAGGCAAAACCGGGAATAGCAAAGAGGCAAAACCACTTTCACACATGCAGATTTTACAAACAAGTCATGCGAAACTTCCGAAATTTTCAAATAAACCGTCGAACATCTCAGATTTTCCCACAAGTGGGCACGCTAAAGTTTCAGAATACTCCTACATGTAACTACTAAATTTCAGATTTCCATGGATCGATAAACTGCAATCCTTTCACAAGCAAGAGCATAATACTTCTCAAATTTTCTCAAATATCCGAATAGATGCTCCTAGGTGCTCAAACTTTCAGATTTTGTAAAAGAACACCCAAAATATTTCAGGTTTTGCAAAAGTATCATTCCAACATTTTCAGATTTTGCCAAAATATTTCAGATTTTGCAAATGAACCACGCAAACTCTCAGATTTTTCAAATCAGCCACCTAACATTTCAAATCTTATAAATGAAGCATACCTCCCCCTTTTATCTTTTTTTTCTTTTGAAATAGAAAGAGATGAACAATAAGCTCATAACCAACATATACTTCCAAGCCATTCACAAGAGCATTTGCAAGATAAACATCAAACCATCATATTCATTTCTTCTCTTCCCCTCAGCATTTCAGATTTTTGCAAAATAGAAACTCAAGTATTACGAACCTTGAAGCATAGAAAGCATCACCTTTTGAGCACATATGTATGTAACATGAGTTAAAAAGAAATAACAATATTCATGAAGCATGTATAGAACATTACTTTGACGAAAGAACTAAACCACAAAGTGGAGGGGGAAATGTGGAGCCAAGGGAACTCCAAAATACCCTCTAACTCATGTCAACAAAAGAAATTAAGCCATGCCAAATTTCATGAGTGAAATATATCAAGCATAAAGGGGTGAAAATAGAGAAAGTATGGCCTCCAACCTTCAACCCAACCCTTTCCCTTCTCTTCTTTCTTTCTTTCTTTTTTTTTTTTTTTACAAAGAGGCAAAATCCCAACATTTTCAAATGGAACAAGTTGAAGCTAAAATAATATTAGAAAAATTAAAGTAAGCCATTTAAAGCCTCTGCTTAATGCTTGGGGCTCCAACCTCCATGTAAAACATAAAGGGAAGCGACGTGCGATTAGGGTCTCAACCCTACATTTATTTAATGTCATCCTCCATAGGCCAAAAGAAACTTTAAAGCAAGCAATAAGGGAATTAAAAGAAGCTAGCTAACCGCATTTGTCACCAAGGGGAAGCTTCATAAGTAACGAACAAGCCAAACTATAGGGAACGGGGAGTTATACCTCAGCGGCTTTTTTCTTGTCGAGCTTTGCCCCAGAGAGAACAAAACCTCTCCAGTCTTTCAAATCCACCCACACACAAGATGAAGAAAACCAAAAACAAAAAGGGCAGCACCTCCCCACTCAACAAGAGAATCAGCCAACCTTAGACCCCTCCTTAAAATGGGGTTTTTATAGGCAAAAGAGAGGAGAACCCAACCCTTTACTTACCTGGAGGTGAGCCAAACCAAAGGAACCGGGAGAGGCGACAAGCTGCGCAGAGAGGAGTGGCGACAGAAAGCAGAAGTGGCGGCAGAAGGGGAAGCTTTACCAGAGGCGCGTACAAAAAGGGGATCACGAGGTCGAAGCTTCACGAGCTCGGTTGGGACGATCCGCGCCTGGGTGCGGCTGCTCGCGGGAGAAAATGGAGCGGGGCTCGAGCTGCGACCGAGAGAGGGACGCTCGGGCGAGGGAGCAGTGACCGAGAGGGAGAAAGCTCGGGCGAGGGCTTCACGTGTGCGTGCGTGAGGCGTGAGTGAGGGAAATAGGGATTAGGTTTTTTTAAAAGGATTTTAAAAGGATTTTTTTTTTTAAATAAAATAAAACTTATTTTAATAAAATAACGACCAAATTTCTCGTCGCAAACCCGCGCTCAAAACATAGCAAGTTACACGTCATTTCCTAGCAAATTCGACGTCCCGGACGCAACGGCGCAGTCCGTTTCGCGATCCGAGGTCGTTCGGAGAACCTCGTCACCGGTCGAGTCGAAAGTGCGTCAAACTCGATCTCGTTGAAATTCTGACTTTGATGGCGCTCGTTCTGGCATTCTGAATTCTGATTCTGATCCGTCGCGGAGAATTTGAAGACGTCAAGGCTGTGGCTCGAGGAATTTGTGCTCGGTAGTGCAGAAAGTGTGCACGAGGCTACCCTAAGGTCCAGTGGTCCTATAGGAACTCAATTTGGAGTCCTAACGCTAATTCCAACCTACCAGCTGTGAGCAAGAGGTCAGGAATTCCGTCCGGGATTCCAAAAGAGTGTCGAAGTGGTTTCAAGCATTCTAAGACGAGGTGGGTCCAGTGCTAGGAATCTAAGATCGTCGGGGAAGCTCCTAAAGCTAGAACCCTAAATCCTAGGAGGAAAACTAAACCTCGACAAAAGTGAGGTCAACAACTGATCAAGGAGTGGGAGGAATAATTTGATGGCAGAGGAAGCAGTTTTCGGCATGAACACGACACCACACAGTACCTTCGTCATCCCAACAAGCGACGTCCGGACCCATTGGGAGCAAAGTGTTGCGCCTCATCACCATCTCACACCTGATTTCCCAAAAGTCGTAGAACATCTTCCCGAAATGTGCAAACTCTCCCCACTCCTCCATCTTGTGCTAGCTGGCGCATCCGGCCTGTATGAGAAAAATGCACCAATTGCAGCACCCGCTATCGTCGCGTGCAAATATCAAAGCCACGCGGCAAGAAATTTATCATGATGCCATGGCTTATGGTTGGGTTTGATTTTTTTTTTTCTTAAGTAAATGAGAGGATGTCTCATGACATGGTAGAGTTGGCCTTTGATTTAGTAGGCATTTGGAATTATATTGGTGGACTTTTGGCATTAGGCATGGTGGTCTTGGTTATTGAGCTTGGTTTTGGGCTTGGATGATGGACTTTGGATATGGTGGGATTGGATTTGCTTTTGAATTTTGGTGGATTGGGGGTGGATTTGTTTCATATTTATATCTAAATGTAAAACACCACATCTTATGTGTTCAAGCGATTTTGTGTCTCTTATTTCATATGAATGGTTCATCTTGAGTGCAACGCTCTACATTTTTTTCTAATTAATTTAAATGAGTCAATTTCGAGTCGAACACGAACAAGAATATGTAAATTGAGCAAACACAAGCACGTTCACGAGCAATTTCGAACACGAACCAATTTCGAACTAAATTACTTCAAAACGAGTCAGAGTTCACATCAAATGCTTTGAATGTTTATAGTTGAAGAATTTAAGTACATAAATTTACTAGGAAAAATAATAAAGTAAATAAAGAAAAATTAAAATAAAATGAAACAAATTAAATTACCTCAATGGTTATGCTCAGACATAACTTTATTTAGTTACCTCCAATATCTCATTTCTTGAAATATTTTTTAATTTCAAGTTGTTTTTTTATTGCTTCGTTATCATCATAAAAGCTTAAGATAGTTAAATATATATAATGGCTTAAAATATTTGGTGTATTTATAAAAATTGTCTAGCATTCTAATTGTGTGAATTTCATTTAAAAGATATTCAAGGGCACACACATTGTACACATATGCACACTTTTTTGTTATTTTAAAAAAGAGACAAGTAAAAAAGTTAAATGAATTCATGCATTAATAATAATTTAACATTAACTTTATCTATGATTCTTCTAAAATTTGAATAAGGTTACAAACATTCTAATTGTGTGAATTTCATTTAAATTATATCCAATGCACGCACATTATACACATATGCACAATTTTTTATTATTTTAAAAAAGAGAAAAGTAAAAAAGTTACATCACTTCATGTATTAGCAACAGTTATCATATTTTTAACATGAACATTCTTTATGATTCTTTTAAATTTTGAATAGTATTTAACTTATATATTTCATGTTTGACTTTTAATCTATTTCTATTTGAATTCATGTGTGTATACATAAAAATACATTAAATATGCTATTTGTATAAGATATGTATCTATTATGATATATTTTTTTGAATTATTTCCATATTTACATAAAAATTAATAAAGCCAAACTCATACAAACTGTTTTCATAATCAATTATAATAGAAGATTTAATTGCAATTTGCCTTGACCTTGTCATTTCAAGCTATCATACTTTGTCTTAATTAACATCATGGATTCCTTATATAGCTATGAAAAACTGTTGTGTTGGATATGTAAATGGAGAAGAATTGAGTGGTATAAATGAAAATTTTCCTTTTTTAAAATGAAGATCCTCTAGCAGCAAGTTTGCTTGTTTTTATGTTGCCACAACACTTGGAAAAATTAAATCATGATGGATAAGCATCAATATATCATGTTTATTTTTCATAGGCAATCAAAAATCAAATCTTCCCAACTTAAAAAGCATAGGCTACAAATCCAAAATCAAATCTATCAATCTATCACTGTCAGATTTTGCAAAAGAGAACAGCAACTTCCTTCACAACAGAGAGCTTTCAAAGCATAGCAGTCCATTTAGTATAATACTACTTTGGCAAAATAGATAGCCTGCAAAACTCTCCATTTGATGACGATGAAAATTTCAGCAAATGTTCATATCTTCTAGTACCTCATTTTACAATTTCATTCTGCAAAAATACTAAAAAATAAAATTAAGCAATGTGGTCCGAATCAATAGTAACCCTTCTCCACAATGTCCACCTCGAGTGACACTTCCTTGAGCGTCTAGGATCAAAATAAAGTAAGAAAATATAATATTAAGCAATCTATATTAATGATTCAATTGATTCTTTTTCTTCTAAAACAAATTCTTAGCTCAACATATGTGTGTATAGGTGCATAAATACAACTATACATAGTATTTATATTCTAAGCAGATTTCGAGCCGGTTCAATTCAATTAAAGCTTTGCTCAAAGTCAGCCAGAAGACAACCAAAAATTTGGCTCATGACTCAACTCGATCCAAGGTAAAAAAAGATATTCATTTTTTAGCAATATTGGATCATACAGTTAAAATAATAGACCCAAGCAATGAATTTTGATAAATTGTAGTCAGATAGAAGTGTTACCATGGAGGCCTGCCGCAGAACCCTGGCTGTTTCGCATATCCGTTTTCTCTTGGCAACTACGTCATCTGGTTCTTGAAACATGTCATCGAAAAGATTTTCTCTGGTTTAAAAGAACAGACGTTAAATGAGCTCCACTTAATTAGAATTAGTCTAAAATCATAAAAGCATAAAGAACAAAACCATGATGAATCTAAGAGCAAATTTATTAAACTAGTAATAAAAGATTATTTTGGCAATTACCTATAAAGTTTATCGAAAAAAACATTATACATCTCTTTTTTTGTACGATTCACCTGAACAAGTGGACAAGCCGTTAGTTATTCGAAAAAAATTTGAAGAGAGCGAGATATATAAGATATATAAAAAGTTCAAAATTAAACTGGTGAAAAATAACCAACATCACAAAAAGCTCGAGATAGTAACACAACATTCATAGGAGTAAAATTGTATTACAATTTATATGAACATCAATGCAAGGATCCCATTAAAAAGAAGAGAAATTTGCTCTTCAAACCAATGTTTTCAAAGTTAGTTATGCGCTTTTGACAACTTTTTAAACAATATCAACTCACACATTGACAAGATGAAGAACACCCAAACAAATGAAAATAAAAAGTTCAGTTTTATATACAACTTTTCTGCTGAGCCACTTTCACTAAACAGTAGATATGAGTGTCGGCTATGGAATTCGCCTAAAAAGATAACCAAAAGGTACAACCACTTTTTTTGTTAATATTTTGTGCCTTGATCAGTACAAAATCAACCCACAAATAATAAATCGAATAAATGTTGAACAGATAATTAAAACAAGACAATAATTTATGAAACTCACCCATTTTAGAGCATAACAAAGTTGAATGCCATGAAAAAACTAGTGCATAAATGAAAGAAATGAGCATTTACATGCATACCACCAAATTCTTATGCATTTACATATCAACGACCTAAACTTCGATTTTTATATTCATACCACTCAAATTTCATATCAAATCAAAAATATCATTATTTTAACTTAACAAAAGTGAAATACACCATTTCATGCATAGATAGGATGGCATATATTTAGAAATTGAAATTTAGGTGTTAGGTACGTAAATAAGAATTGAGTGGAATGAATGTAAGTCTTCCAAAAACAAAAGACGCGGAAGTTTGAAGAATATCAAACTAGGAGAAACGAAAGCTAAATCCATTACAAATATACATGATGCTCCACCCAGCCTATAGTTATGAAACACTTCCAATATGCAAATTTCACCTTGGAAAGCTGTGGGTCCAGATATATATCACAATTAAAGCAGTAAAAATAATAATAAATGAAACTATGACTATCATTAGTGAATATTCCGATTCTGGAAAGAAGAAAAAATAATAATAAATGAAATTATGACTATCATTAGTGAATATTCTGATTCTGCATAATCAAAATGTAAAATAATTTACCAGGAAGTGCATAATAGCCTTAGGCACAGTATCTTCGATATTTTTCCCGACGATATCATAATACGATTTTAGTAATAATTTTGTAATGGAAATCTCCAAAGCCTCCTGCTCCGATTGATTTTCTGAAGACTATAATGTAGCAAACCACAGTTTAGAAGCTGTAAGAAAGTAATCTAATTGCCAAACTTGAGCGAACATTGACTTTAATAGACTAACCTCTCTTAGTTGGATCGCGGAGAGTGAACGTTCCACATTGTGAGAAGAAACAGTAATAGAATTATTGGACGAGATTTCTTTTGCTGGTGCACGGTTCTCACTAGCACCAAAAATGGACAAAATACACCAAAAGAGTCCACTCTCACTTGAACTTCCTGAAATGTATGAAATTTCTTATAGTATATAAAGATGATTCTGTGCATAAAATTAATTGATAGATTCATATAATTATTTCTTTTTAATGGATTACCAGCTGAACTATGTCTGTCAGAATTTGAAAGTGGCTGCACTCCCTGTTCCAAATTTACATAAAAGAAAAATGTATATTATAAGATCAATGGAACCCTCTAAGTTTACCAATTTAATTACCAAAAAAATGGTGATTAATAATGCAGTAAAATTAATGATTTTTTTTATGGCACAATTAAGACTTAGATACTTCTAAGACACTTGAGCATAGAAAATAACTTAAATTAACTCGAAATGCAACTCTCAATAAGGATAACTTGAAGTCACTCAATGACAAATGCTTGTTGTTGTTGTTGTTGCAGCTCTCAGCGGGGATAATTATAGCAGAAGTATAGGTGTGAATACACAAAAGATTTTCCAGTTATAATTAAATAACATGTAATAATAGCAATGAGTTTGTATCTCTTTATCTTGATTATGGAAATACTTGACATAGATATTTTAAAAAACAGTGCTTTAGTGCATGTTTTTTGCAAATGATAAAATTTTAACTAGTAAGATTCATGATGAAATAAATGAAATATTTGCACGAAGGCAAAACAATGTTTGAAAGATAAAGGACTTAAAACTAGTAGAACAAAGGTTGAAATACATCATAAGCAACTATATGAGTGATACTAACAATAGTCAATCAATAAAGTTTGAAAATAAAATGATACCTGGGCGTGATAAATTGAAGTAAAGTTAAATATATTATTAAAAAAGAGAGAATATGATGAGCAAGTAAGTTCTAGGGTGAGCTTGATGGTTCAAAATGGAGAAGAACTTTGTTATATATTATGTAAAAGGAGAAGATCATGAACACTTGCAAGGTAAATTTTATAAAACTATAATTCGGTCATCAATGTTACATTTTTGAGTGTTTGCCAGTAAAACAAAATAAATAAATAAAATGATTATTATATTAGAAGTCAAAGTATAAAATTATTGAATTATGGAAATGATACAAGTTGCGTCTATCTATTCAATATAAGTTATTTGAAAATATATTTGCATTTAACATATACAACAAATTATAAAGAAACACCAATTCTATAAAAGATTAGAAATGGGAAAAATATAAACCCAAGATAGCATGAATAGAAGTTGTTCAAAAAGATTTAGAAAGAATAGTTAACACCACAAGTAACCCGGCCAAAAAAAAAAAAATGGGACAAGGTCAATGTTGATGATGAATCAAGCAAGGCATGTTTATCTACTATGTTGAGCTCGAGATGATATCTACTATAAAAAATACTACTGTAAAACATAGATAAGGTGTCAATAACAACTACTATAAAAGAAACCTGACATCAAAATGATTTCTTGCATACATTTACAAAGATTTGGCAAAAATATCCACAAATTTTCACCTTGCCTGATATGGTTTGGATTCTTAATAGCATCTGCATCAGCTTTTCAAAGAAATAACAACGAAGTAGTATTAAACTAAGCACTATATTTACTAGTTCTAATAATGATTTTCATCAAGAGTGAGAAAGAAAAATAGGATGGAGCTCATAATGATAGTTATGTACTAGCTTCCAAAAAGAGAAATTATTAAGATAGATTAATGAGATAACAGATACCTTCGGTCTGGAAACTGATGCTGCTAACCTCGAAGCTTTGACTTGTTGTTGAGCAATCTCCACAGCTTTCTTTCCTCCAATAAAATTTGGATGTGAAGTGTTTATATAATCCATCTGTAAAAAATTACATATCAAAATGACAACATGGAGAGAACTTTCTAAAATCATTAAGAGGCATATACATTCAGACCACACAATTCCTATATATTTACATACATAACACTCAAATCTTTAACAAATCATAAAAAATAGCCCTATTACTTTCAAAGTGAAATACACATTTTCATACATAGGTTTATAATATGAAAGTGTTATAAATATTAATATCAAAATTTAGGCATATGTAAATACATTTGCATACAATTACTCCTAATGAATAAACTTGGTAGTATATATTTGTTAAATTAAATAATCAGGTTCTTTTCTTTAAGGCAATTAAAGCAAATAAAATTTTATCACAACATAATAACACTGATAAATTAATCCAATACCTCTATTTCAATCAAATGGGTTATCATGGTTTCTGCTGACTGAAGTCCTTCTCGTAAGAAATTTCCAATTACCTCGTCCATGCGCTTCCGCAGAACAGGATATTGATGGAGCTCATTAGCTAAGTTGCAATGGCTCATCTAATACCAGAACAAAGAAATAGATGAATTTCACTATTGCTTTGTAAACTATTTATTCTTCTTATATACAAATGGTGGAAGCATGGTAACATACCTTAATCAATTCATCATAGATCAACTTTGCACACTGGAGGCTTGGATTAAGTAAACGACCAATCTGCCTTCTTACAAGAACTTTAAATGGCACCTAATTAGATTCACAATTGGGGTAAACACTTCTATTTAGAAGATTTGAAATGAACGAGAAAAAACAATTCAGTCTCTTCATTCTACTTTCGGAAATGGATTCACTAGTAATTACCTTAGGTGCAAACAAAGCACCTTTAGGACCGGTAGCATTCTGAATAACCATACGAATGTCCTTCTCACTAACATCCTCCCAAGAATCAACTTCCTGCAAGTAAAATGGAAATTACCATCTTTTCTTCATAATATTTTCAGATTAAATTATTGAAGAGTCCATTTAACTAGAAAATAAAACATTCAGGTCAAACATTAAATCAAAAGGAAATTGTATGAAACAAAAATTAATACAGCAGTATATATAATGCATGAATCTAAAAATGATTAGCACTTTTGCATGGTCTAGAAGCAAGTCCAACCTCTAAACTCTTTACAAAAATTGACTGAAAAATAAAATGAATTCGTGCATAGAGCTCCATTGTTGATAATTCCTCATTTTCCCCCACAATCATTGAAGTAAAAGCTGCACAAAAAGATGGAAGATGCATACTGCAAGCTCAAAGATAGTTCATTATATTGTGAAATGTACGCACAAAACATTGCAGGACTTATGATTAGATCAATAAGACTAGTATTTTTTCATAGCAAGACTAAAAAATATCAAAAAAGAAAAATCACCATTACCTTCACAATAATTTATAAGAATTTTGAAAAACTTCACACGCTGACCAGCCTGTAGAAAGAAGTAATACAGAATAAATGACATTTCGCTGTTCAAACAATATATAAGCATATGTTTAAAAGTTTATGCAATCAAATATGTAAGAGGCTGCAGAATGTCCAAGTATAATCTATAGTAACAAAATGTCAATACCAGTTCTTTCAATGGAAAATGAAGTTATAACATAAGAATGCACAATTGAGTAAACATATATGTATAAGAGAAAAGCTGCCCACTAGTGCTCTGGATTCTAAGAAAAAACATCTTGGAAAGGCAAGAAAATAACACTAAAAAGTCATATTTATACCACGAGAACAAATTAAACATCTTCCAAGGTTTTGGTGAAAAAAGAACATACAATTTAGCAAAATAGGCACATCATCTGAGTTTTGTTTCAAGATCCAAAACAATGATGGCCCAAGACCATGGAGCATGATGAATTAAATGGATCACCAGATCCAAAAAGTTGAATTACATTTTTGTAGATAAAAGGAACATACAATTTAGCACAAAACGCACATCAATTAGTTTTGTTTCAAAATCCAGAAAAGTAACGACTCAGTACCACGGGACAAGATGAATTAAATGGCCAACTATATCCAATAGATCAAATACTTTTTTTGCAGAAAACTCATAAAGACTTGGACAGGAAGACAAAATTAGTGTTACAGGGTCAAGTAGAAAGACAAAGTCGGTGTCAGGATCAGAAAAGAAAGTAAACCAAAAATAATATGATTCAAATTATTAAAAATAATTTGAAAAAAAAAAGTTTTGATCCCTAGGGCTGCACTTATTAAAAGAGAATGAAAAACTAATGATTATTTAAAGCCAATACAAAATACTTGGGACAAAGCTAATGATGACGAAGACCAAGAAAATGCATATTATATGTGAGAGAAGAATTAAGGTAGTGCTGATTTTCCGACTCCAGTGATGTCGAGAAAAAGATCATGAATAGCAAACTAATATGACTTGTACTCCTAGCAATAAAAGTGCTACAAATTATAATTTTTTTAGTACTGCATCATAAGTAAGACTTAACATCCTAATGTTATGGAAAAAGAGAGCTTCGTAATGTGAGCAATGAGCATGTCGAAGATTCAGCTTCCTTAGCATAACTAAGCTTATATTAACATCTTAAAAGGTTATTGAATCTATAGTTATAAGTTTCACTTAATCTAATTTATAAATTTAAATTTTATAAAAAAAAATCTAACATTAGATTGATAATTAAAAATTATTAAAAAAAAATACGTTAAGACCGACCAATTTTATATTACTGGGACCGAATATTGCTCGGTTCTGTCCGATTTTGAAACCGTGATAATTATTTCTCAGTATATTCATTCAATTTTTGCTAAACATACATCTTATCGATAGAATCTAAAAATTTTATTTAATCCTATCCTCCCATAAAAGTTGTATTTGTGCGTTTTAGGTCAAAATTCAACAAATTCTTTCAACATCATATGCCCACAATAGCTAATCAGGAAAAGCAGCATTCACAAACCGTAATTTCAAGGAAAAATTTTGTGATTTTAATGGATAGGGTGTGTGTTTTTAAAATTACCAAAATAAGCTTACAAACTAAAACACAAGAAATATGTTCATTTAAATAAATTATGCTTTATGTAACAATCTAACCGTAATATTAAATAGCTCATTCATAAAAAACCTATAGAAATCCTATTCACCGCAAGTAGAGTTATTCCCTATATAAGTGGGTCGCTGTCATAAGTTTCTAAATCAAACAAGTATCAAAATTACTTTGTGAAGGGGAGTACAAGGGTAAATAATGCACCGCCAACACTTGTATTATATAAAATCAAACATATTGGATTTAACATGACCTAAAAAAAAAAGAACAAGCAGCTATTTGGGATGATACAAGTAATAGACCTCCCATATGGAAAAATCTACCATCCTGCTAAGCCATAATGAAATCATAATTGAAAATTGAACTTCAACATGCAACATCTAGTACCGATCATACCTTTGAATCTACAACATCTCCATAGGCACCAAGTTCCTTTGCCACAGCCATCAACTAAGAACTTATACGAGACTTCAATCCTGGAAGGATTGATCGGATATGTTGCACTAAAATCTGAAGAGAAAAGAATCATTGTAAACAAATAGCAAGTTGATTAAATTTTCGTTGAAAACCAATAATCTTACGAATAAAGAACAAAATAAAATTCAAATAGATAGCAAGTTGATTAAATTTTATTGAGAAACAAATATTCTTATGAATGAAAAACTAAATAAACTTCAAGAAAATGCCATTAAATTGATTAGATATCGGGCTTCTGAAAGTTAAAATGTGAATTGCAAAATAGCAAGTTAATAATAGTATGCAATAACCTTTACCCAGACAAAACATATTAAGAAGATCACGGAAAGAATTGACAAATGGAGCTCACCTGATTCAATTTCTTAGCTAATTTTGGAACTCCACAGCAACGACAAAGACTATGATATACCTAACCAGCAAAGATGTCAAGCTTAGACTCAAAGATTGCAAAAAAATGCAGAAGGAAAGCTATTAAAGCTAGTAATTGCAAGAATCAAATTCACCAAGTTGCTAATTACATACCAGCTGACGTCTAAAGAATGCCTCTTCATTGGCCAAAGCATCTTTTAGGCTTCGATTTAAATTGATGTCCTGAATACAAAAGAAAATAGAATCATCAGTAATCAAGAGTGTAGCTAAGGTTACATAAGATTTTCAAGAAGCCTTGAACGGGCACAAATTTCACAAATAATAATTTTTGAACCATAGTATTGCTCAATCAGAAGTTTACAACACAGTAGCACCTCAGTAGTAAAAAACAGAGAAGTATATTTTATAGGGACATTTTACATACCTATTTATCTACATAAACTTCACTTCTAATATTTATACCACCCAAATCCTTCATATCACATCAAAACACCACCATTTTAACTTTTAAAATGTGAAATACACATTTTCATGCATAGGTAATGTGGAATGTATGTAACAATTGTAGTTTAGGTGTTAGATATGTAAATACATGGGAAATAAGTGGTATGTATGTAAACTTCCTAATTTTTATTTAGCTTTTGAAAATAGTCAGCTCACTTAACAGAGTCTTTTTCTAACGACAATGAAAAAGAAAAAACTCTGTCCATCAGAATTATGAAATAACCAAGTCCCTTTATGGTGTCTGCTTTTGAAACAATGGATAAATTTATCTTGCACTTCTAGTTGACAATGAAACTAATGCTATGCTACTTTTACACATTATATGAAACTATGTTGAGCCCTTTGGTGTATTGAAGCTTGATAGAATTAAACTTTGAGTTGAGCTGCTTGATCCCTTTGGTGTATTGAAAATTCGCGGCGGTAGAGTAATGGATTATCGTAATAGCATTGCACGAGAATTTATCACACACCCATGTGAAAGAAAAGAGCTAGTAACGACACAAAAAGTTTTTACGTGGAAAAACTCATAAAGAGAAAAAACCACGAGGTCTGGCCTAGTTGTAAAGATCTATTATTGGTTGGCGATTACAAAGTCTCATTATTTTACAGATGAGAAGTGGTTACTATATTTTCCAAATTAATGTGTTGATTGACGGTGTCTGATTGGTAGTGGTCGACAGTGATTAGTGGTGTTCGATGACGGTCAGCAGTGGTCGAAAATGGTCATTGGTTGTCAATAGTGGTCGACAATGGTCGATGACTGTCAGTGGCGATTGACGATGTCAGTGATAGTGCTGAACTTTAGCTCCTTCTCAAAGCCTCATGTTTTCTCCAAAGACTCAAGCTCCCTCTAATGAGAGGGGTGGGTCTCTATTTATAGTGATTTGAGTGCAATTAATGCAGGAATATGAACAATTTTGATTGGACGGTCCGAAGAGTTTCATTCAATCAAACGACATTTAATGGACATTTGGTATATTAATGATGTTGGAATTGAGATATTTTAGGCTCATTGGATTCCTCTTGTAGAGACGCTCGATTCTACTATAATCTCGCCAGATTTGACATTCGTTTGATCTTCCAAATGTGTTTGAAAAACTTTCAAAAGTGGTTTAATAATTGATCCAGCCTTGATTTGACTCGGATTGGACTAACTTTGATACCATTATGTCCGTCTCGTCTCGTCGAGCCGGACAGTTTGACTATAAGTTCGCTAAAATCCGAGCTCTAGATGATTTTTTATCAAGATTTGAATATTTCTTGCTCAAAATATTATCTCGAAATCCGTGTCATACTTTGTGATTCGTGTTAGATGATGAAAATTTATTGGCGGCGTATCAATCATATATAATTTTTATAAATAAAAGTTACTTCAAGCTGATCTCAACTCAGTTCAAACATATTATTTAATGTCTAAAAAACAACAAAAAGAAAATTTAATCTAAAATTTTAGTTGAGAAATCAACTCGTTTATTTCAATTTGATTATAAGAGGAACTAAAATTTCAATCAATAATTAAAATATTGGAGCTAATTTCATAGACCTATCTCTCGAAAAAACATTACATTTGTTGTCCGAACGTAAAGCTGTATTCGAACAACGGACGTGATACATGAGCGAAATTCTTTTTTTCGGCGCGGGTTTGATGGGTCCCCAATGTTTTTATATTATAAATATTATTATTAACGATGAACTAAAATTAGAAATATTAATCGGAGATATTCATAAATAGAAGTAAAAGGGACAAAATAAGCTCAAATCCGTTATCTTCTCCGTTGAAACCCTAAACCCCAAAAAAAACACAGCGTGGCCATTTCAACGGTCCTCCGATCCCATTAATCGCATGTTTTTCGTTCCCAGATTGTTTACTCGCCCCCATTTTCTGTCCCTCCCATCTCCAATGTGGGAAGCCAACGGGAAGGCGGTGGATCTGAAAGCCGGATTCCTGCGGATTCACTCCGAGCTACAATCCGACCTCCTCATCCACACATCGTTCAGCTTCGCGGAAGATTCTCCGCTATGGATCGATAGGGTGAGTTCGGTTTCTTCTCTTCTATACCGCATTTTGGCGATCTTTTTTTTTTTATGTCATTGTATGATTGATTCGTAGGTTTGATTTTGGGTTAGATTTCATCTTCTTTTAGCGCTTGTTTGTAATGCAGCGATAATGTTGTGAAATTGCAAGCTTAATGCAGAACTTAGAAATTGTAGATAGCATGAATTTCTATTAAGTCGAGATAATTCTGATACAGAATACTAAGGTTTAGGAATTTAATTGTTGAAGCCATATAACAACGTTCGTGATGCTTCGAATGAAGTCTTATCTGTTGTGTTTGGTTGCATATTTCAGGATGGATATTTCGATCTCATCAAGCATTGCTCATCTCAGTACAAAAGCATTTGGTGGTTAGCATCTTTGTGAAGCCTTGTCTGGGCTTCAGAAGGGCATATGTGGGTTCAGATCGTTCAAATATGCATCCGAGAACGAGTATGGGAGATGGTAGTCGGCATAGTGTTTCCAATGCACCGAGTTGCTCTAGTCATACTTCTGGACCGGACGATATCGAAACTTTGGGTGATGTGTATGTCTGGGGAGAGGTTTGGAGCGACGAGATCTTGCCGGATGGTCACACCAAATCCTTTGACGTCTTGCTTCCAAAACCTTTGGAGTCTAACGTCGTTATTAATGTTCATCAGATCGCTTGCGGCTTCAGGCATGCCGCCCTTGTCAGTCGGCAGGGAGAGGTATTTACATGGGGTGAAGAATGTGGTGGTAGACTCGGGCATGGAACTGATATTGATAGGAGTCGGCCTCATTTAGTTGAATCATTAGCATTGTTCAACGTCGATTCCGTTGCATGCGGGGAGTATCATACTTGTGCTATAACTACTGCAGGTGATTTGTTTACTTGGGGTGATGGAGCTCATAACACTGGACTTCTCGGCCATGGCAGTGATGCATGCCATTGGTTGCCTAAAAGAGTTTCTGGACCTCTGGAAGGGCTTCAAGTGTCTCGTGTCGCATGTGGCACATGGCACACTGCATTGGCTGCGTCGAATGGAAAATTATACACATTTGGTGATGGGTCATTCGGTGTTTTGGGCCATGGTGACCGAGAGAGTGTTGTGTATCCCAGGGAAATCAAATCTTTGAGCGGTTTAAGAGCCATCGGGGTTGCATGTGGGGTGTGGCATACGGCGGCAATTGTGGAAGTAATGGGACATTTTGACACAAATATTGTATCACAAAAACTCTTTACGTGGGGTGATGGAGAGGAATACCGTCTCGGTCATGGCGATAAGGAAGCAAAACTGGTTCCTACTTGCGTCGCATCGCTCATCGATTACAACTTTCGTCAGCTGGCTTGCGGGCATAATATCACTGTCGCACTTTCAACCTGTGGGCATGTTTTCACTATGGGGAGCTCCATGCATGGCGAGCTGGGAAATCCACAGTTTGATGGTAAAGTTCCGTGTTTGGTGCAAGATAGATTAGTGGGTGAGTTAGTCGAAGAAATCGCTTGTGGATCGCATCACGTCGTTGTTTTGACGGCACGAAACGAAGTTTATACGTGGGGAAGAGGAGCTAATGGAAGACTAGGACATGGAGATACTGATGACAAAAGGACACCTATTTTTGTTGAAGCACTAAAAGACAGGCATGTTAAGAGTATCTCTTGTGGCTCCAATTTCACAGCATGTATTTGTATTCATAAATGGGTGTCTAGTGCTGACCAATCGGTCTGCACCGGCTGCCGGCAAGCATTTGGATTTACTAGAAAAAGACATAATTGTTATAACTGTGGATTGGTATTTTGCCATGCTTGTAGTTCTAGAAAAGTTTTGAAAGCTGTGTTGGCTCCAAGTCCAGACAAACCTCACCGAGTGTGTGATTCATGCTATTCGAAACTCAAAGCCGCAGAGACTGGCAGGTCTTTGACCATTTGTAGAAAGAATGTGGTTTCTCGCCAAGCTGTTGATGGCACAGAGAAGTTTGAGAAGGGAAGAGTTAGATATTCAAGGCTTTTACTTGCTCATAGAGAGTTGAGAAGTTACAATGATGGTAGATATGGTAAGAATAAGCGAACCTCGAATCGAACTTTGAAATTCTCATCACGCTCACAGCTAAATAATGTTGGCTTCCCCCACAACTCATTGAGCTTACTTCAAAGTCCCTCGAGGCCAATCGTGGCACCGATAGCGCCTACTCGGCCACCTGCTACAATTTCTAGATTTGTAACTCCATACTCATGGAAGCCAAACTCTTCACTAGCTGCAGATCCTGATTATTCCGGAAGCCTAATGGAGACATTGAAGACGACTAATGAGCACTGGGATAGAGAAGTGTCGAAGTTGCAAGAGCAGGTAAGCATCAGATATATTACCTATTTTTTGTCAGAAACTAAGTCTCTTATCATATTCTATCTGCTTAAAGCTGTTTCTTTTCCTAATTCATATCGGTTGCCACATGGACTTTCTGCAGGTCAGAAGTCTTGAACATAAACTAGCACAGCAAGATGCAGTCGCACATAAGGCTTCAAAGGAAGCTAAAGAAGCTGTTTCTGTAGCTGCACAAGAATCTGCCAAGTTTAATGTTGCCTTTGACCTTATCAAGACAATTAAAGCCCAGGTCTCCTTAGGTTTCATGAGATTTTGTAAATTCTGATTCTATGATAAATTGCAGTCAATTTGCTCGACATTTGCATATTTTCAACGCACTTTTGATCATTATTTTGAGGACACATTTGAATCATTTTTGTTTTTTTCTTAGCATCAATTTTTAACACATTTAAAATCGGGCATAGTTTTTTTCTTTTTTAACCTTAGAGAAAAAGGTAATATTATTTCTATTGTATTTTTTTGGCTTCTAGTCCACTCTATTATACATAAAATGACATGGAAAGGAAGAAGAAAATGATAAAAAACACAAAAATAGCCTTCTGCTATTTAATTCATTGAGGGATTGCCGATTTATACCAAGGGAGCAATCTGTGGCCTTTTTTCTACCTCTTCTATATTCGAATCCATGAGAGGGATAATTCCTTGTGAGCAGTGAATCCATGGCCTCCTCTAATTTTCCTCATCTTGGAATCCCACTAGCTTTTCTTGATTTGATGGCTCTTTAATATTTCATTTATATATTATAAAATAAATGAGAATAAGCTCACATTGAACTGGGCTATTTGTATAAAGTCTTTTTTTGTCTCATCAATCTAATACGTTTAATTTAATTCCTTGTTTTGCTGAACATATATCAAAAGAGTCCCTCTGTTGGATTGTTTTAGGTCAGATTTGTGAAGTCAGGGTGCTATTTTGGATTAGATTTTAGAAGACAAGTGGCTAAACAACATAAATTAAATATTCTTGGTCCATGGAACATTTTGACATTTTTTTCCCTTGAAAAAAATAATGTAGGAGGAGGATTAGGATTGAGACAAAGAAATAAGCTTTCCATTCAATTCCTATCTTGTTTTTCTGATTACTAACTTAATTCAATTTTTAGAGATTTCATAAAGTTGTCTAGAAAACATCAAATTCACATAACTAACTCAAACCTATCTAAATAAAGCTTGCAATTTGGATATATTTCCAAAAAAGAAGAAGAAGAAAAGAAATGAAGAGTAGGAAAATATCCTTAAAACAAGAAAAATTTCAAAAAATTCTTTGTATCTATTAATTTATTCTTCTGCATGATCCGTTGCTGCATGTGTATTATATTTAGTTGTTTTGTTGTTGGAATCCACTATTCGCGCTTTCTCTGTAGCAATAAAATTTGAATCATCCTTGGCTTATTTTGCGCCTTCATTGATTGTTTTTTAAGCTTAATTTCTTCTAAGAACTCTCGGTTATTTTGTAGAAAATCTGGGAAATTTTCATGAGCTTGTAAATCAACTTTAAACGCTCCAAAAAATCCTGGAAAGTGTTAACATTGATGATCTACCTCATTTTTTTCTTTCCGGTATATGTAGCTTCCTGATGAAACATTGCAAACTTGTTTCAATTTGGCCAGATGATTGAATAAATTCATGTAGCCGACCCCACGTAGTGGGACAAAGGCTTTCTTGTTGTTGTTTGTTGTTGTATTGAATAAATTCATTTAACAATCTCATTTTATTTACCTTTTTTTATGATGATTACGACACGATAGCTTTGCCCAATTCTGTTAAAAAAAGTTCTCTATAGAGTTTATATGGTCAGATGTATTCAGTAAAGCAATTTCCAAGTAAAATTTCCCATTTTACATATAAAAGCACAGAAATCTAAGGCACGGTTTACTTATCCCTCTTTTCTTTATCTGCAGATGAAGGATATGGCAGAGAAATTACCTGATGATCTAAATGGCAACCTAAAATCAATGATTAATTCAGCAGAATCATTTCTAAAAAATAGCAGAACTCAAGCTTCGAATCTGTCTTCAATTGCCACATCTAATGCTCCAGAAAATCAGATAGATGAATTACACTCAACCGAAGGCAGTGCTCTCAATAATATCAAAACTGATGTTCATCATATTGGAGAGGCTGCCAGCAGGCAAGGCATTGAGAGTAGCTCAAGCTCGCCTCGAACTTCTACAAGGAAGGTTAACAGCAGGGGAGAAGTACAACTATTGGAGCAATTTGAACCTGGTGTATATGTGAATGGTTTGCAGCTGCCAAATGGCACTTTAGTCTTTAAAAGAATCAAATTTAGGTATCTCGCTACACAATTGTATTAGTCTGTCATTCTATTTTGCTGTTACTGTTAGTTTGGCTTACATGGATCTCTAACTCTATGTGCAGCAAGCGAAGATTTACCGAGGGGGAAGCAGAAGAGTGGTGGAGGAAAAATCAGGAAAGAGTGTTCAAAAAGTACAGTAATGCTGCCCATACTAGCTCGAATGCCGCATCTACGAGTATGCCGAACGAAGAAGCTTCTTCTTCTTCAAAATCTAGTTAGTTTCTTCATACCACAGTGATTTGAATGATCACAGAGGATGTCTGCTTGATAGTGCTGATGGAAAGGATGCGTGTGCTTTGTGAACTAATGCATGTAGACAGATTTTCCTGCAGCTGAAAGGCATAGTAAGTTTTTTTAAAGGAAGATTTACATGCATACCACTTAATTCATTTGTATTCATATATCTAACACCTAAACTTTAATTACCACATATATGCCTCCTTACCTACACATGAAAATGTGTATCACTTTTCGTAAGTTAAATCAGAGGTATGTTTGATGTGATATGAAAGCTTTCGGGGTATAAATGTAAAAATAGAAGTTGTTGTTCGATATGCAAATACCTAAAGAATTGGGTGGTTTTTTTTTTTTTTTTTTTTTTTTTTTTGACTCTGTTTAGGTTCGGAGAGAGAACTTAGAAAGTGAGAGCATACTATTCTTTCATTCATATAACTGCTAGTGAAAATAGAGGTCCTATGTAGAAATACAGCATGTATGAAAGATTCCATGCAGATTTTCTCTTTTTGAATGATAATTGATGAATATCAATGTAGTTTTTCTTTTTTTATTATTCTAATGGCAACTAGGACTAATTGAAACAACACTAACTCATGCTTATATAAACCTTTGAGCAGGTCTCAAACCAAGATACTACAACAAGTTGGAGGATTGTCGTCGTCAAACACAATCCCAACCTTAAGGCACGATTACGCAGGCTGGGTTTGAGTCTGCAAGCTGAAGGCAGGTCATGTTCAGGTTAGATTTTTTAACCCAATTGGGATTGGGGTTAAGAAATTTCGGGTTAGACCCGATCCTGACCTACGAACCCGATTTATCACCCCCTACCCAAACTTTGAGGTGCGGCTAGCTTGCGCGACCACTTAAAGTGCACTCGGTCTTTCTTATTTGCTCGGTTGGATCCTTCCTCAGACTCAAACTTCTATGTTTTTGGTAACATTACAACTCTCCCTCCGAGGATCTTGTGTAACTCTCCTAGTCGAATGAGTTAATAGAAGATTACTTGCAAGTGAAACCTCTATTCTTCCATATTAGCCTTGTCCAACCCATTTGCTTAGCTTACTTATTCTAATTTATTTGCTTTCTTTTATAGTTTAGATGTACCATAAACTCATGAGTCTCTTTTTAATTGACTCCAAACATTTTGCAAACAAATTTTTGACTAAACTTTACAAATATCAATATCATGTAACCTTGATTTCATTATTAGAGAAATAAATAGATTTGCTTGTGGAAAATTATGTGAAAAAATTTGTGGTAGCTCTATTATTTGGTGCAGCTTGGTATGGATGATCTCTTGTAGGAGTCTGGTGATTCTATACTTGTAAAATTCTCTCTCAAGTTTTGCATGCTTCTTCTCTCTTAAATTTGCACTCTTCTCCTACTTCTCCTTCTCATATCTTGTTGAACGAATGTCTTTACTAATTTCAATTTGCTTATGTTCAAAGCTTCAAGAGTACATATCACTAGTGTTAAGTGCACATAAAATATTTTGCTCATAGTGATGACATATGATGCTAATTTTCAAATTTACCTATTGATATTTGTTGTTGATGGCTAAAGAAAAGATTAATCGTGGCTATGTTTCATTATTAAGCAAATAGAGTCGATAAACTTAATAAAAAATTCAATGTTCGGCTTATTATAGTACTATCAATGGTTTATCATTAATTTATTTAGAGGCACTGATACTGGAACTAGTTAAAGAATCAACAGAAACAAAAGCAGTTTTTATTAATATTGAAATAGAGATATAACTCGACACAAATGGAAAGGGGAACTATAACAGCAAACTAACTCTCTAGTTAGGACCGGAAGAAAAGATCCGGGGGTGGTGGTGGTGTCGGGAAAGCGGCAAGGGAAAAGGGGAAGGGTGGAGAGTTGTTGGATATGTTGGGTGGTTGGTGGCTAGTTTCGGGGTTTGGAAGAGTGGGGCAGTAGGGAAAGCTACATGCAAAAGTGATGATGGGTGTTGGGTGATGACAAGGTGCATTGGACAACAAGGAAAACTCTTGTAGGTGGGCTCATCAGGCTACAAGGAGCGGTTGGGAGGGCTGGACACTGAGGCTATTAGTGTGTTGGAGGGGAATATGGTGCTAGAAGGCGGATTGGACTGCTTGGAGGTGGTCGACAAGGAGGACAACTTTTGGAAGGAGTCCTGAGGGAATCAGTAGGGCTAGCAGCAGTGGAAGAGGGGCTGTGGTGGCTGGATGAGAATAGGCAGGTGATTGGCAATGGGAGGGAAGGGGTGGCGGTGGCTAGAAGATGGAACGGCCTCCGTGAAACGGAAGTATGGTAAGGTAAATACCTCGTCAAAGTGGAGCACTTTCTCCCATTCAAATACAGCCCTCAATGGATTCTTAGAGGAAGAATAAATATCAATTTATTAGAGACCTCTAAAGATACCCATTTTATGATTCATGGGAGAGAGAAAACTACCCAAAGATAACCAACTTCAAATGCTCTAAAGTGCTTATTGAATTCCTTATGGACCATTGTTCTTATTGTAGTTCTTTGAATATGTGAAAATAAAAATTTAATTCAAATAAATATAAAAAATAACTACCTATTTTCTTTGACTATATTTATACAAAATGAGTGGGAAGAATATACAACATCAAATCTCAAAATTTTGAAATCGACAATTTAGAGTCTTATATTCCAAAAGAAAATTATTTTAAATTAAAATTGGGAAATCTATAGTATATTACTTCCAAGTGGTGACAATATTTAAGCTGTAGAGATTGAGAGCTGCAGCTTATTAAAAAATAATGGTGAAACTGTTGAAAACTATTCTGACGTTCAAAATGTTGCAGTGATTATTATAATTATTTTCTTAAAAAAAAATCAGCAGCTAGAAAGTTGTCACTGCACCTAGCGACGACCGGTGTGAAAATACAGATTTCAGTAGTATGAAAAATACATATTTTTTCAAAAAGCTGTCGTTTACCCAAACAAATAGAACTAAAGTGGAGACAAACATTTTGTTAATATTTTATTAGTTTTAATCAGGAGCATTTACATATATACCATAATTCTTACATATTAACACCAAGATTTTAATATAAAGGCCTATGCACGCCGGTGGTCCAGCGTTTTAATAAAATAAAATAAATAAATAAACTTAAGTGGCTATTTTAAAAAGAAGAAATAACGCCGCATGTAGAGCTACGTGCAGCGTCCCGATCCAGCCGCACATCACGGCAGAAGCTGTCGGCGTTGTTTTGGGTGTGAAGTGCCTGTCGGCCTTCGGAATCGAAATCCCGTCGCCAGCTTCGGAAGGATGCTTCGACATGAGAAGAAATATGAAGTCAAACTGACCTCATATTTTTCATAGTTTAAATGAAAGAGCGCTACACTTCAAGTCGTACGATTTATCCCAGAGACAAACACAATACTTGAGGTGAGGCGCCGATCAAATAAACTAAGAAATATATGACGTCCGTTTTGGCTCCTAAGCTATTTTATTTGCCGACAAATTCTCCTATTTAATATAAAGAATTAAATAGGGTTTATTTTAAGCTGTGTTAAAAAAAAAAAATTTTGAAGTGGGACCGGCTCCCATGCATGATTCACGGGATGTGCGGTTGGGATCGGACGCCGCACGTAGAGCGTCGTGCGGCATCCTGATGTAATATTCGTCATGATGTAATATTTCTTCTTTTAAAAATAGGAAGATTTATATACATACCACTTAATTCAATTATATTTACATATCTAACACCTAAATTTTATTTTTTTACTTATATACCATCTTATTTATGCTTGAATTTCACCTTTTAAAAAAAAATTTAAAATAGTGATGTGATATGAAAAATTTAAGTGATATAAATGCAACAAATAAGGTTTATACCTTAAATATATAAATACATATACTTTAGTTGGTATGTGTGTAAGCATCATCTTAGAAAACCATTACTTATATATATATATATATATATATATATATATATATATATATATATATATATATATATATATATATATATATAAGTAATGATTGTATGCTATTATACGAGGCTCCAACTAATGCTTATGTGCTCTAATAATTCGAGTATCGCCTCCTTAACGCCAACTGTAGCAGAGGGATTCAAACCCTCGACTCGAGAGTGCCTTATACCGTGGATGTCAACCAACAGGCAGGGGTGTGCGGCATATATATGTACGTTAAATTACTAACTTCTCATATAAAAATTTAAAAGTGCCAATTTGTAAAAATCCTCATCAAATTTCATGCTATCCGTTTCTAAACTTCCATGCATAAAGTCTTGATTTTATCAAAATAATTTTCATTTAAATATTAGTGATAAATGAATTAGTTGGTTTTTATCTATAGGCTCCAAAAAAAATTTTTTTTGAAGAGTAAAAATATTTATGCACTTATATGCATGTGGACGACCAATCATCGAGAATTATCTTAGCTTGTAATTGAGCTGTCGCCCGACAACTAATCATCCGCATGTGCAAACTACGTGGACGATCAATCCCGAGAACTATCTTAGCTTGTAACTGAGCTGTCTATCACAGATAAAAAGACCCACATCGGCTAGGTGTAGAGCCGAAAAGCAGTATTTAAGTCATGGGTTGTCTACCTCTCTTAAGAACTATTTTGGAAGCGTGACAAGTGATATCAGAGCAGGGTACTATCTGCCAGGTGTGTGGACTCTCTATGGCCCAGTGGAAGGTGGAGCCGATCCATGACAATAGCGTCACGTTATTAGGTGGAGGAGAATGTCACGGACAAAAAGTCCCACATCGGCTAGGTATGGGGCCGAAGAATAGTAATTAAGTCTTGGGCTATCCACCTCTCTTAAAAACTCTTTTAGAAATGTGATATATCGACCGACAGTTGATCGTTCGCATGTGCAGACCACGTACGTAATTTTTTTTTTATATATATTGGATCTCTCATGACAAGACAAGTCATTATATCTAAATGGAAATTTGAAGGACCTGATAGCTCTATAGTGCAACCTAGGAAGCTAGCTAGCAACTATTCACTGCAGTACTGTTCTCTTCTATAGTATATACTGTTGTGATGGGATGCTTTTGCACTATATCCATGCTATAAGTAGTAGTAATCCTACATTTATTTAGATGTACAGTTGTCTATTTATCACCTTTTATTTATAGGAAGAAGATATGACATGAAGTTACATATTTACTTCTATTTTAACGAGTTTTATATTGAGATATTTCTGATATTTTTTATGTGCGAGTTTGTCGTCAGACTACTTTTTAGCTTGATTGGTTTGGTTTGATTGGTTTTGAGTCGATAGGATCGGCTCGTTCAGCTAAATTGGGTTTGTAATCTAGGAATGGTCGGTTGTCTAGGCTGGGGGTCATCCCGGTTATAAGCCATCCCTCTGAGCGATTCAATCAGTCATACTTTTTTTATACACTATAATATGAAAATTTTAACCATAATGTCACGCTCCCAAAAGAGCTCTTTTGGGAGCGTGACAGCGCAGATCGAGCGGCGATCGCTCGCCGGTGTGGGACTCTCCACGGTGCAGGGCCCTCGGTGGAGCCGATCCGTGACGAGGGCGTCACGTGATCGGTGGAGGAGAATGTCACGGACATTAAGTCCCACATCGGCTAGGTGTAGGGCCGAAAAGCAGTATATAAGTCCTGGGCTGCCCACCTCTCTCAATAGCACTTTTGGGAGCGTGACAATAAGCTCTAGCACACACCTAAAATTTTCGGCAATAGTTCGTTCTTAGTATTAACAACAAGAAAGTCAAAGTTGACCATGCCGGTCTGTATGTTCAATGAGATAGTTCGACGTCTTCGTAAAACTTTCTACCTATCGGGCGCCAATGAGCCAGTCCAAACACAGACGCGGGTGTGCCGTTCTTCCTTTGACTATTTTGACTTTCTGAAAAAAAAAAAAAAAGAAGAGTGAATGAGATGGTATGAGTGGTACATAGCACATTCAAGGAGCATTTTGTACTAGAGCTCTGATAAATTTGATGAACAGTACTGTGATGCCCCCAGCGGCTTTGCTACTCTTCCCTTTTCACAGGCGGAAGTGAAGCAATATTATCCCATAAGAGGGAGCTTGTATTATTCTTTCTATAGTTCGCTTGCTGCTTGCCATAAGTGCCTGCAACTGCTTTGAGAAAATTAAATTTGTTTGATGCAAGGCTAAGGATTTGTTTCGAGCAGTTAGTTTTTCGTTCGTTTGGTGTTTTCGACTGCCATCACAGTTGAGTTGAGGAACTGCTTTCTTACTGTTTTTTAGAAATTTTTGTTGTGCGAAACGGTTTTGTTCAACCCGATCTGTTAAAATGCGGTGGTTGTATAAAAGTTGATTGAAGGGTGATTTTATTCATTTTTTAAGTTTTTTTAAAAAATTATTCATCCTCTAAAATTAACTTTTAGAATTTTAATTTTTTTAGATTTCATTTTTTTTTTTATTTGAGGTATCAATACAATAATTTGTGAACAGGAAAAAAGTGACAAATTGTTTCCATTAGTACTTAAACGAAGAGGTCTATCACGGGAGAGAAAATTACGTACGGAGTTCTGATGCATTCAAACTTCACTTATAACGATGTTATACTTATTGTATAGAGAAAATTTTACATACAAAGTCTGAAACCCTGAGTTGGCGACTTAGGGTCTGTTTAGGGCAGCTACAACTTATTAAATAATCCGCCGATGATTCGATTAAAAATAATCTCGTTGATAAATTGAGTGCGCGACTATTACAAATTTTTATTTTGTTTGGAAAGGTCAGAACCCAGCCAAAAATATGCCACGATGTTTTCAACATTTTGAAAACGCATAAGCTACCAAAATACAGTTTACCCAAATACCTCTGATGTGTTTTCAAAACGCCACCGCAACAAATAAGTTGCCCCAAACGGGCCCTTAATCATATGAGACCGTGATTTTATTGATTTTATAAGTTTTTTTTTTAAATATTCATCCTCTAAAATTAACTTTTTAAAATTTTAATTGTTTAGATTTCATATTTTTTATTTGTGGTATCAATACAATAATTTTGTGAACAAGAAAAAAGTGACATTGTTTCCATTAGTACTTAAATGAAGAGGTCTATCACAGGAGAGAATATTACGTACGGAGTCCTGATGCATTCAAACTTCACTTATAACATTGTTGTACTTATTGTATAAAGATTTGGAGAAAATTTTACATACGGAGTTTATAAGCATGCATCCGGACTCCAATAAAATTACGAGACATATATAAAATTTGAAAAATTATTTTCATTTTGACTCATAATTTTTTTTTAAATACCCACTGAAATTAGGGCTGTAAACGAGCCGAGCCTGAGCGAGCTCAGGGTCAGCTCGTGTTCGGCTCGTTCGATACTGGCTCGAGCTCGAAATCAGCTCGTGTTCGAAATGACTCGTGAAAGGTGTGTTCGTGTTCGGCTCGAATTAAATATTCTTGTTCGTGTTCGGCTCGAAATTGACTCGTTAAAATTAATTGAAAAAAATATATGCATAGGGCCGGATTCGAACCTGGACCAAATAAATGGAAGCAAGACGTATAACCACGTTACCACACAAGCAATTATGATTTAAACTTAAATATAAATATATATAATATATTAATATATAAATAATATATATAATAAACAATTATATAAATAATTATATGATTATTTTTTTTTATTTCGAGCTAAAACGAGCCGAACACGAGCGAACAAAGAGTTGTTTGTGTTCGGCTCGTTTGTAATACGAGCTTAAAAAATTTGTTCGTGTTCGGCTCGTTTACTTAACAATTGAGCCGAACAAGAGCTACTTCACAAGCCGAACACGAGCTGTTCGCGAACAACGAGCTTTTTTGACAGCCCTAACTGAAATACACTTGGTATTGTGTTATTGGAGCCTGGACGCAGAGCTAGTCTGAACTACGTATGTAGCCTGTCTTTCCTAGAGTGGTTGATGTTAAATAAAATTTACATACTACTCAATTTGGGAAAATTTTTACATTAGGACTCCGCACGTAGATCTACGTGCGGAGTCCAGTAACATCGCGCCATGTGGCGCGTGTCGGAAAAAAAAACATAATAACGCAGGGAATATCCCCCCCCCTCTGTGTTATTCATGTGTTATTGTATGTTATTAATGTATTATTCATGTGTTATTGTGTTATTATAACACCGAGAATATTCTAGGAGCAGAATAACACCTGAATAACACACAATAACACATGAATAACACACAATAACACATGAATAACACGGAGGGAATATTCCCTGTGTTATTCTGGCCGAATGCTATTTTTTTGCCACGAGCGCCACGTGGCGTGATTTTACAGGCCTCCGTAGCTCTACGTGCGGAGTCCTGATGTAAAATTTTTTCCTCAATTTGTATGTATTTATACATCTAACCCCAAAACATTATTTTATTTTATACATGCATTATATTTTTGAAAAATATACATAAAGTCCAAATCTAAAGTTAGATATTTATATTTATAATATTTTGGTGTCATATTCTTAAAATATTATATCTAGAATGGAATAAGAATATTTTTTTTTCTATTTTATTTTGTTAAATTCATTATTGGAGTTAGAATGGCGGAAAGGTGCCAATAGTGAGAATATTTATTATTGATATTTATTTTATTAACTATGGAAAGAAAAAGATAATTACATACACACCTAAAATTTATGAATTTTGTTAAGGATTGAATGATCAATTTCCGTGCATGATATCTAGAAGTAATTAAATGCAGAATCAATCATATGCATAATATTCAGATGAAATTAAGTAATTAGTGTATAATTATAAGTTTTATATTAATTATTAACGTGATTATAGGAAAGACATTAATAGCGCTAATTGTTTTGATATGGTGTAAATAGCCTTGATTGCATATGCACGAGTTTAGCCATAATTTCTGCTCTTATTTTATTCATCTTTCCTATTCTAAACATTAAACTTTATGTATAATTATCATCCTCTTTATACAATGTTAGAGATTCAAACACTATTCTTATGCATACGGTGTACGGTGTCCGATCTTCACCGCTCATCACATTTTCATCGATTTTTTCTTTTTAATTTTAAAAATATATTAAAAATAGCACCCACTACCATACACTTTGGTTGTGATCAATGGTAGAGATCGGACACTGCATGCATTTCTACATACGGTGTCTGTATGGAATCATTTTTCGTACTTAGGGTGCAAAATGGCTCTTTCTCTCAACTCGTTAAGAAACCGGTGTTCGATTCGTTTGCTAAGTTAACGAGTCGAACACGAACAATTTTTTTGCGCTCGATTTATAAATGAGTCGAACACTAACAAAGATTTGTTCATTTGTGTTCGACTAGTTTTGGCTTGAAATAATTAAATTATAATTGATGATTAGTATTCTAAATAAAATTAATTGACTACAAGGCTACAAGGATTTATAATCAAGTAAAACTATTAGTAAAAAAATAGAATAAAAATATATTAAATTATATTTAAATGATATTTTAATTTAAATAATAAGATTTAAATATTGTCCTAACTCTTAACATCCTATGACTGCATGACTAGGGTTATCGAAATGACTGCTTGTTTGCGAACATCTCCTATTCAATAAGCTAAACAAACGAGTTGAGCATAAATAATTTTTTTTTGTTTGAAATATATATATATATATATATTTAAAATTTAATAATATTAACGAGGTAAATAAGGGATGTCAATTCGGGTCAACGGGTTGGTTTAAATCATATCCGAATCGGGCAACCCAAACCCGATCCAAATAACAAATTGGTCAAAACTCAACCCGACCTCGACTTGACCTATACACGGTTAAACCGAACCCGGCCTGTTTAACCAGTTAGTTCAATTTTTTATTAAAAATTATACTTCTAACATTTAACAATCAACAACATTAAAATTAAAAAAATGTATTTATATATGATAAGCAATGATATAAGACAGGGTTAACCATATCTCCTTTTTGGTGTTAATTCAGGCAACGTTATAGTTTTCAAGTTCAACCCGAACCCAATCCGAAATTTTTGCGTGTCAAATTCTCAGATCCAAACCCGACTCGAAAAATATTTTGGTCAACCTTAACCCGTATTTTTTGAGTCAATTTCGAATCGAATTGATATATCAAATCAATTTTTTGACACCCCAAAGTTAAATCAACTAGAATAAATTTTCCTTCAAATTTCATCATATTTGTCTTAATTTGTAACGGTTAAAAAGAACTGTTGACTATAAAACTCTTTCTCTCTCCTTCCTTCCTTCTATATTCCTGCTGCACTACTCCTTCCCTTTTGCTTACCATTCCCTTCTCTATTCTTCTTCTCCAACAGCTTTTACTTAGATTTTTTTTTCTTTTTATTTTTCAGATCAACAGATGAGTAAAAGATTTAGTTGTCTTTGAAATCATCTTCAAAGCTCAGTTTCTTCTACTCAGTTTTCAGTATCTGCAGTTAGGAAGGAGCAGCTTCACAAAGGTAATTAGTTCATTTCATCTTCTAAACAAGAGAGAGAGAGAGAGAGAGAGAGAGAGAGAGAGAGAGAGAGAGAGAGAGTATGCAGGGAACAACTAAAGAGAGCTTAGCATGAACATGAAGCTCTAATGGGTAATAGGTTGTAGTATGGATTTTCGTTAAATAAGATTTATCAAATCCAGTAAATTCGATCACTGTATTGATGGAGATGAACCTAGTGAGTGACAGTAGAAAAGAGTTTATAATTCGCCTCTCAATTAGATTTATTAAATCTGAATTTACGTTGTAAAAGAGACGGAACGTAAGATTTAAAGACGAAATGTGAAAATTTTTCATTTAGACGAATCATTGAGTTTCATTGTCAATTTTTTGGATATTTTTTATGTTTAGATGATAGATTGTGATAAGTTACTTCAAAGCATATATAGCAGCAGCAAAATGAATTTCATGTTCAGATGATAGCTTGTGATATATTGCATTATTCTTATTCCCATGCAATTGGCACTAGAAAGAAACCTAATGTTCATTTTTTTTCAAGGAAACCCTAACCCTAACCTTACTACTGATTATTTTGTTTTAGTAGTGTATACAACCTATCATGGCATCTTCTTCAAGCACTACTATCTTAAGCTCTCCTTGCGCTGCCTGCAAGTTCCTTCGTCGAAAATGCATGCCTAGCTGCATCTTTGCCCCTTATTTCCACCCTGAAGAACCCCAAAAGTTCATCAACGTGCACAAAGTGTTTGGAGCGAGTAATGTAACAAAGCTCCTCAATGATCTCCTTCCGAGCCAACGTGAAGATGCGGTGAACTCTCTCGCTTACGAAGCCGAAGCTCGTATAAAAGACCCTGTTTACGGCTGCGTCGGTGCCATCTCCGTCCTCCAACGTCATATACAAAGGCTACAGAAGGAACTGGATGCCACCAACGCTGAGCTTCTTCGATATGCTTATGCAGAGCATCGCTCGCCAAATGTTTCAACAATGATCAGTTCAAGCTTGAGAGTCCATTATCCACATCCACCGTCGCCGGCTCATGGATTATGGTCCAGTTTTGCCAATTATCATCTTCCTTATTCTCGGAATGATAGTTGTAGCAACTCTTCATCAAGTGAGCTCAATCAAAGGGGGGAGTGGGAATGAAGAATGTGATTTTCAGTAATGATTTGGGTTGTGCTATGTTTGATGGTGTGAGTTTTTTGTTTGAGAAACTTGTTAAGAGTATGTATCAATCAGGTTGTGAATTGGAATCCTTATCTTCAAACGATGAAACTATTACATACGTTGAATGTATGTACGGGAGATGATGGAGATACGTTATATATATATATATATTCAAAGATTGGTTAGAGATTATTAGAATTTCATTCAACACATTGGCGAGATCGAACCTGTGACGTTGGAATCTTATAAACTCTGTCAATTAAAGAGTCACAGTAAGCAACACACACGCGTGCGCACACACACGTATATATATAAAGAACTTCCTCCTTACATATGAACCAAATATACTCACCATTAATTAACTTCTTAAAGGTGCATGAAGTCAAATATAGAGGCTATGTTTTATTTATTCTATAGATAGTGTTATGTCTAAAGTAATGTTAATATACCTTACTTCATGTTCTCTCTTACCCTTTCGGTTGACTTATTTTATGTTGAGAGTTAAAAAATAGGAATAATTATAAATTAAGCACCCAAGTGATTTTTTTGCACTACCAAACCGATGTATTTATGTGTAAAACCACAAAACTATTGAGAATTTGGCAAAAAATGAAACTATGGTCGGGATTTTATAATGAATTTTGATATTTCAGTGAGATTTTGAGAAAATTTGCAATCTGCAATTGACTTTGAAAAAAAAAAGATGGAAATTTGCAATTTAAATTTATTTGTTTATGGAAAATTACAAATATATATTTTTTATGATATAATTTAATGATGAATTAAATGATTTCATTTGAATATTTTTTTGGTGATATTGGTTGGAAAATGATTGTTCTATCAGCTTTATTAAAGCTACTAGATTAATTGCAGCCACTCTTATGAATGATTGGATCACTACTTTATTAAAAGTTGGCTTAATCAATCTAAACCAAATTATTAAGAAAACATTAAATTGAAGATTAAGAAAATGTCACTTTTGAGCAGCAAAAACATTCACTTTCAGTGTCATATTTTCATTTAGTTCTAATAAATTAAGATCATTTGTTATATAATATGCCCATGGCTTCTGAGGTCTACCACTGCATTTCTTAATATAAGTCGAATCTAAAACATCTACTCTTCTAATCGTTTCATCAGATGGTCGACGTTTAATGTGACCAAATTAAAATTAAGAAATATTTATAAATAAGTAATGTAATATTGCAATTAATCTCTCTCTCTCTCTCTCTCTCTCTCTCTCACTCTCTCTCTCTGAAATTTAAAAATTAATAAAAGATTTTAGTATGATATTAAGCCCATTAAACATAACATCATGTTGCCTAGACATTATAAAAAAATATATTTGTAATTCAATAATCTAACCACCATGCAAAATTTAGATATTTTACCCTGTGTATATATATATATAAAGGAAATCGATATTTGGCAGATGCTCAAATATTGATTTTTCATGCTCATTGTAGCTCTTTAATGAGAGTCGCGTCATGTGCCTATAATTCGAGAGCCCCCGCACCACGGTGGGATAGAACCCTTGACCTGAGGGGACTTACAGTGATCACGCCACCAACAGACCAAAATATCCGGCACACACAGACACTATATATATATATATATATATATATATATATATATATATATATATATATATATATATATATATATATATATATATCTTAAAGAGTTTGTTCGCATTATGTCATTATATGTGATGAAATAAATGAGATAACTGTGGATGATTTGTCATTGAACATGCAATTGATTGATTGGACAAGGAAGCTGTTCTTTAGTTGACTAAGACTAGAGGAGCATATGGTGTAGTTAGTTCTTGTCATTTGTAGTGAAATGAGAGAAAGGTTGGGTGGTTCTTACCCTTTTATATTCATTTATGTATATGTAATGTATATTGCTTATGCATATGATATTTTATCTTAGATTTTTTTAGACAAAATTCTGAAAATGAACTTATTTTTCACATTTTAGAAAGATAAATAGATGTTTTCAATACTTTTTATTGAGTCAAAATAAGGAAGCAACAATGGCTGTTTTTTTATGATATTATTTCATGGCTTAACTTAAATATTTCTGATATTGTGATGGAGATAAGGATGATCTTTTTTTAAAGTATAGAATCAACATCAAAGTCTTTTGAGATCTCTGTGTCAACTCGTAGCTTTTTCGTTTCGTTGAGAATTGTTCAGCACATATTAGTATCAGCGAAACTTTAATCTCATATGTGTCTCATAAGTGATTTAATGATAGCAAAATTTTGAGTTATTTTATAAATGATTTTGATAAGAGTTCTATAATTTAATGATGATTTAGCTAAAACATGGTGATAATTACTAATTTAGTACGCAATTTACTTAGAGCATTTGCAGCTTGAAGATTAGCTCAAATGGTGAATCACAACATTTCTAATAGTAATGAGAGTTAAAAAATAAAAAAAAATTTGTGTATAATCATGTTTAATTATTAAATCAATGTTTTATCCAAAATACTTAAAGAATAATTGGTAGATTAATTAAAATAAAAAAATTATTTATAACTATTTTATATGAAAATATAAACTTATTGTAAAATATATTAAAAGACCTAGTTAGAACTCTATTACATAAATATTTTATGAATTAATTATATAAATCATTTCTCTTGCTTATAGCATAGTCGCTTAACTCAAATCATGTAACTTTGACGTTCACTTGCTAGACTTTCACCTACAAAGCTGCTCACATTGATCACTCGCTTCCTCCCATTTCAAGCAAGCAACTATGGATCTCCTTCCCCTTCTCAATTCTTCATAGACATTGGCACATTTAAGTATGACTTCGCACATTATTTTCATATGCTTGGCTTAGACTTCATCCCTTATGCCTAGAACTAGCTTGTTGGTTCCACCAAGTGTGTTTTGGGTTGTTTAATGGCTTCTTTTTTTCATTTCCCTTTGGTTGAGCCTTTTGTTGCCAACTACTATTTGCACTTGATGGCTTTCCCATGTCTTATTGCGCTCACTATCACTTGCCTACTCTTTATTGAAGTTATTCAAAGTTGCCTTCAACCTCCAATATATTTGGCTAATGGTAAGTACTCCTTTGACTATTTATCCCCCATATATTAACAACCCGCTCTTTTATTACTCTTATGATCCATAAATTTGTGTTTTCAAGCTCAATGGTTCCATTGAATTGGCCTGAGTGGAAAAGTGTATATTCGGTATGCCTCCTATTTGATCTATTAAGACCAAATTTTAAGTTATGAAACTTATGTTCTCTTAAACTTTATATGATGTGTGTGCTTTGCATCTCTTTTTGTGAGAAAAAAATAGTTGTTTTTGGTGAATCTTTAATAAGAATATCAAAATATTCTATTGATATTTTTTCAATGTATCTCCCATTGTCCTTATTTGTATTGTTTTCAATTACTTTTGACAAATCCCTTTATTCATCTGAGACTTTATTTAAAAACACTTTTAAAAGTGGATTCACCAACTACTTACATATTAAAACTCTCGATTGCTCAAGTTTTTATGGACATTGATGTTTCTTTAAGCTTCCCAGATGTGATATGGATTGATTTTTAATCGACGCATTATGTGGCTTTTTAGAAGAGACAAAGCTTCTATTAGCATTGTCATTTGCATAAGTAAGACATTAAAACTTATAGAAATTAACCTTTCTAAAGAGAACAAACTTATTCAACAAACAAAATATATTATTTCAAAATACTCTTTGTTATTTTAATATAATGTCATCTTTTAAGTTCATGCTATCATCGATATTCTTTCCCACTTTGTTTTTTATTGTTGATCCTTGGACCTTGACCTTGTGATGGAGATGAAGAGTTCAAAATCCATGTTGATTTAAAATTTTCAACCAATATCATCAAAATACTAACGAGCAATTAAATTATGAATTAATTTTAGTTTTACTGGACGTCCTCTCCTCTTCACTATATTGTTTAGTTTTATTAGGAATCAAAGAAACTTATCTATTCAAATAAGGATTATGGTTTGTCGGAAAACTCTAAATTATTTATGAATCCTTCCAATAAACATTGTGGGAACAAAAAGAAAAACATGTAAAATGCTTTCAATTTTATTAGAAAAACTTTTAAATTATCTTAAATTTAGGATGCTTCTAAATAGGATATAAAGTATAGCTAGCTTTGTGAAAAATGATTGTTAATGATGTTAGGATGTTGATTTAGGAAAGATACAATCTACTCAATGAGTAATGTAAATTGTTCATTAAATACTTACAAGAGAATAATAATATAGATATAACTATTATTGAGCATAAACCCAAGAATAAGAACATAATAATGATGTGAAAAATTTAGCTAGCATTATTTTAATCACTCTAAATGTATTATTCTAATATAAACTAAATAAGAACTAAAAAAAATTATGATAAATCTAATTTATTAGTAATTTAAGGCAATTAGTGATGAAATAGAGAAAAATTAAACTTAATCTCTATAAATAGCCCATCATTTTAAAGATAATTTTTTACTTGAGAGAAAAAGCACAAAAAAAATAAGTGAACTCAAGAAAAAAAAATTGTTGAAGATAAAATCATTAATATTGCAAAAGCTTCTTAATTATAAAAGTAAGAGAAAACGACCAAAACATGCAAATTTAAATTTAATTATATGACCAAGAAAATTTTTATGTTAAAAGTATGGTCAACTTAAGTTAAACAAAGTCAACCTTGCCTCATATAGGATTGTAAATGAACCGAACATGAATGAACAAAGCTAGTGTTCGTGTTTGAAATGTTCGAACATATCACTGTTCGTGTTTGGTTTCTTTAACAAACCGAATGAAAAAAAATTGTTCGTGTTCGTCTCATTTGCTTATCGAACTAATTGAACACGAACTTCCTGGCGAATCAAACATGAACTGTTTGCGAACAACAAGTTTTTTTGACAACCCTAACTTTGATAGCATACTTCCTCAAAATGAAGCAAATTGATCAGGTATTCCGTACACATCAGGTAATCTATACTTCCTCAAAATGAAGCAAAGTTTTATTTTAATATATAGTATAGTATATTAATTATAGTATTATAATATTTATATTAATATAATTAATACTATAATATTATTATTGTTATTAATAATTTATCATATATTATAGTTTATAGAAGTTTAATTATTTAAAATATGATAAATTTTTATAATATATAATTATTTTTAAAATATAATAAATTTTTATATATAATTATTTTAAATTATTTTATATTTCGAACAATAACGAACCGAACAAGAACTAACACATCATTGTTTGTCTTTGGTTCGTTTAATAAACCGAACGAAAAAAAATATTCGTATTCGTTTCGTTTGCTTATCGAACGAATCGAACACGAACTTCTTGACGAACCGAACACGAACTGTTCACGAGCAACGAGCTTTTTTGACAACCCTAGCTTCATACATGTGAGTGCAAAATATCCTAAATATACATTTTGAATTAGTAACCCTTTTGAATTAAATGAAATTTGATTTTGAATACTTTCAATCTCTTGAGGCTATTTAAAAATTTATATAATTTTTTAAAATTATTAAATTGTTTTTAAAATAAACATTCTAAGAGACTAAAAATTTTGAAAATTATAATTGACACTAAAAAATAAAATTTTGAATTTTTGAAAATTAATCTTTTAGGGAATCATAATTTTTAGAATTTAATTTTACAAAAACCCAAATTAAATATTGTTTAACTGAATTGATTAAAATAAATATATTTTATCACTTAAAAATAAGAATTTAATAAGAAAATTCTTTCATTTACACCCCAAATTTAACCACTCAGCTCATAAATTATGAAATACAAATACACATTAAAATTCAAGAATTCAAATATTAATTTAATAAAAATATTTAAAAGGCTTTTTCTATTTTAGAAGAAATGTTTAAAATTTTAATGATAATCACATATCATATATGTAAAATCATGCACACATTTAAATATCTTAGTTGAGAGTTTAGAATGAATTTATTTGGAACAGCCTTTTATTTGCTTTACATTTCAGATCATCACCACAATTCAGTTTGAGAAACTATTCTTATTATTTTCTACAAATTCTTCTTAGTGAAAAGCTATTTTTTTTCAACCTACTAAAATATATTGGCAGTAAAAAAAATTATCGTTTAATCTTGTTAAATATATATAGTGTGAAAGTCTTGGCTCATTGGTTGCGGCCTTTGGTTTAAGTCTCTCGGTTCAGAGGTTCGAATCCCATCCATGACGAGAGAATTCAAACAACACACCCGACTGGAAGAGAAGTCCGCTCCTCAATCAGTTCAACCTATAGGAGTTGATCGGCGGTTTCTGACTGTCTATCAATCTTTATATATATATATATATATATATATATATATATATATATATATATATATATATATATATATATATATATATATATATAATTCTCACTGCAGTTTTCTACGAAGTTATTTTCTCCAAAACAATTTTACAACCATCCCAAACATACCCAAATAAAGCCTCAATTTCTATATCTCTAATGATTTCTTAATATTTATCCTTATTTTTCTTATTTTTCCCCCTCTTTATAAATATTAATATTATAGTTGCTAGAATCAAAATCTTCTCCCTCAAAGCAAATAAGTCTCTTTTAAGCAATTCATACTCATAAAATTAAACTCCATCACAAATTCAATCAAATAATCAAGCTCAAACTTGAATCAACTCGCTCATCATCATCTTCGTCGTCGAAAAACTTCACAAACATGTCGGCATGATTCGGTTATTCGAGCCAAACGACTACAAACAAACAAATAAAAGCCGGAATCCGAATGCATCAAAACCAAAACTTTCAGGCTCCAGAAAGAGAAACTCAAAAAAATCAAATAATTTTCTGAGAAAATTATGGGGCAGAAACTTCGGTGCTGGGAGAGTTATTTAACTTGGATGAATTTGGTATCCAAAATGTGAGGACTGTTGATGCTGCTGCAAACATGGCTCGCCTGGGAGCCCATTTCAAGCAAGTAGTGGTGCCGATATAACTGTTCCAGCAGGCAACCTGGAGAATAAGAATATAAATTCTTATGTATTTATAGATCTAACATCTAAACTTTTGTATTTTACATTTATACCATTTTTGTGTAACAAACCTATGCATGAAAATGTGTATTTCACTCTTAAAAAGTTATGTAAATAAGAAAATTTTAGGTGCTACAAATGTAAATGGCCCTATTTTTTAATAAGACAAGTCAACGGCAGTTTACTAGACACTTGTCATGTCATGCATGTATCAAACAGAACATACTATATAATGTTCCAAATGTCAATGTCATGTCATTTTGATGATATAAATTGTCGGTAAACATAACAGAAAACTAATTATTGGATGCCTTTGTATGAAACATTAAAAGTAATTAAAGATACGTATATTATAGCTGTTACTTGTGTGCGAACGGGAGGGTTGAACAAATATTTTTCTATTTCAGTTGGATTACATCAAAGATTCGTTAAGCTCATATCTTTTTGCTTTAGTTATGGGTGCTCTTACTAGATATTTACATGAGAATGTACCTTGGTGTATGATTTTCACTGATGTATCCTTCTTTTGGATAAGACTAGAGACAGTTCAGGAAAAACTTGAATTATGGAGGTCTATATTGGAGTCTAAAGGCCTTCATTTGAGTAGATCTAAAATTGAATACATGTAATTTTAGTAGCAGTAGCTCTAGTGGCAGAGTGGTAACTATGGGTGATCAAATCATTAAAAGGTGTGATCTTTTTAGATATGTTGGGTCTATTGTTCAAAGTAATAGTGATATAGATGGGGATGTTGTTAGTAAAATTCAAGTTGGTTGGTTGAAGTAAAGGAATGTAACTGGCATATTGTGCGATAGAAAAGTACCGCTTATACTGAAAAAAATATATATATATAAAATGATGGTAAGACCTGCAATGCTCTATAGTGTAGAATATTAGCCTTAAATAAAAAAACATAAAACAAAGTTAAGTGTTTCTGAGATGAGAATGCTTAGGTGGATAAGTCGCTTGACACTTAAGAGACAAAATGTGAAATGAATATATCCATGATAGGGTTGGTGTAGCTCCAGTGGCGGACAAGATTAGAGAGAGTTGTCTTAGATGGTTTGGTCACATTAAAAGTCGGTCATCTAATGGTCCTATTAGGAAAGTAGATGTTTTGGATTTGAGTTTTGTTAAGAAAGGCAGGGGTAAACCTAAAAAGACTTGATCTTAAGCTATTAGAACTAAATGAAAATGACACACAATAGGATGCAATGGAAAAAAGGATTCATGTGACCCCACCAAGTGAGATCAAGGCTTGTTGTTGTTGTTGAGTGTATTTATGTCATTCAAAATAACGAATTTATTACATAAAACATCTAAGAGGTATTATCATAAATAATATGTAAGGACATGTCCCATAAGATTTCATTTCTTTGCAGATGCTTACGAATTCTTATTTTCATTTCTTTGAATTCATAATTCTTATAAATTCAAAGTTTTGGTGTTAGATATGTAAATACATATGAATTGTGGTATGTATGTAAGTCTTCCTAAAATTAAAAAAAAATAAAGGAGCATTTACATACATACCACACAATTCTTATCTATTTATACATCTAACACCTAAGCTTTCATACTTATACGCATACCACTCAAATTTTTAACAGCGCTTCAAAAATACCACCACAGTGAAATACACCTTTAATGTATAGGTTTATGGCACTCAGGTGCTACAAGTGCAAACGACAAACTTTAGGTGTTTGATATGTAAATATATTGGAATTGTGTGGTATGTATGTATGTAAATTTCACAAAAATAAATAATAAAAAAAGGGTATATATCCCTCTGTTTTCCACATTTCCATAATTCCTTTGGACTCCCAGCATTTTGCATTTATTTCGTACAATTCCCAGCGCTCACAGCCACCAAACAGCCAAAATATCCCATGTAACTTCAAAAAAAAAAAGAAAAAACCTTGCAGTTTCTATCGTATGCCTTTAATGTTCACAGTTAACAGTACCCCTTACTGTTCACATGAACAGTACATGCCCCGCTTCATTAAGAAAAAGGGAAATTTACATTTATACCTCAGTTCTTATAAAGTTTGATATTTACATTTATAAAATATTGGTGTCATTAGCCTATGCATGAAAAGTAAAAAAGATAAAGATGATGATATTTTTGATATAATGTTAAGGATTTGAGTGATACACATGTAAATATGAATGTTTAGTGGTTAAATATATAAATAAATAAGAATTACGTGGTAAGTAAATGCCCCTACAAAAAACATTCTGATGAGAATGCATTACTTGCACAAAAATTTCAATCAATCCACACCCAAGATCAATTCTTATTCTTCATTCAAATGTGAAAGTTAGAATAAATTTTATGTCTGAAATTTAGAAATGAATTTTAATTTCAAATTTATATATACAAATTCGTATGTACGTACGTGTATGTACATTCATATGCACGAATGTTTGCATGTGTGTGTGTAGAACTAGCAGCAACAATTCAACGGAATCTATGCAGTAGAAGGATGTTGCGCAAGCAAGTGGGGGCGCAAGCGGACCATTGAGAGAACAAGAGAAAGAAAGAGGAAGATAGAGAGCGAGCAATTGAGCAAGGCGAGATGAAGCATTTGATAGTGAGGCGAGGGATGCCACAAAGGCGAAAAGTAGGAGTCTAGTCTGTACAAGCGACTAAGGCCCTGTTTGGAACCCGCGTTATCGCGACTGCGCTGTACCGTGCCGTGATTTCTTCGCGAAGCTGCGTGAAAAGGGAAGGGATTCGCGGCAGTATGCCGCGAAGCTGCGTGAAAGCCGGCCGCGGGATAAACCCCGCGGCCAGGACTTTCAATCCGCTTCGAAGAAATTTTTTCCTAGGTTTGCCCTCGTTCGCTTGCTGCGCCCCCTCCCGAACTCCTTCTCTGCCCTGCAGCTTCTCGCACCCCTGAACTCCTTTTCTCATCTTCCTCCTCGACTGCGAAAGAATCCAAGGTAACTTCTTCCGATCTATACTCTACGGAGACCCCGTCCCCCTCTCCTTCTCTATTTCTCGTTCTGCAGCTAGTGATCCGATGGAAAAATCGCCATTTTCTTCCTATCTTTGCCCTCAATCCGGGGCGAGAGAAACGATCTTGTGAGAAATGGAAAATCGAAGTCATTGCAAGGATCGCCATTTTCTTCCTATCTTGATTTTGGAACTTTGGTTTATCTGGATTTGGAAACCTATGATCTCCGATTTTCGTTTGATAGCCTTACGATATTGCTATGGATTGGTTTATTAGCTTTCGAAACTTTCATGATATTTCAATTTTCAAGTTAAATCAATCAGGATATTTTCTTTCCCACTTGTTCAAACTTTGGAAATATTGTTTATAGAGAATTTAGAAGCATTGCTAGTGAATTTGAAAATATATACACGATAAATTCTCATGTTAGATCAGTGATGGCAGTTCCCTCTACTCTACTTAAACATTTGCAAGGATTGTGTGTAGGGGATTTAGAGCAGCACTTATGATTTGAAAGATATATGTGAAAGAAGTTGGTTTTCTCGCTATTGCATATATTACACTTTTATGTTTGATCGGTCATGACATGTTTTTTCTTGTTGTTCAAAATTGATAAGTGCTCTTTGGAGAGAATTTATAAGTCGTGCTCTTCTTAGATTTCTGCAACGGTTGTATGGAGGGGATTTAGAGCGAGTGCTTCATTTTTTTTTTAAATATATATCAATACGAATTTGGTTTGGTGCTATTGCAAATATTTTCATTTTATGTCAGGTAAGTTTTGACATTTAGGAGCACTACTAGTTAATTTGAAAATATATACATGAGAATTGGGCTTTCGGCTATTCCAAATATCTTGGAATTTTAGAAGCAGTGCATATATTTATGTTTACTAGTTAAATTAAGGACAAGGTTTGTTGAGCAAATACAAATATCAACATTTTTTGATGTTGGGTAGCTAGAAATGCCTTCTGGGAATGTTTCAATGCTTTGATATGGTTGGGTTGCAAATATCTATGTATGAGAATAGGGCATTCAAATGTATATATGAGCAGATTTTCGAAGCCCCATTGGTTAAGAAGAACTTTAAACAGGGGTACTGCAAGCTCGAATTGAACTTTAAACAGGGGTGCTGCAAACTAACATGCATTATTTTTGGGTCCTGAACTTATGCTGAACAATTATTATTTGTATGGCTTATGGAATGCAGGGATGCTGTTATTCACTGATGCTGTTATTCCCGTTATCGATCTCGTGGATTTGAACTGTTTCACTTATATCTATTAATGCTTTGATCGTTAGTTACAATTACGCTTTATACCGAAAGTTTTATGCTTAGTTTGTCATTATCCAATGGTTCATGCATTTTGTGTATACCATGATTCCCGGCTACCGAGTTTTCATAGTTAAGCAATTTTTAGAAGTGACTCTTTGGGTGATTCTATGTGATTGAGTGGGGTCTTGGTGAATGATATATAATGACCTTATATAATGACCTCACGGATGCTCGTTCTTGGTGGCTGCTTCCTATGGTGGTCGCTCTATGATTATAAAGCTATGATTGTACGTCGATGCAGTCTTTTAGCACCATTTTTTGTTGGCTCATCGGTGTTCTTATTGCTTTAGAAATTGTATCTTCATATGTTCCGTAACATCCAGTATAATCGGTGTAGTAACTACAGGTAAACTAGAGTTGAGTGTTTATGGCACTTTGAAATTCTTCTGTACATGTTCTCTATTTCAACGAATAAAGAAATATCATTTTTTCCCGTGGATGTAGGTCGGTTAGACCGAACCACGTAAATTGTTCTATTCTTTCGTTATACTGTATCGCTTCGTTAATTGCAATTTTTATTTGTCAATGCTAATATGAGTAAAGATATAACTAATATTTGTGCTTATTCATAAGTATAGCTAATAAGAACAAAGAACTTGCTACTCTCCGCACTTTGGGAGAAGGATATAAAAATAATTTTCGCGATCTATGCGTAGCGGAAGTCGAGAAGGGAATAGGCCAAATTCTTTTTCAATGAAAGAAGGTTGCAAAACATTATCACAAATTTTAAGGATGTCGCGAGCAGAGATTATGACGAGCTACGACTAAAAAATAAATGGGACCAACTCAAGAAAGAGTGGAAACTTTGGAAGGACCTAAAACAAGGATCGACCGGCATGGTTGGGATCCATCGAATGAACAGATTCTCTGCATCGGATACATGGTAGGTGAAAGACTCATGGTAGGCTATCATTCAATTAATAATTGCAATGTAAATCATTTTTTTGTTTTTAGCCCCACTAATGAAATATAATTTGATGTTACAGATTTTTCCTACGGCCAAAAAGTTCAGAACAGCTGGGATAGAACCAGAATTGGAGGACAAACTAGATAGAATGTTTGGTGGCGTGGTAGCTACGGGGAAATTTTCAGCTGCACCAAGCCAAATAATGATTGAAACAACCCCTGAAGAGGTCGCCGTAGAATTATCAAACGATTCGACAGAACTCAGCGTGTACGAACAAACCGAAATGCAATCAACAAATCGTACGAAGCGGCCTGGATCGAAAAGAGGAAGAAAAATATCGTTGCAACTATGAAAGAGCAACTCTCACTACGGTGGAATCAACAAATGATGCTCCACACGAGTTCGAAAAACCGACGTCCGACGAGGTTGTTAGTCTTCTACGGAAGACCCGGACATTATAGGGGATCGTGATCTTTTCTTCTTGCTATCGACCTCCTTCGGGACTCTCTCCACCGAGACTTCTTCACTGCAGTTGACGAGAGCTACGAGTCGAATACATACGCTATTATTATAACCGTCGCACATTGTGATTTGATTTGAAGCCCGATGATTTTATTTCATCTATCATTAGATCTTGTTAGTGATGTTGTTTGGACAATTTCTATTTGAATTGTGGAATGCTTGAGTTATTCGTTTCTAAATATAGTTTATTCATTTGCTTCTTTTAGTTAGTTGTTGATTTCTATAGAAAGTAACTTGTTTATTCTGAAGGTGCAGTTTATACCATCATGAATCCGGAGGAAGTCCGACGGCGTAGGAGAAATGCGACGATAAATATAATCGCTGCAATATTATAATACGTACGTCGATCGTGAACCTTGTTACACTTCATCCCAGATTGGAGAAAAATGGATGGGTGAAATGATATCAGGACACCCAACTAGATTTCGTAACATCTTCCGCATGTCACATGATATTTTCAGAGATCTGCTAGTAGACCTAACAACATCTCATGGACTTCATGTGTTCATGACAACATGCCGTAAGTATTGGGCATCACACTCTACATACTATCACGGAACGAGTCAATGCGGGAGCCATGGAACGATTCCAACGATTCGTCCGAAACAATAAGCCGATATTTCTCGATTGGTTTGGCTTCTCTTGTCGATCTAGAAAAGACATAATAAAACCAATCGATCCGACTTTCTGCAAGGATCCCAACGAGATTCTGGACGATGACCGATATATCGCTATATTTCAAGTACTACATGTTTACTTAGAATAATTTATTAATGGATTGCATTTTGAAATAATTTTTTTGTTTCTAAAGGATCGCATCGACATGAATCGATGGAACGCACGTTCACGTTATAAGTACCGGATAACGAGAAAGTTGCTTTTATCTGCCGTTACGTGAGGACAACTCGAATATAATGGTCATTTGTGATTTCAACATGTGCTTTACATTTGCATTGATTTGGATGGGAGGCACAGCACATGATAGATGAGACTCTTTAAAATTGCAACAAGAAAGTCGGACTATAATTTTCCTCACCCACCGCACTGGTAAGGTCATTTGTAATATAAAAAGTTGATGTTTGTCGTCACATAGCTTACTAAATTTTATATCATTACGTGCAAGTATTATTTAGTAGACATCTGTTACCTAACGCAGAAGGAGTATCTTAAACCATATCCCGATACAAGATATCATATTCCGGATTTCGAAAGAAGTCAGTAATCGAACAAGAACGAGAAAGGAGTTGTTTAATAAGAGACATTCATCCTCATGAGGCGTTATTGAAGAACATTCGGAGTTTGGAAGAAGAAATGGGTCATTCTTCGAGATATGCCACCCTATCCGTTCCCAAACAAGTGCGGATAGTGTTGGCAACTATGGCCTCGCATAACTATATCGTGAGGCATCCAACTCGAACCGATGTTGATTTTGACTATGCTCGATCAAAACGACGAGGTTGCTACGATCGAAGGTTTGAGGACCGCATTGAACCGTCTCAACCACATGAAGAGAACAATAAGTGCACCAATCTGTACAAAAGAAGGGAGGGTGCAAACGAAATGGCAGCCCTCCGAGAAGACATTACTTGGATTGTTAGTTCGAGAGTGATTTTGTCGAGCAATGCAATGTCTCGTCTTTTACACTCTCTTTGAGTAGTTTACTTCACATTAATTACAATTCTACACTCTGAACTTGATTCTTTTCATTTTGTTTGACAATTTCATACTCAAATTAATTAGCTCGCATATCTTCTTCCATTTCGAGTAAACATGAGCTCCAAGACGTCGGCTACCTCTCGCCGATCGCTATGTCATCGTGGTCTGCAGACATCTCTTTTGGCATCACGTCACCACGCATAGCTTTCGCCGAAAGTTTTATGCTCGTCCTCGGAACATTCCGGATCGGTGCGGTTTCTTCCGATGGGCGGATAGTTTACCGGATTCTCACGAGTCCGACGCCGGGAGTGTACGACCACAACGGAAGACAGAGTGACACGGGAGTTACAACATCTCAAAACTAAAGTGAACATTATTATATTGTTGGTTGTTGTTGGAATAGTCCTACGCTTTTTTTCACTCTATCATTGCTACTACGTGCTTGAGAGGACTATATGTTTCTTTGTAGAAATCGAACTTTTCGAGATATGTAATCGTTCTTCGATGTGTTTTCGTTTCGAATCTTGTGTAGACATGTGATTTAAAAATAAAAAATTTTAAATGCTCTTAATATATATACATATCTAAACAATATGAAACTAAAAGAGCTCTTTTATAGATTAAAAAATTTAATACTTTTAAAATATGTCGATATATTATTTACTTACATATTTTTTAAAGCTCCTATATGTGTCATAAATTGGAACAATCTATATAAAAAATAAAAATTTCGAAATATATATTTTATTAAAAATATGATATAATCAAACTCGTAAATATTTTATTATTAAATTAAACTAAGTTATAATAAAGCTCGTAAATAGTTTATTAATATACTTAAATAATTTCATTTATATAGTGAATTATTGCGTTGAAGCAATAATTCACTACATAATCTAGATACAAGAAAGCTCGTAAATATATATTTTAAATATAAAATTTAAAAAGTATAATTAAAATTTATTAGTTTGTACATTTTAAAATATAAAATTTTTTAAAAAATTTCATTTGCAGAATATCGTATACTATATAAATATATCAAAATTTTAAAACAGTTTTAATAAACGAGTGCGATCATGTCATTTTTCGCTTCATACTGTTTTTCCTACAATTACTAACTAAACAGACAGTATGACTTACCTCAGAATCGCTTCCCGCATAATGCTTCTGGCAAAGATACATTGCAATTGCAATGTTCGGAAGCATGCAACCTCTACCAAACAGGCCCTAAGTGAGGAACGAAGGAAAGGTGTAGAGCATAAAAAAATTCTCTCTTCCCATTCAAAATCAAATATTTTGGCTACTTCATAAACTAGGATGAAAATGCTAGAGTAATCTTCAAAGGATGTTTTAAGGATATTTGAGGAAGAGAAAATAGATGAATAAAAGGAATATTGGTATTTTGCAAAATTTGGAAAACAAAATTTAAGTTTAGAAATTTTATTTGATGAAAACAAATAAAGTGAATTTAGGATCTCCATTTCTTCATATCTATTCACCCTAGGTTTATAATCTGAACACACAGAAATTCTGTCAAAATTTCAAAGCATAGGAAAATAAAAGATCGAATCAAGAGAAGGAATAATAAAGCTATGCATTTGATTCATAATTAATTTAAGTTAAAAAAGGATGAAATCTCATATTAAGATTATGACATTTAATTTTGTAAATTTAGTAGTAAACATTGCAGGTCTCACCACTGTCTTATAAAATTTTCTTTTCAGTCTAAGCGGTATTTTTCTATCACACAAGAGGCCTGAAGCATTCTTCCACTTCAACCTACCAACTTGAATTCTACTATTAACATCCCCATTTATATCACCATCACTTTGAACTATAGACCTGAGATATCTAAATCGTTCACACCTTTTAATAATTTGATCACCTAAAGTTACACTTCTATCACTAGAGCTACTATTACTAAAATTACATTCCATGTATTTGGTTTTAGTTCTACTCAAACGAAAGCCTTTAGACTCCAATGTAGACCTCCATAATTCAAGCTTTTCCTGGGCTTTTTCTCCCGTCTTATCCACGAGAAGGATATCATCAACAAAAAGCATACACCAAGGAGACATCCTCTTGTAAATGTCCAGTAAGACCATCCATAACTAAAGCAAAAAGATATGGGCTTAAAGCTGATCTCTGATGTAAACCAACAGAAATAGGAAAATATTTGGTCAATCCTCCTTCAGTTCGAACACAAGTAACAACTCTAGTATACATATCTTTAATGACTTGAATATAAGCCATATCAACACCTTTCTTCTCAAAAAATCTCCAAAGGATATCTCTTGGAACCTTATCGTAAGCTTTTTCTAAATCAACAAAAATCAAATGTAGATCCTCCTTATTATTTTTGTACTTCTCCATCAAACCTCTCAATAAATGGATAGCTTCCATAGTAGACCTGCCCGGCATAAATCCAAATTGATTATGAGAAATCTTGATAATACGTCTTAACCTATGTTCAATTACCCTCTCCCATAATTTTAAAGTATGACACATCAATTTAATTCCTCTATAATTTGCACACTCTTGTGCATCCCCTTTATTCTTAAAAATGGGGACCAAAATACTCTTCCTCCACTCCTTAGGCATCTTTAGGGAGGATTGTATATAAAGTAGAGGATGGCTAATATAGGTTATAATGGTGATAAAACTGGCAAAAAATAGGTTTACTCTTCATCCCACTTCAATGTGCCCTAACATTCTCAATTTTTGGGTAACTTGGCTCACTCCGTTCATTCCCCTTACTATGTACCCTCACCCTACTTACTACAGCCTCAAGACCCTCAACCCTGGATAGCTTGTTTCTTCTTCTCAAAAGGAACATAATAACAAACTAATCAAAGAAATAGGAACAATATATAATGCTCAGATCAGATAAATACGGCAGCAATGGGCAATAACCACTTTGCTTGCACTCGGAATTTAATCATAATTTCTTTTTCCCTAATGACGTAATTCAAGCGGCTAAGGATTTTATGTCTTCGAAAAAGCATTAAACAAAGTTTAAAATTCTCCAATCCGAAGAAAACAATGTCTGAACGTGTAAAACAAAGTAAAAGCACGCTGGTGCTAGGGCTAGACCTATGCTTTTCTTGGCCTTTATTAGAAATTGAACAAAACTATAAAATGAAACAGACAACAAAGACACATGACAGAAGAGGCATATCCAGGACCCCTCTGCGTGTTTGTATGTGTGGGTGGGTATGTATGTGTTTATATATATACATATATTTTTTTCGTTCTTTTTTTTTTTCAAAAAGAAATCGGTATTTAATAGTTTACTGGTCCAAATACAAATACTGATTTCCCATGTGTCTATCCGACCCGTCCGCACCACGGTAGGGATCGAACCCGGGACCTTCGGGAGACTTACAGTGAACCCCGCCCAAACCACCAAGCCACGACTGCGACACATGTGTGTGTTTATATATATATATATCTTTGTGGGTGGGGGTGGGTGAAGGGAAATTTATATATCTATTACAAAATTTTTATGTATTATGTATTTACATATATCATACCTAAACTTTCATATTTACATACATAGCACTTAGGTGCTTTGAACCTATGCATGAATAGGTGTATTTCACTTTTAAAAGATGGTGAGCGTATCATTTTTTATGTGATATTAAGAATTTGAGTGCTATGTGAGTAAATATGAAAGTTTAGGTTTGAGATATGTAAATACATAAGAATTGTGTGCTATGTATGTAAATATTTAAAGACAACTTTGATGCACGGCAAAGTGAGATGAGGGTTTAAAATTGGCGAAAAATTAAACAAAACATAAATAAATAAGGACAAGGGTTATCGGACAACACAAGCACCAAGTTAGCAACAAAATCTAATTAAAAGACAATATAGTATGTTGTGATTAACCTCATTTCTCATGTTTACATTCCAAGCATGCAGGGTTCCATCTCCAGACCCTGTAAGTAGCAGTTTCAAACGCAATCAGTAACCCATAAACACAGCCACAGCAAAAAGAAAATATAAGAAAACAAGACGGAAAGGCAAACACAATTCCATCCAAATTTTTAATGGGGCATGTACATAAATACCACTCATTTCTTATGTATTTACATATCAAACATCTAAAGTCTACTTTTTACATTTACAACACTCAAATACTTCATATCACATCAAGCATACTACTATTTTAATTTTTAAAAGGTGAAATACACATTTTCATATACAGTAAGCTGGCATAGATGTAAAAATTAAAGTTTAGGCGTTAGACATGTAAATACATAAGAAATGAGCAGTATGTATGTAAATCTTCCATTTTTAATTTAACCCTTGAACAATGATGCATATCCATAAATAGACTAGAAACATAAACTTACTATGTCAAAATCTACTTGATACATTATAATATTCATATAACTGTAACGAGATCAGCACTAATCCACAAAACAGCTATATAAACGCTTTTACCCTTACAAGCTTGCAAAAGTGAATATTTTAGATCATTTCTAAAAGGAAAAAAATATATATGCTTTCCACTTAACATAAACTATGGACACGGACAAACATAGAGGGAGGAGAAAACAATTACATGAACACGTGATTATGACACTTCAATAGAATCTAATAGAATTCATGTGAAAGATGAAATGGAAATCAAACTAAGAAGGTAATAAATATAATCTCAAGATAACTATTAAAGAAAGTATGTACATAGCTTATTTGTTGAAGGACCTTGCTTATGCTATCTCTTGTTCCAAGGACCTTGCTTATACTATCTCATGATTACTTCTTAAATAACACATCAACAGAAACTGTTATCAGTTTGGCTCAGAATGACAAATCTTAATTTTCAGCATAAAGAAATTTTCAAACATCACAAGTAAATCACATCGTATAAAATAATATCTACTTTTGCATAAGCAAGGGAATCTGGAATACACAGTTAAAAGTAAAATATTCTGAGACTGGGAAACAAGAAATAGAAAAGAAAATTTGACTGGAATCTATAAAGGAGAATAACGCAGCAAAAAACAGAAGAGTATAAAATATAAAAGTAATTCATAAAATTTGAGAGTTAGGAGTTCACATGTCCACATACATGGTAGAAATGCAGAATGTTCATAAAAATATTTAAGAAGACGGATATACCTGAAATAACATATTTTCCATCTGGAGTGAAAGAAGATTCAGTTGTTATGTTAGAAGATGGCTCTAAACTGAATCCACACCGCTGAGTATGATGAGACACAAGATTAGTTACATAGCCAGAGTAGGAGCCAAGATCCTACGGCCTTGTTTGAGGTCAAGTTTGTTTTTATTTGTCTTATTTTCACATTTCCTTTAGTTTTAAAAAAAATATATTAAGTGTGTTTATACATGTTTTTATTTTTTATTTCTCAAAATAAATTGATGTGATTTCCAAAACACTCAAAATATTCTTTAGGTGTTTTGAGTATTTTTAAAAACAATCATACTTTAATCAAAAGCAAAACATATTTTGTTTCAAATTAAAAATAAATAAAACATAATAAAAACACAAAAAAAAAAACAAAATGATCCCAAATTGCCCTACTAGATATTAAAATTGTACCAACAGGAATAATGATTCCAAGCCATTAATATAGAAAAACAAACCTTATCCCCGCAGTAAGCATCCAGAACATAGACATTGTTGTTTGTTGTTGTTAAAAGCATAGACTTCCCATCATTACTAAATTTGATATCACAGACTTCAGCTGTGTCTCCGCCCACAAGAAAAGTGTCGAAGGGACCCTGACAAGCAAAAGAAGAAATTATTACGTAGTATGGAAAAACCCTCATGATTTCATTAACAAAGAGTGAACCTTGTCGTAAGATCGTGAATCAAACAACTTAATAGCACCGCCTTCCATTGATACAGCAAAAACAAGGCCCTGTTGATCATATGCAACGGTTGGCCTACCACGCAACCTCAATATTCCCTGCAGACTAAAAAAATAGTTGTGAATAAAATCAGCCAGAATAAACATAAAGCTCGTGGCATGAATTTGTTTCTTGTTTTTGTTTTTTCTCTTTTTCTTTTCTTTTTGAAAACATATTTGTCTGGTATAATTTCTATATGTATTTATTCTTGTATTTAAAAACTAATTAACTTGTTTTTAAAAACACTCACAAACACCTAAAAGACGTCTAGGGAGTTTTTAAAACAACTAGCTTGATCAAACATGTTCTAATTTAAATCAAAACACAAACAAACATTTGGGATCATTTTTGTTTTTTTTTTTCTTTTATTTTTATTTTTATTGTGTTTTGTTTGTGTTTTGAAATAAATTAAAACATGTTTCATTGATGTAATTATTTGTAAAAGCAATCAGCATATCTTTTAGGTATTTTGAGAGTTTTTAAAACAAGTTGAATTGTTTTAAAAATAAAACATAAAGACATTAAAATTATACCAGCCAAACATGTTTTTAAAAACAAAAGAAAAAATAGAAATAAAAACAGGAAACAGAAGTAATGTCAAATAAACCGTTAATTTCTGTCAGACTTAATAGTACTTAAAAGTACTGTTCTAATACAAAAGCAGAACATCAAGGAACTCTAACCTGACAAGCATTCACCCGAAGGTCCCAGATTCTAACACTGTGGTCAAGAGAGCCTGACATAAAACTGTCATTGATAGGAGACATACAAAGGGAGACGACTCTACACATGCAAAATAATAATAAAAAAAAAAGTTAGGTAGATACAAAAAGAAATTAAAATTACAATTTCAAACCACTTTTTCCAAATAGTGAAGGTTAAACACCTTTTTTTATGCCCCTTGAAGTAACGCAGGCATCGATTGTCATACATAGAAAGGTACCTCAATGATTCTGATAATAAATAATTGCACATTAAGGTATAGGAATGATTCTGATGATCAATAATCACCCACTAACCCACTAACTAAGAAAGGTATTTAAATGATTCGGATAATAAATATTAGCACTATAATTAAATTATGTTGCAAGGTTAAAAACATAACCAGTAAAAAAATTAACCATTTGTAGACTCCAAATTGTATCTTGATGAGCATATAATGGAACTTGGATGATGTGTGAAACAGATACTGTCAGCGCCATGTTTCTTATGATACATTGTCTTCAACAATCTGCAAATAAGTTTATTCTCTCACTATTTGGGATGAAAGAAAAAAAAAACAATAAAATCAAAATATTCCATTATAGGCCTATCCAGGTTATAAATTATAAACTCCATAAGGAAACTAATTTCTTTGATAAACTGGGAAAGTTAACTTACCTCAGCATCAGTTGAAACCGTAACCACACAAAAGCCAAAGTCTTTACAAAATGGGTTTTACTTCAAATCTCAAATTACATATGAAAGAGAGCATGTAAAAATGTGGAAATATGTTTTCCTAATGAAGTTAAGTGGCAGAGAAAGGGAACAATTTAATCAAACAAATTTACTTTAGCACGGAGTTAAAGAAAAAAGCCAAAACAAAGAAGAGAAATTATCTCAAAGCAGATTGAAGCAAGTTCCATATATTTTGCAAAGCTAATGGCGTAACTTTTTTATAATTTAGATGATTGTGTTTGATAAATCTTCATTGCATTAGTTTAAGCAAAATTATCCATTTTAAAATTGCTGAATCTTATGAAATATCATAATCTTCCATTCATTCGAGCCCTTTGAATCTTATTAAATAAGAAGTTGTAACGAAACTTTCACATCGATAAAGAATTTTTACATAATCTTACAAAAACATTTGGACAGAAACTTTATTACAAACAAAAGAGAATTAAAGTTGACAGTATGCTTACATGGCATCTACAATATTGTAAAGGCGCACTGAATCATCTTCACTAGCAGTGACAAGTAGATCGTCCGTACGATGAAAATCAAGAGAAGTGATGCTCCCTCCCTGAAAAATAGATTTCAGGAAAGATAAAGTTAGAAGCTTCAAGAAGATGCGGAGATAAAAGCATGTAGTAATTATGGTTTAAATGGAGCCATAGGGCAGAATGAGAAGGATATTCTGAAAAGGAAATATACTTTCTAAGTGTCGGCCAACATTTTTTTGCTTTAAAAGAATTTAAATTTTAGTGATTTAATTTAATATAAAAGATATATAATTTTGGGAAGTAGTTTTGAAAGTAGTGTATTTTAATTTTAAAAAAAATGAGATCGCTCGAATCTCATTTTGTCCCGTAATTTGTATAATCGTGCTTCGATGTCACAAATGATACACCTTCTCGAAAAGTAATGTATCTTGCGCTAGTAGACCCAATCATACGAACTAAAGGACTCGTGACATCCGTTTGATCTCGCGAACCTTTATGTGTGACCGACTAGCTCCCTACCTAAGTATAAGGACTAGGTAGGGTTTATTTTACCCAGGTTCAAGCTTCCTATGGAGCAGTTCTCATAGCTAATTACATCCCAAATGATTGGTGTCACTCGAGAAAACTCTCGATAACGATAGGTGGTTCGTCTTCGAGATCCAAGGTTAGGCTTTCACTGCAGGACGTGGAAAAACAAGTGAGAGTGGCTCAACTGGAACAGTTATTTCCATGAGTCCAAAGGAAAGAAAGGTAGGGGATGTCACAGATCTGAGGCGAGCCCCAGTGACTTCCCAACTATCCTATGGTGTGGCTGCGTGTTGGAGACGATGTTAATTAAATGTTTAATCCCGTTAATTTTATTATTTGGACTTACACTCGCATAATACCCGATCACGCAAATAACTCGCAGAGATAGGAGGTTTTACGTCGTTCCGTACGACAACCCCGAACCTAAAGCGAGTTAGGACTTACGCTCGCGCAACATGGCTATACGTAGTCTCAAAGAGGAGAGTGAGGGTTTACGCGCATGCGGCGAACTACCTCGAAGTCCCATGTGTTGTTATTTAAACTAGGAAGAGTTTCGTTGTTGAAGATCCTCTTGCTTCTCGATCCAAGCTCCTCGTTATGTCTGCCCACGAGTTAGCTCCAAGCTTCATTGTTGAAGTAGATCCTGAGGTCTAAGGTTCGAATGGTTTTGTCGAGTGTGTTCCAACGTTTCGGGTTTTATTGCTTTTTCAGCTTTGCATGCAGAGTAAAGTAAATTGTTGCGAATAAAAGTTACTTGGAAAGAAAGTCACGATAGAGTTGGAGTGCAATAAAGTAGATTGCAATAAAGTAATTTGTAGGAAATAAACCGTAAAAACGTACCCAGGCATCTCTACTATCAGTATGATTTGTATTGCAGACGTGGTATCATTCGCAGAAATCTAAATGATCTTACTAGCAAATTAAGTAAAAGGAGAAAACCCAAGATAAAAGAGAAAGAAAACGACTCGTAGAAATCACAAGCAAAACTTATAATCACGTATGGAAAACCGAACTAGGTGTGAGACGTCGACAGAGCGAGGGCTCAAAGCCTGGATCATGTGCTTATCCGACCTCGAATAAGAGTTACCGACCCGACGATCTAAGGAGGTAGATCCTTAACCCAATCCAAGTGATTAACCGTGGACCTTTATATATTTTATGAAGCAATTCTTTAATTTTCATGCAAAAGTTGTTGTTTAAGTTTCTATACAGAGTTCTTTTTAACACGCAAAAGAGATTTATTTTTTTTTTATTTTGTAAAATATTTCGTAAAATAATATAGTCCATAGGCTAGTCACTCTAATCGTCGTTGAGACTACTAACGACCTAAGATCACTTGGGAAACAATCTAACCAAGAGTCGGCGAATAGATTATCATCGGTCCTTTCCTCTCCCCATGGAGGGTCCTCGAGGTAGAGATACTATTCTAATTATCCCTCGTATCCCTCGTTTCCTCGTAGAAGACACATAAAGCATTATTATCATCGCCCTCGCCACCTGAGACCTCAAACTCACACCAGGTCCGATGATCTATATGTGGCAAAACAAATGTCTCCAATCGCTGTGAGGATTTGAGTGTAATGTTCAAGCTCAAATCCCGTGCATCGGGTTTCATTATCGGTTAAGTCATTTTAGTGAATTCCACATTCGATTTAATCTAAGGAATCGTGAACCATGCCCTCAGTGCATTCTCCGGTCCAGTGTCTCGATCGGCTCGTGAATTAGAGTCGAGTGCCTAGTTTCATCGTGCATTTGAAGGTTAGGTGGACGGGCTCTCACTCAGTGCGTACTCCTGGCGTTTAGGAAGTTTATGTCGCGGGTCGGGTAAAGGAGGTTTCACTCAGCGCGTGCACCTGGGCTTAGGAAGTTTATGTTGTGGGTTAGGTAAAGGAGGTTTCACCTAAGCGCGCGCACCTGGGTTTAGGAAGTCCGTCGTGAAGTAGGTGGGCGACTCTCACCTAGGATGTGCTCCTGAGCGTATAGAAAGCTCATGCGCCGAGGATTAGGTGGGTGACTCTCACCTGGGTGTGCTCCTGGGCATAGAAAGCTCTACGCCGAGGATTAGGTGGGTGACTCTCACCTAGAGTGTGCTCCTAAAGTCTAGGGAGCCCGTTCGTGAATTAGGTGGGTGACTCTCACCTGGGTGTGCTCTCTAGGCGCTAGGAAGTTCTACAGTCGAAGGATCAGGAGGATGGGTTCTCACCTAGGGTGTGCACTTAGTGTCTAGAAAACATATGTTGTGACTCGTGCCTAGAGGAGTTTAAGGTGTTCTACACTCACTTAAGTGTTTTCTAACTAGACCTCAAACATCTCCTAAGTGTTCCCCAATTAAATCAGAAATTCCCTATTTTTTTGTGACTTAACCGTTTAACAAAAGCAAGAAAAACAAATGAAAGGAGAAGGCTGACCCACTTTCAAAACTAACAAAGCCAAAGAGAGGAAACATCATGTGAGTCGACCGAGAAAGCGTTTAAATTTTTCCAAAATTGTAACTAAACCGGCCCCCAAGAAGATTGTTTAAATCTACTCCAAGACAGCGTTTTGATCGACCCAAGAGTTCTCCAATTCATCATAAACAAAAAGAAAGCATAAAAAAAGCCACCAAATAGAATCGAAAAATAAAGCCCAAGAGTCATGAAATGATGCCCAAAAGTGTAGCCCTCAAGTCACTAAAACAGGCCCAAGAGTGCGGCCCACAACAACACTTTCAAACAACTCCAATCAATGGACAATCAACCAAGAAATCAGCCCAAAATCTCTTCTAAAACAGCGAATACAAAGATCCCAAATCAGCCCAAAATCGCCCCAAATCATCACTTAAATAGCTCAAAATCGACACCCGTAATAACTCCAAAATAGTTGGAATATTGGGCGGTATGCATGTAAATCTTATCGTAATTTAACCCGAGTTCCTTTATCTGGACTTTGCTTAAAGGAATAATTTTACAATTTTGAAAAGCAGGAAACCATTTGCACAAAACAAAAAAAACATGACAATGCCTAGAACACTTTAGGAATAATGAGATTTGTCATAATTAATACGGTGGTGGAGTGGCAGTTCAAGTACATGTCAGAAAACAAAGGTATCGTGATGTTGTAATTACAATCTTCAGTGCAATTTCCAATCAAGGGTATTTCAAATAAACAATATAAATAAATAAAAAAATTGCAATAAACAAGAACAACTGTTTATGCGAGTCGTTATAACCAATTTTACAAATAAGGAACAGCGAGTTGCAGATAAGTGAAAAAATAAATAAAAAGAATAGAATTCCTTGTAAGAATTTGAGCATTTTAGCAATCAATAAAATACCCAAACAGTTTGGGCTTGCAGTGTAGTGCTATAGCATTACAATTCCAACAGGGAACTGTTTCTCAAAGTCATTAAACCAGCCCCCCCCAACGGCGTGTAAATCCTAATATGCAAAGACATCTTTCTCATTTAAAAAAGTGCTTTCTATGTAAAACTAAAGATTTGGATGGTATGCATGAAAACATGGAAGTTCAGCCATGATTCATAAAATTGATTAACAGTGTTGGGGGAAACAAAAATAGCAAGAGAAACCACTGAAACCTGTTTTGAGAGGTTGGAAATTGAAAGCAGCTCTGTACTGTTGCTCACGATAGAGGAATGGAGGCGCGAGTGCTGCAGGGGAAGACGAGTCGAACGACTGTTCGATCGAGCGAGGCTGGGGCGAGCGAATCCGTGCGGGGAGAAGGCAAGCAGGCCAGCGGGGGGTATTCTGGATGCAAGGAGCGGCGAGCGGCGTCGAGTGCAGAGGCGGATCGGGAGTAAGATGGCGAGGCAGGTGAACAGGCTCGGTTCGGTGCAGGGAGGCGAGGCGAGCGGGAGAGATCGAGAGAGGGAGGCGAGTCGAATGAGAAGAGGCGGGGTCGAACAGGCGTCGAGCGGCTTTGGGCACAGGGAAGGCGAGCGAAGCTTCAGTGTCGAGTGGAGACGCGAGGAAGGGAGCCGAGCGGCTTCGGGCGAGCGTAAGAGAGTTTTTTGTGCGGGAGGTGACGAGCAGGAGGGTTCTGTGCGGCAAGGAGGCGAGCAAGGTGAGCGGCGAGCTCGAGCGGCTCGTCTGTCGTTCGCGTCGCTGAGCGGGATCGAGGGCTAGCAGGCGAGCGGGCTTCTGTGTCGAGTGGAGACGGGGCGATCGATAGAAAGCCAGCGGGTGAGAGGAACGGAGAGGAAGATGAAGGCTCTCTCTTGATTTGTCCAGTTGAGCGGGATTTTTATCTCGCGCCTCTCGAATAGTCGTTGCACATGCCTTGAGCGGGGAAATAATTAGCTGCCTTGTGTGGATGGATCTTAATTGGAAAATAAAATCCTCTAATTAAACCTAATTAAAATGACATTAAAGAGCTGATTTGAATTTTAAAATTTTGAAATTTGAAATAGCCCTGGCTCGTGTTCAGCCTGTGTCGGGCTCAAAATGAACCCGGGCTGAGCCCAACCCGTGCCCCGCTAATTTAAAAAAAATGAGCATCAATTTTCGTGTCGTTCGCACGCGCCTGGAACCATAGCAATATGGGTACGCTTCCTAGCTAAATTCGACGTCCCGGACGCATCCGTGTGGTCCGTTTCGTCATCGGAGGTCGTCCGGACAAGTTCGCCGACGGTCGGGCCAAAAAGGTGTCGAATTGTGGTGTGTCGAGTGCTCGAGCGATAGGGTTTACTGGCGCCGTCTGCATCTATGGAACTCATTTTCGAGCTCTCACATTGCAGTCTTAACCTCGCAACAAAGAGTCGAGTGCTTGGACTACTCATGCGAGTGCCTTACAAAATGGGTCTGAAGTGGTTTGCAGCTTCATGTGAGATGGACTCCGTTACTAATCCGCTAGGATGGTCAATAAGGAATTCCTAAAGCTAGATCCTAGGGTCTAGGAGGAATAGCTTAAGACCTCACTAAAAATGAGGTCAACACTAAGGTGCAGTAAAAGGTATTTATTACTGAGAATTACAAAAATTATTAAAAAGTTTAATTATTGCAAAAAGAATAGTAACAAATCAAAATACTTATTTATATAATAAGCTGGACAACAAGGATAAGAAAAAGGAGAATTATAAAAGGATGCGGGAGATAAGAGATATATAAGTTTTTTTGGAACTAGATGAATTAAAAATAAGACTAATGTTTCAGTTAAAGCTGATATTATTAAGGAAAGATGAAAATGTCATTATTGAAGGTACTGAATGAAAATTGCAAGAATAAAAACTTTTTGTAAAAGCATAACGAACATAATAATAAGATTCATTACGAATTGATCCAAAAAATGAATAAAATTAACTCTAAATAAGCACAAAGGTAAAATTTGGAGAGCTATTAGTTATCTTGTACTAGTTTGATAAACAATTATTTTCAATGGGTTTTCATCAACACAAAGGATGGAAAATGTCTTGCGAAGCATCATTTCCGGTATTTAAGAAGAAAGGAGATGGATAAATAAAAACTTCATGATTTTGGTGGTTATAAAGGCATTAAAGCTATGTCATGCAATGAAGTTGCAAGAGAATTATGAAACAAAGAATTAAAAAAACTACAAAAATGTCAAAAAAAATGGTTTCATTTTACACAAGCAAAGAAAAAACATCATGCAATTTCAAGTGATTATAAGAAAACATAGGATTGACTATCAAAAAAATTAAATTGATGCAGGCAAAGAAAAAGAGTGTGTTAAAGGTACTTTGAAATTATTAGAGATATGTATAATGGAGCATTTGCTAATATTAATAGTTGTGGAATGACAAACAACCTATTGATTACAACATGATTTTACAAAGAAACGGAATAAAATTTACATGCTTTGTATTGGCAACAGAATGACATGCAACGATTATAAAAATTCAGATATCATTATTCAACTGATACAGTGGTAATCAATGAGAAAACAGATGAAATGACTAAAAATTACAAAAATATAAAGATACTTAGAAGGACTGCAGATTAATAAGAAAAAGTATATGATACGCAAGTTTAATGGATATCACATTAATAATTATCAACCAATATTCCTAGTAGAAAGGATAACATTTAGGCTGATAAATTTAAATATCTATCATATAAAAAAATGATGATATAAATTCTTAAGTTAAAGCTAGGCGGTTATAGAAAAGGTCTCTAAAGTATTACATAATTATAGAGCCTCATGGAAATATATATTTTATAAAATTACCATTAGATCGATTATCTTGTTTGTTGAATAAATAAAGTCAGTGGTGAAGGAAAAATTAATGATAAAAATATTAAATTTAAGATGGATGTGTGATGAAGTTAGTGAAAATTTTTTGAAAAATCATAACATCAAAAGTTAAAAGAATACCGAAAAGAAAAAATAGATATTGGTATTTTATGAATGTACAACAAAGTGCAGAAAATGTGTCAAAAAGATGCATAAAATTAAAATTCGTAGATCGATGATGCAAATTAGCATTTTGAGTTTTTAAGTTCAATTTGGTTGAAATTATGTTAGCAGACTGTTTGATTTTCAAAAGACTAAATTTTTTAATAAGTTTAATTATGTATGTGATCATCAATATAAAGTGGGTTGTGTTCTCTTCCCAAATATGGTCCTTTAATGGATCTCTAATATTTTCTATAATGTTTTTTGTCTATTAGTATTCTAACTTTTTGTTATGGGGTCGCCTAATTTGGTTGTTGGTTCTTTGTTATTTGGGCCACTATTGTTATTTGGGTTGATTATATAATTAGGTTGCCTTCACAATTTAGTCTTGACTTCAACTCAGCTTCTTCCCATGAATTGTGATCGATACTGTAGATAAGGGGTAAAATGTAGCTAATTAGCTAAAAGGGTATTTCCATTACTATCTAATTATGACGGCAAATCTATGGGATTTCTGATTATAAATATCAGCTTTGAGGCATTTGAAAAAAAAAACAAGTCTATTAATGATAATTACTTTGAGTATTTTGTTTCCTCCTACTACTTGAGTGTTGGTTGGATGTGTACCCTTCCTGCATGGTGTAAGTTGTGACTAGGGGTGCAAATGAGTTGAGCAAGCTCTTAAACGAGCTCACAAGCCAAACTTATCGAGCCACGAGCTTGAGCTCGAGCTCAAACTTGAGCTTGTCCCGCTTCGGCTTGTTGGCTCGCAAGCCCGCTCAATTAGCCTACCACTAATCACTTTGATATATTTTTGGTGAGCTCCCACAGTCTCTTCCTCCTCTGGCCACCAATACCTTCTCAAGCGAGCTCCCATAAAACTTGAGTTTATAGTTTGAGCTCGCGAGCCGGCTGCTACCAATACGAGCCGAGCTCGAGCTCACAGTTTGCCAGAAGAGCCCAGCTCAAGCTAGGCATGGCTTGAGCTCGACTTGACTCATTTGCGCCCCAATTCTTGACCACTAAATTATCGAGAGAACTCTCTCCTTAAATATATAGAGCTTGGTTTATTTAATGGTGATTTTCTCCCCTGATTTTATTATATTCTGAATTTTAGTTATTTATCTGCTTGCATGAATGTATCTGTTGAATTATTGTGTTACTATATGATTCTTTTTTTCCAAAATTTCTATAATGATTTTTCATAGAGCCGGTCATTAAATTATCAGTTGAGATGAATTTTAGTTGTTTCTATTTTTAATAAATAATAGTTCCAGCATTGATGGTTTGTAAACTATAAATTTGATTGCATGTGCATGATTTTTGTGTCATTTCATCATATTTTTACATCAGGAAACTCTAAAGCCTAAGAAGTCCCACAACACATTTGGCATATAAGTATTGATTTGACGCTTGATTCTCTATTACCGGTTCTTGGGACTCCGAGCCTGGGATGGCACTTGTATGTTTAGATATCATATACATACAATTTTAAACAGGTAAAGTAACTCTCCGGTTACCTAATAGAAGAATCTCTAGTTGGCTTTGAGTTTTTCTCTTTCGAGTCGGCAATTTCCCTAGGCTCATCCTGGTATAGGATTGTTATAAGATTAATAGTCAATACACATTGGTTAGTGGAAAGTTGTGTTTGTTTGGTCCCAAGTCCCGAATGTGAAAAGTGGAAGGTTGCGTTAGTTAGTTGATAGCAGTCGTAAAATTTGTCGAAAAATCAAGACATCAATCCTTTAGATTCTTCTGCAAATGATAGCACGTCATCTGGAAGTGATGCGCTATATGGCTTGAATACAGTAAAAAGCGTGCAAAAGCCACTACACCGGCGGCCAAGTGTAGTATCAAATAAGCAAGATTCCCACATTATGCATGAATGCAGTTTGAGAAGTTAGTCCATAAAACCTATATTAGGATAGTATCTTGGAATAGAGGTACTCTCGCAAGTAAATTAATAGAATTGGTTGATACTATGGTTCATAGGAAGATAAATATCTTATGTATTCAAGAAACTAAATGGGTTGGAGAAAAAGCTAAGGAGATAGATAGCTTAGATTTTAAACTTTGGTATTCAAGTAGAAGTCGTAGGAGAAATAATGTAGGTGTAATTATAGATAAGAGTTTAAAAGATAATATTGAAAAAATTAATAAAATTATAGATAGAATTATAACCCTTCAAGTTGTTGATACTAAAATTTTAATGTTCTAAGTGTTCATCTCCTCAAGTAGATCTAGATAAATAGGTTCTAAAGAAAAATTTTGAAAGGTCATTGAATAATTAATACAAATGATACATTTTGAAGAAAGAGTTTTTATTGTAGGAGATTTAAATGGACATGTTGGTACAGTAATAGAAGATTTTAGAAATATTCATGGTGGCTACGATTTTGGAGAGATTAATGAAGAAGATAGATGCATATTTGATTTTGTTTTAACATATGATTTTGTTATTGTTAATACTTTATTTAAGAAAAGAGATTAGCATTTAAGTTTATAAGAATGGATCTAATAAAACACGAATTGATTATTTTCTTATAGTAGCAACAGTTTTGAAGTGATTAATGAAGAAGATAGAGTCATATTAGATTTTGTTTTAGCGTATGATTTTGATGTTTTTAATACTTTATTCAAGAAAAATAGATAAGCATATGATTACTTATAAAAATGGATCTAATAAAGCATAATTTGATGATTTTCTTATAAGAAAAAGAGATCGTTGAGAATGAAAAGATTGTAAGGTCATTCCAAGTAAGAATTTAAGTACTCAAGATCGACTATTAGTTATGAATTTCAAGATAAAGAGTTGTAAGAAAAAAGATACTATGAACATTATCATAGAATTAGATAAGGGTACACAAATAAAATTAATTTTATGAAAAAACTTCAAGATTTCAAGATTTGGGATGTTTTCATGAAGAAATAAATTTTATGTGAGGTAAAGTAACAAACACTATTAAACAAATAGCAAAAGAAAAATTATAAACTAATATAGTTAGTGGTGGAATAATAATGCGCAAAGAAAAGATAAAATATAAAAAGTTGTATTATAAAAATTGGTTTAAATGTAAAAGCTTAGAGAACTGAGAAAATATAAGGTGGCCCATTATAAGTCTAAATGAATAATTTGTGACACAAAAAATTCTATTTTTAGTGATATTTATAATAGATTAGATACTAAAGAGGTTGAAAAATATATGTATAACCTGGACAAATAAAGATAAAGAAAAAGTAAAGATTAACTCAAATGTATTAAAAATAAAAATCAAAAAGTATTTTTATAAGAAGAATATATTCAACATAGGTGGGTGAGCTAATTTTGATAAAGATTTCAATAAAGAAAAACAAGGGTGGAAAACCTATAAGATCTGATGATATCCCAATTAAAGTGTGAAAATACAAAAGAGATTTGGGAGTTTCTTGGCTTAGTAAACACTTTAATATTATTTTAAAAACTTAAAACATGTCTGAGTGGAGGAAGAGTATTTTAGTCCCCATTTTTAATAATCAAGGGGATGCACGGGTGCAAATTATAGAGAAATTAAATTGATGTATACAACAACAACAACAACAACAAAGCCTTAATCCCACTAAGTGGGGTCGGCTACATGAATCCTTTTTCTCCATTGCGTCCTATTTAGTGTCAAATTTTCGTTTAATTCTAATAGATTAAGATCATTTTTTATGCAATAAGCCCAAGTTTTCCTAGGTCTCGCCTCTCGCCTTTCTTAACATAAGTTGTATTTAAAACATCTACTCTCCTAATCGGATCATCGAGTGGTCGACGTTTAATGTGACCAAACCATCTAAGGCGACTCTTCTAATTTTATCCGACACCGGTGCAACTCCAACCCTATTACGGATATATTCATTTCGCATTTTGTCTCTAAGTGTAAAGCCACTCATCCATCTAATCATTCTCATCTCGGCAACACTTAACTTAACATTATGCTTCTCTTTTAAAGGCCAACATTCAAGCACCATAGTAGCATCGAAGGTCTCACCACCATCTTATAAAATTTTCCTTTCGATCTAAGCGGTACTTTTCTATCACACAATAGAGTCGGACGCATTCCTCCACTTCAACCAACCAACCTGAATTCTACTATTAACATCCCCATCTATATCACCATCGCATTGAACAATGGACCCAAGATATCTAAATCGTTCACACCTTTTAATAATTTGATCACCCAAAGTTACACTTCGTCACTGGACCTACTATTACTAAAATTACATTCCATGTATTCAGCTTTAGTTCTACTCAAACGAAGACCTTTAGACTCCAATGTAGACCTCCATAATTCAAGTTTTCCCTGGACTTTTTCTCTTGTCTTATCCACCGGGAGGATATCATCACAGAAAAGCATACACCAAGGTACATCCTCTCGTAAATGGCCAGTAAGACCATCCATAAATAAAGCAAAAGATATGGGCTTAAAGCCGATCCTTGATGTAAACCAACGAAATAGTAAAATACTCGGTCAATCCTCCTTCGCTTCGAACACATGTAACGACTCTAAGCATACATATCTTTAATGACTCGAATATAAGTCAAATCAACACCTTTCTTCTCAAGGACTCTCCAAAGAACATCTCTAGGAACCTTATCGTAAGCTTTTTCTAAATCAATAAAAATCAAATGTAGATCCTCCTTATTATCTCTCGTACCTCTCCATCAAACCTCTTAATAAATGTATAGCTTCCATGGTAGACTCCGCCCGCATAAATCCAAATCGATTATGAGAAATCTTCGTAATACGTCTTAACCTATGTTCAATTACCCTCTCCCATAACTTTAAAGTATGACACATCAATTTAATTCCTCTATAATTTGCACACTCTCGTGCATCTCCTTTATTCTTAAAAATGGGGACCAAAATGCTCTTTCTCCACTCCTCGTGCATCTTTTTTGTTTTTAAAATAATATTAAAAAGCTTTAGTAAGTTCGAAACCCCCAAATCACCTAAACATTTCCACACTTCAATCGTGATATCATCAGTCCCTACGACTTTCCCCCTGCTTTTCTTTAAAGCCTCATCAACTTCTTTTTTACTAATGCGACGGTAAAAGTCGAAAAGCTTTATTATTATTAACGATATTAAGATCACTAGCGTCGATCGTACTTTCAAGATCATTAAAAAGCTTTATCAAAATAACTCACCCACCTATGTCGAATATCTTTTTCTAAGAAAGACTTTTCGATTTTCATCTTTAATACACTTTACTTGAGTTAAATCTTTACTTTTCTTTCTCTTTGTTTGTAGCTTTATACATATATTTTTCACCTTCCTTAAGTATCTAACACGTTATAAAGATCACTAAAAGCTAGAATTTTTAGCGTCACAGATTATTCTTTTACACTTCGCGTGCCATTTTATATTTTTCCCAATTCTCTACGCTTTTACATTTAAACCAATTTTTATAACATAACTTCTTATATTTTATCTTTTCGTACATTATTATTCCACCACCAACTATTTTTATTTATAAACTTTTCTTTCGATTCTCCAAGACATCTTTACCACTCGTTTAATAAGATTAGCTTAATTTTTCCCACATAACATTCGCGTCTTCACGAAGCATCCCAAATATTTAAATCTCGAATTTTACTCATAAAAATAATTTTATTTCGTGTCTTTTGTAGTGTCCCCATCTTATTCTACGACGTCGAATCCTAGTATTTTTTATTTTACAACTCTTCATCTTAAAATCTGTAACTAATAATCGATGTCGTACTTAATCGCTCACTTGGAACGACCTTACAATCCTTACAATCTCGACGATCTCTTCTTCTCATGCTAAAATAATCAATTCGTGTTTTATTAGATCCATTCTTATAAGTATAAGTACGCTCATCTCTTTCTCGAATAAAGTATAAGAATAATCATATCATACGCTAAAGAAAATCTAAAATTCGCTCTACCTTCTTCATTAATCGCTCCATAACCGTAGCTTACCTATGAATATTTCGAAATCTTCTACCACTCTACCGATACGTCCATTTAAATCTCCTCCAATAAAAATTTTTTCTTCAAGTGTATTGCCAGTGTATAGTCTTCTAAATCATTCCGAATTTATCTTTAGCCTATATCTAAACCAACTCGATGAAAGCATAAACACTTATAATATTAAAAATCTTGGTATCAATAATAATCTTAAGTCGTTATAATTCTATCTCCAACTCTATTAATTTTAACAACATTATCTTTCAAACTTTTATCTATAATTATACCTACACCATTTCTAAGACGACTCTTACTGTAATACCATAGCTTTAAAACCTAAGCTTATCAATTTCCTTAGCTTTTTCTCCAACCCATTTAGTTTCTGAATACATAGGATATTTATCTTTCTATGGATCATAATATCAACCAATTCCATTAATTTACCATCGAGAGTACTCTATATTCCAAGATCCTATCCTAATACTAAGATCGCGACTAACTTCTTTACCCGCATCCGTCCGTGATGTGAACCTCGCTACTTCGACACTACACCCGGCGCCGGTGTAGTGGCCCTCGCACACTTTCCACCGTATTCAAGTGCCATACAACGCGTCGCTTCGAGAGACGCCCAACGACTTACACAATGATCAAAATTAAATTGATGTATCATATTTTAAAATTATAGGAGAGGGTAATTGAACATAGGTTAAAACGTATTACAAAGATTTTTCATAATCAGTTTGGATTTATGCCAAGTAGGTCTCTATGGAAGCTATACATTTATTGAGAGGTTTGTTGGAGAAGCGTAGAGGAAATAAGGAGGATCTACATATGATTTTTATTGATTTAGAAAGCATACGATAAGGTTACAAGTGAAGTCCTTTTAGAGAGTTCTAAAAAGAAATGAGTTGATATGACTCATATTCAAGTCATTAAAGATATGTATATTGTAGTTGTTACTTGTGTTCAAACAGAAGGAGGACTGACCAAGTATTTTCCTATTTCAGTTAGATTATATCAGGGATCAGCTTTTAAGTCCGTATCCTTTTGCTTTAGTTATGGGTGTTTCACTGAACATTTATAGGAGGATGTACCTTGTGTATGTTTTTCGCTGATGATATCCTTCTTGTGGATAAGACTACATAAAGAGTTCAAAAAAAAATAATTGAATTATGGAGGTCTACATGGGAGTCTTAGGGCCTTTGTTTGAGCAGGTCTAAAACTAAGTACATAGAATGTAATTTTAGCAGTAGAACTCTAGTGGCAGAGTTGTAACTATAAGCGAACAAATCATTAAAAAGTGTGAACGTTTTAGATATCTCGGGTCTATTATTCAAAGTGTTGGTGATATGGATGGGGATGTTATTAGTAGAATTTAATTTGGTTGGTTGAAGTGGACGAATGCATCGGGTCCATTGTGTGATAGAAAAGTATCGCTTGCACTGAAAGAAAAATTTTATAAAATGCTGGTGAGACCTGCAATGCTCTATGATGCAGAATGTTGACTTTTAAAAGAGAAGCATAAAACAGTTATGTTGTTGAGATGAGAATGCTTAGGTGAATAAGTGGCTTGACACTTAGAGACAAAATATGAAATGAATATATCATTCATAGGGTTGGTGTAACTCCAGTGGCAAACAAGATTAGATAGAGTTATCTTAGATGGTTTAGTCACACTAAACATCGACCATCCGATGATTCGATTGGGAAAGTAGATGTTCTGTTTTAAATTCAACTTATATTAAGAAAGGCAGTGGTAGACCTAAAATGACTTGGGCATATTGTATAAAAAGTGATCTTAATTTATTACAATTAACGAAAATATGACAGTCAATAGGACACAATGGAGAAAAAAGGATTCATGCAGCCGACCCTGCTTAGTGGGATAAAGGCTTGTTGTTGTTGTTGTCGTCGTTGTTGTATTCCTTGGTTGGATATAAAACACTTGGATATACTGATTCTTGTCATGTATTGTTAAGTTATCTTAAAATTTTGATCACTCAGTATACTTGTTTTGGCAAACATTATGTGGTTGGATTCCCTATGCGCATGTTGAAGTGACCACCTCATTTTGAGGGTTTTGTGGAACTATATCTTACTTCGGTTTGGGTGATATTCCCATATCTTCGGATTCACTATTTTAGTCAATCTATTTTGTACGCTTTTGCCTCATTTTTTAATGAACTACTTCATGTGAATGTGAATATTGTCAAGCTATCCAAACCATCGATGGCTCGATATCAATTGATGGATGTTACTTGCCCTCTAAAGAAAGAAACTTGTATTGACCACACATCTTATGGCTACTAACAAAAAACTGAGCTTGAAGGCATTACGCCCTTTGTTTCACTAGCAAAATATTTGATTTTAATTTCTCAAATATATTTTAGACACACTCGCAACTAGAAATCCTGTAGATTGTGGAATTGGGGATCTTCCATCTAATTAAAGCTTCTTTTCTCAATTGAATTGGTGGATGTTCTAACTACTTCTGTGATGGTTTGTATTCGAAAACTAAAATTATGAATGATCCTTAAATTTTGCCTTAAGAGTCAATGCCTTCATGAGTTGCCAGCTCGATGATCTGAATTTATCTAAACCTATTCACATGACTAATATTTCAGACCCATGTCATTTTTAACCCCATGTTATTCCTGCTATAAGGCACATAGGAGATCCAAACTACTGTTGTTCCTAATACTAGCCTTTTTAGTACAGAAGATGATGTTGAAGTCAAAGGAGGATACCAGAGACAAACGATATCAAGCCACAAGAGACAAACGACTCAACGAACAGTTCAATGATCATTGAAGACGCACAAAAACAAATAAAGCCGACAAACTCGAACGAAGCAACCAACAAAGTCGACTTAAGTAGGAGAAACCAACCAAAGCAAATGATGTTGATCAAAATGAAGACGAGGCAAGCTGAAGTAAATGATGTCGATCGGAATGAAGAAGAAGCAGACGATGTCGTTTCATCCCGATCTACACAAACAAAGCAGACAGAGATGAGCAAAGCAGATGAACCCGAACGACATACAATGCCCTAATCCCATTGCAGGATGAGGGCGAAGGCAGGCGAAGGCAGACGAAGCCAAACAATGTAGGTGAAACCGTGCATCTTTGATACCATGTAAAGGAAAGTTGTCTTTTCTCTTATTCCCAAATGAAAACATATGTACGTATTTATATAAACTTCAATTATGGATGTCAATTTGAGTCGGTTGATCAAGTTCGGGTACCGAAAATGATCCGGCACGGATCGAGTCAATCCAAACTCGACCCTAATAATAAACAGGTCGAATTTTCTAACCCAAACCAGACTCAAAAAATATTTAGGTGAACTTCAACCCGGATATTTTGAGTCGAGTTCGAGTTATGTTGGCGTGTCGGGTCAATTTTGACACCTATGGATGTTAATTTGGGTCGCCGGGTCGGACCTGAACCTGACCTGAAAATGACCTGACATTAATCGGGTCAACCTAAACCCGACCCGAATAATAAACAGGGCAAATTCTCTGACCCAATTCTGACTAGAAAAATATTTAGGTCAACCGAAACCCGGATTTTTCGAATCGTGTTAGCGTATCGGGTCAATTTTTTAACACCCCTAACTTCAATCTCTATAGAAAAGGAATATCTCTGATAGAGGAAATATCCAGCAATTAGATCTTATCTAATAGGTTACATATTTATTAGGTTTCTTAATATATAAAAATAAAATCTATTACTTTCCATAACATAATATATTTGGCATTAGAGTATCTAATATTTAGAGATGTTAGTTAAATTTTATCTAATTTTAAAAATCAATATCCTAAAGATCTTTCTAATGAATAACGACCACTTATATATATATATCTATATATATATATATATAACAAGCATTTGATAATTAGATCATTGTAACCTAATTTTTCACATTACTTTACTGATCCAATTAAACATATTAAGCATGAAAGGTAGTAAATGGGATAAAGAAGAAATTATTTATTAAGGGAAGTGAGTTTTATGATTCCTGTGTTACTTATCCTGAGAAAGATGATGGATAGAGGATGTGAGTGGATAACAAATCAATTTATAAACCATCATGAATATCATTTTTCCATATATAGATTAAATAATATACCATAGATGTGACTGGAACAACTATATTTTCAAATATTGCTCTAAAGAGTAGTTATCGAGTAAGAACGGATAAGCTAAATGAAAAAATGCTTTGTGAAAAATATGACTAATACAAATGATTGGTGATGCATTTTAGATCGACTAATGCACCAAGTAATTTTATGATGAATCGTGTTCTTCAAACTTGGAAAGTTTCTATTTATATATTTTGATGATATGATGGATTGTATCATCTAGCATAAATCTAGTAAATCAAAGCAAGCAGCCTTCACTAGTTGATGCACCATCACAAGTCACTCTCCTAGGCCTGCCTTATAAATGATGCATATTTGGAAGATTTGAGAATTATAACACCCTTGCTTCGCCTCTCAACGAGCTCAACTTTATCAACATCGCACCTGAGTAAAAGATTTGTGCATTCAGTCTCTTCAAAACCCAAACCCAAGCACCTAACAATCCTAAAAAGTGTTAAACCCTAGCACTCAGATTTGGGCCACAACGAGATTATACCCATCTGTTCATCTTTAACTAGAAACTTTATAATGAGCATAGAAATAAATAGTGTCATAGAAAAGAGAAAAGGGCTGGCATTTATATATCGGAAACACTTCCTCTTCCCTTGATTTCCAATCCCCTCGGCCCCCCAACGGGACGTAACATCAATGGACATTACAAAAATAAGAATCAGAAGAAAGGGGATGAAGGACGGAGAAGTTACATAGTCGGTAAATGCGGCACCAATGGCCATGTTCTGCACCGTCGTGTCGTCAAGTTCTGTAATCGACATCTGTCGCTACCTTGATGAGAGGACAAATTATGGGGTAACTAACCAAATCGTTTTAAACCAAAGCGCGGCAGCGGAAGAGAAAAGCAGTAGAGATCACCGAGAGTTCATATGATTTACCTAGCGCTCGGTTGCAAACATACAGGTCCGCCAACCTAAAAAATATTACATTCAGGACTCCGAGTTAAAAGCAAAGTTAAAGAGCGGAGTCAAATGGCTCGGGGAATCCGGGCAGAAAATTAAACAAATATTACATCTTGATTTTGCAGGTAGAGTTATATATGTAGTCTAATAAAATGATTCTATGTGAAAGTGAAAGAAAATAAAAAAAGACGCGGTAACACGGGAGTAACACGGGGGAATATTCTCTCCATGTTATTCCGCATTATTAAGTGTTATTGTGATCATTTTGATGTGTTATTGTGTCATGATAATATTTTCGGTGTTACAATAACACAATACACATCAATAACACATGAATAACACATAATACCACCTGAATACCGCAGAATAACACGGGGAGAATATTTCTTGTGTTACTGGGCTGACAGTGAAATATTTCCACGTGTTATTCAGGTGTTATTGTGTGTTATTCATGTGTTATTTGTGTGTTATTGTGTTATGAGAATATTTTTTGTATTATAATTACACAATAAAACGTCAATAACACATCAAAATCACCACAATAACACTTAATAATGCGGAATAACACGATAGAAATATTCCCCCGCGTTACTCTCGTGTTACCGCGCCGTATTTTTAAATTTTTTGTCACTTCCACGTGGAGTTATTTTATTGGACTCCACACGTAGGTCTATGTGCGGAGTCCTGATGTAATATTTTCTCACTAGAATCCGATCAAATATCAGAATAATGCGGAATAATACTTGAATAATGCGGAATAATACTTGAATAATGTGGAATATTCTTCTATGTTATTTTGTGGTGTTCTGAACCTACAGCAGTGTTATGATAATATTTTTGTGTTATAATAACACAATAACCCATCAATACAACCGGTTTACCACAATAACACTTGAATAACACAGAATAACACTAGGGAATATTCTCGGTGTTATAATAACACAGTAACACATAAATATCACCACAATAACAGTTGAATAACGCGGAATAATACGAGAAAATATTTCTTATGTTATAATAACACAATAACACATCAATATCACCATAATAACACCTCAATAACATCACTTTGAAGTAGTCACTGCAAAATTAATCTCCCACCGGACAGCAATTGTTAAGATTGAGTCGACTCGAGGCGCTAAAAATAGATGACCAATCTTGTCTTCATCTTCTTGTGTCACCTTTGAGATTTCTATGAAATATCTTAAGCCGCGACCAAGCTTGTATATGAATCTTAAATATGTTCTTATTCATTATAGTAATCCATTTGGGCTATTACTAGTTCTTCGCTTAGCTCACCAACTAACGCGTGAAGATCACTGACTTGTTCTCTTGAGTCAATCTCAAATATCATTGTCATCATCTAAAATATACTGACATGAAATAATAACTTGTGCACTTGCCCTTCAGTTACTTGTTTGAATAAGGGGGCAACTAACAGGAGTCATGTTGTCAAGTAGTCATATTGCCTTCCTTCGATGATGGATGGGGAAACTACCGAAGTCAAAGTAACTATAGGATGAACACTATCTTGTTCGAGATGTTGGCTGCTCCCCTCGATGCTAGAACAAAAAAATATCATCTTCAATAATAAAAAAAAAGAGACAAGTCTATCAAAGGATACCAGTTACCTTTAGAATGCAGGTCAGCGGTGAGTTGTCCCATGCGGCCTCTCTCCTTCCATTTACTCTATAAGACCCTCACCCATGGTCATGAAGAGATTGATATAAGCTACCATGAGATTTGGTTGTGATCCACAGATATGTATACATAACACATCATGAATATTCAAGCATAAATTTTTAATCCTCAAAAAACAATTTAAATTAACTCTAAGGTGATGTAGGACTACACCCTTACCTTCCGAACTGGGTTCATGAAATAACATAAGATTAAACCATTTTAATTTGCTCTCCAAGTCAGATAGATGAACCGCTGAAGGGTCATTTAAATCAACAATGATGGGTCTCAAAGGACCAGGATCAAAAAGAAGTGTTGTCATTATAGAATCTCAAAAAACTTACCCAACACTTTCTAGAAGCAACGCCTTCCTCGTTGGCCCCTCGACTGCCTGTCACATTACTTATTTTCTTTGAGTCATAATCATTCAGGGCATCACACTCTCTCTTTTATTTTTGGTAGAGATCTGTGCTCACTTCCTCCGTCGGGATCCTTAGCGTCTTAATTGGAATACCGCCCATTAGAGAGGAATGGAAAGGGGAAGAAGAAGTTGTCTAAATAAGAAATAAATAGAAGATGGCTCTCTTAAATGACAACCATGCTGATAACTTCTACCCATCCACATAATATATTTATAAATGTAAGGAGTTTTATGCATGAAAATACCAATAACTATCATATTATTATTGTCTTAAAAAACTCATTCCGTTTTCCTTGATAATGTAATGTCATCCTTGAGAAGCACTCAACATTCATACATGGATCAAGTTTCAAATCATATGACGGTTATTCCTTAAAAAAAAATTATAATAGATGTGGAACCAAATAACATTTCATCCCAACAATTAGAATCCCCAAAATATATTCATCCTACATGAATCACACCCATAAAATTGATTAAAGCTTATTTTATTCAACTGGCCTAACAACTAAAAATCTAAAACAAGTATCATTGCTACAAACAGCTCAGCCATACGAGGGAATAAGTATATATACTTAGGCGCCAAAATACTACAAGGTTTCAACCCATAAAACCCAATCAGATCAAGTGACTGGTTTCTATAATAAAGCAACGACTCCTAGGCAAAGAATGTTTTAAACTAAAAAATAAGTTCAAGTGATTATTCTCTGTATAAGAGCTATGACTCTCAAGCAAGGGACAATCCAAATTCAATAAAATTAATCATAGTTCTCTCCCTTTTTGCTAAGTCGTAATTATAGCAAGCATAAACTTTTTTAGCTTGCAAAGATGAGGAGAATCTTACTTGATTATTGTATATTTTGAAATGATTTCTACCATAAATAGAGGTCTCCTTGAGAGAGACATAAAGTTTCCCTTGAGTTCCCCTCCAAGAAGGTTGAAACCCTTTCTGGAGATATGTGTTATATAACTTATCTTACAAACTCATATTGAATCGTTCTGATATAGCATGTTATTGAAATATTTATTATTTTATAATTTTTGTAGGTTGTCTCAAAGATATAAAAGAATTGAAAAAATAAATGCACAACACTAAATAATTGTTGTGGGTTAGTGAACATATTAATAGGCCTTACAGGCTTACAAAGTTCATTTTTTTAAAGCACGACTGTTATGAACTAGTTGTTGGATTGACCTATCACATTCACTTGCTGAGTTCACTTATTAAGTCGATTTACTGAGTTGACCTACTGAGTTGATTCATCAGATAAGAGCTGCCGAGTAACTATTATCGAGTTGATTTGCCGAGATAACTCGTCGAGCTCTATTCTTGGACACCAGTTGCCAAACTCAGTTGTAGGGCGTGTATCACCAACAAGGAAAAGAAATATGTCTACTTCTACTTATGAGTCGCATGACACCCGCATCTTCGTAGTCTTTCATCGATACTATGTAGGAAGATAATGTATTTGACTAAAATTATTTAATATTTTTCCATTGTAAACTGGTGAGTGGGAAAAGCCATCTTAAATCACATATATAAAGGTTGGTTTACGTCCACCAAGGTTATTGGAAGGTTCAACTAAGCAATATAGAAAAAATGTGTGAATTTGTAGTATATAGAAGAGTGTATAGAAGACTCTAGTGAAGTTGTGGTGGATAAATAACTGTAGCAAAACAACAAAGGTGCCTCACTGGTATCATCAAATTGATCAAACTTTAGATTATATTAATTTTATGATGGTTGAAATCCATTGTGTGGTTATGGTGCTCTCTATTGTTAAATATCCTCTAAGAACTAAAAAATTTAGGTTTCGCCCTTTTATCTTACACAATTGATTTTCTGATGATAGGTTTGAGTTGACTTCACTAGCTAAACTTTGTTTTTACTTGATTGTGAGGCTAGTTCTCATATTGTCGAATGTTGAATAAGAGGGCTCCATTATGATGGGTAACTTATTAGCATTTGGGAGAAAATATTGTAAAATGGTAAGATTGTTTCCCACAATTAACATTAGTGTGTTTGCCAGAAAAAAAATATGGTGATAGAGAAAATTTTACATCTTATTTTTTAAAGAAAATCCCACACATGAGTAGGATACTTACAGACGACAGTAGAGTTTTTTTATGAAAGATAAATAAAGGAAACCAGGGGCCACATATATATGCATTGATTCATTGTTCTGGTATATATGATAAAGATTTACTATTTGTCCTAATTGAAATAAATTGGATCATAGAATATAAAATATTGAGAAAGTATTGAAGGTTGATGACAGTATTTAGATAATGTTAAACAGACAGTGAAGACAAGGTGATAACAATCTAACAATGATATGCAATGATGTGAATCAAATGAGCATGCAATTTTGTCTGAGAGATGGTAATCAGACAATGACAATTTTAGCCATTGAAGGCAACTACGATTGAACAAGTACGATCTTTGGAGGTGATTGTCAGTGTCAAATATTGGGCAAAGCTCAAAAGTTTTTCAGTTCTCTGAGCTCTCTTTAAATTTAAATCAAATTCGCTTCAAAAAAAAAAATCGAGAGACTTCTCTTAATTATATATCACTTTTTTAGTGTATAATTGTCATGATCACTTTTTATGCCACTGGACAATTGTATTTAAAGTGCTTGATTTGAGCTTATATGGAATCAAAATCATATCACTTTTTATGTCATTGGGCTCATCTCAATGATATGTTTATGAAAGTTATTAATTTACTATGTGCATAAACAATTGTGCTTACTAAATTGAGTTATTATTGTTATTTTTGTTTTATGATGCCTCATCTATTAGTCTTTTGCTAAAAATTGCCCTATATTTCTCAAATAAATACACCCATAAATATCACATAATTCTCACATTCTAAGACCTAAAATTTGATATTTACTAGAAATTATATTTTAAAATGTGTATGAAATATATATATTTCATTTTTAAGAAAAGTTATATTAATGATATCTATTTGTGATGCTAAAAATTGAGTTACTATATAAACATAAATAAAAATAAGTGTAAAAATAATCTCCAAGAATTTATAGACGTATCAAAATATTCCTCGACTATTTTAAAATTGAGTTCTGATAGTTCAACATGAGACTATTTAAGTTCAATTTTAATAAATTTGAGAATCATTTTGACACTTTTATAGTTTTAGAGATTAAAACGATCTCATAAGTAATCAGTGGTTATTTTAACATTGGGATGATTACATACAAACAACCCGAAACATTTATATTTACGAATTAAGCTTCGAGGTGATTTTTTTGAACTATCAAATAGATGTATTTACACATGTCATCGTAAAACTATCGAGAATTTGATAAAAAATGAAAAATACGGGTAGGGGTATTACCATGAATTTTGATATTTGAGTGAAAATTTTTATTTGCAAATAACAACCTTTGTGTGATATGTATGTAGTTAGAAAAAAATATTTAGTGGAGACGAGATTAGTGCAGATTATGTGCAGATCGGTGGTGTTGAGGGTCTGTTTGGGGTAGCTTCAGCTCATCAACTCATCAACTGCAGCTTAGTTGCCCCAATAAGCTTTTGCGGGGAAGTTATTGCGGGAAAACTGACTATCTGTTTGTTTTTTACATTATGAAAATAATATGCGTATTAGTTGTTTTGAAAAACGATTATTCGTCAGTTCACAGTAAGAATGCTGTTTATAACGTAATATAAAATATTTTTTATTAAAAAAATTATTTATTAAGTATTAAATCAACATTAATTAATAATTAATTAGTTTTATTAATTAAGAAAACTTATATTTTTATCAAATAATTTAAAACTTATAAATATGTTTATAAATTAATTCATTAATCATTAAATGATAATATATAAATTTATCTAATTATGATTAATTAGAGAATATATGAATTAATCATTAATTATTAATCAATTAAATTAACAAAATTAAAACTTAAATAAAAATAAATTAAAACCATAAACCCATCTCCACTTTACCCTCTCTCCACAAAACCTCACTTATGCCCCCTCCACTCCTGGTCGTCCAAAACCATGGCATTCATGAACAAACAATCGTGATTTGAGCAAGCAAGGAAGGCAACGATGGGATGGTGTACAGAGACCATCGAAACTCTCATCTCTCTCATTCTTCCACTCCCCTCCTATTATAACCATTAAGGAGGGTAAGTCTGTTCATGCCATTCTTTTTCTTCGCTCGTTCCTAATTTCTCAAAATAAAATGAGCGACGAGGCAGTCAGCATCGAACACTGGGATCGAATGACAAAGGGGTAAGATTCGTAAAACACTAACATTCGAATGCAGGTCGCGGGGATCGATAAGGGATCAACGTTTATCCAACCTGACGGGACCCGCATCTCGGACGCTGCCCTAAATGTACCATCCAAATACATCCCCATAAACTCCACTAAAATCAAATTAATTGCACCCACACCATCCCCACACCAAGAGAAGAAGTTCCCCAGTGAAAGCCCCCTCACCAGGCTACCCAGTTGTTCTATCGACCAGAGCTCCAAATCGGGTCTAGTCACTTTCATATCTAGACAATTCACCACGACCAGGGGCTCAATCTGCAGGCTTATGGAACTCCAATGAACGTGTCGAGCATCTCTGATCGAGGCCTCACCTCTCAGAACAAATGAATTTTGGGAAGTTTTGTGGATGTATGGGCAATTTAGATAATTTTAGATAAGTTTAAGGACACAATGTCAAAACCAGAAATTTTGGAAAAATGGAATTTTAGGTAATGTTGGTTGGAGTGGAATGGTTTAAATTGAGCCATGGACCAAGAAAGTGTTCATTTTAAACATCTCATAGGTTGTTCCTAACCCCTTAGCCAAAGGCTAAGGGTTTGGATTCATTCATATAAGTGCTATAATGAACCAGGAGCCAAGATTGGGCACAAGTGGTTTAGAGTTTAGGATGTGTGTGGGAGTGTAGTATGTGCAAGCTAGTCCCCACCAAGACCAGGCCAGCCATGACAGTCCTAAGGCTTGAGCATCCTATAGGAATTCATCATTGTCTTTCTGCACATTGGTCATAACTTCCCAAGTAGTTTGGAGGTTGATGACCATCCATGTGGGATTCCAAACAGAGTTAAGATTTACTTTGAATTTCTAAATAGTGGGTTTTATTTATAATCTTCTAGGATAGCAAGAAGAAGTCCTATGACTAGATCCTAAGCACTAAGAGGAAAGAAAAGATCTCACCAAAAATGAGGTCAACAAAGATTAGTGCAGATTATGTGCAAATCAGTGGTATTGAGGGTCTGTTTGGGGTAGCTGTAGCTCATCAACTTATTAACCGCAACATAGTTGCTCTGCGAAGTTTTTGCGTGTAAGTCTGCGTAAAACCGACTATCTCGTTTGTTTTTTACATTGATGAAAACAATCTGCATAGGTATTGTTTAAAAACGTTTATTCTGCTCTCGCTGTAAGTAATGTTGTTCGTAACATAATATAAAATATTTTTTATTAAACAAATTATTTATTAAGTATTAAATCAACATTAATTAATAATTAATTAGTTTTATTAATTAAGAAAACTTATTTTTTTATCAAATAATTTAAAACTTAAAAATGTATTTATAAATTAATTCATTAATCATTAAATGATAATATATAAATTTATCTAATTATGATTAATTAGATAATATATTAATTAATAATTAATTATTAATCAATTAAATTAATTAAATTAAAACCTAAATTAAAATAAATTAAAACCATAAACCCATCTCCACCTTACCCTCTCTCCGTATAACCTTACTCATGCCCCCTCCACCGATGGCATTCGTGAACAAACAATCATGGTTTGAGCAAGCTGGGACGGCAACGATGAGATGTCGTACAAAGACCATCGAAACTCTCATCTCTCTCATCCTTCCACTCCCCTCCTATTATAACCATTATGGAAGGTAAGCCTTTTCATGCAATCCTTTTTCTTCGCTCGTCCCTAATTTCTCAAAAAGAAAATGAGCGATGAGATAGTCGGCGTCAAACAAAAGGGTCGAACACTAGGATCGAACAACAGAGGGAAAAGATTCGTAAAAAGCTAACATTCGAATGCAATTCGCGGGGTTCGATCAACGTTTATCCAACACGAACACTGCCCAAAATGCACTCTAAGATGGTATTGAAATATAATATTGTCCTAATACCACCTGAATATAAGACCCACAGCACTATAATATCTTCTAATGTTATTGCCCCTTTTAACTTCTTATATATAAGTTAAGTGACATGTAATCCTCATCGCGAAAGCGATCTGCTACCAAACTCGAAGCAATGCGGACTCCTCTCCCGTCGAAACCGTTCAAGTTTCCTCCTCCCATGGAACCCTCTCGTCCTCATCACTGCCCACCGCACTGCGGCCAAACAGCCGCCGAGTGCGCCGCCGGTTTCTGCACGCTCTGTATCTGCTGTCCAATCGCGATCTTCTGTTCCTTTATCATGATCCCCTTCCGTCTCGCCGGCCTTGTGTACCGCCGGATCAGGGTTTCCTCCCACTCGTGCTTCTGTTGCGGAAGCCACGCCTTGTCGGACTTGTCGTCTTCCTCTTCCTTCTCCGACATTGGATTGGAGGCCGATCACAAGGGTCGGAGTACGGCCGGTCACGCTCGCCGGAAATCGTGTTTCTGGTCATGGAGATGTTCCGGTAGGTCGGCCGATTTAGGGTTTTGATGCGGGATTGAGTTGTTTGGCTTGGATTTGTGGGGTAATTTTGCGTGATTGTAGATGGGAATTTCGGATTATTCGGAGTTCGTGGGTTGGATAGTTTAGCTATGAATCGGGCATATTGATTTTTTTTTTTTTTTTTTTCTTCTTTCAAGTTGGGGGTTTGACCAAAAAAAACTGCACTGAGTTGCTAGCTGGTTGAAAGTCTGATCAAGTCTTAGAATAGTAGAGAAATTATTGCATCAAGAAGTACTGATACAGTTTTGTATCAGGACTTTAATCAGGATCTGTCATGTATACAAACAAACCTTCAATTTTATATACGGGTAGTCTGACTATACATGTGACAGTTCCAAGTTGAAGTTCTGATATAAAGCTATATCGGGACTCCTGATGCAATACTTTTTCGATTAATTTTTTGGGGCGATTGGCACGTAAGCCACTGAAAAGTTGCAATTTGCAACATAACCACTCTTTTTCATCTATTTTTCAAATTCTCACTCAAAATATCAAAATTTATGAAAAACCCTCAACCTATATTCTTCTTTTATCAAAAAAATTATATGGATGATTAATTTGTAAATATCAATATTTTAGGTGGTTTGTTTGTATTTTCTTAAGATTTATATATATACCATTTGATTTCTATGTGTTTACGTCGTCCCAAATTTTTATATCATATCAAAAATATCATCATATAAATTATGTAAAAATATGATTTTACTAATAAATGAAATATAAATCAATTTTCTAGAACGTGGTTCTTAAGAAAAATTAACTACCTAGCTTGTTTGTGACTTTATTTTGCTCAAGAAAAATTTCAAACGTCGCCGCACACTGAACTCGTTGTATAAATTGTTCTGTCACACTATCGAGCTAAAATGCTTCGTTGGAAAGCCTCAATGCTCGGACGCCCGCAATAGCTTCATTGCTAGAGGTGCTCGAAAGTAGGAGTGTTGTGTTGGTCGTTGCTCGAGACTACTCAACTATTCTCACTATTGAAGAGTGCTTAATACAAATTATTATTATTACACGCTAGAAAATTTGCGGTGATAGAGTAATAGATCATCGTCATCGTATTGCACGAAAATTCAACAAACACTTAGAGAAAATAAACAATCAATAGACACCAAATGTTTTTACTGGAAAACCCGTAAAGGGACATGGGGTCTGACAAAGCCCAATAGTTCCAATATAAATTGGTGATTACAGTTATAATTCCTTGTCCCCCAAGCACGAAAGAATTACACAGTTGAGTTATAACGTCAGTGCACGGATGAATTTGTTGTAAGAAATAGTCGGCGATCGATGATGATCAGCAACAACCTACAAATGGTGGTTGACAACAATCAGTGATTGATGGACGTCAGCGGTCGATGACGAGATGATGTTGGATTTCTACTCATTTAGGGTTCAAGCTATTCTCGATGCTTCACGCTCTCACCAGCCTTCTCATGAGAGAGAGGTAACTTTATTTATAAAGTTTTAATTGCAATTAATAAAGAAATATAAAGCACTTTGATCAAACAGTTTGAAGATGTTCCCTCGATCAAACGGTGTTTGATGGATAACTAAGGGTCTTAACAATGTCGAAATCGATTGATCTTGGGCTCATTGAATTCGATTTATCAAAACAATCAACTTGACAATGTGTCAATCCGATTAGACATTCCAAATACGCATGAAAGCTTTCAAATGTGTTTTAATGTCTTGATTTAAGCTTGATTTGACTCTGCTTAAATTAATTTTTGTATCACTGGGTCCGTCTCTTCGAATCAATCAGTTTGACTATAAGTTTACAAGCTCTTGATGATTGTTAATCGTATTTTTTTAATATTTTTTTGCTCAAAGTTACCTCGATATTCGCATTATTCCCTAAAAACCATTCATAATGATGAAAATTTGTTGATGGTGTATCAATTGCGCCTATTTTACCAATTTTGTCTTTAAAAAAATATCAACTTGAGTTTTATTTTTATTATTATATATATATAGATAGCCACATAATCTGTAGAAAACCGTTGCCACTATATGTTGTTCTCCATGCGCTGGAGGTGCGTTCTCTCTGCTGCTTTGTCGGAGCTCCACCGCTGGCGGCTGGACAAATGGCGGGATGCGTGCTAGGATTCAGAATGCCAAACGACGGGATGCGAAAGGTTGGATTTCGAGAATTCAAAATACGAATGATTTCAGTAATTCAGAATGATGGGGAATTTTGAAATTGAGGATTTTTTTTTTTTAGCTCATAAATAGAGGCAAAAAATATAGGGAAAAATTAGAAGGAAGAGTTAAAGATTGAGAGTAGAGTTTCATCAACTTGCTAGCGGCCAATCAACATTTAAGAAGAAGAAAGTCGTCTCTATCTGTGTATCAGGTGATCAATAATGTCTTCTGTCATGTTGCGGTGTAGGAGAAAGTTGTCTCCGTTCTGTGTTGCTGAAGATCAACGAGATGTTCTTTCGTGTTGTGGTGAATAAATAAGTTATCATCTTCCATGTCCAGCAGTCGATTAATGAGAACTTATTTTATGTTTTTGTTGCACATTATGTGGTGATTCTCGTGCAGCTGTCGTGCGTTCCAAATAAGACCAAGAAAAACTAAAGTATTCCCGCCACATTTTCTTAGGGAGGTTTTTGTGATGTTGTTGCACATTTTGGTAGAGCTTCCAGTGTTGTTGTTGCACATTCCAGAGGAGATTTTTGTGTTGTTGTTGTGCATTCTAGGGGAGAATCTCATGTTGTCGTCGCGCTTTCTTCAGGAGATTATTGTTGCACATTTCAGATGTATAAATAACTGGAGTTTTCTCTACGAGGTTCTTGGGAGTGACTTTTGTGCTTTTTTGAATGCGACACTGGAGAATCTCGTCCCCTTGAAGATCAATGAAAGTGCCAAAATTTTTAAGAGGTGATTCTCCACCAATTAAAGGTGAGCCGACCTATTGTAGCTTTTGCATCGGTGTTTGTTAATCTTTATGACTTTTACTCATATGATATCATTTGCATATGATGATAATGTATTTTTTTGTATGTCTTTAACATTGCTTCCAAGGATGTTTTAACTTCTCAATAATTCCATAATTAAAGTTAACACATGCACTTTATAACAATGATGTACATTTTTAGACTCGTGTCTTCTGATATTTTTATCATCTGAGACTTGTAGGATTATGCCTAATAGAAGCTTGAAATGCGTCGGTGCCTTTTGAGGCTCGTAACATTCTAAGGTTTTTGATTTATATGTCTTTTGAGACTTGAAGTCTTCTAATGTCTTTGAGTGAAGACTCATTCAACCACTTGCTCACGTAGAGTTTTTCTAGTGAAGATCATGTCCACTACTAGTTTCTCATCGAGACTTACATCTTGGGCTCATCCTTCTAACGCAGGGCAAATCCCATTGAGTCTTGCCTCCTTGGGTTGACTTCTAGAGGTACGGTATCTTCCTATCGAATTTTGTCTATTTGGCTTAACTTCCAGGGGCATGATAGTTTCCAATTGATAATTGCCTTATGGGCTCAATTTTCAGAGGTACTGTAACATCCCATGGAGTTTTGCCACTTGCGCTCGACTTTCAGAGCCACGATAACTTCCCATCGAGACTTGCCTCTGAGGTTTGTCTTCTGGGAGCACCATAGCTTCACATCAAGTCTTGCCTCCACGGCTCAACTTCTAAATGTACCGTATCTTCTTATTGAGTTTTTCCTCCTATACTCGACTTCTAGGGTTATTATTAGATAACTTGTTTGTCATTGTGAATGTTCGACTTTTCCTAAGCTATTAGTCGAAGCGTGTTTGTTTGAGTACTATATACTGTGTTAGAACGAACTTAAAGGATAATCCATGAAGAACGTAAGACCCTTCCTGGGTTGTATGGTTGGAGACACTCAACGCCGTTAATCTGTATTATAAGAGGTTCAAGGAAATACAACCAAGTTTTTTGCTATATCTGAGGTACTTAGTCAAAGCTTATGGTTGAATCAGTAATGAAAGTGGTTGAATTGAGTCCCCCTGGGATTTTAATGAAGCTCAAAATGAGGTGTTAGCTGCGCTCCACATTTCTCGATACTCTGACGTAGGTTGCAATTTGTTGTAAATTTCCTTGAAAGTTTGGTTGCAGCCATACTCAAGAATGCTTTTTTTTTTTCCATTTATTAGTTGTGACTTTTGAATTTATTGTTCCTCCGATGAGTTTGTTTTTCACATGAGCTTGTAAAATGACCAATGTATTGAACCTTGAAGAGGTCAACTTCCTGTTCCAATTGAACAAAAACTCCAACACAGTGAAGGAGCTCTCATGAAATGTTATTTGCGATGAAGATTGTCCAAAATTTAGGAGTGGTCCTCAAAGTCATATTATCTAAAAGAGATGTGGGATGAATACCCAACCACAATGGTGGCCGAGACGTTAACACAAATGACCTTTCGAGACTGCAAAAAAGGATACCTGCCAACTTGAATAAAGTTGTGAAAGACTTTGTGTCTGAATAGGTTGCAAGCAGATTACCTCACTACAATCATGCCCAGAACGTCGATGTAAATGACCTCTTGAGATTGCAGTGAAGGTGCCCACATCAAAGAATGTTTCAGAGATGATTCTCAAGATGCAAATAAGATTCTTTTATCAGTTGGATGATGTAAATTATTGGGAAATGAAGCAGGAGCTCGATATCTCAAAGTATCAGACATTGTCGAACGAGACTTCACTTTCCACAGACGGCGCCAGAAAAATCAGAGTGGTAGAGTAATAGATTATTGTCTCAGCGTTGCACAAGAATTCATCGCACTCTCAAATGAAAGAAACAACCAGTAGATATACCAAAAGTTTTTACGCGGAAAAGCCGTAAAGGGGAAAATCATGGGGTTTGGCTTAGTCAAAGAGATGCACTATAAATTGGTTATTACAATTACAACCTCTTTGTCTCACACATGAAAGGGTTGTACAGTCTCTTGAGTTACAACATCGGTGCAATGATGAACTTGTTGTAAGAAGTGAGTGGCGACTGATGATGATCGATAAAAACTTGCGAGTGGTGGTCAACAACGATCGACGACAAAGTGATATTGGACTTCAACTCATTCTTTAAGCTTCAAGCTCTAATTCAGGATTCAAGCTCTCTCCCCATTCTCATGAGAGAGGTATAGCTCTATTTATAAACTTTTGGTTGCAATTAACGAAGAAATATAGAACATTCCGATGAAACGACTCGAAGAGGTTCATTTGATCACACTTTTTGGTAGATATTTGTGAGTCTTAATGATTAGGGCTGTTAAAAAAACTCGTTGTTCGCGAACAGTTCATGTTCGGTTCGCCAAGAAGTTCTTGTTCAATCGTTCGATAAGCAAATGAGACGAACACAAATAATTTTTTATTCGGTTTGTTAAACGAACCAAACACAAACGGTGATGTGCTTGTTCGTGGTCGGTTCGTTATTGTTCAAAAAATAAATAATATAAAATAAATATATATAAAAAATTTATGATATTTTAAAAATAATTATATATTATAAAAACTTATCATATTTTAAATAATTAAACATCTATAAATTATAATATATGATAAATTATTAATAGCAATAATAATATTATAGTATTAATTATATTAATATAAATATTATAATATTATAATTAATAATACTATATTATATATTAAAATAAAACCCTAAACAAAACTCTAAACGTCTTATTTGGTTTGCTTCATTTCAATAAAGCATGGATTACCTGATGTGTAAGGAATACCTAATCAATTTGCTTCATTTTGAGGAAGTATGCTATCAAAGCTAAGGTTGTAAAAAAAAAACTCGTTGTTCGCGAACAGTTCATGTTCGGTTCACTAAAAAGTTCGTGTTCGATTTGTTTGATAAGTGAACGAGACGAACACAAACAATTTTTTTTCATTCGGTTTGTTAAGCAAATCAAACACGAACAGTGATGTGTTTGAACATTTCGAACACTAGCTTTGTTCGTTCGTGTTCGATTTGTTTACACCTCTATTAATGTTGTCAAAATTGAGCGATCTTATGCTCGTTGGATTTGTTTTGTCGAGACACTCATTCGATCATGAGCCCACCCAATTAAGCATCCATTTGAAATTCTAAATAGGCTAGGAAAATTTTTCTAAAGTGTTTTAATGACATGATCCGAGCTTGATTTGACTCTAATTTGATCAGTTTTTGTATAATTGGGTACGTCTGGTCAAGTCAGTCAGTTTGTCTATAAGTTTCTGTGAGATCAAAGCTCAGGATGACTCTTACTTGATTTTTGAATATTTTTGCTAAAAAAATTAGCTCAAAATCTGTGCCATACCTTAAGATTGATGCGTAATGATGAGAATTTGTTGACGAGGAAAAAAAAAATCTAAAAAAAATTGTATATTGAACCATTCCATCTAAAGAGCATTAATTCTATTAAAATAGGACAAATATTTATCTAAGAAAGCCTTCTAAAATCTCATTCAAATCATCCTCAAACAAATTCATATTAAATAAACCCTCTTGGTTATCTTGTAATTTTACCTAAATTTATGGCCTATTACTCCTTCCAAACAATGTTAAAACAACCTCTAACTGTCTTCACTCCTTCCAAATAAATATATCAAAATCATGATGAAAATCATAATATTAAGATCAAGTTGATAATAAATTTTATTTTTTAAAAAAATAATTACAAAAAATAAACAACCAACAACAACAAAGAAAAAAAAAACCAAAATCTAAAATTTTTTCTTCGTAAGGCAAACTGGAGAGCATCGAGACGAGAATGAAACTGAAGGCATACCTCCCCCAACCGTGCAAGGCATTGTGCAAGCTCCAACGTCCATCTCAATCAATGTCGTCCTCAAATGCCCTGTTGACACCCGCTCGTGCTGGTGTCATCGCTCGACTATATACACTTATTGAAAAATCACGCTTGATGGGTGTTGAAAATTCGCACGAATGTCCTAAAACCAACGTGCCTTGGCTCGTCTTATCTCGTCTCGAAGCCCCTGAAACACCTGACAGTTATGGGTGTAAACGAACCTGACACGAACGAATAGAGCTTGGGTTCGTGTTCAGTTCGTTTGAATAAGCTCGCGTTCGAAATTGTTCGTGAAGTCACTGTTCGTGTTTGTTTCTTAACGAACGAGCCGAATACGAGCTGTTCGCGAACGACGAGCCAAATTGACAACCCTAATATTAATATATATAAATAATATATTACATTAATTATATAACTTATATTATATAAATATACAATATCTATATTAGTATATTACTAATATACTGTATTAATATATTATTATTATTATTTTATAAATTATAAAATTTTATTTTTTAAAATATCATAAATTATATATATAATTATTTCAAATTATTTTATATTTTGAACAATACTGATTCGAACACGGACGAACGCATCATCGTTATGTGTTTGATTCATTTAACTAACCGAACGAAAAAAAATTGTTCGTTTTCGTCTCATTTACTTATCAAACAAATCGAATATGACTCTTTGATGGACCGAACACGAACAGTTAGCGAGCAACGAGTTTTTTTGACAGCCCTAGACTTGTTGTCATGCTCTCTCTCTTGTTATGCTCGACAGTCATAGCTACTCCACATCCTTGAAATGCCGCACTCGTTATGCTCACATTTTATTTCCGAGAAAATATTACATCAGGACTCTGCACGTAGAGCTATGTGCGGAGTCCAATAAAATATTTCCGGTGCTATAATAATACAATAACACATAAAAACACACAATAACACTTGGATAATGTGGAATAACACGAGAGGAATATTCTATGTGTTACCGGGTGATTTTTTTTATCATGCACTACGTGGAAAGATTTCATTGGACTTCGAACTTAGCTTTACTGGCGGAATACTGATCTCTGTCTCCTAACAAAATATTACATTCGAACTACGCACGTAGAGTTACGTGCAGAGCTCAATCCATGGGAGACATGTGGGATCCCACAATAACGCGAAATAACACGAAAAATATTCTTCTTGTTACTCCGCAGTTAGCGGTATTTTGGGCGGAATAACGCGGGGAATATTCTTCGTGTTATTCAGTGTTATTCATGTGTTATTGTGGTAGTATTGTAACACCAAGAATATTCTCACGTGTTATTCCGTGTTATTTCTATATTATTCTGCATATTATTGATGTGTTATTATGATGATATTATAATAACACTGAAATAATACATAATAACACGAAAAAAATTTCACAATATTATTCTGAGTTATTATCGTGTTATTCCGCTTAAAAGATAGCTAACCCCAGACTAACAAAAGAATTATTCTTCTTATTCCGCGTTATCGCGGGATTAAGTGTCTGTTTGGGCTCCGCACGTTAATATTTTGCCCAATCTCCTCTCCTTCCAGGCTGTTGGTCTTCCTGGAGGGCTCACTCGCGAGATCTAGACTAGCAGCAGGGTTCTTCGATGCCGGTGGCGAGGATCTGAAAGCACCGCTTACTGCAGCGGCAGGCAGCGATGGATTCTTCTCGGGCGATGAATGTCGAGAGATCTTCTCTGTGCAACTGCGTGGTGAACTTCTTGTTGGAGGAAGGGTATGTGCTGACGGCCTTCGAGCTCCTCCACGAGCTAATCGAGGACGGACGGGATGACCAGGCCATCCGCCTTCGAGATTACTTCTCGGACCCCGCTCTCTTTCCCTCCGATCAGATTGCCCGCTTCAACTCCATCAAAGGTTGCCTGTTCCCCCCACTACTTACGTATCTGGATCTTCTTCTACCCTATGTACTTTTCTTTCAATGTGTTATTTCATTTGGCGCTCTGTTGCAAATTGCCATTGAAGCTGGATCTGGATTCTGTGGTTCGGCAAATGCCACGGGAAATCAGCATCCGATGCTTTAGAGGATTGCATTCGAAAAGGATTTGGTGGAGAATTTTTTTGTTATTGTTTTTAGAGCATTCAAAATCTTTGAAAATTACTTTGATTTTTCCGGCGTTTACCATACGGATATAGCATACATATACGCATAGCACTCAAACTACATGCGTGCTATGTGGCAATGCGGAGTATGTTTAAATTATTACTTGTTTGCTGATGTCGTTATTGATCTAATACGTTTTACAAATTGTCATCTGATGAGTACAGTTGAGAATTATGATTGAATAGGCGAGATTGGACTTACTTTATGCATATTGTTCCCGTAATCTCACGTTCAATCATATGAAATTTTCTTCTGTATATTATTCAGCTGCAGATCCACAAACTTTACTCGAGGAGAAACTAGCTTTGGAAGAGAAATTGGCGGTCACTGAATATGAGCTTCGCTTAGCACAAGAAGATGTCACGAGGCTTAAAACAGATTTGGAGAAGATAAATGAAGCTCTTCCTGATGAATGTAAGTCTATGATTGTAATTTTGACACATTAAAACATTAGTTGAGATTGCTTTTCTAATCACATCAGAGCATGTGAATTTAGGGGTTTGAGATGAGTGAATGTAAAAGCGTATCTAATGTGTTAGATATGGTTCACATATTAGCATATGGGATGGATGAGCGTCCAACAACTTGTCCATTTGACTCAACTAATGTCCTATATATTCTTCTCGCAAGTGTTCTTGTAGTTGATGGTTTGGCTCGACTGAATCTTTCTTGTGTTCTGTTGATTCCTCAAGTCTTGGTGCCTTCCAATATGTTTAAAAAGGTTTAAGAATGGTGAATTTTATGCTGCAGTCTTATGGTGGTTTGAGCTCTTGATGTCTAACGTTTGATGATGTCGAAAAGGTTTTCTTTTGGAGGGAGTGATGGGTTGTCTAGATGATTTTGACTGAGGGAGTGAAGAGTAATCCCTCATTCAAACTGAATTTACAAGTTAAGGTTCTAATGTATTAGTTGTTGGTTAAGTTTTCGAGTTAATTTTTGTCAATCCACTATTGTGTTGAGCTCAATGTAGGCCCTCTTATTGCAGAGGTAGATGTTTAGCGCTGCAATAATACGGTAATACCTTGGTTACCAAAACTTTTGATATTCTTTCTCCAAATCATGGTTGCTTATAGCTATTTGCAAAACCTAATTAAATTTGAGATTTCATGTATTCTAGGACCATTGTGCACATACTAGAATTATAGTTTCTCTAAAGGATGATTTACATACATACCACTAAAATCTTTTGCATTTACTCGTGCAAAACCTAAATTTCAGTTTTTGCATTTATGCCATATTACCGGTGCATGAAAGGTGTATTTCACTTTTAAATAAACTTATAATAATGGTTTTTTTAATGTGATATGAAAGATTTGGGTGGTATCATGTAAAAATAAAAGTTTAGATGTTAGATATGCAATTTCATAGGAATTGGGTGTTATGTATGTAAATGTCCCTTCTTTAAAATTGCTATTAGTTCTTTGTTTAAATGGTTTTTTTCTGCTTGCTCGGTACGTTGAAGTGCTGCTCCATATGTGTGTTTGCAGGTCCTGATTCTTCCAAAACTAATGGCCTAGAATATCAACAAGAGAAACATAGCAACTATTCTTCTTTAGGCCCATTGAAGGATTCCGAGCGCAAAGATCTTAATTGTGCTGTCAAAGAATACTTGCTTTTTGCTGGTTACCGGCTCACAACCATGACATTTATTGAGGAGGTAAGTGGTTACCTCCTTTTCGGCATCCATAAATTAATATTTGAAGGTATAATTGAATTTCTCACTGGGTTGGAGGTCAAATGCATGAAATGTTGTTTGATTTATAGATATGGTGAAATTTCTCAGTGGGTTGAAAATTAAATGAATTTATGTTAATTGATATGCTGGTAAGTTTTTGGCCACATGTTATTTGATCTCAAATTTTTTTTGGAGCCGTCTTAAAATGTACAAACCAACCTCTCAAATTCAGGCGAAGGCTAATACTGCCGCTCATGAAGTTGATGTCTGCTTTCATGAAGCTTTATGGTTAGCTAGCATTACTGATTTCTTTCTGCTTACTCCTTAGAACCTCGTGGTTGTGGCTTTCCAAATAAATTTATGCATAGTTACAATCTACCATTATTTTTTTTTTCTTTTGAGATCTTGAATTCATTTGTTTTCAATTTTCCAATTATGATTTCATCTAGCCTTTTAATTGGAGGATATCTGTAACTCTGGGATTTGGCTGTTGTATTGAAAAGTAATGAGTGTCATGATAATAAATCTTGGTAGCAGCAATTTGTAGATTTTGAGGTGCCCAACTTTCCAATACTCGCATTGCAAATCGCCAGTAGCACCTCTAGCTGCTCATCCATTTGAAACCCACATTCTAACTGTTTTAATGGTTATGATATCTGAGAGGAAGAATTCATCCGGGAGGACACAAGAGACTACGAAATCAAGGTGTATCTAGCAAAATTTTATGGAGGTATGTATCCAGACTACTTTATCGAATGGTTGCAATCAATTGAGAGGATCTTTGAGCATAGAGACGCATCAGGAGATAAAATGGTGAAGCCTGCAACTTCAAATTGAGAAAGAGCGTCTCTTCGTGGTGGAAAAACTTGCAAAGGAAGAGGAAGGGAGAAGACAATAATAAGATTATCAAGTGAGAGAAGATGCAAATCAAATGCCTACCTCATCGCTACTGTCAGGACATGTTTTCGAGACTTAACCACTTGCAGAGAGACCTATCAGTGGATGAGTTCACGATGCAATTTGACCAGTTGCAGATGAAGTATGATTTGGTCGAGTTAGAGTAACACACAAAAGTTCGTTATCTTGGGGGCTTAAAGCTTGCTATTAGCAATGTGGTGCAACTTCAATCTTATTGATCACTTGGAGATGTCCAGATCTTAGCATTGAAAATGAAAAGACAGTAGAAACAGAGTAGACAATCACCAGCAGTTAGGCAGACACCCGTAGTTTGAGATGCCGACAGGAGCACGCCTCAAGGAGTTGAGAAAACTGGTTCTGATATGGATAGAGCCACCCCCAGTGTAATAACTAAAATTTTAATAAAAGATAAAAGAATAATGAAAGAAGGAAAAGAAGAAAAAGGTGTCGTTGGTTAGAGGAGACTCACCCACTCACAACATTTTTTTTGGCACACTCTGCTTTCCCTATCATTTGTAACAAGCGAGTGAGCGAATGAGAGGGAGAGCAGAAAGATCGAGAAAGAAGGTTGTGTCCTAGCCGAGTAATGAAGAATAACCCATAGGAGAAGGAGAGCAACTTCAGTGTGTCGGAAGAAACTACTCCGAAATAATCTCCTCCTAGTTTCGCCACAGAATATGATCACATGATTCGAGAAAATCGAACAATAAATTTAAACCTAGAAGCAAATAAAAAAAAATCAGAAAAATACACGAGAATTTTATGTGGAAAAACCCGAGAACGGGAAAAAATCACGGAGCCACATTAAAAAAAATTTCATTATGAAAATCGGATAATTCACACAAATTTCTTCTTTACACACTAGAAAACTTACTGGACACGCTCCACAATCTTCTTTCTCCGATCCGACGGGAACAAAGCACGTCGAGATCCAAAAAATTCTCCTCCGTCTCTTCTCTCATTTGCTAGGAATTTGTCGAAGAACACCCGAGGAAGACCTACACCCAGCCCATCATTACATCACTCAAAATTGGTTTAAAAACCCATAAAGCGGAGTAACTGCACTGGGCGCTTAGGCGCCCAGATTTGGGGCCTAAGCGCCAAGCTCTCGGGATCGCGCCCAGCAAACCAGGTGCTTGAGGGCCCAAGGCCGGCGCTTAAGCGCAGTCTCCTTTGTCTGCACCAAAAACATGGGCGCTTGAGCGCCCAAAGAGGGTGCAAAGGCAGCACCTCTCCGTCAGCGCCCAAACGTGGGCGCTTATGCGCCCAAACCCAATGCTCAGGCGCTGAGATCTTGTGTTGCTTTAACTCTATATACGCAACTATCTTTCACTTGGAGACAATAACACCCAACACCAGTCCTCTGTACCTGTATCTGAATCGCCTTTTTTTGGCTCAACCTCGGTCTCATCCTTCATGAAACCCAACTGAAGCCAAGCACAACTTTAGTTTCTCAGTAGTCATTACTTTCATCAATATATCCGCACGATTTTGAGCTGTGTGTATCTTCTTTAGGAACGACTGTCCATCTTATAGAGGAGAGCGAATGAAATGATGCCTCAGCTGAATGTGTTTCATTCTGACATGAAAAACATCATTCTCAGCAAGATGAATTGCTCATACTGTCACTGTAGAGCTTTGCAATCCCCTGCTCCTTGCCTAATTATGTTATGAAACTCTGTAGCCAAATCATTTCCTTGCCAGCATCAGTAATAACAATATATTCGGTCTTTGTAGTAGTAAGTGCAACGATCTTCTATAACCTGGAAACCTAAGTCATCATTGTGCTCCCCAATTTGAAGATATACTCTGTTGTACTTCTCATACTTTTCACATTTCTTTCCAAATATGAATCTACGATTCCCTGTAGACTTATCATTTCACTTCTATTGCAAAGTGACTTGTTGACTGTTCCCCTCAAATACTTGAGAATTAACTTTACTACCTCCCAATGATGCCTGTCTAGATTGCCCATGTACTTGCTGACCATTTCCACTGCATATGCAATATTTAACCTGATACAAATTATCGCATGCATTAAACTTCCAACCGCTGAAGCATACAAAGTTCTCTGCATCCGTGCTTGCTCTGCTTCAGAGTTAGAAGATAGCTCCTTAGATAGTTTGAAGTGACTACCTAAGGTAGTGTCAAATGGTTTCGCCTCTCCGATGTTGAACGTCTGTAGGATCTTTTAAACATACTCTATCCGAAACAACTTTAGTGTTCCTGCACTCTTATCCTTGCTGATTCTTATCCCAATGATCTTCCTAGTTGGACGTAAATCCTTCATCTCGAACTCACTTGATAACTGATTCTTCAAGTCTTTGATTTTCTCCATATTTGCCTCTTCAACCAACATCAACATAAAAAAAAAAACAGTTACTGAAGTGTTTGATGAAACAACAATGGTCTGCTTGTCACTTCAAGTACCCATTGTCTGACATGAACCTGTCAAACCTTCTGTTCTACTGTCTCGGGACCTGCTTCAAGCCATAGAGACTCTTCTTCAATCTGCAGACCAAACATTTTTTTCCTGGAACCTTGTAACTTTATGGCTGCACCATGTATAGTTCCTCCTCCAGATCTCCATGTAAGAAAGCTATTTTTACATCCATCTGCTCCAGATGTAGATCTTCTATTGCTACCAGACTCATCACAACCCTCACAGTCGTCATCTTCACCAATGGGGAGAAGATCTCTGTATAATCCACTCCTTCCTCTGTTAGAAACCCTTCATAACAAGTTTTGTCTTGTAGCGCTTGCTACCATCTGACTCCTCTTTCAACCTGTAGATCCACTTTTTGTGCAATGCTCTTTTGTCATTTAGTAAACTCGTCAAATTCCAAGTCTGATTTGACTCCAAAGATTGCATTTCATCCATGACGAGCCTCAACTCCCTTAAATCTTCAACTTGTGTGACATCCTCAAAGCACTCTGGTTCACCACTATCAATTAGTTATAAATAGAGTAAAAAAGGAGAATACTTTTGTTTGGGTTTTCACTCTGCTGGATCTCCTAACTTCTGCAGTAGGTGTTTGAGGATCTTCTAGTGCTCCTTCTTGTTGAGCTCTTCCCACTTCCAGCCGCCGGTGATCCCCTCCCTCCCTCTATTCCTTAACAACTGCACTGCTACAAACCCCACCTGTTCCCTTCTTACTTGCTGCGGCCCTCTCCTCACTTCCCTACCGAGCCGTAATTGCTCTGCCTCCCCTCCTTTGGGCCGCAAACCTTCAACCCCATCATTCCCGTGTCCGCTCACTTCTCTACCCCTCCATACCCTCACTGCAACCCCTTCACCTACTGTTTCCACCATCCCTTGTCTCATCCGCACCTCTCTTACCCCCGCCCAATGGCTGGCCTCTTCTACCCTAGCAGGGTATCGCTGGTTGTTTGTGTTTTGCTATTCTTGCATCGAGTCTTGTTTGTAACCCATTATTTTGAGTAATAGAATTTGCTTTCCTGTCGGGTTTTGGGTTAACTCCAGTATTAATTATATTATGTTGTTTTGTAAGTTATGATGATGGATCAAATAAATTTGCAGTAGTATCGAATAGTTTACAAGTAGCTCAACTTAGAAAATGAGTATTGCCTATGAAGCTTTTATTTATTTTTTATGGAACTTTATCTAGGCGGCACAGAATTCTTATATATTTGCATATCTAACACCTGTATTTTTATATTTACATACATAGCACTTTGATGCTTTAAACATATTCATCAAAACAAATATTTCACTTTTTAAATAATAATGCTATTTTTGATGCGATATTAAAGATTTGAGAGCTATATGTGTGAGCATGAAAGATTAGGTGTGAGATATGTAAATGCATAAGAATTGTGTGCTACGTATTTAAATGCCCCTTATTCTAATATCTTGAAAATAATTATTGTATACACGCTTCTTATGTAGTGATGCATGTTCTTGGCCGCCATTTATGTGATTTTGTTCAGGCTTTTAGTAAATGAAACCATTAGTCTTAGTTTGTAGGGTATTCATTTTGCCTCCCAAAATGGATTAAATTTTGGGTGAGGGAGGAAATTATTTTGCTCTTCAGCAAAAATGGTTAATGGTCTTCTGCTTTTTACTTGTGCTCGTGGAATTGCTGTGGTTGATAATCTCCATTTGTAACAAATACAGTGAATCAATGATCAACTATGCATTGTGTCAAGATAATTAATGTTCTGTGCTAAAATTTCAGTGTTGATGCTTTGTACTTCGCTTAAGAGGTCATTTAAAATGAGGGGAACCTCATTTATATATAAGAGACAAAGATCTAATTGTTTATGTTATGCATCTTACGTTTATTCACGTTTTGTGATAACGATAAAGTAACATTGACCGTGCCATACCTTTCTTCAGGTCACGGATCAGAATCTTGATGTTTGGCCCAAAAGCTCAGCTTGTGTCACTGATGCTTTGCGTCGTTATTATTATCAGTATCTCTCATCCACTACAGAAGCTGCTGAGGTACTCATTAATAATAAAGGGACATTTACATACGTACCACATAAAAACTTAATTTTTTTACATTTATACCACCCAAATCTTTCATATCACATAAAAAAATACCACCATTTTTAACTTTTGAAAATAAAAATAGACCTTTTCATGCATAGGTAAAGTGTTAAGTATGTAAACATTATAGTTTAGGTGTTAGATCTGAAAATACATAGGAATTCTATGTTATGTATGTAAATCTTCCAATAATAAATTATACTTTTGCAGAGGATGAATTTTTTTCATTTTCTTGTGCATGGCAGCTGTATTATAGAGTTGCATATTTGGTACCGGAATTAACCCAAATAATGACAAAAATATGAATTTTATTGCTGAATTTCAGAAGAGTTACAAACAAAGACTCTTGACAATTGGAAAATAATAACACACCTAAAATATAGCAAGTAACGACATGACGCTGCAAAATAAGAAAGAAAACAACACAAAATACATAAATGGCTACCTTGAGGAGGGTGATAGGCCCGAAAAGGAAGGAAGTGACCACGTTGCCGAAGGTCAGATGACAACAAGTGGCAGCGGAGCTGGATGGTGTAGGAGGGCTGGCGGCTTGCTAGGCGGAGGCTGGCAGCAAGTGGCTGCGGTGTAGAAAGGAGTGGCGGGGGATTGGACAACCATAAGAAACGTTGCGGGGGGAGGGGGGGGGGGTTTAACAGCAGGTGCTCGGGTCTGAATGGTAGCCAGAACAGGCCTTGGAGGGTCTGGCGACTGCAAGAATGGACTCAGAAGAACTTGCAGTACCAAGAACAGACTGTGGGGTGTTAGGGGGGGACAAGATCGGAAGGCTAGTGTTGCTGCTGGAAACATTGACAACTGCAGAAAGAGGGGTCAGAAGGCCTATGTTGTGGCTGGAAGGAGCCTGGAGGGCTGTACGACAACGGAGTTTAGAAAGGCTGGGCCGTAGTGGAGATGGCAGCGAACAGGTGGAGGGGAATATGGAAGGATAACTATCCCCGCGGGGTTGAGTTATAGTCGAAGCTCCCTTCGAACCGTTGGAGAAGATAACCACCTCGGACAAGCTACAACCGGAGCACCTCCTTGCCTTTGGATACAATCGTAGAAGGAAAACAACTGCAGACAGTAAGCTGGACAAAAATTTGAAATCAGGAAGACAAAAAATTGAACCCTAAGACAACAACTAACATATTTATAATAGGTACTAGTAGTTTGAATATGAAGGAATTATAATAAGAAGGAAACAAAATTAGGAAGGGAATGAAAAAGACAAGGAATAGAAGAGGAATGAATAGAATGAGGAAAGAAAGAGAAATATGTAGGACATAAAAATAGGAAAGAAAAAGAAATAGACAAGGACTGGAAATAGGAAAAAAAGGGAAATAGGAAAGGAAGGGGGTGATAGAATTGAGAAGGGAGGATCCTCTTCCTTTGGGCGTCAGCTGTATTGTAGCAGCTACAACACCAAATTTCGGTAAGCTCAGTGTCAATCTCCTGGGGACGAGCTTTGACTTCATTTGTCGAAGCTTCGGGGTTCTCGTAGTAAGAAGTCATTTACTCCTTCGCAGACTACCGACCTCGCGGTCTGTTGCGACGTCTAAGGAAGAGCTAGCGTCCAACCTGCTCCTCTGGATGCGGCGTGTCATTCCCTGCTCGACGCTGACAACTTCAGCCTCAAACCTGCTCTACGTCTCCTTCGCCAGAGTCGTCTGCTGCGGCTTTCGCGTGGACTGGCAGCAGATCTTGTTGCACCAGGTACTTCTCCTGGAGTGTGTGAAGCATGCCAATGGCTTCCGGGCTTTCCTACATTGTCGCCTCCTCGCATTGCTAACTCCGCTAAACCCTCCAATACTACGGTGGCTCACGACGCAGCCTTCCTTCCACTCGCCGACGAGCTCGATATTCCCCGCCGTATTCGATTCATTGCGGGACATGGTGATTGCAATCTCATTAAAAGAGTGGGGAAAAAGACGGGCAAACCAGCGCTTTTCTTCACTGATCTTTGAAATGTCATCTCTTGCTAAAAAACACAAATTTACACTAGTTGAAAAGTTCCAATTAGGTCGCCCGAAGATGAGAATATCAGGAAGATTTTCAAAGACTTCAAGCTAGTTGAGGATTGACAGGTGAGCTTTCTCGACGGAAGACATGTTTTGATTCAGCTGTGCATTGAAGAAGACTACACGAGAATTTTCTCGAAGAAATTCATTACAATTGAGGGTAAACCGATGAAGCTCAAATGGACCCATAATTTTGATTTCAGTCAAGAACCCCCCTTTGTGTCTGTCTGGTACTCAACTTCAATTCTTCGACTATCCTACCCTATACGAATTGAATTTCTGAAAACTTATGCGAGTAGACACACCTCATGATTCATTGCTCGAGCGCCTTCCATCTGTAAGGATTTTGATTGAAAGAGATATTCATACTACCCGATGACTAATCCTGAGCGATTCTGCTCACGATAGTTATTAGCAAAATTCGTTATGAACAAACCTCATTATCCTATGCAAAGATCTGCAAGATGTTCGTCCATCCACAAGAGAAATGTTTCGAATTGCACTCTGAGTCGAGAACTTCTAGTCAAGCCGGACCTCATTCCTGGACTCATTGGCTCTCACTGCGAGGAGGGACTCACCACAAGACGAAATATTTGTACACGAGTAGAATTCAAGAACTCCTACAGATCCGACACATTGGCTCACCCGAGAGAGGACTCACCATAAGACTGGAGGTGGTATTTGAAACAATTGCCCCTACTTCTGACCTTACTGTAGAGATAATGTTCGGAATACAAATCAGGACAGTCCTGCAGCTCCTCTTCAGGAAACACCAAGTGCAGAGGTGACATTACATACTGAACATCCTGCTATTGCAACGATTGGTTTTCCTTCTACTGAGGTTCTACCATCTAATCAGACCGAGGATCGCATGAGCCAATCTTCAGATGAAGAATAGCAGGTTTACACTTTTAGGCGGAAGAAGAAGTCTGGGGGCACACTCTAGCTTGGAAACTTAATGGATGACAGTTTTGTTACTCCTGACAATGGCACGACACGTTAAAGTTTGATATCTTGCTCCGTCGCTAAAATTAAAGAAAGAGGCAGGACAAAAATTGCCCGTCCCTTGCTTCTTGTTTTGTTTTGTATGTTTTAGAATTGTTTTGAGTCTATATTCTTTTATGTTGGGGTTTTATTGTATGTTGCTATCTTTTGGGTAGAGTGCCTCTTTTGGTTCCTCTCGCTCAACTTTGATGTATCCTATCTTTTTCAATAAAATTAGCCCTTTGGGCTTTTTTCAAAAATATATATATATATATATATATATATATATATATATATATGTATGTATGTATGTATGTATGTATGTATTTATGTGTGTGTTTGCATCTATATTTATATCTATGTAGATAGATATAGATATATATGTGTGTGTGTGTGTGTGTGTACATATGTACATATATATGTGTATGTACATATGTATGTATATGTGTGTGTACGTATGTATGTATATATGTGTGTACATTTGTACATAAATATGTACATACATACATTTTTTTTTTTATTAAATAACTATTCTTGTACTATACATTACAATAGCAAGAATAAATATAATCGGACTGCCTTAATTTCTTATTTCATGCTTTGCTTAAATAAATTAAAAACTATTTTTTAGTAAATGCAAAGTCGGGCATCCTTAAAATAAGTTTTAAATAGAAGACATTTAACATTGACCCATCATATCTATCCAACTAAATTTCGTGCACCTAAGAGACTTGCAATATAGCTAAAGGATGTGCCGGAGGTGTCAACTGTTTATTTAGGTTTCGTTTGAAGCAGCTTATCCGTTGTGGCGGCATTTTGAAAACGCCGCCTCACCGTTTGGAAACTGCATTTGAGTAGCTTATCCGAAAACGCAGTCGGTTTTTTACACTAAACACGGAACGCTGGTCGAACCCCGCGGTCCGCGTTTCCAAATAAGCGGCTTATCTGGATAAGCACAAGCTGCCCCAAACACACCCTTAACCTTCATTTTAAGTCAGCTGTTAGACAATGCAGAATATAGATCTATTTTATTCAATGCAGCTATTAAGAAATATACCAAAAAAAACTGCAAGCCAGTCCTGCATCATTTTGTTGTTAGTTACTATTATTTTGCTCTAAAATTTTTTGTTTTATGCATTATTTCACGCGACGAACATGAAGAGGACTCTAAATATTGAAACTATTGAAAAAACTGTAACTTTGACCCTTTCTATTTGAACGTAATGACATATACCCAAATGGTGTTTTGTTTTCTGTATAAGATATAGTGTGAATGTTAAAAGAACAGTTTGTTGCATTTTCCTATCCTTCTTTTGCAGCTTCAAATGTGCTTCAAATGTGAATATTCTGTAAATCCTCAATTAAAAAAAAAAGAAGATTTGATGCAATAAATATTTTTAACAATAAGAAGTAAATTTAACTTGAAATAAAATTTTTCTATCAGTTCAAACTTTTTGGTCAAATTTTGTTCAACCACCCACTATTTTGACTGCACCTTTAAGAAATTGTCTTCGATGGTTACCTTTATTTTATAAAAGCTCAATTACAGGTCCTTGTGACGTAAATTTTATCCTTGTCCAGGCATCTGTCCTATGTTTTGAAAGAAAGATAGAATCGTATGCACTCATGTCATAAAGATTATTAATTCAAAATGGCTTTTTAACTGCAGGAGAAGATATCCCTTCAACAACAAAATGAATCACTGATGAAGGAAAATGTGTCCCTCAAAATGGAGAGGGACTCCTCGGTAAATAACAAAGAACTCGTTGATGGTCAAATAGCCAGTTTATCAAAGTATTTGGAAGCTTCACGGAAGGACCTTAAAGAAAGGGACCTTCTGGTACTTAGCACCTCCTTTTTTATATCTGCCAGGCTACAAAATTAATGAATTTGCATCCTAAAGGGAAGTCATGTTTTCTTACTATAGATTCAAGTTCTAAAACAGTCGCTGGAACTTCAGAGGAAGGAACTAAATGAGTGCCGAGCTGAGATCACTTCTCTGAAGATGCACTTAGAAGGTTCCCGGGCAAGTAGGGGATGGCATACAGGAGACATCGAAGGAATTAAATCATTAAATATTGACAAAAATGAAGTAACTGGATTCCAATATACAGAAATTGAAACCACACAATTAACAAATGTTTTGAGAGACGGTTCAAATTCCATGGCAAGCCAGGTTGAAGATAACCAACCAGAAGAAAAGGTTCTTGAGATGAATGAAGCAGGTGTGATGTCAAAATCTCTTCCTGGTTCAAATGTGAAGAATAGTGGAAACGTTATTGTTGGGCATGAATCTGAAATATCCGAGCGGAACATAGTGACTTCATATGGATCTGCGTTATCGTGCAATGGAAATGATGATGAAGAAAAAGAAAAAAACATTGGCCAGATTGTTGAATCAACAGCTCGAGAAGTTATTTGCGTAATGCATAAGACAGACAGTCCAAGGAGGGTACCAACAGAAAAAATGGTAAATTTGGCACCTTAAGCTGTTTTTTTCCCTGAAAAGCCATGTAATGGATCTTTCTATCATTAATTACAGGCGTTGGAGACAATCCAGATTGTTTCAGATTCTCTGCCTAAGATTGTTCCTTATGTTTTGATCAACCATCGTGAGGTTTTTCTCCGAGATTTTCCTTGGATTCATTTCTTCTTTCCAGAAGACTCGTCTCATTTGATGAGGATTATTTTTGCAGGAACTTCTTCCATTGATTATGTGTGCAATTGAGCGACATCCAGAAGGCAATGTAAGAGACTCTTTAACACACACCTTATTTAATCTTATTAAGCGGCCGGATGAGCAGCAGAGGCGAATTATAATGGATGTAAGTCACTCTATGATTTTGATTTTTTTTTCTTTGCAAAGCTTAATTTGAGATTCAACAGATCATAAATTTTTTTTATTTGATAGGCTTGTGTTAGCCTAGCCAAGAATGTAGGGCAGATGAGAACTGAAACGGAGTTGCTGCCCCAATGCTGGGAACAGGTGGCTACAATGCTCTTCTTTGTTTTGCTATTTATATGGCATATAACTGTATTTTGGTAGGCAAATTGATTTCATTGCTTCTTCCCTTTGCTTCAGATAAATCACATGTATGAAGAGAGGAGACTACTGGTTGCACAGTCATGTGGAGAGCTTGCAGAGTTTGTACGGCCTGAGATTCGTGATTCACTTATATTGTCAATCGTGCATCAGCTAGTTGAAGACTCTGCTATTGTCGTGCGAGAGGCTGCTGTTCATAATCTGGCAATGCTGCTTCCACTCTTTCCAAATATGGACAAATATTTTAAGGTCAGCCTCACTAATGCCCAGAGACAATCATGGAGCCGAAAATTGTCTTCACAGAAATGGCTGCAATGTAAGCTATAGAAAAGGCTGAACATATGGCTTCAGGAATGGCTTGAAGGCTTAAGCCCTAATAAAAGACAACAGGAAATTGATTTAGAATGTTAATGTTAGGCTAATCATTTTGTTCTTATTTTTTCATACAACAGGTTGAAGAGCTGTTGTTTCAATTGGTGTGTGATCCTTCAGGCGTGGTGGTGGATGCTACGCTTAAAGAACTCCTTCCTGCTGTTATAAACTGGGGAGGCAAGATAGACCATGTTCTACGTGTTCTACTCTCTCACATGTTGGGAGCTGCAAAGGTTCTTTCGCTTCTATTTTAATCATGGAAGATTTACAAACATACCACCCAATTCCTATGTTTTTACATATCTAACACCTAAACTTCAGTTCTTACATATGGCACCTACCTATGCATGAAAATGTTTATTTTACTTTTTAAAAGTTAAAATTGTGATATTGATATGAAATATTTGGATGTTATAAATGAAGAAAAGTAAAATTTAGGTGTTAGATTTGTAAATATAAATGAATTGGGTGTTATGTATCTAAATGCTCTTTTAATTATTAAAGAATCATAATTTTTTTTGGCATGATAATGTTCTGATCATCTTGTTGATGCACCTTAACCTCGCAGCGGTGCCCACCTCTTTCTGGGGTTGAAGGCTCTGTGGATTCTCATCTGCGTGTACTAGGTGAACATGAACGATGGAGCATTGATGCCTTGTTGCGTATGATGATGGAGTTGATTCCGTTTATCCATCAACGATGTATTGATACTTGTCCTATAAATGTTGCTACCAAATCTATCTCCAGCTCCAAACAAAACGATTCCTTTTTCTCATCATCCTTGCTTCAATTGTATGCCAAGTAAGTTCTTCACTGATTTGTTATTGTAGTCATTTTTATGATCTTTGCAGGATAGAAATGGTGTTGATTCTTGCTTAATTTTTGAATTACATCAAGTTAATTATTGGCCCTTTTGTCACTTGATAGGAGCAATGTGCAGTGGAGTGCATTTGATTGGATGTATACTGATTGTTTTCCTGATTTAATTGAACTTTCTTGCTTCTTGTCCCGCAAGGAAGACAATCTCAGAACCCGAATTGCAAAGGTATATTATTTTCATTTCAACTTTTTTCAATGTTCTTGAGCTGTCATATTTTCACTATTTTGATCAAATTTGTGTTGAAACTTGCTGTACAGATCCTACTGGCTGTATCAGAGCTATTTGGAGATGAATATCTTTCTGTTATAATGCTACCTGTTTTTCTTATATCAGTAGGGGACAATGAAAGTGCTAATTTGACGTATTTCCCGGTTTCTTTCCTACCAGGAGTCAAAGGTATGAAGTTACAGTTCTGTGTGTAGAAGAATTATTTTGGGGATTCGCATACATACCTCCCAGTTTTATGTATTTACATATCTAACACCTAAACTTTGATTTTTACATTTATACCACCCAAATCATTCATTTAACATAAAAAATCACCACTGTTTTGACTTTGAAAAAGTGAAATACACTTTTTCTTGCATAGGACCATAGGTATGTGGCGTATATGTAAAAATTGAAGTTTAGGTGTTAGATATGTAAATACTTGAGAATTGAGTCCTATGCATGTAAATCTTCCAATTATTTGTATGATCATCCACTAATTTGGGTTGTGTTGTTTGTTTGTAGGTTTGCAGCCTAAAAGTGCTATGGCGAAGAAAATTGCGACGGCTTGTATCCTTCCTCTCTTGTTGTCTGCTATTTTGGGTGCTTTCAGTAATCATGAAAGACTTTTGGATTATATGCGGAAGCTACTACTGCTTAACACAACAAAAGAGGTTTCTTGGTCTGGTAATTGCAGCGCTGAGGTCATTGATGCAGTTCGCTTTGTTTGGTTGGTATCATAAATAATTTAATTGTTTAACATGCTTATAGATTGGTTTGATTTTTTATTTTAAATTAGATTGATGAATGCTGGATTGCAGCTCTTTTGAGAAGCATCATGCAACTGTTTTTCAAATAATATGGGAATTAGTTGCATGCTCTGAGGAGAGCTTGAAGACAACTGCAACAAATTTGTTAAAAGTTCTAGTATGTTTCTCAATGCAGAATATGTTATTCTGAATGTTTTTTTTATAGGTAAATTTTGATTTGGTTTTTCTTTTTGAAAGTAGCTAATTTGCTCGCTTGTGGCGCAAAAAGGAAACACTCCATCTCTCTCTCTCTCTCTCTCTCTCTCTCTATATATATATATATATATATATATATATATATTGTAGGGTCTGCTGCCCTTGACTGGTGAAAGCCACTGAGAATAGCTAGCTGATTATTTTGCATAATAGAAAGGGACCCCATTTGATTTTCTTCTTTTTTTATTTCAACGTAGGGATCCAATTTGGTGATCCGTAGTGCTCTCTCTGTCTCCCTCTCTCCCCCCTCCCCAGTTCCCCAATCCTCCTCCTTGTCCACTCTCTCCCTCTCTCTCTCTCTTTCTCTCTTTCCATGTTGGAAGGGGTTGTGCCCTTGACTGGTGAAAACCATCTGAGAATAGCTAGCTGATTATTTTCATAACAGGAAGCGACCCAGTTTGATTTTTTGTTTTATTTTTAATTTGGAGACTCAATTTGGTGATCCTTCTCTCTCTCTCTCTCTGTGGTTGATGCCTTTATACTTCTGGAACCGTCTATTAGTATAACTGTTTTGTTTCATAATAGCAAGGAACCCAATTTGGTATCTTAAAAATATGGGTAGCTCATTTATGCTTTATGGCTAACATGCAAGTCCTATTTACTCTTTTGTTGAATCAACCATTCACATTAGTTGATATGGACCATTATCAGTGACTTGTATGCTTAACTTGTCAAATAGGTACCTTATATTGACGTGAAACTTGCATCCGCTCATGTCTTGCCAGCGCTTGTTACACTTGGTTCTGATCAAAATTTAAATGTTAGATACGCAAGCATAGATGCATTTGGTGTGGTGGCTCAGCATTTCAGAAATGATGTGGTACTAAACTGCTTTTTGTTAAAAAAAATTTTACCCAGAGAATAGTTTCATGTAATATTGACAAATTTGTTATTATTCAGATTGTCGAAAAAATCCGAATACAGATGGATGCCTTTCTGGAAGATGGATCACATGAGGCTATTATATCCGTGGTGAGAGCTTTAGTTACCGCAGTACCACACACGACAGACAAATTACGAGAATATATCCTCTGCATAGATTGATTTGTTTTGGATAGATCTACTTAATTAGCCATATAATATTCTTTTTTGACCCCTTTGTATGTTTCTTTAACAAGTTCATACATCTTTTATCCAAGATCTTCCAACTAACATCTATGCCATCTCATGGTAATGATGTTGTTCGCCGTCGAGATAGAACTAATGCATTTTGTGAAGCAATCCGAGCTTTGGACGCAACAGGTTCCCTTTAAACCATGTCATTTCCATTTTTATTAGCTGTTGAAATAATACTTTAATAGTTTTACTATCATACAGCTTACTACGTATTTTCATGTAAAAGCAAGTTTGTTTAGTGCTAATTGGAAGTCAATTTACAAAATATGCCTGGAATTATGTATTATTTTCACTTTAGTAAATGCAATTGAACCACATTTTGAACAAAAATCCTAAATATCCATAACAGATTTAATTCTGTCCTTAGTGTGAATGTATAAGTTGCATGATGAATCAACTTGCAGAGCAATGCAGCTGATTTAGTCATTTTTTATATTTTTTTATTATCATCATTATCATCGGTTTTGTCCCAACTATTTGGTGTTGGCATTATGAGTAATCATTCTTGTTTAGTGCTAAATGAAGTATTTCTATTTTATGCTTATTCTTTTGCAGAATCAGTAGCTATGCTACCATTGATCCTTCCTAATTTTTTTAATCGTTCCAATTTAATTCTAGTTATCTTCTAGTGAAAGTAGTTTTCTACCTTAATCGGGCACACCCAATCATTCTATTTTAGACTAACTTTTCTAATAATTGGAAGTTACTCCCACCCTTTCTTTAATAAACTCTTTCATCAGTCTATCTTTTCAAGTATTGTCATGCATTAATCTTAATATTTTCATTTCTTCTTTAATTAATTTAGCCATCAATGATTTTTTTTTTACATTCAATTCTTGATTAGTAATAACATAATGACTCTAATTAGTATTTTATAAAAAATTTTACTTTAGTGTCCATGATGTTCTTTTCTATGTTAAAATTTAGACACTCGTCATTGTTACTCTTGAAGCTTAAAGCTCATAAAATCTGTCATGCCTATGTGGTTCTTGATCCCTACTAGTATTGACTGAGAATCCTCAATTTCACACATATCAAAGTTGCGCATCATATGCTTGATTGCTGTTATGTTAATTCTAAGTCTATCATCTTCAAAAAATTTTCAATCAGTTTCACCATGTCTTTTATTTTGGAGTTATGTGTAAATATCATGCACCTAGACATTACTTTAACTATCTTTTATGTGAATCTTTATAAGCAATACAAAATGTGGCGCTGACCTCTAAAATATTTTAAAAAAAGAAAACTAAAAAGAAAAGTATTTAACCGCTCCCACTTCAACATCCTATAATACCTAATCCCACTAGACTCACGACGGTTCCTGTATCCCCCATTCATAAATGAGGTAAAAGAGATTCTTTCTGGGGGAAATGCATAAGGTGTCCGATCTCCACCGTCCATCACAGCTTTAGTGTATGAAAGTGGGCCCTATTTTAATTTTTTTTTTAATTACAAAAATTTTTGTTGAAGCTGTGATGGACACTGGAATAGTTTTTCCGGGAGGAAACTGAAGGCTAGACAGGCTTTTCTACCTCCAACTCAAAATCTCGTCTCCTCATTCAATCTTCATAAATCTAAGCCCACTCGAGCCTTCCGCTTCACAATATAGTCGCGACCAGGGCTATTTGAAAGGAAATGACAGAATCATGGCCTAAATCGACCTTTGAAACTCCCATCTTCTCTCCTGTGTCATCTCCAGACTGAAACACTCTCCATACAGTCGTGATTAGAACAAGCTATGAAGCCAACGATGGGATTGTTGACATATAGTGACATGAAGCCTCCACGCACGACAGTCGCACAAACCTTTCTTGTCTTTCTTTGGTGGATATCACTCGCACGTTAAAGCCACTTGCTCGATTCCACCCTGTCCGAGCCGCTCTGCCCCAAAATGAATTAATGAAAATTTTGAATGTGACAACTTCAGATTTGTCTTTTAAGATATAGACTCGCGTCATTTGAGTGTGATCATCAATAAACGTAATGAACTATCGTTTATTGGTGTAACTAGGCTTTCGAGAGGGTCCCCACAAGTCACTGTGTATTAGTGAAAAAGACGCGAAAGGGTTGCAATAGTGGTGGATATGATACTCGATAATGTTTAGCTAACTGATAAATCTCACATTTGAAACTAAATAAATTTATATTAGTAAACATCAAATGACACAACGGTTTTAAATATTAAAAATTGGGATGACCGAAACGACAGTTTAAAAACATAATAGGACATTTAATGGACTCAGGATGACTAGAACTACTGGATAGAGTTACCACGTCAAACACTGCATTTCCCTTGGAAAAAAATAAATCCCGACTATTCGCTTAGCAGTTCCAATCATGCTCCCCGTCTGACGAGTTTGAAAGAGAAACACTAGGAGAAAACTGAGCAAAATCAATGTCGTATATCGATGTTCTTGGCGACACGAGGTTATACGGATGTACATATTACACGAGTTCATAGTCGGTCTCGTTGTTAGAGCAATAAGCCCTTCTGCCCATAATGGAACTACGGAAGCCATCAACAATTTTAATTTTATCTCTCTGAGCACAGAGAGTATGTCGAGAAGACTTGAGAATATCCAGTCATATGGTTCGTGGCACCTGAATCAATAATCCACGGACTAGGAGCAAAATCATTGAGTGTCATCGGAATGTTATCTTGACAAACATTGGAGGTCAACGAGTCGAAAGAGAAATGACTAGCTCTAATTAATTTGATCAAGTGTTCCATCTGATTCTTAATGGAGTATAGTGATTCTGGGATGTTCGACTGGGAGCCGCTGTACTTTCATGGCTTATGAGGTCGTAGCAAGACCCTTAACAACGGAGGATTTGGTTGAAGGTTTATTAACTGGTTTTTCGTGGAGCTTTCAACATTTGTCATAGGTATGATTGGGTTTATGACAGTAATCATAAGTGAAGTGATTGTTCTCTAATGACGTGGAGGAGGGTTGAGCACTGTTAGAGTTGATGGCGGACGGGTCGGCTGAAGGAGTCGATGTGCCAACATGACAAGTCTCTAGCTTTATTCGCGGCGTACCTCAGTGAATGCGACAAAAGTTAAATGAAGGGGATCCCGGCTAAGAAAACGGCCCTGTACTTCGTCTAGATCCTTGTTTAAACTCGCTATGAACTGGAACACACAATCCTTTTCCACAATTTTTTGGAAGAGGGAAAGATCAGTTGGAGAGTCTCATCTGTATTAGTAGTAGAGTTCACATTCCATCCATAAGGCTACTAAGTCATGGTAGTACTGGGCCACTGTCCTTGATCCCTGTTTTGCCTTGCGGATCTTCTTGGAAACCTGATAAAGTTGCCATGACTTTCTTACATACGAGTATGTGTCCCGAACTGCCGTCCATAGTGCACATGCAGACAGAAGAAACATACAAACGACCGATCATAATCTCTTTGAAATTGATCAGCTAAGACATGATCATGAAATTCTCGACTTTTCACGATTCATACAGTGGGTTAGTTTTTGAGATTCACGAATCATCCCTATGAAATAGTTGAACTTTGATGAACAATGACACGACTTAGAACTATTGGATAAAATTAGAGTCATTAAGTTTTTGGGTGGTGATCAAGAAGTTCATGCGGTTTACTGGCCCTCCAGTCTATAGAGGGTTTGAGGTTGATGTTAATTCTCTGGTGGACTCAAGTACACCATCGGGAGGAATCTTAGTGGTTGAGAAGTTTGGCATGATTCCGATTGAGCCAAATGTGATGTTGGGTTGTCGAGACATAGAAAGATTCCGGTTGTAGGAGGAAAAAAACCAGTTGCGGTCTTCCAGGAAGGGATAGATGGCCTCAGGGAGAAGTTCCGACGATCCTGAACGGAGATTAGGCCAGCTGGAGGAAGGTCCATTAGTTGGAAGGTTCTTCTTGAGGAAGACTAGGTTGGCTGAAGTGAGATTCGACCGATTGGAAGGAGATTCGGCTGCTGGGAAAATACACCAAGAAGACCTATAGGTGGTCAATGGCGGAGACCTTGCAGGGGAAAGTCTGTAGGCGGTCGACGGCTAGGGAAGAGTCTCGACGGCGGCTTGGGTTAGAATCATAGCTCTAATATCATGTTAACTTTTGAGAATAGAGCAAGATAATATTATTAAGCAGCAAAAGGGGTATAAATATGTGATATAAGAGGTATAGAAAAGGAAATATATTATTCCCAAATATTTCTTAATAACACCAAAAAGATTAAAAAAAAGATATAAACTAGGAAATACATATAAAAAGAAATAGAAGGAAAAACAACAAAATAAATAGAAATAGCTTCTAATCATAACATTTCTCATTTAAAAAAATATGAAGAACGTTGATATGCTTGGAGGATTTCATTTGCTAATACTTTAAAAGATGCCTTAAGAAGGACCCTTAATGTGGTGTGGCATTTGGGTGTCTTTTTAGATTTATGCTGAATTGGGAGGGGGATATGGCCCATTTTATTTGCACATCACATTAGTCGGAATCATCTTTTGGCCCCTCTGTCATTGAATAAAGCCTAGATTCAACCATTTTGCTTAGTTTGCTATCTCGGAAGGGGTCCTTTTATCAACACATCTATGTGTGATTTTAGGCCAAAAAGTCATTGGACATGGAAAAATCCTCTTTGTGCAATCAAAAGTTTCCAAAATGTCTCTTGAGAAATTCTCTCTAAAGCACTCATTTATTCAAATTGTGTTGCCACATTTTTTTACGTGCACGGCCATGCAAGTCAACATGCATTCTACATAGGATTTTTTGCATGATGTTTAACAGCTTTAGGCCCTAAAAAATGTAGCTAGCAGGCAAAGGGCTGAAAATTCTCATATGAGGTTTCAGGTCATAATGTTGTGCCAATGGATAAACAAGATTTCAGTCAAAATTGAGGTGGTGTTTTTTCTTCACTCGCCCTTGTGGTTCTTGATCATCGACTCATAGGGGTATTGTCTCCTTTGGAGAGCTAGGTTTAATAGTGTGATCTATGTACACATTTCCTCGTGCTAAAGAGGTTCACATGATAGCCATTTATTTTTTTATTTTCAAGGATTATCCCTCGAAACTCTTTTGTTCATCTTTAATGAGGGTAATTCCCTTCTCTAAAGTGCTACTTTCACCGTCTATGCCCAACATTTTTGGAATGGGTAGGGAGCAACAAAAATAGCCTCGACACTTTGTGTGCCATTACTCTTACTTTCTTGATGTGGGAAAGATAAGCTCAGTACACAATTTGGTAATGATCTCATGAGTATGATGCAGGAGCATTGCCAAAATTTTGGAAAACTCGGACAAATTGCCGACCTGCATTGTGCTTACATTTCAAACATGCTAGCAAGAACAATGTTGATCAATATGGACATGAACTAATTTGATGAACACAATACGTAGATCATTTACAAATTTGATGTGTTGACCATAAAAAATGCATTAAGAACGTCTGATTTGAATAAAATAAGAGCAAATTGATCGCACAATTGGGTAATATTACCAGCTCAACTGATCTTTGTGGAATTACGCTCATAATTATGTACTTTACTTCTAATTTAGTATTTGTTATATTTAGTCATAGAATAAAGGTCTAACCAGATATTAGGGTAATTAATTCCTTAATTTTAGGGTATTTATGTTTATTCCATAATTATAGGAATTACTTAATTATAGTAAGATTTTTTTTCTCTTTCTATTTCTTGTACTCGCCTATTTATTGGTGAATTATCTATGGAATCAAGTGAAGAGAATTATTCAAATTTTCACATGGCATCAGATACATCAAGGCGAAGCCTCTTCCGCTCAGCTCGATCGAGGCCATCCTCTCCTGCGATCATCTGCGTCCGAGCGCAGCCCTAGTTTGCGCCTCTCCCGCGATCGTCCACGTCCGAGCGCGGACTCTTCTTCTGCGATTGACCAACCGCGAGCAGAGCTTGTTCCAGCCGTGCTCGTCAGCGCAGCCTCTTCTCTGGTCATTCTGCTGGCCTCCTCTCCTCTCCAATGACTAAGTACGGCCATGCCTGCAACTCCTCCCCTCCACCACGGTGATGTCACTTCTGACGCGCCCACTGCTGGTTGGGTCTCCACCGCCCGTGAATCCGAACAATAATTTTGTCCTCATCACCGTACCACAAACTCACCGGCCGAATTATCTCCGCGGTCGCAGATTAGTCGTGATGCTTGTATGCGACAGAGCGAAGATGACTACCTCATCGGTGATGCTCTAGCTCCGCGGCGACGGCAGATCCGTCATATCAAGACTTGGAAATCCGAGAATAATATGGTTATGGCTCGAGCTTATTAACTCGATGGCCTTTCATATCGGCGAGAATTTTCTTACCTATGGCATTCTTAATGATATGCAGGATCGTTGCCCGCGAGATATATTCTAGTTCGGATAATACAACCGAGGCTATTTGTTATTGAGACCATTCTTCATGATTTTCGTCGATGTGATCTCTCAGTCACTCAATACTTCAATACTCTTACTCGGTATTGGCGATAACTCAGATTTATTCGAGCGTGTATCCTTGGAAGTGTCCGGCACATCGTCATATTTCGCCAAATCGTGGAACGTAAGCGCATGTTCAAATTTCTTCTCGGCCTCAAATCTGAGTTTGACCAGACTCGCTCGCGGATTTTGAGTTTCCAACTATTCGTGAAGTTTTTTTCCTATGTGCGCCGCGAAGAGTCGCCAAAAGGTCATGTTAGGTGCTTCCTCGTCCACTACAGTCCTCGACGGGTTCGCCCTTGCTGCTCACATCCCACCCACAGACAATCGCCAACGCCAGGGCCACCCTTGGTGTGATCACTGCTGCCGTCCTGGCTATACTCGGGATACTTTTTGGCGGATTCATGGCAAACCCGCCAATGGGAAGCCCAAATGTGATCCTCGGGCAGCTGCCACCATCACCACCGAAGCCTCTTTAGGAACGAGCCCTTTCAGCGAAGACCAGATTCATGCCCTCTAGAAGATGCTCAGTCAGCTGTCACCAGTCCATCCTACTATTGTGGCATCGGGTGCCACCTGCGCTTGTTGCTCGTCAAGGTATTTACTCGTCGCTTAGTCCCGGATTCGACTGCCTTCGCCTACGGATCGTCGACTCGGTCTCCTCGATCATATGACCGGGATATCTCCTTATTAGTGGATTATCGGCGTGCATCTCGACCCTCGACTGTTCGGATTGCTCGATGGATCGGCGCCTCCAAAGTTGCCGGTTCTTGGTTTTGTCGTATCTTCAGGCTTTATTCATCACATCGTTGCTTCACGTTTATACTTTGGATTGTAATATAGTATTCATTAGGTAAAGTCTTATCTACGTATTATCGTATGTTACTAAATTTTTTTCATATGTTATGTAATTCAGTTTCGAAGTGAGTAGATTATCGATCTTGCGAGTTTCGCGAGTGGCCTCATATCTTCTCAACAAACCTCCGATTGGTCTAGTTTCACCCACCGGTGTTCAGAATCGAGTGTCAGTCTTATCTGCAAATCCTCTTAAGTACATCCGTCTTTCATTTCGAGTGTTAATAACGATAGTGAAATCGTATGCTTCATTATCGTTTGTGCGTCATCCCAATTTACGTATCTTTAAAATCGTTTCCTCATTTATTTATTAATAAAAGTCACCTCGTTTAATCATCGAATTTTGTTAACTCCGCTAAACACACTCGGTATTTCATTTCGTTTATCATACGTACTTGCTCGTTTTTTTCGATCCATAATGATGCTTGAGTGCTTCTGTAAAAAAATATTTCGAGGCCCCAATGGTTTGTGTCCTTTATTGATGATCACACACGCGTGACGCGTATCTATCTTATGCGTAACAAATCCGAGGTGAGACTAATATTTCGCCTTCTATCAAACGAATACTCACTCAATTCGACACTAAATTCAGTGCCTTAAAACAAATAACCATGAAATTTTTCCAACACCTTCCTAGGAACTTTTTACTCACCATGACATCCTTCACTTGCTGTACATCATGTTGATACTCCCCAACAAATAGTGTTGCTGAGCTGAAAAATCGTCACTATATGGAGGTACTCATCGTCTTCGTATTTACTACATTCGGTCCCTAAATGTTATCGGGCGAGACGACATCGATCGATGCCCATCTCATAAACCAGATGCCCTCTCGTATCCTGGGTTTCCTTAGTCCAATTGATGTCCTTCGCTCCTTTCCGACTACCTGTATCCTCTCTTCGTTCCCTACCAAACTATTTGGTTGCTCCGTCTTTGTTCATATTCACAAACAACACCACAGTAAATTAGACCCTAAATCAGTCAAATGCATATTCATAGGGGTATTTGGCCAATAAGAAAGGCAAGTGTTATTGCCATTCAATTAAAAAGATCTATAATTCTATGGATGTCACATTTTTTTAGCATCAGTCATACTACCAAGAGTCTGTCGTTCAGGGGGAGAGTCGTAGTGAACAACAACTCTGAGTTCCTTTACCAACAGATACAGATACAGATCCTTCACCGGCTGTCAAACCTCCTCCATCTCCTATTCCAAACCCAAACACAAAACCGTCTACACAACCCGCACCAGGAGCTTCAGGTCTATACAAGACGGAACAGAACTGCTGAAGAATAGAGAATCAAACACCGCTTCCAGCTACTGTCCAAAAATATCATTCTCTAAATCTCTCTGAAACTCACTCAGGTACGAAATCTTAGACACTGGTGATTATAAGCTTACCCCGCCTGTGAGAGATGATTCATATGTTCCTTGCACTCAACATCCTATCTCTCGATTTGTTTCATATGAGAAGTTATCTCCTCCCTATCATGCATTTATTATCATTATCGACGATATAGAGGGTCCCCAATTCTATTCGAGAAGCACTCACACCCGGATGGAGAAAAGTTGTGAATGAAGAGCTCGTTGCAATAGAAAAGAATGGGAACGTGGATTGTGTCTTGTTTGCTCGGGATACGAGACAGTAGGATGCGGTGCGTTATTTACAATCGAATGTAGACAGACGGAAACATGCAGTCGGTTGATAGCCCGACTCGATTTCAAAGGCATTATCACTCAGCTATCTGAATCGACGCTACAGAGACGTTCCTTAGAATCCTACTCCATCGCAATCTGAAATCGAGATCGAGCGCGCTTATGCAACTTGACGTCAAAAACGCATTCCTTAATGCGAGATATTGAAGAGGATGTATACGTGGATTCTACTCTACTAGAATGGTCCTTCCTTGATGGCGAAGTATGCGAGTCTCCGTAAATCTCCGTATGGTCTCAAACAATCTCCCGTGCTTGTTTTCTGATTCACCGATTCAAGAATCGAGTGCGATTATACTGTCAACAGTCGATTCATACATCGTTCACAAAAAGATCCGAAAAGAAGTCATTGTACTCATCGTGTATGTTGACGACATCTGTTAACTGCAGGTGATCACACTTCGAAGAATTGATGTGAATCTGCAAGCTTTACCGTATGAATTCGAAATCAAGATCTCATAAACTTAAAAGTTCTTCTGTAGGAATGGAGTTGCAAGCATCCAAAATGGGAATAGCATGTAACTCAAAGAAAGACACATCGGACCTAATGTTAGAACTCGGATGCTTTGATATGAAACCATAGATACTCCAATAGTCCCGTATAAAAAACTGAATTGAGAAGAATAATTTACTAATCGACAAAGGACGATATTCGACGGTTATGTTGGAAGACTTATTTACTTATCCTACAGGGCACGTGCATAAGTTTTTCGATAAGTATAGTGGTTGCAATCTACGAATCATCTTATCGGTGAACATACTGGAGTCGTCAATCTGTGAATCTCAAGATACTTATGATGACTCGTGGAAAGGATTATTATTCAAAAGGAATATACGAAAGCGTAGAAGTCTTTACTCGATGCTGACTGGCAGAAGATATATCCACCGCGACGATCAACCTCTCTGAGTATTGCTCTTACGTATGCGACAATCTAGTGACGTGAGAAGTCTGAAGATGATCGAATGGTATCTCGTAGTAATGCGAGAAGCATAATCTGCAGCAACAGCATTCTAGTATTCGACTGAAGGAATGTGGATCAAAAGATTTCTGAGAGGTTGAAATTATGGGAGAAAATTCATCGAATCGCTGTACACAATCAAGCAACAATCGGTATCGCAAAGAACCTCATTCATTATGATTAAGCGAAACACATTGAGATTGATCGGAACTTCATTTCGGAGAAGCGTGAGACAATGGAATCATTAAATTAGTTTATATACCTTCTGACACTAAACTGCAAGACATTTTTACCAGCGCTTCCCTAAGTCAAGTTTACGAGTTTAAATAACAAGTTGGGCATGTACAATCTGTACAACCCAACTTGAGAAGTGTGGAATTACGATCATAATTATGTAATTTACTTCTAATTTAGTAGTTGCTATATTTAGTCATAGAATAAAGGTCTAACCAGATCTTAGGGTATTTATGTTTATTCCGTAATTATTGGAATTACTGACTTGTAGGAAGATTTCTTTCCTCTTTCTATTTCTTGTACTCGCCTATTTATATAGGTGAATTATCTATAGAATAAGTGAAGAGAATTATTCAAATTTTCACAATCTTCTTTAATAAAATTTTTAGTGCTTCTTCATCACCCCAATAATAGTTGCAATTATTGTAAATTATAAAATGAGAGTAACAGATTTTGCGATTGTCGTAGTCCACATCAATAAAAATGTAAAATATAAGACTTGGATAGAGCCATTTTCTTGTTGATGGGCGTAATCATAGTTTATCCTAATTGTAGAGAATAATATTGTCATCTCCATTGGCCTCTCCTTAAATTCAAATTTATAGTCTTTATCTAGATAATAATTTACACGATTATCAAAAGAGGATAAACAGAGGTTTAACAATTATGTTATTAGACTCTTAATTCAAAGTCAAGTTCTTTAGGGCTTAGCCTTTGCAATGATGTCTACAATCACCAATGACCATAAGCAAAGCGATCATTGTCATCGCCAGCGCTTTCCAAAATCCAAATAGGTAACAATCCTTATGCGCTTTGGATTGCAACTTTCTTTAATCTATCACTTGCTTTCCGATGTTTGACGGGCAAATTTCTTGCGTCGTGCATTGATTCTTTGCAGACTTGAGCTCCCCAATCCCCACAAATAAGAAAAATTAAAAAGCCTCCAAAAAGATAAGGATGAGTTACATACATGCCACTCAATTCTTATGTATTTACATATTTAACACCTTAACTTGAATTTTTACATGCATGCCACCTTACTTTATGCATTAAAAGATGTATTGGATTTGGGTGGTATTTATGTAAGTGAAGTTTAGGTGTTAGACATATAAACACGTCGGAATTGGGCGGTATGCATGGAAATGCACCATAAGATAAATAATGGCTACATAGTGCTTGAAGCAACCCCCGTTATGCCATCAACCTCAAGGTTGTCAACACATTAAAATTTGTTTGAAGCATTAAAGCTCATAAAGAAGATAATGTCATATTGGCGTGTCTACACAATTTCACTAAAAAAACCTAAGGATGTGGTAACCCCTTTCTATGTGATGGTCGTGCCTTATACCTGCTATTAAATCTCGCATTCTCGCTAATTACACTATTACATGATGGTAATGTCTATGAGCATGAAGCCTTCTTTTAGCTGAGATCCAATGCAAAATTGGTCTCCAAAGCAACTTTTCCACCCCCAATCTATGGAAAAAATACTCCTTCTAGAGTTCGGACGCAAGTTACGTCTGGACAACAGATGCGATGCAAAGGAAAGAGTAGGAAGGAGCGGAGGAAAAAAAACGAACTCCCGTGTATCGCGTCTGTTGTCCGGGGCGGATGCAATATTTTCTCCAATCTATGAGGTTCTCAAGAAAATAATTGCAACGCATATATTTTATGCATCTCTTTCGAGACGACTCTAATTTGAAGGCGTATGTTTAATGAAACCCTTCAGAACATAATTTCCATCTAACACGAAATCATTCATGTTAATTTCACAAGTTTTGTCAATGCAAAATAAGTTTTTATATTTTTCACCAGATCTTTCATCAACCAGCGTGAGAGACCTCCTCATACCAGCCATACACAACCTACTGAAGGAGCATGATAACCTTGATCCAGCACACAAGGAAGCTCTAGAGATTATAATGAAGGAAAGATCAGGAGGAGCATTTTATAGCATTAGCAAGGCCATGAGCGCTCATCTTGGAATTGCTTCTTCCATGACCAGTTTCTTCGGCGAAACTGGTCTCCGAGCGAAGAAAGACTCGGCAGACTTTGCTGATCCTCCTTCGCCGCAGCAGCCAAGCTCGCAGTCACAGCAGGATGATACGAGGTTTCGACGAATCATGCGGGGCGGCTTCAGCGAGATGCTGAGAGGCAAAGCCCGAGTCACCGATGATTCTCCAAATTAGCTGGTTTTTCTCAGCCATTTCCAAGGTTGATATCATCATCCTTCTTTTACTCATCTGTGTTCAGAATCTTCCTTAATTCTTCTTTTATCTGATAATGATTTTCATGTTCCTATGATTTATTTGTATCAAAATAGTTTGATTTGCATTTATTTTTCAGATATAATCAGTGAATGTTTTGTTTCTGTATTCACAATTTTGAGATAGCAGCTGAGGAGATGATCATACAGAATAGGTGAGTTCCTTGGAGAAGTACTTTTCTTTGCTATGTTTTTATGTGCAATTTCTATGAAAGTTTGGTGCTATAGATGAATTGTGATATTCATTTATTTTGATTAACTGTGATAATACCTGATATATATATATATATATATATATATATATATATATATGTGCGCGCGCGTGCGCGAAAGCCTTGGGTCATTGGTTGCGGCCTTTGGTGTAAGTTCCTCGGGTCAGGGATTCGAATCTCAACCATGATGGGAGGATTCAGATAGCACACCGGATAGGGGAGTTCGCTCCTCGGTCAGTTCATCCTATAAGGGTTGATCGGCGATCTGATTGTCAATCAATCTTGTGTGTGTGTGTGTGTGTGCGCGCGCGCGCGCGCGGGCGGGCGGGGCGGGCGTGGCGGGCGGGCGTGTTGGGTGTGTGTGTGTGTGTGTGTGTCGCGTACCTCGGCTTGTGGGTTAGCTTCATTGGTGTAAGACTCCTTAAGTCGGGGGTTCGAATCCCCCTCTGGCGATGTGAGCCTTAAGGAGGGTGTTACTCGAATTGATAGACACTTTAGGAGTGGTTGAAGGCTCTTATAATAGCCACTTGTTATTATATATATATATATATATATATATATATATTGTGACTCTAGTTTTTAAGTAGAGTATTGGCAACAAATTTTAATAGAGTTGTATTTTATTAATAAAATTAGAACAAGTGTTTATTTTTTTTATTATTTGAAAGAAATAATGTGAATGATAGACTACGGCTGTTAACAAGCCAATTTCAGGCCAAGTTGAGGCGGACTCGAAAACGGCTCGAACGGATTCAAATTGAAATTGGCACGATCTAACTTGAAATTGAAGCAAGATCGCTCAAATTGAGTTATTTGGATCCATTGTAGCTCGAAATTGACTCGTAGCTTGTTATATTTGATTTTATTTAGTATTATATATAATTTTTATAAATAAAAAAATATTTTGAGCCGATCTCTGAGTCAGTTCGAGCCGGTTCCTGTATTGGCTTGAAATCGGTTTAGAAAAAAATTGATCTAAAATTTTGGCTCATAGAAATTTTCATAATTTCTAACAACAATATTTTGCTGCACTTTAATTGAACAATTTATTTTTAATTTCTATCAAATTGAACAAAACTTACTATGCTTGAATCAAAAGGATTAATTCTTTTGATTTTATGAGACATATAAAGTTAAAATTTCCAATTTATACACGGTGCAATCATTTTCAGTTTTTTTTTTTTACGCGTAGACCCCGCACTTCTTATCTATTAACGTATTAACCACGTAAATTTTAATATTTGCGTACAAATCATCTGATTCCTATATTTTTGATGCGTGCTAGAAAATTCACGGTGGTAGAGTAATAAATTATCGTCTTAGCATTGTACGAAGATTCAGCACACACACAGATGAAAGATAAATAAGCGATGACGACTTCAGAAGTTTTTATACGGAAAACCTAGTAAAATGGAAAATCCACTGCGTATGCAATTGCTGAGAATCCACTATTGATTAATGTTTACGTAAATCACTCGTCCATGACGCAGCAGAAAGTAATTATATGTTTCGATTCATGATGTCGACTGACGGTGTCTGTTTGGTGGTGATTGACGATGATTGGTAGAGGTCCACGGTAACGGAGGTTAACAGAGATCGACAGTAACGAAGGTCGACAGTGACGGAGGTCGACGAAGGTCATCGGTGGTGCTAAGTTGTAGCTTCTCCTTAATGCCTCAGGTTCTATCTATGCTCCACCCCCCCCCACCCACACCTTTATGTGAGGGTTGGGGTTCAATTTATAGTATTTTGGGTGCAATTAATGCATCCATTTTTATCGGACGGTCCAGAGGGCTTCTCTTGACCAGACGACGTTTAAGAGGCATTTGATGGTCTTAACAATGTCGAAATTGAGTGATTTTGGGCTCGTTAGATTCGTCTTGTCGAGACGCTCGATTCAAATATGGGCTTGCTAATGAAATATCAAGATTGACTATAACTTTACTAAAATCGGAGCTCTGGGTGTTTTTTATCAAGATTTGAATATTTCTTATTCAAATGATTGCATTGAGATTCGTGCCGGATATTGAAAAATATTTGGTGACATATCAATTTTAAATATAAGATTGAGTGATTGATAGGTTAAAATTAAAATTTAAGTGGCTGATAGGGGTGGAAACGAGCTGAGCACGAAAGAGCTTGGGCTTAGCTCGTTAAAAAATACCACTGTTCGTTCAACTCATTTATATTTCAAACACAAAAAAAAAAAAAGTTTGTGTTCGGCTCGTTGCTTAGCGAACCGAACATAAGCTGTTCGAGAAAAAAAAAGATCATTTTGACAACTCTAGTCACGCATGCAGCAATTAAGAGTGTAACAAACCGAGCTTGAGTGAGTCCAGACTCGGCTTCGTTAAAAAAATATTATTGTTCATGTTCGGCTCGTTTATATATCGAGCTCAAAAAATTTGTTTGTGTTTAGCTCGATTGTTTATCGAGCCGAACACGAGTTATTCACGAACAAAGAATTTATTTCGACAATTTAATCACATATCTATAAAATATTATGAATAGGGCGAGCTTTAAATCTCGTTTAAAACTCGTTATATAGATATATAGATATATATATATATATATATATATATATATATATATATATATATATATATATATATATATATATATATATATATATATATATATATCATGTATGTGTACGCGCGCGTGTGTTTGTAAAGCTTGGCTATCGTTAGTTCTGCACTTTAGTGTAAGTTCGCTGGATCGAGGTTCGAATCCCACCGATTACGAGTGGATTTGAATAACGCACCTGGATTGGAAGAGTGCTGCTTCCTCGGTCGAGTTCACATTAGGGTTGATTGACGGTCTCCGACTGTCAATCAATCTTTTATATATATATATATATTTATTTTAAAAAAATGAGTCGAACATGAACGCAAAAATTTTATTCATATTAACTCATTTACTTAGCAAACGAATCGAACATGCTGTTCCCTTTTTGAGAGCCCTAGTTGGCTGATATATTAATACATATGAATAGGTATTATGTATGTAAATCTCGCATTTTTTTTTAATTATTGCCGTAAAAAAATCAAAATTATATATTATTGCTGCTGGTAAAACCCTCAAGCCCGCGTCGGCTCAAAACCCTAGGTTTTTATAGTCTCCTCATCATCGCCGGCGGACCAGATGACTATGGAGGCCGGCGACGTGGAGATGGAGACAGCAGCTGAGGCGGAGATGGATTTGTTTCAGAGAACGGACGCCGCATCTTCCACCAGCTTCTCTGACGCCACAACTTCCTCCAAACGTCTTGCAATCAAAAATACCATACAGACGAATTTTCATGACGACTACGTCTTCCAGATAGCTTCGAGGTAGTCATCGCCCATCCCTAACTTCCATATCACGGAGCGAATATTGCGTGCACTGGTATTCGGGTGGTATTGGGGTGATAATGCACACTGCAATACCACCCCAATACCATGCCAATACCACCGATCCACACCTAATACGACCTTCAATGCAAAATATTGAATGTTTTCACGAGTTATTCTGATGTGGAGTTTTGTTTTCAATGAATGGAAGTCCTGAGATTTCGACTCTGGCTGTTTCATTGTCGTCAAACACCATCAAATTGTATTCTCCAGTCACTGGGCAGTTCCTAGGTGAATGCAAAGGTCACAGTAGCACAATTAATGAGATTAGCTTTACAGTGCCTTCCTCGCCAAATCTTCTGTGTTCTTGTTCTTCTGATGGCACCGTCAGATTGTGGGATATGAGGACTTATAAGCAGGTATCATGACCATCCCTTGATGTAAAAGCCCAATATGATTCAAGTAGGCTTGCAATGTTTATTCTGCTATTAGCACTGCAGGAGCGATCAATGCCAGTTTTTATTGAAATATTGTTTGATCGCTAAACCAATATTTTTTTTTTTCTTGCTTCATGCTGAAATGAGAAAATGATGTGTTACATTGAGAGAAATGCTTTGAATCACTGGCGAAACCTTTTTCATGTTATTCATAATGTATAGCTGACACATGATATACATGAAAGTTCATGAAATCTATGAAGATTGCAAAACCAGTTGACATTATTTAACCTTTTTGATACATCAAGATAATACTCGTGCTAATTGTCACGGATTCAGTATAGACTTGTGGCTATGTACTCTTTCCTTTCATTTCTCATCAGCATTTCTCTTTTGCTATGTGTTGATATCGGAAAAAATCGTCATCAAATTCAGTGATTCTCACATCATTCTTCCTACTAGTTTCTCGTTAGACTGCATTTTGTCTTTGCAGGAATAAAAACTTGATTTTATAATTCCTAATTTTGGTTGATGCAGAATAGAAATGGAATAAAGATTGAAAGGAAAAGTGGAAAAAGAGGAAGACGGGAAAGAAAGGGAGAAATATAGAGAACAATTCAAATTAATTTCAGCATTTGTACATTCATAGCAAGGTACCCCGAACTGTGAAAGTTTTAGGTTCTAGAAACCATTAAGTTCATAATTGGGTCATTAAAGTTTGCAAACTCTTATTTTATTTCTTGATTTATCTTTAAAAAATTGATCAGCTATTAGGAAACTGGAAGTGCAATTAATAAAGCTATATAAAGTTAAAATCTCTTAGAACATATTTCAAGTCCTAGAACTCATAGATCCTTTGAAACGAGAAATCAACTTCCAAGGGACCTCCTTGGAAATTTTATTCCTTTAGGGAAAGACACATTGCAAATATTTCATTCCATTATCTCCCTTCGGTTGGAAAGAGCTTGAATTGGGTGAATGAGCATAATGGTCACACTACATGATCATGCCAGTTTATGACAAATTACTTTGGCGAATCAGTGGGCATTTCCAAGTGCGACTTCCATGATGTAGTTAAACCCTTTACAATCAATGGCTTAGATGCGTTGTTTCCTGCACATCATTTATAGTCAAATATTAGGGCTTGAGCGCATCATGGTATGTGGTGAGATCCTCCTTATTTAGAGCTTTTCTGATGTTTATTTAAAGCACATATGGATCATACTCATTTGTATGAATATTTAAAAAAAGGGTCCTTTGGATTGAGCTTGGGGATCTTTGAAGGACTTTTTGAGAGAGCATTTAGATGGTGATCCATAAATTCTCTTAAATTTTATTTTTTGTAGATAGAATTTTCTCTCCCTTTCTGCATTTTCCCTCAATCGAACAACAAATAATCACTGTATAAAGTCTTGCTTCCTATAAAAACAACAAAATAAGAAAACACTGATGAAATTCAATGTAATGTAGTGGCTATCAATAAATTGGCGAACATAGTAGTAGGAGCGATAAAAAAACCAATGAGCAAGCATCAATAGCGGCTTTGGCAATACTGGCTAATGTAAATAGGGCATGAATGACAATGGGAACTTTAACGAGGTAGTTGGCATATGGCTACAATTTAGGCTTTAAGAGTTGGCAATAACAACATAGTTGACAAACACATAGATGGCTATTGGGTCTTAAAAGAGCTACAAATTTCAATTCAATAGTTTCCAAGTTGGACATTTTAGTGGAAAAGAAAAGAAGATTTATTCATGAGAATATTGATTTCAAATTGTATTTTTTCTTTTTGTAGGAAATAGAGCCTTTAAATAAAAAATACAATGATAAATAGAAAAGAACAATGATAATATCCATATTCTTATAAAAAAACTTCTCCATAAAAGGGACACATTATTTTTAATAACAAAATACATATATTCCACTTTTGAAATGATTTATACAAGTGTTATCCTAATTTGAATTAAAATTAAAATACAAAAATTTCTAGATAAGTTTAAAAAATTAAATTCATCTTTGTTGTAATTTAAACTTGATCTAGTGAATTGATTTTTTTTTTTTTTTGCTTTGTTATCTTCATATGATGTTCGGTTGATCATCAAATAAGACCTTTGGTATTTTGAGGAAATCATCAATCTCAATGGTTTCATAGAGGAATCATCGCCACTAACAATTTTATTGATAAAATGGTTTACTAAAATTTTTAGTAATACAATCTCTTTGATCTTCCCACAATTTGTGCAATTTGATGCACAAATTGTGATCATAGGTGACTGGATTGATTGCATACTAAATGAAATCCCAAAATCAATGATCCATCATTTAGGAGGATTTCACCCTGTAAACCTAAAGCTTTAGATGAGGAAAAACTACTCACCTAATATCTTTGGTATTAGTTTTGTATCTCACTTGGCCTTTTTCACCAATATAGAATGCTTCCATGGCATGGACTTAAAAAATTTGTGCCGACTCCTCAGAGAGTTTTTATTGGCATTTTTTAGTTGAATATTTAGAAGACACATAAAATTATTTTAAAAAAAAATACAATCGGGTTTGTGGGTTGGGTTCACGTTTGTCCCGAAATTAACCTGACCCAAAAATGCTTGACTTGAGCCTGACTCAAATATTAAATGGGTCAAAAAGTCCAACTCGAACCGACCCGCTTTCAACCAACTGACTCGAACTTGACACGTATAAAACATCTAACATAAGACAACAACAATTCGTTTCAAATACAGGTGGTCAATCTCAATTTGGCGTGTTGATTTCAGGTTAATGTGTTGGTTTCGAGTAAATTTCGGGTTGGCGGATCAACTTGAATTTAAATCAAAAAATTAAATGGGTTAGGCTTCTGAACACGAACTTGGCTCAAAAATTATTTAGCAGTATTATTGAAGAAATTGAACCATTTGAGAGTATTATTGAAGAACTCTATCTATTAAAATTTTGATGAAATTTATCTCTTTGATCTTTTTATGATGTGATGCTACAGTATGATCATAGGCGATTGATATATCACTTATTAGATTCAATGCCTTGATCAAGGGAAGTGCGAACTACATCAAAATCATAAATTATACTCTTAAATCTTACTATGCATCTACCAGCAAGTCTATGATTTATTGTTTTGGAAATCTTCACTAAGATCTTTGCATGTAAGTTGTGGATGCATTTTGCAAAAGAATTTATTACTTGAAATATGGGAAATAGGAGGAAGGGAAAAAAATCAACAGGGTTAACCAAGAATATTCTTTAAAAATAATGTTTTGCAGAATGATAGATACAACTCTTGTTAGAAAATTGAAATTTAGCGGGCAAAATGATATTATGCTTGTAACCAAATGCAAATTTAGGTATGATGATGTTTTAAGTTTCTAGGTTCTCCCTATGCGCCTAAGTTGAAGGATTATTAACAACGTTAGCTTGGTCATGTCTTTAGACAAAAGGCTATAAAAATCTTCGTTATGATACCAAGCTATTTATATGTAGTTTTCGAAAAATTGTTAGCAAATTTTCTTCACATTTCACACCATCTTTCAGGGATGTGCATGAAACTTACCCAATTTCATTGGAGAATAACTCAATAATGCTAGAAGTATTAATGGATTTGCTTCAATGTATGAAGTGATTTATTTTGTAAAGTCTATTAATAATACCATCTTTAAATTGTTATTGATTCAGGAGAGAACCAAAACATTTGGAAATCAATCAGGACTGAAAGTTATGGGTTAATAATAAGACTTGGATGCTTTTGGTCACACAAAGGATTATTAACAACGTTATCTTGGTCATGTCTTTAGACAAAAGGCTATAAAAACCTTCGTCATGATACGAAACTATTTATACGTAGTTTTTGAAAAATTGTTAGCAAATTTTCTTCACATTTTACACCATCTTTCAGGGAAGTCCATGAACAATTTCATTGGAGAATAACTCAATAATGCTAGAAGCGTCTATGGATTTGCTTCAATGTATGAAGTGATTTAAAGTCTATTAATGATTATCATCTTTAAATTGTTATTGATTCAGGAGGCATCCCAAGCATTTGGAAATCGATCAGGAATGAAAGTTATGGGTTAATAATAAGACTTAGATGCTTTTGGTCAAGTCACTTAAGAAAATACTTTCAAGGCCACACAAAGCAATTGCCAAGTGTACTTATAGAGGCAACATAAGAAGTTACTTGAAGGGACAAGGGACAACCCTCTAGGCTACTAGCCACTATATAAGTTATTTGGGTTCCTGACATTTATTCTAATACGGCTTTGGACCCGCCTTTTCTTTCAGGTGAGGTATTTTTATCCAAAGGGAGGGATTATTATTTTTTTCTATTGTAAAGTGTGAATCAACTTATGAACTTATCCGTTTTTTTCTTAAAGGGACTATTTGGTGAGAGTTGTTAGGGTTTGTTAACTTAGAGAAGATTATTCTAAGGACATCAATGCATTCACTAACTTGTTTCCTTCATCGTAAGGATTACTAAATATTAAGCTATCTTCTTCTCCCACTACTATTTATCTCTTTTCTATATTTCTTGGTCAACTACCCTAGTTTCTCGTGACCAAAGCCTTGAGGAGTCTTGGTTGAACACTAGCAAGGTGGAGGGAGCTTAGTTGCAGTTAGGGTCTCTTCATCCATGATGCAAAAAACCTTCATTATTTTGGAAATTAACCTGTCAAACTTTTTTCTTAGTGGATTCATTCTATTCTCATATAATATGTTTTTTCCTTATGTAAAAAACATTCATTATGTACTTTTCTACTCATTTTAGTTCTAATGTACTTGTTTGAATTCACCATATAAAATTTCCATGCCATTATGAGGTATTATGTTTTTGATTAAATCTTAAAGGCTCCTATAATCCGTGTTAAATAAGGAATTCCACCCTTTTCTTAGAACCTTCATACCAAATTTGAATAATTTATCATATGCCATTCTAGAGTGGATAGATATGAACTGTAAATTTCTGTCTCCCGTATGGTTTGTGTTGGAGAGATAAAGGTTTTATAAACTAATGTTTTGCTTTTAGATCCTGACAGCATGATTAAATGTCAAATATGTTATATCATTCATTCAAAATGTGTTTTAGTGAAGCCATAGAACATATCATCAGCAGATATAATTGTTGTGTGATTTGCAACGGCAAATTAATCCACATGAAATTTTCAAATAGGAAAGGCTTGCATGGAAGTTTAAGGGATGCCCTGTCATGTTGATTGAAGAAAGATACTTATCCTTCAACTGAAATACACATGTTTTTATATTATTTATCTTCATTTATCTTAATGAAGGAGTGAAAAATTAGGCAGCTCATCACTTTGAAAATATCAATCATTCAACAATGGGCATCAGTGCCTTTATTTTAGGTTTGACTAATTTTTAATAATAAAGGAGTATTCATTAAGTTATCCTTTTTTTTTTTTTTCCATATATGTATGATTTCATTTTTCTAGTGATATTTGATTTTGAAGTATCGTTTGTTTATTATTTTTTGATAAACTTCTTATATGAGAGATTTGGGCATACAGACTTAACGTGGAAGGATTGAAAAGAAAAAAAAAAAGACAGTCCATAGGTAGCATGCATAAAGGATAGAAGTTTTGGAATGTTATTTGTGCAAAATCAGTTTAACTAGTCCCTTGTAAAACCTAGCCCAAAATAGTTTGGATGAGTCTAGTGACGATGAAAATAATTTTTTCCTTTACACTAGAATGAACAGTCTTTCATGCTATTTTATTTTGCTTGATGGTTTTTTTTTGTTTTTTGAAATCAAATGTTTCTTATCTTAGGATTTGTTTTATTGATGAAATTGTATTATTAGAAATCATTGTACTTTTTCTTTTAAGGATTTAAACGTTAACTTCTACTTTAGAAATTAAAGTCAATATCACTCAACCAAATGTTTACTGGTATGCAACCTTTTATTTCAATTTCACCCTCTCAATGATATTCCTCCATTGCATAATGGCGCAGGTTTCCTTAATAAAAGCAACTTCCTATCAAGAAATATTTAGCTTCTGTATTGGCGGAGCAAGCAGTAATCTTCTTGCTGGTGGAGGTAATTCTCAGGTATTTTAATTATAGCATTACATTGAACTCAATGTATGTTTGGGCCATTTACATACATACCACCAAGTTCCTATGTATTTACTTATCCAACCCCTAAACTTTACTTTTTACATTTATACCACACAAATCTCTTATATCACTTCAAAAATACCACCATTTTAACTTTTAAAAAGTGAAATACACATATTCATACATAGGAAAGGTGGCATGTATGTAATGATTGAAGTTTTAGGTGTTAGATATGTAAATACATAAGAATTGAGTGTTATTTATGTAAATCTTGCTATATCTTTTCTATAAGTTCTACTTGTCCCCTGATCACAATTAAGGATTTATCTAGCTGTCTTGATTCTATTATTTGTTGGCAAATAGCACACGTTCATGCCATGTAAAGTTGACTATGGTGCTAAGCTGGGACCCCTTTTCTCCTATGTACCATTTTGTCCTTTTTTTATTTAATGATTTTTTTTTACTTTTAAATTGTTCTGTTTGTATTACTTAACCTTATTTGGATTATAGTGATAGGAGGAGCACATGATGCTTGACAAACGTAATGAAATGGGTGAAAGCATATTAAAGCAATTGGTGAAAGCATATTTTGCTTTAAATTATGCAGTAAATTTAAAAGTTTTTAATATTCAAGACTTAATCTTTAGGTTCATAATTACCAAAAGACCTTAACTCATGCGGTATACTTCTTTGCTTCTAACTTAGAGATTGCAGCCTTCAATCTTAGCTGATACAATTGTGATGAATTTCATTGTATCTGCAGAGAATTAATATCTCTATCTGCCCTTGTTTACCCTCCTATATCTATTATTGATTTTGTGCCCAACTTATATCTATACCGTCTTGGGCCAACCTAATAAAAACGTTATCGAATCCCATTCCTTAAAAATTTTCTTACATTCTTCTCTTCATATTTTTAATCATATTTTGTTCTTCATAGTGCTTTGGAATCAAATTATCACATTTATTCCATTTCGTTTTTCTGCTTTAATGAGATGAAGATAAATGCAATTGTGCAACATTAAATATGTGATGCACGTCTAACGTATTAATTCCTTGCAGATTTTGTTCTGGGATTGGAGAAATAGTAAGCAAATAGCTTGCTTGGAAGAATCTCACATGGATGACGTAACTCAAGTACATCCTTACTCTATTTCAAGATTTTCATATTGAATTTCTTTAGTTGTATATTATAGATATTTAATAAAAAAATTGGAGTTGAGGTTTTGTTGCAGCACTTTTTTTATTTGGAATTCAAATTATTTAACATTTCTATTAATATCACCTAAATTATTGCTATGAAAAAGTTCGAATATTTAACTGACATTAAATTCTGAAGCTTGTTATATTGATGCATGAATTGCCGTTTAGGTTATTAGACTTAAATTTTCCTTAAGTATTTCATGCGGAACTGATACAATTTGGTATTTTCAGTATGTAATTATTTCATTTTAGCTTCATAGGCTTGCCATTCCTTTCCAGCAGTGTAAGAGTTTCATATCTTTATCAGATGGGATTTTGTTGTCCAATCTCTTTTCTTGATTCATCTTATTATTTTAAAGAAGCTCTATGTACCTCTTTTAAGTGGAGAGTGATAGGAAACATAATGATTTCTCATAGAAAATTTAGGGCAAAACAAATATTTTTTAATAATCCAAAACAACACGAATACAAAGATAAGCTCCTACAATTCGAGAGGTAGGGGATTTCTCCCAATTCCTACAATTCAAGAGGTAGGAAATCTCGCCCAAACCCTGAGACTCAAGACTCAATCTTATGCATAACCCTAACCCTAAACATATTAGCTATATTTATACTAACAACAAAAATAATATTAAAAGTCTAAATTGCTCTTGAGCTAATAAAGACAAAATTGCCCCTAGGTTGGACACCAACTTAACAATACTTCACGCCCAAAATGACACATTGTTGTCAAGGTGGGAAAAATTGTTGTTGGATCAAGTCGTGTGGCCCTCGCTCATAAATTGACTCGAGTCTGGTTCTCGTTGTCAGATCTGACACACTTGTCATGGCCTTCTTTAACTTCTCAAAAATTTGGGTTGTCACTTTCCCCCCACTGAAAGTTATCCTTACTTAATTTTTTCGTTTGCAGCCAACCAATCAAATAATAACCATTCACGCACTTCCAGTAGTATTATGTAAGTCCCCTAAACCTTCTCAACCCATTCTAGGTCATAGGTATTGGCCCCTCCAACCTATCTCCCACCTTTGATAGATTCACTGACACCAGGATCTTGCACAAAATAGGGTTCACCTCGAAGCAACACCGACTTATCTCTCTCCTAAACTCCGTTGCCAAAAATTTCCAATCCATCTTAGTCTCCTCTACTGATTGGAATCATTTCATACCAAATACCACATTAGTGCTCTCTAAATCCAAGGGAAGAAACTCTTCCATCACATGAATGTCTGGCAGTATTAAAATTACTTATTTATGAACTTCCTGCTCTTCTCCACCTTTTCCGTCCCAGTCATGACTCCAAAACTTATTGTGTCACTGTCCACCATCTCAAGCTCCAATTGCTTTATTATTTGTGTAGATATGAAGTTTTGGGTGGCCCCACTATCCATCAACACAACTATGCCGTGCTCACCAATCTGACCCTGAAGTTTCTTAGTGTGATTCGGTATAATCGCACCACCGAGTTCAACAAGACTTATGCCACATCTAAGTGATGGTGTTCCTTCTCCTCTACCATAGTCTTCTCTATTTCCGCATCCCTTTCCTCCTCGTCATGCACAGTGAGAATCTCTAATGTTCGGTTCTTGCAACAGTATCCTAAGTAAAACTTCTCATCGCACCGAAAACATAACCCATTAACTTGTTTTTTCTGAATCTTTGTCCCTGTAAAACATTTGAATGCCACACCCGGTCTTGGCTTTTTATTCTTGTCTTGTGAAGTCTCACTCTGTACTTCCACTGGTTGTAACATTGCTGTGTGGCGCTCCAGTTGTGTTGCTCCTATTAGCTCATTCCATTGTATTTTTATCTTCAATCAATTGCGCTAATTCTATAGTTTTCCCCCAATTCTCGCGATCTCGGTGGGCGAAGATGCTCCAATTTCTGGCTTCAACCTTTTCATGAAGTTGGCTTCTAACAATTCTTTTGATATCCCTCTCAAACAACCTGATAACATCTCAAATTTCTTCTCATACTCCATGACATATCCTTTCTAGACCAATGTGAAAAACTGCTTTTGTAAATCCCCATTCACGTGTGGTTCTGAAGCGCTCCAACAATCAAACCTTGAATTCTTCCCATGTCCGGATTGGCTGACGTTGTTATCTTCATTGATATGGTGCTAGAGCTTTTCCTTCCAAACACAGAGTTGTCGCTATCAATTTTTTTTTCTCTGTCAGCCCATTAACAACATAATATCTCTTCACACAATAAACCCAATTATAACCACCTTCTCCATCAAAGATCGTCATCTTCGGCTTCTTTATTTATGAGTCTCCTCTCCAATAAATATAAATTTTATAAAACTGTAATTAGGCTAAGATTGTGTGTGGATTCAAATTTTTGGCTGTAAAAAAGTTATTAGTATTTTAGTTGAATGTGGCTGACAAGATGTGTGATGATTGTAATTTGATTTAGGTGGTTTGGTGCCTAGCATATGCAACAAAATATTAAAATGTTTCCTATTAAATGTGCTGATAAATTTAGTGTGAAAATATTGGGGAAGTAAAGAAGGCTTGACCTAAAGTTACACGGATAGATGTTCCTCAAACTGATCTACAAAAAATAGATTCAACGTATCCCATAGCACTCATTTGGAATGAATAAACAATGAGTATTCATAATGTCTACTACAAGTAGTCGCGACAATGCTTATGATGATATTGATAACCTTGTATTCAGGTATTTTAGGGAAGTTTTCGTAAACTTCTCATTTTTGGGCCAACTTACTTTCATTTATAGGATGTTTTGTTTGCAGAATTTTTGGTTTAAAGTAAACACAATGTTTGAAATTTTAAAATTTCCACATTTGTTTGGATCAAAATGGATTTAACGTAAAATTTTGGTGAATTTAGAAATGATCTTGCTGTTCAAAACTAGTGTATTACGAATTTGTTAGATTTGGGTTATTTAAATGCCAGCTACCGGCCGTCGCTGCGCTACCGCCAGCTATCTCAGCCACCCTTATTCCTGCTGTTGCTGCTCACAACCACCTACCGCCAGCTATGATCACTTGATCCCTGCCATTACTGTCATCTTAGGACTCGCTGACCGTCGCTGCATTTTCCGTTACTGCTGCCACCTACTGCTATTGCCTCTATCGTTGCAAATGCTGTTGTATGCTGTTACCAGCTGTCACTGTTGACACTAACTATGTTTTACATCGATTTTATTTTTCTTCAATCCAAACAATGTAATGTAAACTGTATTTATTTTGCATAGAATCAAACAACTCATAAATATTTTAAATGCCATAAATTTCAATTACGCTGCATTTCTTTTTCTGCAAACCAAATAGCCCCTTCATCTATTCTCTAAGATGACATTATCATGTATGGCACTCTTGCTATCTTTGAAGTGCATTTCAATTTTAGTTTGTTCTGTCTATAGAATTCTATTGTTTACTGTGGATTTCTATATTTATTAGTTTAATCAGTGCTATCAAAGCACAAAATGCAATGTGATGCATATGACTTTATTTTTGCTTCAAAGTGCAAAGTGCAAAGCGGAGTGGTGTTTTTATTAACCAAAGCTTTAATATTAAAACTATTAATGTATAAATATATTTACGAATAATTGTAAAACATAAAATATAACTTAAATGTTGATATAAAATAGCAAAGAATGTGGTACAATATTTAACTTAAGAGAGACATTGAGATATAATGTTTATTTCTTTTGAAAATAATAGAAAATTGAAGTAAAATGTTTTGGTATTAATTAAAGTTTGCTCTAAAATCTTGTTTTTTTTGGTTCTCCCTCATTACCACCCAATCCCTATAGATATGCATATCTAACACGTAAATATAATTTGTAAAAATTGAAGTATAATTGTTAGGTGTGTATACATAGGAATTGAGAGGTATGATCGGCTAAATTGAAGTCTAGGCAAAAGTCGAATGAACACTACAATGTTTGAAGAGCGGTTTGAAATTTAGGCTGAAATTGAAGATGATGCTTGGCTCCATTGTGCTCCTCAATCTCTTGAAGCTTATTCAAATGCCTAAATGAAGCCTTTATTTACTTTCGTTAAACCATGAACGGACCAACTGTCTTCGGCACTTCGAAGCCCCCTTTAGCTAAGCAAAACGGGCGTCAAGCGCTTCGCTCGCACGTGAAGCGCCTTTTAAAAATATTGGCTAAAATTAGTAATTATTGTGGTAGTTGTTAACATGTATGTTTTTTTTATAAAATTCTTTGTTCAACTTGTTGGTAGGTTTAGTTATCAAATTGTGGAGTTTATTAGAGGCATCGTTCATTCATCAATATCTGGAGATGTAATATGTATTACATTGCTATTTATGGAATATACAAGTTTGTGTATGTTAGGTCAACCATGAAACTAGTACTATGAAGAATATTTTCATGTCCCAGCCCGGTATACTAGAGTGAGGAGTCAGTGGGTTTACTTTAATCAAGACACTATATTCATATCTGTTGATTCAAAACATGAGAATCAGTTTAAGAAAGAGCGCCACCGATGTTGAAGGAAAAATGTTCTTTAGAATTTTTGAGATAATTTGCTTACTGCAGTGGCACTCATATTTCTTCTACGAAATGTCTGAGACCTACTATGTAGCTATGTTTTGTAAGTTATTACAATGAGTTGTGGAATAAAAAGTTCCTTAAAATTTGCTTTATTTTTGACTATTTGACTGAGAGAAGCAAAACAAATTCTACTTTGTCCAAATTATTGGAAATCTTTTGTTTAGCTGTTTAGGTTGAACTTCTGCAGTATTTCATTGTCTGCTTAATTCATGCATTAGGGTAGTACATAAAATTTTGCCGTTGATCATTCAATATGCTATCCTTGCAGGTACGCTTTGCTCCTAATCAGCAAAACAAGCTCATTTCCTCTTCTGTTGATGGATTGTTATGCCTTTTTGATACTGATGGACATATTGATGATGATAATAATTTGGAATCTGTAAGTAATATAAATATGTATTGATTCTTTATTGAATGTCAATCGTCTTTGCAGAATTGCTTGAGAAGTGACCATCTCTTTTGTAACGTGTAAAATTTCCTTCCTTGGGATTTTCAAAAATTTTCTCATTATTATTTTTGCTTTTGATTCTACAAGAAATTGTATTTGATTTCATTATTTTTCTTGTGTTGTTAACTCGCTATTGTATTTTTTTTTTATCATAGCAACGCAAATTCTGTTTGCAAGAATATCAACTCTGAGGTTAGAGCTTCTTGAAAAGTAATGAAATATGATGTATAATAAGAACGCCATGGTAGAAATCTGTTTTTTGATGATAAAAATTTGATGTTTTATTAGAGGAACTAGATTTGTCTATACAACACGAATTTTTAGGTATCTTACTTGTGGAGTTATTTTGTTGTAAGAATTGATCATCAACGTACGAGAATAGAAAAAAAAATAATTATAATAATTCATTATTAAAAATAATTACAATCAATTTACGAGAATTCACATTTTTTTAAAATTATCATATTGCTGTTATCATTATATGAGTTGATTACAATCATGATTGTCATTTGGATTTGGAATGAAGTCAATTTCAATTTTATTATTCAAATATAAAAAAGAGATTTTTCTTTTTAATATTATATCATCAATAATTTCTATTAAGGAACATATTATTCCTCAACAAAATTAGGATTTTTTTTTTCTGATTAAGGATGGATCAGATTTTAAGGAAAAAGTCTGGTATGTGTCGTCCACCCGATTATCTGCATATTTTATTAATATTCCAATATAAAGAAGGAAATGTTAGATCTATTGTATTCAATGATCTTTGCAATTAAGCAAGGCGGCTATCAATTATGCAATCCCATAATGAAGCTATAATTTTTCTTTTTTTTTGTAAAATTATATAACGATGCATATTTTAGTAATTATAAATATGGAGTGATTTATTTTAAAAAAATTATTTGATTAAAGCAATGCCAATGCATTGTTTGTGTGTAATGAAGGGCAAAGCTTTGTGGATTTCTCCTATTAAGATTCTTTGGTGAGTTACCTGTTGTATCTTTTTTTTTTTGTTATTATTATTATTTTCTTGATTATATATTGCTATTTTCATATTATTTTTATATTGTTATGGATAGTCTCACATTCTGTTCTTATTATTGGTATTAGCGTTAAAAAGCTGGATATTTATTTTATGTGAAGTGAAATTCACTTCTTATTGTAGCGTTTGCTTGTATGAGTCGTTATGATTACAAATTCCCCCTCCTTGATCTTTCTTTTCACAAATTTATTTTCCAAGAAATTTTTTGAAGTGGGCTGGCAGTCAGAAGATTGCATCAAGCTTCTAACTCTTTTTAGAATTGTTGGCAAGAAATCATAAATAATTACATAAATAAATGTTTTAATGGGAAGGAGAAGTTACTAAACTATACGTCACATGCTATAGGTATTAAAGTGTTTTGCTTTGATGTTAAATGATGAAGATGAAATGAAATGCCAATGATGGTCTAAAGATAACATGAAAAGAAATGATATATTATCTGTCGGCCAACATTTTTTTCTTTTTTGAAAGAGTATAAAATTTAGTGATTTAGTTTAATATAAAAAGGTATATAATTTTGGAAAGTAGTTTTGAAAGTAGTGTATTTTAATTTTGAAAAATGAGACCGCCTGGATCTCATTTGTCCAGTAATTTGCATAATCGTGTCTGGTGTCACAAATGATACACTTTCTCAAAAGATTAATGTATCCTGTGACGGATGACCCAATCATACTGAATCAAGGACTCATGACATCCAGTTTGGTCTGCGAACCTTTATGTGTGATTGATAAGCTTCCTCTACCTAATAGAAGCATTAGCGGGGTTTATTTTATCCGGGTTCAAGTTCCCTATAGATGAGCCTCTATAGTTAATTACATCCCAAATGATCGGTGTCACTCGAGAAGACTCTCGATAATGATCGGTGGTTCCGTCTTCAAGAATCGAGGTTTAGGTTTTCACGGTAGGACGTGGAAAAGCGAGTGGGAGTGGGCTCGAATGGGAGCGGTTATTTTCGGAGTCCAAAGGAAAGAAAAGGTAGGGGATGTCGCGGATCCGACGCGAACCCCGATGACTTCCCAACTATCTCTATCGTGTATTGCGTTTTGGAGACGACGTTAATTAAATGTTTAATCACTCGTCGATTTTATTATTTGGACTTACAACTCGCATAATACCCGATTATACGAATAATTGCATGAGATATATGATGATTTATGTCATCACCGTACGACAACCTCGGAACCTAAAACGTGTTAGGACTTACGCTGCAGCAAGACGGCTGACGTGAGCTCAAGAGGAGAGTGAGGGTTTACGCCGCGCGAGGCAAGCTACCTCAAGTCCCATGTGTTGTTATTTAAACTAGGAAGAGTTTTCTTGTTGAAGATCCTCTGCTTCTCGATCCAAGCTCCTCGTTGTCTTGCTCACTGAGTCGACTCCGAGCTTCTTGTTGAGTACACGATCCTGGGTCTAGGTTCGAATGGCTTTGTCGAGTGTGTTCCAATGTTTCGGGTTTTGTTGTTGTTTTCGGCTTTACGTGCGAGTAAAGTAAATCGTTGGCAAATAAAAGTCTTTGGAAAGTAAAGTCAGATAAAGTGGAGTCGATAAAGTAGATTACGATAAAGTAATTTACGTGAAATAAGCCGTAAAAACGTACGTAGGCATCTCACTATCAGTTAGTATGATTTGATATTGCAAGCGTGGTATCGTTTGCGAAATCTAAATGATCTTACAGTAAATTAAGTAAAAGGAGAAAACCCAAGACAAAAGAGAAAAACACGACTCGTAGAAATCACAAGTAAAACTTATAGTCACGTATGGAAAACAAGACTAGGTGCGAGACGTCGCAAAGCGCGGGGGCTCGGAAGCCTGGATCATGTGCTATCCGACCTTAGATAAGAGTTACCGAGCCGACGATCTAAGGAGGGTAGTCCTTAACCTAATCCAAGTGATTAACTCAGTGACCTTTATATATTTTATAAGAAAAATTCTTTAATTTTCATGCGAAAGTCATTGTTTAAGCTTTCATCCAAAGTTCTTTTAACGATGAAAGAGATTTTTATTTTTGTTTTGTAAATATTTTGTAAAGTAATATAGTCACTGGGTTAGTCACTCTAATCGTCGTTGTGACTATCGACGACCTAAGATCGCTGGAAACACTCTAACCAAAGTCGGCGAATAGTATCATCGGTCCTTTCCTCTCCCCGCATGGAGGTCCTCGATGTAGAGATACTTATTCTAATTATCCCTTGTATCCCTCGTATCCTTCGTAGTAGACACATAAAGCATTATTATCATCGCCTCGCCACCTGGGACCTTGAGACTTATACTCAGCCGATGATCCATATGTAGCAAAACAAATGTCCCCACTGCGGAAGGATCCGAGTGTAATGTTCGACTCATCAACCAGTGCAGTTGGGTTTCGATATCAGTTAAGTCATTTCGTGAATTCGCAATCGATTTAATTGAGGAAGTGTGAATCAGTGCCGTGCAGGTCCCCCGTGTCTGAGTGCCTTAATCAGCTTGTGAATTAGGGTCGGTGCCTAATTTCACTGTGTAGTCGAGGATTAGGTTAATGGGCCCTTACCTAGGTGTGCTCCTAAAGTCTAGGAGGCCATGCCTTGTGAATTAGGTGGGTGACTCTCACTTAGGGTGTGCTCCTAGCTTTAGGAAGCTCTACGCTAAGGATTAGGTGGATGGGCTCTCACCAGGGTGTGCTCCTAACTCTAAGAAGGCTTATGCTAAGGATTAGGTGGATGAGCTCTACGCTGGGTGTGCTCCTAACTCTAGGAAGGCTTATCGTTGAGGATTAGATGGATAGGCTCTCCTGCAAGGTGTGCTCCTGGCGTCTAGTGAAGCTTATCGTTGTGGGGTTAAGTAAAGGGGCTTCACATAAAGTGTGCACCTAAATCCAAGGATCCTACACTTTGACTCGTGCCTGAAGTGATTAAGAGTGTTTTACCCTTCCTCAAGCTAAATCAGAAATCCCCCTTTTTGTGACTTAACCGTTTTAAGAGAACAAAAATAAATCAAGCGAACAAAAGAGACTAACTCACTTCCAAAACCAGTAAAGTCAAGAGGGGAAAAAAATGCAAGTGAACCGAGCTCAAAAGCATGTAAATGATAATCGAATGAGACCCAAATCCAGATGAGCAAAGGGGCTTCTTACAACTCCGAACAACAGTACCAATGCTTCCTACGGCATCCTACAGTGATTTACAGCTTCCAAACAACCATTTACAGCGAAGAACGGTTTCCGAACAACTCTCGCAACAATTTTAAAGCTCGAACAACACTTCTATAGTGATTTGCAACTCCAAACAGTAGTTTCGATGCTTCCTACGGCATCCTACAATAATTTGCAACTCCAAACAACCATTTACAGCGAAGAACGGTTTCCGAACAACTCTCGCAACAATTTTAAAGCTCGAACAACACTTCTATAGTGATTTGCAACTCCAAACAGTAGTTTCGATGCTTCCTACGGCATCCTACAATAATTTGCAACTCCAAACAACACTTCCGAGCATTAGACAATACTCATAAAACTCCAAACAACAATTATAAGGCTCCAAGCAGCAGTTATAAAGTGCACCCAGCTCTAAACAACAATTACAAGGTTCAAACAATACTTATAAGACTCAAAACAGTGATTACGAGGCTCCAAACAGCAATTACAAGGTCCGAACAACAATTATATTCTTTCCAAACATCACTTGACAACAATTATAAACCTCTCACATCACTCCAAACCTCAAACAGCTATTCTACAGCTCCCAACATGAATTCTATGCTTCCTACGACAATCCTAGGCAGCGGTTTGAAATAGCTAAAATAGAAAAAAGTGATGTTTAAAATTTCTAAACAACAAGTAAAACAATCATAAACCAAGATTCAACGAGCTCCAATATTACCATTCAATCTCAACAATGAACCCGATTAATTGTAAAGAAGTTCCACAATTCTTCAAACATCCCGATCTCAAAGCTTAACTAGGGACATCCGTCAAATCTGAATGCGCAAAGTTTTCAACCCATAAAATTTTCATTTAAATTTGACGGTTAATCAAATGCCACTATTTCCATCTATCTTGACTATATGCAAAAGGTAACATGATATTGAGCAACAAAGCCCCTGTTGTCTGACTTAGGCATCAACATAGAAACTTATGAAAACTAAACTGATAGAATAAATTAAATAATAATAAAAAAAGGGCTACTGCCAACAAAAATGGATGAATAAAATTGCTCATCATATAAAGCACGAAAATAGACAAACAATTACCAAACTCACGTGCAAGAATAAAGTCTCAAAATATTATTTTTAAAAGCTCAAATGACAGATTATAAATTGTAAGCAATCTGAAATTTTTTTTTTTTTTTTTTCATTTGCTAAAAAAAATCCAATCCTCTCAAAGCATATGCATGGAAGTCTAGAAAGGAATAACACATTTTATAGCAGTGGTATGTTCAACATGAGGGAAAAAGAAATTCAATTTGCTTGTTAGAAATTTCAGCTCATAAGAAATACGAACGAAAACAACGTTGGAGCATTGAAACATGAATCATAAGAAGTGTTTCCTTTTCAAAAGCATCAGAAATATTTCAGGAAGCTCGAAAATTGATTCAACAATCGTAGTGGGCAGATGAGTTTATGGCTAGAACTGGACGCCAAACAAAATCGAAAGATATTGTAAAGAAGAGTGGGAATCCCGTAATGCAAAGGGAAAGGAAAGATATACCTTACGTAGTGTCTTGTGTGGGCTACCGAAGAAGGGGGCGAAGTTTACGTACCGGTGGAGAAGGCGACGGGCTTCGGTGCTAGAGACGTCGAGCAAGGGAGCGAGTCGCTTCGATCGTGAGAGAACGTCGGCACGAGAGGAGGTGGCGAGCGAGCAGTGAAGCGAGGAAGCTTTCACGGGCGAGCGAGGAAGGAAGGAGGAGCTGGGTGCAGGAAGTGGTTTGTCGCGAGGAGCAGGTGTCGAGAGCTGAGGAGCTGAGCAGTTGAGTTGCGGTCGAGGAAGAGAGGAGAGCGTCGAGCGGCTTTGTGCGGGAGAGGAGCTCGCAGGAGTTTCGTGCGGGTTGGTCGACGAAGAGAGGCGAGCAGGTCGAAGGTCTGCGGGATCGAGCAGAGGAGGCGAGGGCCTCGGTTTTCGTCTTCGTCTTCGGTCGAGGGAGGGAGGACGAGGTCGAGCGGTGGAGGTTTCCGGTTCGGGATCGAGCGAGGAAGTCGTGCGCAGGGAAGGAGAAGCAGGCTAGGGCGAGCGGCTCAGTGCAGGGGAGAAGGCAAGCAGTGTCGAGTGCAGAGGCGAGGTCGGGAGCGGGGGAAGAAGATTGAATCCGGAGCAGAAGAAGACGGGGCAAGTGAGATTGAGAGCTTTCGGTCCCCCCTGCCCGATTTGAATGCGAGGAGAGGTTGTATGGCCGAAGAGACGTTGCGGGAGGCATTGGCGGGAATTAAATGAATTCCATTCGTGGACAGGTCTTATTAGGAAAATAATAACCCGTAATCAAATATAATTAAGATAGAATTATTGGGTTAAATTTGAAATTCAAATTTTAAAATTTGAAAACATTGCTCCGGCTCGTGTTCGACCAGTGTCGGGCTCGAAATGAACCTGAGCCGAGTCCGAACCCGTGCCCTCGCTAATTAAAAAAAGTACGCATCAATTTTCGTGCGGATTCGCGCGCGCAGAACCATAGCAATATGCGTATCCTTCTACTAAATTCGACGTTCGGACGCATCCGTGTAGTCCGTTTCGATCATCCGGTCGTCGTCCGGACAAGGTTCGTTAGACAAGCAGGTCGAAAGTGTCGAGTTGCGGTGTGCGCGAGGTCGAGTCATGAAGGGTTCGCCTAGGTCGTACTGCTCTATGCGAACTCATTTCGAGCCTCTGCGCGATGTATGCCTACTTCGTAATCGGAGTCGAGTGCTCTGGGACTACTCATGCGAGTCTTACTAAAATGGGTGCTGAAGTGGTTCAAGCACTATGTGAGGTGGGGCTCCGTCTACTAATCCACTAGGATGGTCAATAAGGAACTCCTAAGGCTAGATCCTAGGGTCTAAGAGGAATATCTTAAGACCTCACTAAAATGAGGTCAACAAAGGACTCACTGATAGGTGTGGTGTGCGGGACACGCACAGCGCGCGTATTGGTGTTGACCGAGCGATCAACGAAACGTCGAGCCAGGTCCGGAAAAGGAATTTGAGTTGAGGTTCCCACCAGGAAAACCCCACTCAAGGAAGGACTGACTGGTAGATTTAAGAGTTTCTATGCGGATGAAAGGATTTGCGATATGATGTGTTGTTTGGTTGAATTGTTGTCTTGTGGAGATTATTGTGATTGTAAGGAGTGTCGTGGTTATGAATCGAAATGATTAGAATTGAACATATCATAAATGTGCGAATATCTTTGAGAAAAGATGAGGGTTAAACCTCTCCCAAATGTCGTCGAGAAGGAATGGACATGAGCATATTCCCAAAGTGTCAGAGAAAAGACAGAATGAGCCTATTCCCAAATGTGTCGAGAAAGAATAGGATCGAGCCTTATCCCAAATGTGCTGAGTGCCGAGTGTTGGCTTTCAAATTTGAATGTCGTTTCGACTGTTTTGTGTTGATATTGTTTTATGGAATTTGAATGAGTCGAATCCTTCGCACTGACCTCGAATTTGAATTTGAAGGATTCGAAGCCTTAACATCCATCAAAGGGGTCTTACTCCTATCCTCAGAACCTTTTTTTTTTTTTTTCGAAATCGTGGAAAATTTGTAAAATTTAAAGGAATCGGAATCCCCGCACCGATCCCGAAATTTGAATTCAAGGATTCGAAACCTTAACATCCACACGTGGCCTCACACCGATCTTCGTAGGTTTGAATTTGAGGACCAGTAGCTTCTTAACATCCGTATAGAGGCCTCACACCGATCCTCGAAGATTTGAATTTGTTGAAAAAATTGAATTTGAAGGAATCGAAGCCTTAACATCCGTATAAGGGACTCACATCGATCATCGAAGATTTGAATTTGTTGAAGAAAATTGAATTCGAAGGAATCGAAGCCTTAACATCCGTATGTGAGACTCACTTACCGATCCTCGAAGATTTGAATTCGAAGAAATAAAAAAATGATTTCGAATTTATTACATTAGGAAGGAAAGCCTTAACATCCATCGAGCGGGGACTAACATCCAACCTAAGAGGTAACGAAGAGTCGAAGCCTTAACGTCCATCGAAGAGGTCTTATACCGATCCAAGAGGAAGATTTGAATTCGTTACATTAGAAAAGAACGCCTTAACATCCGTCGAAGGGGACTCACATCCAACCTAAGAAGTAACGAAAGAATCGAAGCTCTAACATCCATTGAGAGGACTTATACCGATCCAAGATGAAATTTGAATTTATGAAAGACCACATTGGAAGGAAACCTTAACATCCAGCTGTGGTTTTACATCCATCCTAAGAGCAAGAAGGAGTTAGACGCCTTAACATCCATTTAAGGGGTCTTACTCCACTCCACAAAGATTGAAAAGACCACATTAGGAAGGAAAACCTTAACATCCACTGTGGGTTTTACATCCATCCTAAGAGCAAGAAGGAGTTGGAGGCCTTAACATCCATTTAAGGTGGTCTTACTCCACTCCACAAAGATTTGAAAAGACCACATTAGGAAGTGAAAACCTTAACACCCACTTGGGGTTTTACATCCATCCTAAGAGGCAGAAGGAGTTGGAAGCCTTAACATCCATTTAAGTAGTCTTACTCCACTCCACAAAGATTTGAAAAGACTACATTAGGAAGGAAAACCTTAACATCCACTTGGGGGTTTTACATCCATCCTAAGAGGCAAGGAGTTAGCGAAGCCTTAACATCCATTTAAGGGTGTCTTACTCCACTCCACAAAGATTGAAATTACGAATTTGTGAGAAATTTGTGGAAATCTTACGAAACTCATGGAATCGAGGAGAGTTGTGTAAAAAATGTCAACTGAAAGAAATCGATTGAGGAGGAATGCTGCAGGACTCACATCCAACTCAAGATTCGATCAAAGAAAATGTCCTTCCGAAAGAGGTGCGATTCCATATCAACGGAACCAGCCTAACCTCATTCACACCGGACGAAAGACAAGGAAGAGCGTGGTTCTATGTAAACAGAGCGCCTAACCTCCTCCGCGCGAGGAAGAGGACCCGTAGTTCCACGGAAGGAAACTTCGAGTCGAGAGAAGCGACACTAGGGATGGGTCGAGGAAACTCAACATATCCAGGTCGGAATTCGAAGTTTGAAATTTTGATTTTGATCTTGAATTTTTTGATTGTTTTGATTTGATGCTGAGTTCATTTCTTTTGTTTTGTTATGGTGGGATGTGATTTTCATTCAAGTTTTGTGAGTTTTCTTTTATTGCACTGTTGTTAGGATTTGGACCCAGTTCTAGACAAGTATGTCATTGGTGCTTCTAAAGACAAGGTTTTGTCTTTGAAACCCCATGTTGCACAAGACTTCGAGGTACCATCCATCGTGTGAGGACATGTACAAAAGTAACCTATTCTTTAGCCGTACTATCGAATCGTATTCTTTCGATACACATAAAGATGTGCTTATTTATAAGGACATCATACCTCGAAGGTGCAGGAATTTGTAGATATGTTGTGGCGATCGTCGTTTTCTTATCACCGCTTTGTAGAGATTAGTCACATTGATTTGAGAGATTGTTTTAATGTCCTTTAAATTGAGGATGGAGTTGTATCATCTAGGCATTGAGAGATATTCTTTCAGGATCGAATTTCATTAATCGCTTTGTAGAGATTAGTCACATTGATTTGAATACAGTGAAAAGTGTGCATAGGCCGCTACACCGGTGCCCGGATATATTGTCAAATAACCAAGTGTTCTCACATTATGCACTAATACAGATAAATAAGTTAGTATATGAAATTATGGGAGAGAATAATTGAACCCAAGTTAAGACTTAGTACAAAGATTTTTCATAATCATTTTGGACTTATGTCGAGCAGGTCTTCTGTGGAAGCTATACATTTATTGAGAGGTTTCATGGAGAAGTACAAAGAGAATAAGGACGATCTACGTATGATTTTTATTGATTTAGAAAAAGCTTACAATAAGGTTCCAAGAGAAATCCTTTGGAAAGCTCTAGAGAAGAAAGGTGTTGATTTGACTTGTATTCAAGTCATTAATGATATGTATACTAGAGTTGTTACTTGTTCTTGAACAGAAGGAGGTTGAAGCGGGCATTTAGGGAGGACCGACCTAGGGTTCGGCCGACCTGTCCTCAAGTGGGGAGGGTTGCCGACTCCCCTTTCCTTTTCTCTTCTTCCTTTCCCTTATTTCCTTTTTCAATCTCTTTCCTTTTCCCCTTACTTTCCTTTCCTCCCCTTCTTTCCTTCTTGGCACCTTCTTATTTTAAAAGTCCTTTCCAATTATAAATTTTGATTACTTTCATTCACCCTTACCTAATCTGATTTTCCCTCACTTTGTTTTATTTCCTAAATATGAAAATCCTGATTATATTTTTTTCATTTTTATTCTATTTCCTAATTAAAAGCATTGTCTAATGTAAGTCCTAATCCTTTTTTTTATATAGAAGTTGTTTTCGCTTAGGAAAGGTGGTTTTTGTTACTTAAGAATTTGACATTCTGCTTGGACAGTCAACGACGTTCTGTTTTTCCTTTCGAGGGTTGTATCCGACGACGAGAAAGTGCTTCGGTTGTCCCTCATCCGAGGTGATGATCGTCTCCATTGGTGCTTCGAATGTAGCTTGACCCACCTGCCGAGATATTTATTTGTCCTTTCAACCATTCCTGCTGCTGTCAGCCCGCCTCTTAGCTCTGCAGCAGGTCGCTGCCACTCCTACCCTATACCCAGCAACCGCCGGCTGATTCCCATCCTGCTAGCCCACCTCAGACTCTTCCTCGCACCCCTGTAGGCCGCCACGTCGTCCTCTTTGCTTCCAGCTACCAACTTCCACAGCCATCTCCCGGTTTTCTTATCGTTGCCCCCAAATGGCAACTCCTGTAGCCTCCTAAACCGCAACTCCTACTGCCCTCCCAACTGCAGACCTCCTTCCCTCCCGGATGCCCTCCAACCTGCACCCACTGCTGTCTAACGCCACCACCCACCTTTGTAGTCGCCCTAAGGCGTCCTGTTATGTTCATGTTGTTATTTTCCTTTTGTTTGAGTCATTATCGGTAACCCTACTGAATTTTCAACAATAATGTTTGTATTTTCATTGTGGTTTGGGCTTTCTACGGTATCATTTGGTATCAGAGCTAGTCCAATCCTAGGGTTTCCTACCATTCGCCATAAAACAAAACTTTTTTTCCACAACCCAAACCATAACTCCACTAAAATTTTTCTTTCTTATTCCTTAGACTCTAGCCATGCCACCATTGAGATACATGTCTGAACCATCTCGGAAGAAAATATAGCGAGAGATCCACCGAATTTTGCAGTGGATTACAGACATAGAAGATGAAATCCAATGGAAGGCTACCATCAACAGTGATCCGAAAGGTTGAAAGGGGAAACGAGAAGATATGGAGCGAGAAACATAGTGTCAGTTCCTACCAACTTATTACCAACAAAAGTTGTAGACTTTAACTTAGAGAGACCACATCACTAAGCGACTCCCCTTGCTACTATTAAGCGAAACAAATCCGTAAGTCTGTCGCAGCAAAAAAATATTGCAAGTGTCACGATTTTAGATATGTTAAAGCAGAATGCACAACCAAAGGAGTGACCTACTTAACCGAGCAGGGAGTCCTTGAAAATGTGGGTAAATACACAACAAACATTGAAGAGCAGTTCTAACATGAATTTTCATCCAATGAAATCTTTCCCGATGGAACTCCCTTGTTCGTGTATACATCCAATATCTTTCTTTCGTGTGATCAAAAGGAACATGCGACTTTTAATGAGATTGTGGTTCTTGCCCTCCTAGAAGATGGAGATTTTTTTTCCTCGCTCCATCTTCATATCTTCTCGTTTCTCCCTTCGACGTTTCAGATCATGCAACTAGAAGATGTCAGAATTTAATATTAAAGTAGATGGTCTTAGTAATGTCAACTGATAGCATCACAGACGGCTACACTGCCAGCCCTCACTAAGACCAACTGATAGCATCACAAGAGGCTATACTGCCAGCTCTCAACCCTAGTGCTCCATATGAAGAGACAAAAGGCCGGTGTAAAGGTCTTATTATTGGAACATAGCAGAAGATGTCAGTTCTCTAAAACTTCAAAAGTCAGAGGGAAGACCTGAAAGATAATAAGAATCACCCATTAACCAAATTCTTGCAAACCCTCAACCTTGCTGAGGCCTAACTTGTCATATATGAGAAACATATGAGATATTTACTTGTTTAGAATTTGTCTCAAAAAAATTTGCGTAGTGGTGTACCTCTGGCTCAGATTATGTCAAATCAGAATGGATCGATAGAGAGGTATGCTCGCAAGTGGGAAAAGCTTCTCAAAAGTTTTGGTAGCCAGTGCAGTCGCTAGTTAAATCCAGGATTGGCCGGCGTGAACCAGAAGCTTCAACGAGTTAGGTTGAAGCTCTGCCAATCCCGGGAGTGAAGCGAGGCTTTTGGGGAGGGGGGAGGGGGGAGGGGGGCCAAGGGTTCGTCTAGCTTGGCTGGACCGGCCTGTCCTCATGTTAGGATGGCTGCAAACCCCCCTTTCTTTTTACCTTCTTCCCTTCCCTCCTTTCGTTTTTCCCTCTCTTTCCTTTTCCCCTTACTTTTCTTTCCTTCCCTTCTTTTCTCCTTGGCACCTTCCTATTTTAAAATGCTTTCCAAATTCTAAATTTTGATTACTTTTATTCAACCTTATCTAATTTTATTTTCTCTCACTTTATTTCCTTCCCTAAATATGAAAATCCTGATTATATTACTTCATTTTTTATTCTATTTCCTAATTGAAAACATTGCCTAATATATGTCCTAATCTCTCTTATATATTGGGCTTGTTTTTGCATAGGGAATGACGTTTATGTTACTTAAGAATTCAGTGTTCTATTTGGATAGTCGCTGACGTCCTATTTTCCCCTTCGAGTGTTGTATCCTACGGCGTTCGAGGTGTTGATCATCTCCACAAGGGTTGGGGGGGGGGGTCGGGGAGGTTAGACAAGGGTTCGTCTAGCTTGGCTGGACCAGCCTGTCCTCATGTTAGGAGGGCTGCAAACCCCCTTTCTTGGCTGGACCGGTCTTTCCTCATGTTAGAAGGGCTGCAAACCCCCCTTTCTTTTTACCTTCTTCCCTTCCCTCCTTTACTTGTTCCCTCCCTTTCCTTTTCCCCTTACTTTTCTTTCCTTCCCTTCTTTTCTCCTTGGAACCTTCCTATTTTAAAGTGCTTTCCAAATTCTAAATTTTGATAACTTTTATTCAACCTTATCTAATCTAATTTTCTCACTTTATTTCCTTCCCTAAATATGAAAAACCTGATTATATTACTTCATTTTTTATTCTATTTCCTAATTGATAGCATTGCCTAATATAAGTCGTAATCTCTCTTATATATTGGGCTTGTTTTAGCATAGGGAATGAGGTTTATGTTACTTAAGAATTCAGCGTTCTTGGATAGTCGCCGACGTCCAATTTTCCCCTTCGAGTGTTGTATTCTACGGCGAGGAACTGCTCCGGCTGTCCCTCGTTCGAGGTGTTGATCATCTCCACAGGGGTTGGGGGGGGGGGGAGGTTAGCCAAGGATTCGTCTAGCTTGGCTGGACCAGCCTGTCCTCATTTTAGGAGGGCTGCAAACCCCCTTTCTTTTTACCTTCTTCCCTTCCCTCCTTTCCTTTTTCCCTCCCTTTCCTTTTCCCCTTACTTTTCTTTCCTTCCCTTCTTTTCTCCTTGGCACCTTCCTATTTTAAAGTGCTTTCCAATTTCTAAATTTTGATTACTTTTATTCAACCTTATCTAATATGATATTCTCTCACTTTATTTCCTTCCCTAAATATGAAAATCTTGATTATATTACTTCATTTTTTATTCTATTTCCTAATTGAAAGCATTGTCTAATATAAGTTCTAATCTCTTATATATTGGGCTTGTTTTTGCATAGGGAATGAGGTTTATGTTACTTAAGAATTCAGCGTTCTATTTGGATAGTCGTCGACCTCCTATTTTCCCCTTCGAGTGTTGTATCCTACGGCGAGGAAGTGCTCCGGCTGCCCTCGTTCGAGGTGTTGATCATCTCCATCGGTCCGCGTGGTGCTATGGTTGTAGCTCGATTCTGCCTAGATATTAATCTGTCTTTCCAACCCTTTCTGCTGCTGTCGGCCTGCTTCCCAGCCCTACAACAAGCTGACACCATTTCAGTTCTTTGCCTAGCAACCGTCGGCTGCTTCCCAGCCTGCCAGCCCACCTCAGACTCCTTCCTGAACCCTTGCACGCCACAACATCATCCTCCCTGCTTCCAGCTACCAACCTCCACATCCCTCTCCTAATTATCCTACCACATCCCCCAAAATACAGCTCCTGCAGCTTCTGCATCCGTCCCAACCGCAGATCTTCCCTCTCGGCTGTCCTCCAACGTGCACCCCCCTGCTGTCCAACTGCTACCACCCCACCATCGTAGTCACCCTAGGGTGTCTTGTTATGTTCATGTTGTTATCTCCCTTTTGTTTGAGTTATTGTTTGTAAACCCAAATGAATTTTCAACAATAATATTTGTATTTTTATTGTGGTTTGGGCTTCCTTCGGTATCAGAGGATTGACAAAATATTTTCCTATTTCAGTTGGATTCCATCAGGGATCGACTTTAGGCCCATAATTTTTTTGCTTTAGTTATGGATGCTCTTACTAGACATTTACAGGAGGATATACCTTGGTGTATGCTTTTCACTCATGATATCCTTCTTGTGAATGAGACTAGAGAAAAAGCTCAGGAAAAACTCGAGCTATGGAGGTCTATATTAGAGTCTAAAGGCATTCATTTGAGTAGAACTAAAACTGAATACATGAAATGTAATTTTAGTAGTAGTAACCCTTGTGGCAGTGTTGTAACTTTGGGTGATCAAATCATTAAAAGGTTTGAACATTTTAGATATCTCGGGTTTTTTGTTCAAAGTGATGATGATATAGATGGGGATGTTATTAGTAGAATTCAAGTTGGTTGGTTGATGCGGAGGAATGCATTGGGCCTATTGTGTGATAGAAAAGTACCACTTAGACTGAAACGTAAAGGCAGAATGTAGGCCTTTAAAAGAGAAGCATAAAACCAAGTTAAGTGTTGCCGAGATGAGAATGCTTAGGTGAATGAGTGGTTTTATATTTAGAGACAAAATGAGAAATGAATATATCTGTGATAGGGTTGGTGTTGCTCAAGTGACGGACAAAATTAGAGAGAGTTGTATTAGATGGTTTCGTCACACTAAACATCGATCATTTGATGATCCGGTGAGGAGTGGTAGATGTTTTAGATTCGATTTATGTTAAGAAATGCAGAGGTAGATCTAAAAAGACTAGGGCATATTAAATAAAAATGATCTTAATTTATTAAAATTGAAAATATAATACTCAATAGGACACAATGGAGAAAAAGCATTCATGTGGCCGACCCCACTTAGTGGGATAAAGGCTTGTTGTTGTTATTGTTGTTGTTGTTGTGAATTTATCTTTCTTATGAGAGAATAAAAAATGTCTGATACTCGAGAATTTACATGAAGCTCTTATAACTAGTATGGATTTTGTTTTGCAGGTAATGAATGTTGGGACTTCTATTGCGAAATTTGGGTTCTTTGGGGAGAAGTATCACAAGCTTTGGTGTTTAACTCATATTGAAACTCTAAGGTTAAATCTCTAATTCCTGTGCTGCTATGCCTTTTTATTGATCACGGTGAAGTAGAACACTCAAACCTGTCTTAGCTATGAGCCATCTTTTATATCCAACTGGTAAATATCATATAATTATTTCTGTTTCATTAGATAATTATCACTTTATTTAAAGAGCAGTTCTGTCTTTTATGTAAAGGGAGCAGTCCACAGCCTTTATTGTTTAAAATGAATTTTGACTTGTTGAACATATTATACACTTGGAGCAAAATGTGAAATGAATATATACGTGATAGGGTTGGTGTTGCACCAGTGACGGACAAAATTATAGAGAGTCGCCTTAGATGGTTTGGTGACATTGAACGTCGACGTCCTAATGATCCGATTAGGAGAGTAGATGTTTTAGATTCAACTTATGTTAAGAAAGACAGGAGGTAGACCTAGGAATACTTGGGCTTATTGCATAAAAATTTGTCTTGATTTATTAGAATTAAATGAAAATTTGACAATAAGTAGGACACAATGGAGAAAAACGATTCATGTAGCCGACCCCACTTAGTGGGATTAAGGCTTTATTGTTGTTGTTGTTGTTGAACATATTCTGCAAATTCTAGAAATGAGGTTCTCTGGAATGTTGAGCTTATTTGTTTTGCTTTCTCTGCAGTTTTAGATCACAAGGATCATGTTACAAACAAGATATGAGCCACTGATCATATTTCTAATTATGTTTTGTATAAAATATTAAAATCAATCAGTGGAAGATTTACATAAATAGCACTCAATTCCCATGTATTTACATATCTGATACCTAACTATTAATTTTTACTTGCATGCCACCTTACATATGCATGAAATGTTTATTTCACCTTTTAAAAGTGGAAATGGGGGCATTTAAAATGTGATATGAAAGATTTGGGTGGTATTAATGTAGAAAGTAAATTTTAGGTGTTAGATATGTAAACACATAGGAATTTGGTGGTATGTATGTAAATGCCCCATCATCAGTTCAGTTTTCCACAAATCTATCCCATGGTTATAAACTGGATCATGATGTCTAACTTCTGGAGCGCCTGAGAAGTAACAATTTAAAACTGTTATTTGAAAGTTTTATTGCATTGGTCTTGATGTAGAACAAAATCAAGTGGTGCATAAGCTAGTGATATTATCACAGGAAAGACTCCATCACCTTGCATGATTATTGTAATGATATATTTCATTTATTTTAAAAGCAAGGTGGATGGGATAAACTATTCTTTGAAGATAGGGACTAAAATATAACTATCTAAAAATTAGCAGGCAACAAATAAGGTTCAAAATCCCATGAACAACTGGCCACAAGGAGGTTTAAATGGACAAACAATGCAAATTGTGGAAAAACTGTCTTAAGCCAATTTGAATTGAAGAATTCTGGATCAAACCGTGAATTGTGGAGTACGCTTTGAATTGAGGAGGGATGAGCTGGCCAAGCATTATCCCCTCCTTGTTAAAATAAATAAAATACTTAATTATAACACTCATGCATGGTGTTGGGCTCTTGTGATATTTTCACTGGCATATGTCATTTATAGTCCGTTTGGGACGGCTGCAACTTTTTGTAAAGGTGCTTATAAAGGTGTGATTGGGAAAGTAACTTTTTAAAAAGTTACAGTGGGAATTATAAATATTTAATTTTTCAAAATGGTCAGACAACGACTTTTTTATAGCCACCACACTTTAACAGCAAGCAAGAAAGCTGTTGCCCAAATAGATTGTGGTGGAGTTCTGAAACACAAAACAGTCAAAAAGCTGTCACATATTGACCCCTAATGTTGTTTTACACGGGGTCTACTAAATAGAGCAATCCCGTATAAGAAAGTTATTTTATGCTTATGCCTACCATATGAAAATTAATTGGAGTCTTTATAGTTACCAAATTACCTTAGTTGTTATTGTGGGTACTACCGGGAAATGTCAAATGATATATTCACTTTTTTTCATTTGTACGCATATGCATGACAAAGTTATTATTATGAATATGCGATGTTTATATGCACTAATTGTTTACATGTTTAATAGTATTTGGGACTGGAGGGATGGGAGAAGAGACATCGATTTTGAAGATACCCGTACTTTAGCATCAGATAAATGGAATCTTGATCACGTGAGTGGTATACTTAATTCTCTTTTTATTCATCTTCTATTTGTAAGATGCCTATTTAGCTATCATCTTAAAACACTGCTTGTGCCACCTTATTCTAACTATTTGACGGCTACTTTGCCTCTTTTTTTGTTTAGGTTGCATTTGACTTTAATGCAGCTTAAGATTTTATGAACTTATCTACTAAATATTTATTTGGATGTCTAATTGGGTGTTGATATGGAAATAATTCTTTTTGAATCTCTAATTATCAAAAACTTTGTAAGTACTTTATTTTTGGTTAATGTTAAACTGAAGGAGACTATATGACCTCTTTTCTGCACTTATAATAGACAACTCTAGTAGTTGTGTACTAGTGGATTGATTACTATTAGAGTTTGAATCTAAGCTAGTTGTTGGTATAGTTTTACTCCTTGGGCATTCAATGATTGACTTAATAATCCTAGATAAACTTATTTTAGTGGTGAAATCTCTCAAGGTGGAAAGACTAACAACTTAGTCCATTGGAGGATAGCTTGTTAGAATGGTTTTAGCTTTTCAAAATGCTATCAATAGAAGTTTTGGCGGTACAAAGCTACGGATAGAAACACACCTTGACTGACATATACTCCACACATGGAAATAACATGTACTAGAGACGATGTGCATCAATTGGATAATAAAGTTGTATCATTATTGAATGAGTAATATTGATGTTAATAGATAGAATGTATAAACACAATAAATCCGCCACATCTCATTTTGATCCTCTCTTACTTGAGCGTGAGGTGTAATAGAGGCGGGTAATCCATGTTGACTTCACTAGTCATGATGAGAGTAGAAAATTATTCTATATGGAATGTCACGTAAACTAACCCACTTTCATAGCATTCTAATAAATTTATCATAATCATTAATTTTTAGAGCTTGCAAAATTTAAATCATCAAATGTATTATAGAGCTTCTTAAAATTTTATAAAAAATTTACCCGTATTATTAACTAGTCTTTAATTTAAATTGTGTAATTTCATCTTCTTAATTATATTCAAAATTTGTACACTTACGATTTAAAGATAAAGTTAAACAGGTTTATCTAACTTTGGACCCATCTGCTCCTTTTCATTGCTTGATAGAATAGTCAACTATACAAACATAAACAATAATTGTTTCTGCCTGTGAAAAAATAAAACGTATTCTTTAAATATAAAATATTTAATGCACTATGATAATTACTTACTGTTATGAAATTATCCTTTTTTATTTCTTTATTATTTTATTATTCAGTCTTAGAAGTATTATATGATGTCCGTACACCTAACTCATCGACTCTAATAGCTACTGATAAAACTCTGCCCTATTCAAGTTTGAATTGTATCTTATGAAGTTGTATCGTGTAGACTTTCTAAAATTCAGAGTTGAGAACCCTTTTTAGTACCTACTTTGGTTCATCTCATCAAATCTTTCATACCTCCCTGTCCAGGCCATTATCATCTGTCAACCTATCCTGCAATATACTTATTTTATTTTTAACAAGTAAAGAAAAAATAAGTCCAAGTACGAAATTAGGGAAATGAGTGTGCAATAACTAAGATTTATCTTGCGTGCATGATTAACATATCAAGGATTTAGGATAATAGAGACATTGACAACACATCTGAACCAGCAATATCGACATCATATTGATGAAGATATTTTGAGTTCACAGGCTTGGCGTGATGGAGATCTGGGGGCGTAGATGAAGAACTGAAGAGTTAGGGTTTCAAAAAAAATAAGATCTGGATTTTAAAATTCTTAGCATAAACTGAACTGGATTCAACTAAAGATGTCGTATGTGTGCCCCAACTGACTAATTTTGGGGCACAACATACTATGCATGGCTTTTAAGTATGCTTGACATGTGTAAGGGCATATTGGAGGTTTGTCAGTGTCTTAACATGGACGCTAATTTAGAAGTATATGTACATGATAGTCCCCTGTCTTATAAAGTCTAAGTTTCTATGTTTGTTCGTGCTTTAATTGCCAAACTCAATATCTTATGCGTACACAAAATTAAATTAATATTTGGGAAATTACATACATAGCACCCAATTCTTATGGATTACCAATCTCACACCTAAACTTTCATTTTTACACAAATAGCACTTTTTCTGTGGATGAAAAGATGGATTTGACTATTAAAATATGATAACAAGTGCTGTTTTTCAAATGATGTTTGTAATTATGAAAGTTTAGATGTGAGATAGGAAAATATGAAAGTTTTGGGTGCTATCTATATAAAAGCCCCTTAGTTTTTTTATCAGTATATCAAGCATTGAACTCAGAATTTATATTACTAAGCGCCTGACACCTATAAGAAAATTAATTTTAGCTGTCAAAACAGAATTTGGTATTTAACCATTTAAATTAGTAATCGTCATCCGGACAAGCATATCGTCGGGAAGATGAATGCAAATTTTGAAAATATGAAATCTAAAACAAAAGTACTTTTTAACTATAATTAAGTTAAAACAGCTTGGTTTATGCCTACTATGCATCCAATAAACATCCAAATGATATCCAATAAATTTCAACTAGTTTTACAGGATAAAATTTTGGGAAATTTACAAACCTGGCAGATAATTCTTATGTTTTTACATATCTCGCACTTTGGTTTATGTTTTTTCATATTTACATACACTTTGGTTGATTTGAGCCTATGTATGTTAAGTTTTATTAAATATGAAAGTTTAGATGTCAGATATGTAATTACATTAGAATTGTGTGCTGTGAACGTAAATGCCCCTAAAATTTAGACGATGAGGCATCGAATGGCATTACACATTGGCGTCTTAATGTTTCTACGTCGCAGAACATGGTGTTGAACACAACATAAATAATTTCCAAAAATTTATGAAATTTAAAGCTCTTACCCAGCCTGAGGTTTTCTCTAAGTTTGCGGTCCTGAAATCAAACAGATCTGAGGCCTTTTTTGTTACGGGCTTCTGCGTACATACCACCCGATTCCTATTTTGCATATGTAACACCTAAGCTTTACTTTTTCCATTTATACCATCCAAATCTTTCTCACCACATAAAAAATACCACCATTTTAACTTTTAAAATGTGAAATGAACCTGGGAAAAGATGGCATGTATGTAAAATTTGAAATTTAGGCGTTGAATATGTAAATACATAGAAATTGAGTGGCATGTATGTAAATCTTCTTTCTTGTTATATAATACCAAAGATGTCATTCACTCAGCTTACCTTTCTGCGCTCTCAACTCAAATTCTAAGATGCCATCCAACTAGGGCTGTCTAAACGGTTCTTTGTTCGCGAACATTTTCGTGTTTGGCTCGTTAAGAAGTTCATGTTTGATTTGTTAGTTTAGTTAACGAGCCGAACAAAAACAATTTTTTTTTCCTCGATATATAAACGAGTCGAACACGAACAATGATTTGTTCATTTGTGTTCAACTCGTTTTGGCTTGAAATAATTATATATATATATATATATATATATATATATATATATATATAATTGATGAATATTATTTTAAAAAATTTAATTGACTATAAGGCTACAAAGATTTATAATCATTTAAAATTATTAATTATAAAAATAGAATAAAAATATATTAAATTATATTTAAATTATGTTTCAATATAAATAATAAGATTTAAATCTCAGCTTAACTCTTAATTATTTTATGACTGCGTGATTAGGGTTGTCAAAAAACGACTCATTGTTCACGAACAGCTCATGTTCGGCTCGCTGAACAAACGAACGGAACATGGACACATTTTTGTTCGAAATATAAACGAGTTGAACACGAACAACAATTTTTTTTAACTAGCCGAAAATGAGTTGAGTCAGTGCTCTCTCGTTTTCGGCTTGTTTACACCCCTACATCCAACCTTTTATAGTATGTTTAAATCTCAAAGCCATGGAATGAAGATCATATCTCCAACTTGATTTCAATCTTGAACTCTTATCATATTTTGTATTGCTATTATTTATAATGCAGATCGACTACTTCATCGATGGCTACTATTCCGAAAGTGAAGATCGCTTGTGGGTAATCGGCGGAACAGGGAGTGGCACATTAGGCTACTTTCCAGTCAACTGCACCTCTCCAGGTGCAATCAGTTCAGCTGAGGCCATTCTTGAAGGAGGCCATACTGCTGTTGTGAGAACAGTGCTCCCAGCATCTAATCCGCATCACGGAATCCTCGGCTGGACCGGTGGCGAAGATGGGCGTCTTTGTTGCTGGTTATCGGACGAAAATGTAGCAGCTAATAAGTCATGGATATCGAGCACCTTAGTCGTGAAATCTGCTCGTGCTCGCGGCAAAAACCGGCATCAGCCATACTGAGGAGACAGCCTTATTTACAGTTTTCCAAAGCTTTATATGTTGAAGCTTATCAAGTATGTATCTACTTATATTTATAATTGGGGCATTTACATGCATCACACAATTCATATAATTTTACATGTCACACCTACCAAACTTTTATAATCACACATGTAACACTCAAATCTTCAATAATTGCAGTATTACCACTTATTTTTTAAAGTGAAATATACATTTTCATCCATAGTTGTGTGTGTGTAAATATAAATGTTTAGGTGTCTGATATTTAAATACATAAGAATTGTGCGCTAGATATGTAAATTTTCATTTATAATTTAATTTAAATCTGGCAACACTAACTGTATGCTTTCCTCTCAAATTTATTTCTTGTGCAGATAATGATGAAGGAGGCTTCATTAAGGAAAATGCCCCTAATTGCAAGGTTTGGATTATTTTTTTAGGTTTAATTTAATGTAATGTTTGTATATTTTTCTAAATAGATGATTTGGAGTTAGGTTGTTTTTTATTGCAAATGGTTTATTTATTTGTATTGAATTAGATTCGTAAGCATGCTGTGTTGCCTTTTTGACTTAATAAATTTAACGTAATTATTTTTTTTGGCCATTTACACATACATACCGTTGAATTTTTTATGTATTTACATATAACACCTACAATTTGCTTACATTTATAACCACATTTTTTAACTTAAAAATAAGTAAATTATAACTTTCTATGCAAAAATTGAAGTTTAGGTGTTCGAAATGTAAATACGTATGAATTTATTGGTATGTATGTAAATCTTCCTTCTAAATGTTATATGAATTGTTGAAGTATCTACAAACATTATATATTAATTGTGAAGCTGCAGGTTTGATGTTTTGGACGTATATGTAATCATCGTATGTGTTTATGGCATTAATTATTATTTTAGCTATATGAAGTAATTAAAAATAAATTAAAATTTGAAGACTTTGAGGATCAATTTGGCATTTCTATAAACTCTGAGACTTGATACGCAATCCATTTTCGATACTGACACATGGGTGTCCGGGAAAGGTGTGCAAGAATAGTGACTCGAGCAAGACTGAAACATGTAGGACTATAGACATGCAAAGTAGACATTTGAGAGTGCACTAGTGTAAGCACAAACACTAGTGTCGTGGTGCTCCATGACATGTGAGATGTTGAGAAGCAAGTACATGGAGTAATGTGCCCATGGCAGGCGCAAATACTTGCTATGAGCATGTGAGGACATATGTGTGCGATGAAGGTGCGATTGTGAATATGCTAAATCAAGCCATGCAAACATGCAAGCGTACAATTAGATGAGCTAAAAAAACATGATCAATTCGATCGTGTCGGTGTAGTCGGTCGTGTCGATCAGGCTGGTGACTCTGATCGGACGAGCAAACAAAACATATTGATCGGTCATGTTGATCTGGCCAGTGAGATCGATGACAAAAGATAGGCGATCGAGCCGATAGGGCCGATCAGATGAGTCGACGAGACAGATGATTGGCCCGATTAGGTTGGTGCAGTCGATCGGTCAGATCGAAAAATAGTCGGTCGTGTCGATCGGGCTGGTGGGATCGATCAGACGAACAGGCGAGACAAGATGATATTCGATCAAGTCAGTGCAGCTGATCAGTCGGATCGCCAAAAGATGATTGGTCTTACTTATTGAGCCGGTGGGGCAGATTATATGAGTTGACGAGGTGACTTGCAAAAATAGATTGTTTTAATGCATATTAAAAAAAAGAAACATGTCACACACATAGTGCATATGTGAATACATGCCCATGACATAGAGATTTGATTGTCCATGGCTATAAAATCGGCTAAACCTAACGACCTCACGGGTCACCCTACAGGTAGTTGACGGGGCACAAAGCGATGAGCGACTGCTTTCATTTCTCGACATGAAGAAATTTCATAGGGAAAGTCTTCGCATCGTAAGGAACGTCAAAGTCGTGGAACTTTTCGTTCTCTATGCCAAAACGACGGATTTCACTCCTCTTCGTCATGAGCACGAAATTGTCGGTGCAAACGCGGGATTACGACGACTCCGGGCATTGAGATTTCTTGTTAGAAATGAAAAAGGTAGGTTCGCTTTTGGATTTCGTGTTAGAGATGAAAAGGGTAGGTTTGTTCTGGAAGAAACTTTCCTAGTGGTGAAAGAGATGATGAAGCCGAGTTCTAATGATGTTCTGAGCTCCGGCGAAGTTCCGGAGATACTTCCCCGTGGTAGGATGCTCTCTTTTAGTGTAAGAGAGAAGACACATCGCTCCTTCACTAACCAAGTTCTCCTCAAGAAGATCTCCTCACACATGTAAGGAAACTTAGTTGTCGTCCCTCTTCCATAGGTTTGCATGCAACCCTTTTCCTCCAACCCTCCCAAGTGTCCAACAAATGAACACATGGCCACTCCAGCTCTTTCCCCTTAATTATTCCCTAATTATCCCCTTAAAATGCTCTTCAGCCACTTAAAAGGTGGTCCTCGGAAGGGTTTGACGGAGATGCCGAGGAGAAAACAGGGCCAAAATTTTGACCTAGAGCCTAGGCGTCGCGATCCTGGCGCCTAGGCGCTAGGTCTGACGTCGGGCGATGAGCTTCTGGCGCTTAAGTGCTAGGGCTGGAACCTACTTTCCAAAACTTGAGAAAGGCTGCATAGTAGGGGTTGTAGGCGCCTCGATTTGGAGGCTCCTGAGGGTGACCTGGGCGCCTAGGCGCAAGGAGACTGGTGCTTCTTCAGCTCTCGGGTTTTAAGCTACTTAGGGGCTGTTTTGGGCGCCTAGACGCTCGATGCTGACGCCTAGGTGACAGTCTAGCCCCAAAAACTCTGCTTTCACCGGAAACACCCGATGAAGAATTTTCTTGATCTGAAAGTCAAGACGAATCAAATATGATTGAAATATGGTTTCATGACTCCAGAAATGAGTATTTTTATAGGCCCTTTATCAGAGGGATTCATTGCCGATGTTGCGCTGAAGCACAATGCGACTAAGGCGTTCTAAATCCAAATCTTCCCGAAAATGCCTACGAGAAGCTTCAATGGGTTCCTTTGAGCATAGGAGGCTTCATACAGATATACCATGTTCTTTTAACACTGGAAGGGATGCCAAAAAAATGTCTCATGTTTTGATTAAGCCTGTCCAACGACGAATTTTACCGGGTAAGGTCGAATCATCACAGATCTTGGTTTCATGCCCTGAATACGTTCCAGAAGGTCTCGGATGGGTGTTTTGAGCTACGGGATGCTACAAAATGAGTGGATATTCATCCAAAGCTAGTCAAGTGGACTCCCTACACACGTAACTTCAAAAATTAATTCGAACAGAGATCATATCAATTTTTGTTCTTGTTGATTTACTCTTTTACATACCATTATCTTCCCAACGTATGACCACTCCATCCAACAGTGACAACCTCGCTTCTTTTCCTCTGCACAAGATTAAGTCACCTCTTCATTCAAAGTTTATGGAAGTCATACTTGCCAATTTTATTGAGAAAATTCAAACATTCTGAACTACTTGCCAATTTTATTAACTCTAGCTAAACATTAAAAAAAAAAATTAAATACAAAACTCCATTAAATCCTCCTTTTTTTTTTTTTGAGTCTACAAATTAGACTATAGTTGATGGCACAACCCAACACGACTTTCCATTATCAGAGCAGTTGAAATACTTCAAGGAATACAGGTCAAAGTTGGTGGCTAAGGTTGGTGGGAGTAGCAATGCTTCCTCCGTTATTTTAGAAGCTCTGTATATTCTAAATGTTGGGGATGACTGAAGTGTCAAAAACTACTATATCAATCCTTATTTGCATAAAATCTCGATTGTACAAGCTGAAGAAAAAAGATTAATTGGTTGGTTTCCAACATCCATCAAATTGTTTATAGAAGGGAAGCAATGGTTTGTGTTTCGAGACTAAACTCATATGTCCATGCTATCAACAAGAAGATAAATTCGGTCATGAACTCTCTCACAAGAAAACTTCAACAACTAAAGATTGTTGTCACCAGCTTTTCTATGATTAGGTTGCATTGCCTTCTAAGAGTGATTTCTTTGAGGTTAGAAAATTGTGTTGTGGAACTGGAATAGTGGAGACAGCATCATTGCTTTGCATTAGATAGGTTCTGGTAGATTTTGAATAAAGCTCAAACATGTTTTGGGTAATGTTTAAATTATGTTCATACATGATTTGAAAATGGCTTGTTTATGATAGAGACGCCATAGTGTATTTCAGTAACTATAATATTGAGTGTAATATATTTGTTGGCATCATTTTTACCATGCTTTTTATGCCTTGGACTCAATTCCTTCAGGGGATAAAACATGCAAAATTGGATGAGTTTGGGTATGGCGTTGTGGAGTCGACCCTTGTGGCGTCGCAATGCCAAAGCTTACCTGCCTCATCCCTGTGTGCACGTGAGCTCACTAGAGAATGATTTTTAATAAACCAACCACACATCGCAACCACTAAAGAAACTAAACAAATTTGTGTCAGCCAAATCGGACAGAAATTAAGGGCAGATCTGACAATATTATAGGTTTATAGATTCGATTTACGTCCAATATTTTAATAACGAGTAAATCTAGGGTTTGGTAAAATGTTAATTCCATCAAATTTGTGTTGAATATTCAAATGCAAATAATTTGGGTTGCTTTTTGCGTCGTATTAGCAATAGATTTGTTTCGTCTCCACATATATCGAACTTTGTGTTTGAAAATAAAATTATTGGCGGATTACAGTAGAATTTACAGTTGGCGGTTGGCACTCCAAAACTTATCGGGACGTTAGTCGGTCGTACAATGCAAATGCATCTGTTAAATAATAATGTGGTTCAAGAGTATCATGTATCAATCCGACAAGGAAATTGTAATATGTGCTTCCACTGAAGAAAATCTTGTTTACTGATGTAGTTAGCCTAGCTTGGAGTTTGTCAAATGAAGGTTTTTAATTCTTAAGGTCCTAGTAAAACAAAATACCCGACAATGAATGAAAGGAGAAAATAGAAGAAAACAGAAGACAAAACCCCAATCTTAAAACAGAATACCCTCCAATCTCTTCCACAACATTCTCCTACAACGAACCTACGGAAAAACTCGAAGTTCCAATTTGATCAACGCGCTCCCCAGTTTGTTGCTTCTATACGACCCACTTGGATTTCGCTCGCAGACTTCCGCTTCGTGTCTAGTTTTCGAGCCTTAGCCTTCATGTTGCTCATAGCCTTAAGTGTGTCCTTGTTTCCTTGTTAGCAGAGGATGCCCCTTCATTGAACATGGTAATAAGGATGAGAGAGATAAGACGTGCAGTTCCCATATCTCATGGCTTATTTATAATAATCTGGGTGCAGAAATCCGTGAAAGTTTATTATTATGCAATAATATCATTAATTTTTCTACATTTCATTGCCCTTTCGTGCTTTGCGGTTTCCAAAGAGCAATATAATCATAGAATTAAATATACATATGAAAAATATGTCAACACGAATTTCAAGGCAAATAAATGGCTCGGTCAAAAATAACGACCTACCAGACATACCTACTAACGAACGGAGTGGTAGCAAAGAAGGCGCCTGATTGGAGCGATCGGGAGAACGTGCCAAAGAATTCCCCAAAAGATGACTATCAACTGACAAGTTGATTAGAGGATTACCCAACTTCATATCAACTTCATATCAAGTACCAATAGTTGCAGGGAAGCAGCCGGCAAACCTCTTACAAATCAAATTGATCCGCTATTTTTATTATATTTGAATATAATTTGTAATTACAAAGAAACACCCTCTAAAAGTTAATAATAAAGGCACTAATTTGTAGGAGTCCAATCAGGAAATGCCACGTGACGGTTCCTAATTAGACTACACGTGTAGCTCTACGTGCATAGTCCTGATGTAATATTTGCTCTTCTTGAACGATCTAGATTCAACAGTAAATTTATTAGTTCTTCCAATTGGTGTTCGGTTTTAATGTACAAAATTCTGATTCGTATTACATATGTGAGCCAAATGTGTATCATCAAAGTTCAACTCCGCGAACACTAAGTAGGGCACAATAATGACTAGCAGTTTCGGCAGCACAATATGAAAGCATAATTTAAAAAACACTCAACCAACTGCAATACAATCTCTCTTAACTTGTGCTTCCATAATGAAGCATTAAGAGCACAAACACAAGAGCTTTCGTATTGTATCATCTTTTTCTCGGTCAAAAATCTTCTGATGAGATTCCAGGTGTGTTGCATGGTTGATACTGGTATACTCGCATTAGTTTTTGACTCGGCTAACATGACTCAGCTAGCTAGATAGGTCCCGCAATCTCCTTGAAAGGGCATCTTCCTTCATCGTGTTACCTCATCTGCATCAATGGATTGCTGTTAGACCTACACTAGCACCTTTTCATGGTTGTGTCTATATATATATATATATATATATATATATATATATATATATATATATATATATGTGTGTGTGTGTGTGAAAATACAAAAAGGAACCCTGTTGTTTTTTGGGGGAAATAGACCAGAAAAATTATTTTGAGCCAACTAATATCTGTTTGGGCCAGCTTATTTGGTGCGGTGGCGTTTTGAAAATGCGCTTAGTCTGTTTGGATAAATTGTGTTTTGGCAACTTATACATTTTCAAAACGCAGAAAACAGTTTTTTCACACCGCACATACCTAGGGGCGGTAGCAGCTTTCTTTCTGCGGTCCGTCTTTTAAAAAAAAAATAAAATTTTGTAAAACCACCGCACCTACCTTATCAGCAAATTATTTTTAATTAACTTATTAGCATATTATTCAATAAGTTACAGCTGACCCAAACAGATCCTAAGTTCAATCTAAAAAAGCATAGTCAAAATTTCAATCATATCACTCCCTTTGTAATTACAATTAATAAATTTGTCGTCTTAAGCAAACTTGAATCCCAGGTCTACAAGATTTTTTTAGAAAAAGCAACCCAGGGCAGCTAAAGATGATCTTTATGTTAGGTTGGGTCGTCTGAATAAGTAGAACAAAAATCATGACAATATAGGACAACAGAACCATACAATCTCAATCGGGTTCAACACCATTTCCCCCATTGTCCACTTTCAAGTTCAAAGAGATAATTTCATTACTTCAAAACTTAAATAATTTGCTACTATATGCTAAGTATGAATATTGTGCCTCTAATGGTTGGCTTTAATAAAAAAAACTTGAATTCGAAGTCCTAAAAGTCCTCACAAAATGTGAGCAAAATTTCTGGTATCTTATTATCTTTATCTTTTCCACTTAAAAATCTCATTAATTTTTCTTCCGAAGGACGCAAACTTACGGCTCCATCCATCCATCCAAGCAAAATTTCTGATATCTTATTATCTTTATCTTTTCCACTTAAAAATCTCATTAATTTTTCTTCCGAAGGACGCAAACTTACGGCTCCATCCATCCATCCATCCATACATCCAATAATACTTGAGGGTATGGGGCTATGCATAAAAAATTTCTCTTTTTAATTTATTTTAGAGAGAAAAAAAAAAAAGGCTTCCAAAAAAAATAAAGGCAAAAGTTGAAGTACCATTTAACATCATGGAAGCAACAATTATCCAAGCTGCTGCTCCAATGCCATTGCATGAGAAGAAAATCCAAATCTGTGCAGCACCACTAAAAATAAATAAATAAATTCTACATCTCCATATGGCATGCATCATGGCCTTCAAAGTGCATTTCATTTTAATTATCATATATATATATATATATATATATATATATATATATATATATATATATATATATATAGAGAGAGAGAGAGAGAGAGAGAGAGAGAGAGAGAGAGAGAGATTTGACTTTATTAGCCACATAATGGTCTAAACTCAACAAACATGAATTGTAAAGGCTAACATAAAAATCGTAGGAATTAGATATGTAAATACATAAGAACTATGTGATGTATAGGTATATCGAAAGATCAGCAGTTTACCTCAGTTAGCATATTCTAACATTGCGCAAGGTTAAAATTTCTTTTAAAAAAGTCAAAAATATTATAGTCAAATAGAATTCTGATAAATTTCTAAGAAAATCATTGAAACAGTTGCCCCCGAAGAACCCATAACATCTGAGTATAAATATGTATGTATATATATATAATGCGAGAATAAGAGAAATTTGACCTTCTATGCTTCAGAAAAGCCAAAATTTGAAAAATGAAGCTATCTCAATCTTTGATGCCGGCATAATATTAAAACCTAGACGATAGACATGTAAATATATAAGAACTAAGCGTGATGCATGAAAATTTACATAAATGCCGCACAATTCTCATGTATTTATATATGTGACTCACAAAATCTGATCTTGCACTTTCAACACTTTGATGTCATAAACCTGGTAGAATTTGATGAGATGTTAATGATTTGAGTGATATGCATATATAAAATATGTAAATATATAAGAATTGTGGCATATAACCAATTACGAAACCTAGCCCATTTTCCAAAATGACTGAACTGTTGATCACCGAACAGGCCGAACCGAGCCTCTCTTCTCAACATATTTTCCACCGCACCTTATCAAAGTGACACTTTCGATCATCCGAGCTGGCCCGATCTAACCAGAAATAGCATCCAATTATCAATACATGAATTTGACGATTTTCAAGGTTAAATCCGCTCCCTTAGACAGATGATGTCCATCACTTGGCCAACACTGGTTTATACACCAAGAAGACCCCCCCCCCCCTCTCTCTCTCTCTCTCTCTCTCTCTCTCTCTCTTTCAAAGAAACTTAGGCATTCTTATCCGAAAGGGGTGTGGGGGGAGAGTTCATGAGGCTTCTCAGTTTTTCTCCTGCCTTTCTCCCAAGATAAGGGAGGCATTTAGAATCTTATACCAAATTGTGTAGAGTATCACGAACAATAAGAATCTTACTTCCCAAAAAGATATATAAGATGAGAGAGAGAGAGAGAGAGAGAGAGAGAGAGGTTGATTTTATATGCCCCATAATAGTCAAAACTCAACATACATGAATGACAATCTTTAGAGCAAACATAAAAATCAAAGTGTCAGATATGTAAATACAGAAGAATTGTGTGATACATATGTAAATCAAAGTCAATCAACAACTTTTCTCAACTAGAATGTTCTAACATTCTAAAAGCAATTTCTTTTTTTTTTTTTTTCTATTGGAGTAAAGCGCCTCTGAGGTATTAATACATACAATCTATTAGTGCGTAAATGAGCCAAGCCGGCTCGTGAGTGAGCTTATCGAGCCACTAGTTTGAGCTCGAGCTCAAAGTTGAGCTTGTTTTTTAAACAAGCTCTAGCTCGAGCTTGTCCTAACTCTTAACTCGTTAGCTCATGTGCCAGCTTGATTGGCCTACTGCCAGTAATTTAGAGAATATTTTCTGGTGAGTTTTCAGTGCATCCTTTTCTGTCATCTACCCTAAAAATTCTACTTTTAGTTCTTGCAAGCAGCTCACAAGCAGCTTAGGGTTTAGGATTTAGAGTTTAGGGTCACCAACTGCTACCATTATGAGCCGAGCTCGAGCTCACCAACAGAGCTCGACCACCCAAATATTAAAATTTGGGCATCAGGAAAGTAAATATATAAGCATTAAAAGGCATGTATGTAAATCCATCTTAATTTCCTTTCACTTTCTTTGCTTGAATTTGAGAAAAATACACTTCAAAAAATTAGGAAACAAAATAGAATAACCGTTGAAAATATCATGGAAGCAGTGGTTACCCTGATAAACGTCGTCATAGGCATGGGACGTCCAAGCTACTCAATTGCTATTACATGAGAAGAGTGCATATCTATGCATCACCACAAAAAACAAATCATAAGGCACGGATCACCTTCAAAAATGCATTTCATATCATTAAAGATAAATATATATAAAGAAATAAAACTCCAGTCATATGAATTGTACCTTTCTTGTCTATCTCCAACTCTAGTAATTTTTATAACATTATCTTTCAAACTCTTATCTATAATTACACCTACACCATTTCTAGTGCGCCTCTTACCAGAATACCAAAATTTAAAACCTAAGTTAGCAATCTCTTTAGCCTTTTCTCCAACCCATTTAGTTTCTTGAATACATGAGATATTAATCTTTTTATAAATCATAATATCATCTAAATTTATTAATTTACCATTGACAGTAATATATTCTAAGATTTTATCCTAATATTAGTATCATGGACTAATTTCATTACCCGCATTCATCCGTAATGTTAGAACTATTGCTTATTTGACACTACACCGGAGCGCCGGTGTATCGGCCCTTGCACACTTATGCTAGTTGATGCAAACGCGTAAACTAAAAAAATTCCTTATACTTGTATATGCAATCGTCCATGCGACCCATCAACAGCAATTAGGAAAGAAAAGAGAAATAAGTTCATTGCCATGCAATATACACACAATCCGTTGACAAAAGGGTTGCAGTCCAATCGCATTCACCAACTATTTCACCCCAACACAAAGAAGAAGGGTTGCAGTCCAATCACATTCACCAACTATTTCACCCCAACACAGAAGAAACCGATGTGAGGTTGTCAAATTTAGGCAAAGCTTTTGTTCTATGATCGATTCAAAAGCAAAAATCCAAATAATCATTAATTTAAAATTGTGTCGTATATTAAAATTATGGGAGAGTGATTGAACATATATTAAGACGTGATACACAAATTTCTCATAATTATTTTTTGGATTTATGTCAAAGAAGTCTTCTATGAAAGCTATACATTTATTGAGAAGTTTGATGGAGAAGTACAGAGAGAGTAAGGAGGATCGACATATGATCTTTATTGATTTAAAAAAACTTACAATAAAAAACATACAATAAGGTTCCAAGAGAAGTTCTTTGGAGAGTTCACGAAAAGAAAGGTCTCGATAAGACATTCAAGCCAATAAAAAATATGCATACTAGAGTTGTAAACTGTATTCGAACAGAATGATGAGTGACTGTGCCTTTCTTATTTCAGTGAGATTACATCAAGGATCGGCTTTAAACACATCTCAGTACGCCAATAATTCACTGCACCACATGGCCCCTTAGTTATGGATGTTCTTACTAGATATTTACGGAAATATGTACCTTGGTGTATATTTTCACTGATGATATCCTTTTGTGGATAAGACTAGAGAAAAAGGAAAATACTTTGTAAGCCAACCTAGTGGAATGAAGGCTTGTTGATGGTTTAACATGTATACAACAAAAAAGTCAGCACAAATCTCAAAGGAATCAAATAGCTAGAAATGGAGTCTCAGAAGACCGAAGTTTTGAGCTAAAGAGCGAGTGTAGACTGGTCAATCAATAGATCGACTACGCAGCGAAATCGACAAACGGACCAATTAACGGATGAGCCTCCCATCAAAATCAATTAGATGCCCACATACTTTTTAAGTCGACAGACTTTTGGGCGGTTATTATAACTATTCGCCCTCTTTTCTATAACGGTATTTTAGACCCCTATAAGTAGGAGGTCAGGACATAAATGAAAGGGGGACATTCTCTCACTCTAATCTCAACTAAATTTAAAACTTATGGAGCGCACTAAAAAACCAATTTTACCATCCCTTGGGAAGAAAAGCATTATCGTCTTCAATGGTGGATTACTGCCAAATCAAAGAAAACGAGAGAGGGAGAGAAAACATAAGCTATAATCAGCAAAATACAAAAGAAATGCAGTTGATGACAAGGAGGCCTAGACCCCAAAAGCATCATTTAAATCACAGTTTTCTTTGAATATTGGCATTGTGTTCAATCTGCAAGCAGAAGCACTAAACATTCTCCACTACTGATGCAAGGAATGCAAAGAGTGGATTGTCAATGATGAATTAACACAAAACATCAGGGTCGCGCCTCCATTTTCAAGCAGCATTTCAATACATATCATTCAAATCAAGGAAAATAAAGTGAACCAAGAAAGATTACAGCATCTGACAAAAATAAAACATTTATCCACATTAAGGACCCAATGAGAATGTTTACTGCTCAAAATGAATCAAGAGTCATGCCAGGTGATAAAAATTTGTTGACGACGACACATCGAGGCCCAAGTAGGCTGCTTGAAGATATAGAGAAGCACAAAGTGGGAGTTGTAGGCACAGATTAGCCAAGTTCCAAATAAAAAAAAAAAACAAATACATCCAAATGTTCTCTAATAATGGGAAAAAATTTGCGTCCGGAGAGCGTACGCAGAGATGCGTACGTAAAAAAGTACATGGAGTTTACAAGCGTGTTATAACCTCCTTGTACTTCACCTGTAACCCGTGCTTCTATTTCATCCATTTGTACATGAGAGTTACATGGGAGGTTACAAAAGGATTATGACCCCCGCGTAACTCCCATGTAACCTCTGTGAACTCTCTTGTACATGCACAACGATTACCTACAGAAGCATGGACATCTAAGCTACTCTATTGCACGACATGCAAAAAAGCAAGATCGATGAAGCACCATAAACTTTCATATTTACATACATAACACTCAAATCCTTATGATTACATAAGAAATGCCACATTTACTAACATTTAAAAAATTGTAATACACCTTTTCAAGCAAAATTTTGGACACATAAGTTTCAGAGATGTAAACCCATAAGAATTGTGTGTATTTACATATGTAAAATTCACAAAATTTATCTAATAAAAAAGCACTAGGAAATTTTAAATCATATGCCTCAAAATATATATAATTAGCTAAAAATCCCTATGTTCATTTATGGAAACCTGCATCCTCGATGAAATTGTAAAGTAATGAGGGATAACCTCCAGCATTAGAGGACTGGCTATTAAATTTGGGCTTTCTGAAACTGATTTGAACCCAAGTTTGGACATCGTTCAAACCCACATCACTAAAATAATGGGTGATTTGCATATATATACCACACATGTCTTGTGCATTTACATATTAAACACCTAAATTTTGAAATTTACATATATATCACTTCAGTCATAACCACATCATAACATATTCAAGAAAAGACGAATTGCACTTGACAAAAACTAATATTAGCAACATTTTTATATGACTAAAAATGGTTGGTTTATTCTCAATGGGAGGCAAAAAGAATCGTCTTCAAAGTTCGAATTAGTCGTAATGTGACCCCAAAGGTTTACAATCCAAAAAATTCATTAGCATTTAGCATGATCAAGTGGATTTTTTTGTGACATATCAACAATAAATGCCAGTGTAGGTCAAATCCAGCACCCAAACAACCCCAAAACCTCAATTAGTTGCCTGAAGATATTAAAAAGGCCAATAAAAGGAATGAAAGATTGGGATTAGAATGGTCATTGTACCAACTGCAAAAAACAGACGCTTGGACTAATGAGATTTACTTCAAGCGTGAAGTGTTAGTCTAAAGTGACCCACAAACGAATGAGTTTCTTTAGAGGATTAAGCATTATTGATGAATTTAAACAGAGCATGGAGTTCAGGCCACATTCATCCTTTGGCATCAATATATGGATCATTCAACAGCTCTACAGACAAAAGAGAAACCAAAATAAACTTCAATTAGGGTTAAATTGCAAGAAAATAAACACACTCTAATAGCTCACCTGGTTGCTTGAAAATATAGAAAAGTGGTGAAGTTGAAGAATCAAAATCTCATATTTGTCTTTGTTCCATTACAGAGCATATCCAAACAGTTTGCAACCAATGGCAAAAGAAAGCAATGATAATCCTCAAAAGCATAGGCCATCCAAGCTGTTTCATCACCATTGCACGAGAAAATGGCTGATCTCTGAAAGACCATACACTGACTATTTTTCCACAAATTGACTTCATAACAAATGTAAAAAAATCAAACTTTAAGTATTTAAATATGTAAATACAGAAGATTTGGGAGGTATTTATTTTAATTTACATTTCACATATCCGTCAAAACAAGCTTTCAGTGTTTTAATTATGTGAAGATTTGGGTCGCATAAATGTTAGAAGCAAAGTTTAGGTGTTAAATATGCAAATACATGGGAACAGAGTGATATCCAAACGACCCTTTAATTTAATCATATATTGTATTTTTTTCGACATTCAAAAGGTCACACAGCAGCATTTTCCAGCTAACACGTTCAAAGAAAGTTCTTAAAAAGCAGCACAAAAATTACAGTAAAACGGAATTATGGTGACTTTCTAAAAAGCCATAACAAAAGCTGCCTCAGAGAACCCAAAACTTTCTTTTTCCTTATGGTATAAAGCACCTCTGAAGTACTAATACATACCATCTGAGTTTGGGCCTATAAGAAAGACAGAGACGTAGAGAATTTCCATTTTGATAGACCACCAAAAAGGCCAAAATTGGAAAATTGAAACCATTGTAACCATTCAGGCTAACCTGAATAATAAAATTTATGCGTCAGGCTTGACGATGAATTATGATATCAGGCTTAAAAAGATAACTATTTTGACTATACAAAAAAATGAAACAAAACTTCTTATGCATAAGAAAGGTGGCATATATGTATAAATTGAATTGCAGGTGTTACACAATTGGAGCTAGTTGGGAATGCAATTACCGAATTGCGGCTTACAGAGACCCCAAACTCCTAATTTTTTTCCGCATGCTCCTCTCCTCCCCGATATCATTGAGGAAGGTAACTTCGCATCTTTTTTTTTTTTTTGCAAAGAGTCCGTCTCGGATTTACTTGACTTAGCAAATCTGGGATTTACGCCTGAAATCCGTGAAATCTGGATTTATCAAATCCCTAGGCCTTACTCTGTCCAAAATGACCGACTGGCAAGATTTAGGTTAAATCCAGCTTAAATCCTGCTCTAAATCTGTTACCAGACAAGCGCTTTCGAAATTTGGAAAGATTCAAGTTACATCATGCTTAAATAGTGCTCAAGTTCCGCTCCTGATCATTACTTAAATCCGGCTTCCCCTTGGATGTAAGAAAGCAAAGATTCAAGTAAAAGCGAGACATAAGCAGGATTTAGGCATGCTGTTTGATTTAACTTAACAAAACTGTTCGGTAATATTGGATAATTCTTGCTTTATTCCTGCTCAAAACCTTCTGCAAAACATCCTCTCAAAGCGGGCGATGAGCAACCTCTCGAACAAATGAGATAGATATTCGATTTTAAATGGGGAGTGTAGGATTACTCGCGCATTCGAAAGACCACTAAAAGAACTTCTCACCATCATTAAGCAAATCCACCAGCTTTCTCTGTACCTACGACGCACATAGACAGCAGTTTCCCGAAGACAAGTAGGCCATCCAAGCTGCTCCAGCGACAAAAGCCAGAGAAACATTATAATCTCTGAAGAGCATTCCTAACCCAGATAAAGATCGCCTTCCGTGATAGATTTCATCATCATTGCCCATGCTCTAATTGTAGAGATTGAACGAGCGACACTCGAGGAGCATAGTTTGAGAAATATTCTTCAAACATTCAAATGATGAAAAACTAGTCATAATGATTATGTATGTGAATGATATTATTCATAAATGAAATGATACATATGAGATCAATCGTTTGAAGTATCCTATCATATTTTTTTGAAACGAACGACTTAAGATCTCTGAAGTATTTTCTCGGCATTGTTAGAAACTAAGGAAGGTGAAAAATATATGTATAAACTAGCCAAATAAAGAGAAAAGAAAAGTAAAGATTTAACTCAAATAAAGTGTATTAAAGATGAAAATCAAAAAGTGTTTTTCTTAGAAAAAGATATTCAACATAGGTGGGTGAGTTATTTTGATAAACTTTTTAATGAAGATATTGAAAGTACGATCGACCTTAGTGATCTTAATATCGTTAATAATAATAAAACTTCTCATTTTTACCGTCGCATTAGTAAAAAAGAAGTTGATGAGGCTTTAAAGAAAACCAAGAGGGGAAAGTCTGTAGGACCTGATGATATCCCAATTGAAGTGTAGAAATGTTTAGGTGATTTGGGGGTTTTCTGGCTTACTAAAATTTTTAATATTATTTTAAAAACTAAAAGGATGCTTGAGGAGTGGAGAAAGAGCATTTTGGTCCCCATTTTTAAGAATAAAGGAGATGCACAAGAGTGTGCAAATTATAGAAAAATTAAATTGATCTGTCATACTTTAAAATTATGGGAGAGGGTAATTGAACATAGGTTAAGAAGTATTACAAAGATTTATCGTAATCAATTTGGATTTATGTCGGGCAGGTCTACCATGGAAGCTATACATTTATTGAGAGGTTTGATGGAGAAGTACAGAGATAATAAGGAGGATCTACATTTGAATTTTATTGATTTAGAAAAAGCTTACGATAAGGTTCCTAGAGATGTTCTTTGGAGAGTCCTTAAGAAGAAAGGTGTTGATATGACTTATATTCAAGTCATTAAAGATATGTATGCTAGAGTTGTTCCATGTGTTTGAACTGAAGGAGGATTGACCAAGTATTTTACTATTTCTGTTGGTTTACATCAAGGATCGGCTTTAAGCCCATATCTTTTTGCTTTATTTATGGATGGTCTTACTGGGCATTTACAAAAGGATGTACCTTGGTGTATGCTTTTTGCTGATGATATCCTCCTTGTGGATAAGATGAGAGAAAAAGTCCAGGAAAAACTTGAATTATGGAGGTCTAAATTGGAGTCTAAAGGTCTTCGTTTGAGTAGAACTAAAACTGAATACATGGAATGTAATTTTAGTAATAGTAGGTCTAGTGACAGAAGTGTAACTTTGGGTGATCAAATTATTAAAAGGTGTGAACGATTTAGACATCTCGGGTCCATTGTTCAAAGCGATGGTGATACAGATGGGGATGTTAATAGTAGAATTCAGGTTGGATGGTTGAAGTGGAGGAATGTGTCCGGCCTATTGTGTGATAGAAAAGTACCGCTTAGACTGAAAGGAAAATTTTATAAGATGGTGGTGAGACATTCAATGCTCTATGGTGCTGAAAGTTGGCCTTTAAAAGAGAAGCATAATGTTAAGTTAAGTGTTGTCGAGATGAGAATGATTAGGTGGATGAGTGGCTTTACACTTAGAGACAAAATGTGAAATGAATATATTCGTAATAGGGTTGGAGTTGCACCAGTGATGGATAAAATTAGAGAGAGTCACCTTAGATGGTTTGGTCACCTTAAATGTCGACCACCTGATGATCCGATTAGGAGAGTAAATGTTTTAAATACAACTTATGTTAAGAAAGGCAGAGGCAGACCTAGGAAAACTTGGGCTTATTGCATAAAAATTGATCTTAATTTATTAGAATTAAACGAAAATTTGACACTAAATAGGATGTAATGGAGAAAAAGGATTCATATAGCCGGCCCCACTTAGTGGGATTAAGGCTTTGTTGTTGTTGTTGTATCGATATTATTCGGTCAAACAAAGGAATTGTTATCTCCCATCAGAAGGAATTTCAGGATCGTCTTAAGAATCTGAATCCGATCACCTGTCTCCCAATAGGATTTACTAAATAAAAGATTTATAGCAAAATGAAGGAAAAACAGGATTTAGGAATATGTAGAATTTAAAAATGCCATTTAGGTTAAACCCTGCTCAATTTCTGCTACCAAACAAGTCCCACAGAGTGGAGAATTACTTGTGTATTTATACAGAGCAATAGAAACCCTGTTTGAGAAAAGGTGGGACACGAAATGAGAGTTGTAGGGCTCAGAATCATCACTGTTCCACACCAAAGCAAATCCGCTGATCTGCACTTCAACATTAACTCGCAGAAGCAGTGTTTTCCTTCATATGCATATGCCGTCCAACCTACTCTAGCGCCATCACAATAAAGTAGCTTTGTAGCATTATGAGCATATATATATATATATATATATATATATATATATATATATATATATATATATATATGTATGTATGTATGTATGTATGTATGTATGTATGTATGTATGTATGTATATAAGGGCGGAATAATCTTTTTTATCATAAACAATTGCAATATTGCAGATTATCCAAACCGACTCCTACTATTCCATCAGCAGCTTTCTGCAGCACCTTTGAAGCTGCTCCTAAAAAAATAAGCTTCACAGCTCCTGCAACTGCCACAAACACAGCATAAAGCATTCCAAAAACAGGGGAAGATCAGATTATGAAATGAAATTCATCTTCTCACCCATTAAAGACAGAAAGAAAGCCAGCAAGTGGGGGAAGAGTAAGCTTCAATGCACTCCTCAGCCATGAAGGTTCCCGCAATCCATGTGCCCCATGCTTAGGGTGCGTTTGGGGCAGCTTGTGTGTTTCAGAATAAGCAGCTTATCCTTAAACGCAGCCCGCGGGGTTCGACCCATGGCCTGCATTTAGGGTTTGCAAAAACCCAACCACGTTTTTGGATAAGCTGCGAAAACGTGTTATCCGAACAGTACCACGGAATTTTCAAGAACGCCCCCGCACTTATGAGCTGCAGCAAACAAGCCGTTAAATGAATGAGTTAGGGTTTTGATCTCACCGAACTACATATATGCACAGCATTGGGGGTTCACAAGGCAGGGAATCCTTAGCAGACTTTAATCCACTCCATGAATATAGTGCGAATTAGGAGAACAGTTTACCAAAAATAGATATAAAACTGCCGGTTCATGTTAATAACTTTATAGTAAGGATAATTGACTCTAACTAAATAAATATCAGCAAGGTAAACTACAAAATATCCAGATGTTAATATCTCAGTAGTAAAAGAAAAAATGAAAATAAAAACAGGCTTAAACTTTCAATGGTAAAAGAATAAATGAAAATAAATACAGGCATAAAAGTTCAACGAATAAATAAAAGCAAATGATATGTATGAATTTTGAAGTTAAATTCACAAAATGTTCATGGGTTTACATACCAAAACTCTCATCTTTACATAAATATCACTCAAATCTTTAACATAATATAAAAAATTGTTACCATAACTATGTTCTTAAAAGTGATAAATTTCAATTAGAAGTCTATGACACTAAAGGATTTAAAGTGTAAATATCAAACTTTTGAGTTTTAGATATAAAAAAATCTTTCATGCATGTATTTGATTAATATATATATATATATATATATATATATATATATATATATATATATATATATATATATATATATATATATATATTTATGTATGTAATAATAGAAAGCTTCCGTAAATACCATACAATTCTTATTTATTTATATATTTATGTATGTAATAATAGAAAGCTTCCGTAAATACCATACAATTCTTATTTATTTATATATCTAACACCCAAAGTATTGAGAACAGGTGTTGATGATCCAATTCATGATTAGCCCAACAAACCATCATGCCATCAGACTGAAGACCGAGGCAGAGCATAATAACAGAGGAGAAGCAGAGACGTGGAAGAGAGGAAAAGAAGAGCAAGAAGACAACTTTTTGTTTCAATCTTGTCAATGTATTTTTACCTTCTTTGAACAGGGGTTAGATATTTGCTAATCTAGTATATATAAAGGTGCATAGCTTCTTGTAGCTCCCTCGTATATGAGTAACTTTTTTTCCTTGCGACATGTCAGAACAGCTTTTTTTTCAACTTAAACATTCTAAAATATATCAGCTTTTTCATTCTAGCATTTATAAGTTTCACTTTGGAGGTTTAGGGCATGCGTCCTTGTAAAGTGCATGTACATGGATGTCTAATTCTGATTCCGCCAAATCCTAATTTGTGGTTATATGCATGCTGAGAAAATATTATCCTGCTCAACTTAAAGCTGTAAGTTTGCTGAACTCGTTTCTGAACAAAAGGTTACAAGCAAATCAAGCATAATCCAACCTTAATATTTTGATACTGACAGTTTACATTATATTCTCCTGATTAAATTTTGTTCCCTAATCGTAGAAGCAATTGAAGATCTCAAAGAGGGCAAAATATTACATCTGGACTCCGCACGTAGAGTTACGTGCGGAGCCTAATCCATGGGAGCCACGTGGAATCCCACAATAACGTGGAATAACACGAAGGAATATTCTTCGTGTTACTCAGCGGTTAGCCGTGTTTTGAGCGAAATAATACAAGGAAAAACTAGTGTCTTATCTATTCTCATCTGTCAAAAACTCCCCTATTCATTTTCTTTAATTTTTCTTCAGGGGCTTGGGCATGTTTTGGAGCCCTTTTACATACGCATACATACATACTTATATGTAAAGTGAGAGAGAGAGAGAGAGAGAGAGAAGGGGGAGGAAAATATTTGACTGGATGCGCCTCATTATAGATATAAATTGGAGAAATGAAGCCAATATAATCTTTCAAACCAACATAAATAGTGAAGCTAAGGTGTTAAATTTGTCATTATATAAGACTTAAGGGGTATGCATGTAAACTTTCCTTTCTATTTTACTTCATAACCTTTTGTGAATAAGAAAAAAGTCCTTACAAAAAATTAGGTGCAAAAGCCGAAGTACCATTCAGAACATAATGGAATCAACGGTTATTCCTCAAAAGGAATGGGCCATCAAAACTGAGAAAAATCAATATCCAGCACCCAAAAAAAAATAATTAATTAATAACAATCCCATATCTAATGTCATTAAAGCATTTCATTTTAATGATCATTTAGGGTGTGTTTGGGGCTGCAGATTTTTAAAAAATAGCTGTGAAACTGCTGAAAAATAATATGATGTTCAAAAAATTACGATATCAATTATATTTTTCTTTTCTTTGAATAATTCAGACCACGGCTAAAAATCTGTCACTGCACCTAACGAGTATCAGTGGGAAAACGCAGGTTTCAACGACGGCTTTCAAAAAAATTGTCAAAACAAAATTTACGCAAACAGACAAAACTCTAGTGTGGTGCCGCACAGCCACTGCAGCTCTGCCCAAACATACCCTTAAACACACATACACTACAAGGGGGAGAGAGAAAGACAGAGCAATTTGACAACATGCCACATAACAGGCGAAAACTTGACAAAGATGATTTGTAATCCATAAGGCCAACATAATAACAAGTATCGGAATTGGAAATATAAATACAAAAAAAATTATTGTGACATACCTAAATCAAATGATCAATAGCCTTCCTCAGCTAGCACAGTCTAATGATCTAAAGCTCAATCTCACACCTGAAATTTCTAAAAAATCAGCCAAAAATATTATAGTCAAATAGAATTGAGATACCCTTCCAAAAAATCATCTGTGTGTGTGCGGGTATAAACCTATATATATATTTGTGATTGTGTGTGTCGCGTATCCCAGCCTGGTGGTTGGCATCCTCGGAATAAGATCCTTCAGGTATGGTGTTCAAATCTCATCTGGCGACGTGAGACTTAAGGATGTGGTACACAAATTGTTAGACACATTAGGAGTGGTTGGAGACTCGTATAATAGCCTGCGGACATTTCTTTAATATATGTATGTGTGTGAGTGTGTGTGTGTGTCGAGAGAGAGAGAGAGAGAGAGAGAGAGAGAGAGAGAGAGAGAGAGAGAGAGAGAGAGAGAGAGAACTTTGACTTTGATGTTCATATTTATAATTAGATCACTTTAAGTGTCATACGACCTAAAAATTTGAGTGAAATGCATGTGAATATGAATGTTTAGGTGCTAGACATGTAAATATATAAGAATTGTTTGAAATGTATGAAAATTCCCAATATATATATATATATATATATATATATATATATATATATATAAAGAGATAGAAGGAGAGAGATTTGACTCTATATGCCACATGTTGGGCTGTCAAAAAAGCTCGTTGTTCGTGAACAATTTGTGTTTAATTCTTTCAATAAGCAAACGAGACGAACACGAACAATTTTTTTCGTTCGGTTTTTTAAAAGAACAAAACACAAACAGTGATGTGTTCGTTCGTATTCGGTTCGTTATTTAAAATATTTATATATAAAAAAGCTAGTTGTTCGTTCGTGTACAGTCGATTCTTTATTCAAAAAAGCCCATCGTTCGCGAACAGTTCGTGTTCGGTTCCGCCAGGAAGTTCGTATTAGATTCATTCGATAATCAAATGAGATGAACATGAACAATTTTTTTTTCGTTCGGTTTGTTAAACGAACCAAACACGAACAGCGATGTGTTCAAACATTTCGAACACGAACACTAGCTCTGTTTGTTCGTGTTCGGTTCGTATACACCCTTAGCAACATGATAGGCACAAATAAATCAACGACAATCTTTGGTGCCAACACAAAAATCAAAGTTTGTGTTAGATATATAAATATATAAGAATTGCAAGATGTTTATGCAAATCAAAATTCAATCAACAGCTTTCAACTGCAAGCACGTTCTAAAATTCTCAGAAGCACAACAATTCCACCTCCGAAATTTTTTTAAAAAGCAGGGAAAAATATTATAGCCAAACAGAGTTGGGGCAAATTTCTAGAGAGCCGTTGAAAAAGCAACCACAAAATAACCCGGACTCTCTTTTATTCTTTTGTAGCAAAGCACCTCTTAAAGTAATAATACATAACATCTGTGTATTGGCCTATCTGCGTATCGTTATACAGAGAGAGCGAGAGCAAGATAGAGAGAGAGGTATAAATTAGACCTTATATGCCACATAAAAGAAAATTTTGGAAAATTGAAGCCACTGTAAGGTTTCTGGCCAACATAATATTAAAAACTTGGGTGAAAGATAAGTAAATATAGAAGCGTTAAATGGCATGCATGCAAATCCTCTTTAATTTCATTTCACTTCTTTTTCTTGAATTTCAAAAAAGCACTTCAGAAAATTTGGAAAGATAATAGGATAGCCATTCAAAAAAAATCATTGAAGCAACAGTTAGCCTCATAGATGCAGTCGTAGGCATGGACGAAGCTCCTCCATTGCTATTGCATGAAAAGAGTGCATATTTATGTAGCAACACAGAAAGGACCCAAAGAGTTGTAAAAAAAAAAGTTCAAAATTGTGGGCAAACTGCGGTTCAGATTTTCCTTAATTCCATCAAAAAACAGTGAAAAGTAGATACATCCACATCTTCTCTAAAAATGAAATTGGATGCAGCGATTACCTCTGAAAGCATAACGTCATCGATCCAAGCAGATACATCCATGTTGATTTTATCATCATAGCTAGGAGTGGAAGCTGGCCGACCAAGAGCAAGACCAGGCACGGCTCAAGTTAGGATCTTTACAAACTAACGTTGTTCGTGTTCGGCTCGCTAACATATCGAGCACAAAAAACATGTTCGTGTCTGGATCGTTTCCTTAGCGAGCCGAACGAGCTATTCACGAACAAAGAGCCCTTCTACATCCCCAGTCATGCATCCATAGGATGTTAAGGGTAAGAGTGAGATTTAAATCTTATTATTTATATTAAATATTCATTTTTTTAATTAATAATTTTAATTGATTCTAAATCTTTTTAGCTCTGTAGTCAATTATTTTTTTTTAAATAATACTCATGAATTATATATATATATATATATATATATATATATATATATATATATATTATTGAATTTTTTCAAGCCAAAATTAGCCGACTCAAACGAACAAATCTGCATCGTGTTCAGCTAATTTGTACATCGAGCACAAAAAAATTGCTTTTGCTTGACTTGTGTATTATCTCAAATTTGTCTAATGAGCAGACTTACCAAGTGAAAGAAACTGCTCATTCTGGAAGCAAAACCACCCACCAATGCTCTACCACAATTGCATGGACTGCAAAGATTACTTGCATGTGGCTTAAGCTCAATTCGACTCGTTTACACCACTAGGTTGCATTAGAATACTGGCAACCAAAAACAATGAAAAAATTGGAGAAAATAAATATTACAACTTCCGATAAACATAAAAATCTATCCATATCAAAACCCGATTGACCACTTCAAGATATATAAAAGTTTAAAGGAACTGAGAGTCATAGGCTCAGATTCGCGTTAGCTCATCAAAAAGCATATACATATGCTTGTTCTCTACAAATGACGCATGGATGCCGCAGTTACCTACTTAAGCATAGGTCATCCAGGCAGGTCCATTGCCAAGTTATGAGAAAAGCAGATATGACCACCATTGTCCATTTGGGACAGCTTATTTGGTGCGTTAGTGTTTTGAAAACTTCCCTGACTTGTTTGGTTAAACCACGTTTTAGCAGCTAATGAGTTTTCAAAACGCTGAAAACAGCATTTACACACCACACCTACCTAGATGCGGTGGGAGCTTTCTTTCCTCGGTCTAGCATTTCATCTAGCATTTCATAACAAATAAAAATTTGTAATAGCAACAGCACCTAACTTATCAGCAGATTATTTTTAATCAACTTATAAGCCGATTATTCAATAAGCCGCAGCTGCCCCAAACAGACCCTTAATCATCATCGCCTATTCAAAGAGGACAAGAGAGAGAGAGAGAGAGAGAGAGAGAGAGAGAGAGAGAGAGATTCATGTAATTCAAATAGAAAAAAATGAATAATTCATCACTACTCTAGATGAAGCAAGTGGAGACTCATTTTTTTTTTAGCCATCTAGAATTTTATCGGCTTGCATTAGAAATTCCAATAGTTTTTTTGTTTTTTTTTTGGTAGGAAATGCATTGAGCTTAGCATAACTATTTTCAAACTCCAGAATAGACATTGAAACATCTTAAGATTCAGTCGTATGTAACTGCATACCAGCAGATGATACAACAACAACAAGAAGCCTTTATCCCACTAAATGGGCTCGGCTACACTAATCCTTTTTCTCCATTGTGTCCATTGAGTGTCATATTTTCATTTAATTCTAGTAGATTAAGATATTATTTAATACAATAAATCCAAATCTTTTTAGGTCTACCACTATCTTTCTTAACATATGTCAAACCTAAAACAACCTACTCTCCAAACCGGATCACAAATGGTCGACGTTTAACGTGACCAAACTATATAAGAAGACTCTCACATGTTGTTTGCCGTTGGAGCTACACCAACCCTATCACGAATACATTCATTTTCAGCAACTTTATTCTATGCTTATCTTTTAAAGGCCAACATTTTTCTCCATAGAGCAATACCAGCAGATGATAAAAAGGGAAAATTTTGGGTGTGAATATCTCACTGAAATTTGGTGAAAACTGTTTTGAGATGTGTGCAACATAATATTTAAAGGGCATTTACATACATACCACACAATTCTCGGGTATTTACGTAACCAAAAACTAAACTAAGATATTTACATACAGAACACGCATAACTTTAATACATAAAAAAATGCTACAATTACTAACGTTTTCAACAAACCAATCAATGCATATGTTCATAACAACAAAGAGCTAGATATGTAAATAATTTAGAAAAATCACAATAAAATTTAACATCATATGCCGCTTAATATCAATAGTCAGCCAAATATTCCCAAGATATGTTCTTTTATAATACATGCCTACATACATGCCCCACAATTTTTAGGTATTTACTAATATCTAAACTTTGATTTAACACAACACTTCAGAGAAACAATCACACCATAAAATATGCAAGAAAAGGTGTATTACACTTAAAAAAGCACAGTAGCATATTAATTAATTGTTAATTACTAATCAATTAAATTAATAAAAACTAACTTGAATAAAATGAAATTAAAACCACAAACCTATCCTCCCCATCCCCGCTCTCGCCCAAAACCCTCGCCCATCCCTCCCCCATCCCTCCGGATTTTACCCAAAACCATCACTATTGTGACAAAAGCCAAGCAGTACAACTGAGATTGTAGCTAGCAGGGACCGCAACAATGGGATCGTAGAGTACAAAGACACCCGAAACTCCCATCTATCTCTTCCATAGCCTAGCAAAGTTGCTGAGTAAAAAATGGCACAAGAGCTTGTTGCACCGGTATTTTTTTATTTCCTCAGAACTACAGAATTTAATATATTCAAAATTTAGACCAAAACCGAAGAAAAACGGAGTGTAAGATAAATCCTTAATAAATCCAGCCCTTTGGAGAATTGACTACTATTGTAGGGTGCAGAATTACTTACATTATACAGAGCAAGGCAAGGGAAAACCTGCTTGAGATAAGGTGCGCACAGAAAGGACGATTTGAAGGGTATAGCTTTGTCACTGCTCCATAATTAGATCAACTGCTCATGTGCATTTCATCATTACCGTGCAGGCGCACTTGGGGCTGTCAAAAAAGCTCTTTGTTCTCTATCAGTTTGTGTACGGTTCGTCAAGGAGTTCGTGTTAGATTCGTTCGATAAGTAAACGAGATGAACACGAACAAATTTTTTCGTTCGGTTAGTTAAACGAATCAAACACGAACAGTGATGCGTTTGTTCGTGTTCGAATAGTTATTGTTCGAAATATAAAAAATTAAAATAAGTATAATAAAAAATTATGATATTTTAAAAAAATAATTTTTATAAATTATAATATATAATAAATTAATAATAATAACATTAAGATACTATATTAATAATATACTAATATAGATATTATATATTTATAAAATATAAGTTATAGAATTAATATAATATATTATTTATATATATTAATATTAGGACTGTCAAATTAGATTGTCGTTGCAAACAGCTCGTGTTCGAATGTGTTCACGAACAGTAACTTCCAGAACAATTTCGAAAACAAGCTTATTTAACCTAAACGAACACAAACTTTGTTCGTTTGTGTTCGATTTGTTTACACCCCTAGACGCACTGGTTTTGAGAGTAGGAAGTGTTCGAGCTGCACTGGAACTCAACTCCTGATCAAGCAATAGATTTAAATCTTCCCGCCTTCCATGAATGGAGCAGGATGATGCTTTTTATAAATTTCGAGTGTTATCCTCCATAAATATTGCAAGAATCCGGATCACACTATCAAAATCTGATTGATTCTCTTGATCAGATAATGTTTTGTGAACATTTGAATGTCTTGATGATGCCCAAATTGTCAGCCCCCCAATTGAACAACTAAAAATCTTCCAAAATTAATTTAATGGCTTGATCCCAACTTGATTTGACTCAGATTTAATCAATTTTTGTGACATTGAATCACTCTCGTCAAGCCAATCATTTTAAATGTAAGTTTATTGAAATCAGAGTTATTGATGATTAACGATTTATAATTTCAGTTTGGACATATCTTGCTTTAAAAAAGCCTTGAGAATCAAGCCAAATGCCTCAAAATTTGTGCCAAGTGATAAATTAATAAAAGCTATAATTCACCAAAATAGGCCAACACCTAAGACAAGTTTATTCAGAAATATGATAAAATTTACATACACTACACTAAAAGCTAAACCATTTCCATTTTGCTCACACAACATATCAGTTGTTTTTTTGAGAACTTAAAATTGCAACCATTATACATCCAAGTTATGATGCGTCTTAAGACTACTCAACCCATTAAATGGCAGCCCTAAAGAACATCAAGCACCAACAAAAATAAATAAATAAATGAATATGATTGGTCTATTCTTCGAAAAGCTGAACTGTTTTGAACAGAGGAGAGGAGGCTGAAACGGCCCCTCCTATGCTATTTTTATCAGGAGGGAAATTTCCCCCCTTTCTATTTTCGCTTCCTGCCTATCTATCCCTATTGTATACGTGTGCTTGCTGTCTAGATTTTCAGTTTATATTATTTCTGATTTCATGTGGGGTACAGCTGCTAAAGTCCAATTTTTCGCTTGAGGGCTGTATCCAACGATTAGGTTGTCGCTCCACAGTCGTCCATTCTAGGCTACCTCCTTGGATTAGGCCGGGCCGCGCGTATTAATCCATTTCGTCGCTGTTTTTCTTGGGTGGGGCCGGTGAATCGACGTGGCAAGACGGGGCCGGCGAATCCACGTGGCGAGCTGTTATTGGACTCCGCACGTAGAAATAAGTGTAGAGTCCGGATGTAACAATTCGCCGCCTCTTTGCCGCCAATCACTCTTTCCCATAACTTCCCGCCTGCAGCCGTCCATTCCAGGCTGCCTCCTTACCGCCCGTATACAACTTGGCTCCAATCCCAACCACGTTTCCGTCCTGACTTCTATCTTGCCAACCTGCTCCTTCCTAGCCCCTCTGTCTTTAGCAACCTGTCAACCAGCTACTCTTCCCGCTTCCTCACCCTCCCGTGAACCCCGCACCAACTCTTCCTTCCCCTCTCGGGAACCAGGCTTGTTCCCTTCCTAAGCCTCCCCAACCTGCCCACAATCACTATATCAACCATTCCACAGTTTCCGCACTGCTGCCCAGCCGTTGTCCACCACCCTAGAGTCTCCTGGTCAAGAGTTTGTGTTTGTATCCCTAGTAAAGTTCAGCAATAATATTATCATTTCTTTTGTGGTTTGGGCTTCTTCTCCTCCAGTATCAAATTATTAAAAAGAAGAAATGTAAATAAGAAAACTCGGGTTATCAGTTCCATTGCAGCAGATTATTGTTAGAAGTTGGGAGGAATACCCTTTAAAGCAATTCCTTCAATGGAGCACTTTTCATCAGAGAGATTTATAGAGACCTAAGCAAAAGTTGAAAAGATCAAGAAAAACTGGGAGCTAGAAACTCTCCACAATTTCCTTCATCCGCTAACAAAAAATAATTGTAGAACCGTTGAGGAACTTTAAACACTGCTCCAGTTATTGCATTTTCTTTCCTTGTTATAACAAGACATCAGTTTTTTTTTACAACGAACATATTATAACACATCATTGTCAAACGTTCAATTTCACCACTGATAATTCTAAAGCAGCAACAAAGAAATGAAAGTAGCTCTATGTGCGGAGTCCTGATGTAATATTTTTTCAACAAGTAGACCAACTTCATAGTAAGCCATTAAAAATGCTGCCACAAAATAATCCATAAACTAAAGAGTTATCTGGGCAGAGTGAAACACCGCTTATTCACTAAAACATACTATCTATGCTCAGTCAATCATTATCACAATCATTCAAATTTTAAGGCACCAAATAGTTGTATAAAGTTATAGAAAAGTGGAAACAAAATGGGGAATCAAAGGCTCGTATTGCCGTTCATACATTTAGGGTCCGTTTGGGGCAGCTTACTGGGTGTGGTAGCATTTTAAAAACGCACCTGGTCTGTTTGGGTAAACTGCATTTTGGCAGCTTATGCACTTTCAAAAAGCAGAAAACAGTTTTTTCACACCTAGCTTATGCGTTTTTCAAAACAGCTTTCTGGCTACGGTCTGACTTTTCCAAAACACCTAACTTATCAGCGGATTATTTTTAATCAGCTTATTCAATAAGCTGCAGCTGCCCCCAAAACAAACCCTTAGACCACATATTTTCAATTAACAGCACAGACGCAACGGTTAAGCTTAGAGGCAAACAATTATCCAAGCTGCACCAAGAACATTTATAAAAAAAGCAGAGAACCATGAAGCGCCATGATGAAGGAGAAGATCACCATCAATGATCATGAAATTCATAAACTTCGTAAAAAAATTGACCACTATACAATAATTTTTTTGTAAAAAACTTAATACCATTCCTTAAACTCTTGAAAATCACAAAGAAAATTTCAATCAAGAGAAAGTGTGAAAACTGCCATAAAAAGAAATTTAAACTAAGGAATTTGATCAGAAGCATTACTCTAAACTAACCCTTAAACTCATTAGTTTTCTTTGGAGGGTGAAGCTGTGGTATCAATATGAAGAATATATCACATCTGAATGATAAAAAGAAACAAAAACAGACATCAACTTCTCCTAAACAGCAAGAAACTCTAGGCTCTATAAGTGCGAGGTACATTGCTCGAATATATAGAGAAGTAACCAAGGAATTGGACAATCAAAAGCTCAGATTCATCTAAATTTCGTCCAATAGAATATCCAATAACCGATTCACTACATCAGAGAGGTGGATCATCGAAAGACCACAAAATGATGTCCTTTGATGGTGGATTTCACACTGTCATGATGTGATCTGTGCATGCGTCTATATAAATAAATAAATATATATATATATATATATATATATATATATAGAGAGAGAGAGAGAGAGAGAGAGGGAGAGGAAGATTTACTTGCATACTCGATTCATATGTATTTCATAGCTAACACAAACTTCAATTTAGTCAAACAGAATATATCCAATAAGGAAGCAGCGGCTACCTAAACATGTGTACAGTCAAAGCTGCTATAACTCCACTGCCTGAGAAGTGTCGCACTCACTCTGAAAGACCCGAAACGATTGCCTTTGGTGTATTTTATCGTCATGAAGAACTTTTTCATACGGAGTGCAGACATAGCTCAGCATGCAGACTCCAGTGATATCAATATGGGACATTTACAAAGATACCACACAATTCTTATGTATTTACATATACAATACAAAATATTGTAATTTACATGCACACGCCACTTAAACCTTCCACATCAAATCAAAATACCAGATTTCACCATGGCTTATATATATGGGACATTACATACATACCACACAGATTTACATATCTAACATCTAAACAATCAAATTTACAAGCATAACACTTAAATCTTTAACATAGAATAAAAAATGACACAATCACTTCTATTTAAAAGTGAAATACACATTTTCATACATAAATTTTGACACGAATGAGTTATAGGTGTAAATATCAAACTTTTTGTGTTAGGTTTACATACATATCACTCAATTCTGTTTAATTGCATATATTAACACCTAAACTACATTTTTATTTACACCTTACCTAAGCATGAAAAAGTGTATTTCATTTCTTTTTAAATTAAAATGGTGGAATTTTTTTATGTGATGTGACACGTTTGGGTGTTATGAATAAATGCTGGGCCCAATTATCCCGATTAGAGATATGGCATTGTGGCATGCAAGGCCTACAAAACTCCCATCTTTCCCGTCCTTGAGCTCCCTCAGCCTCTCATTTTTGCAGTTTGGGAGGATTTGAGCAAAAACCTGTCACCAAACAGTCCAATTTCTCACTTCCCTTGGATCAGAAAAAGTATTTACAGGAGATAGAAGAGAAAACAAAGACCATCATTCAAAAACACAACGGTAATGCAATTGTTATAATAACTAAACACAATAAATCTAAGCAAACATAAAAATGGGTTGAAATTAGGGCTGTCAAAAAAGCTCGTTGTTCGCGCAAATAGATCGTGTTCGGTTCGCCAAGAAGTTCATGTTCGATTCGTTCGATAAGCAAACAAGACGAACACGAACAATTCTTTTCGTTTGGTTTACTCTAAACTAACCCTTAAACTCATTAGTTTTCTTTGGAGGGTGAAGCTTGGCATCAATATGAAGAATATATCACATCTGAATGACAAAAAGAAACAAAAACAGACATCAACTTCCCCTAAACAGCAAGAAACTTTAGGCACTATAAGTGCACGGTACGTTGCTCGAATATATAGATAAGTAACGAAGGAATTGGACAATAAAAAGCTCAGATTCATCTAAATTTCGTCCAACAGAATATCCAAGAACCGATTCACTACATCAGAGAGGTGGATCATCGAAAGACCACAAAATGATGGCCTTTGATGGTGGATTTCATACCGTCATGATGTGATCTGTGCATGTGTCTATATATATATATATATATATATATATATAGATAGAGAGAGAGAGAGAGAGAGAGAGAGACAGAGAGGGAGAAGAAGATTTACATGCATACCACTCGATTCATATGTATTTCATAGCTAACACAAACTTCAATTTAGCTGCTATAACCCCACTGCCTGAGAAGTGTCGAACTCTGAAAGACCCAAAACGATTATTTTATCGTCATGAAGAACTTTTTCATACGAAGTGCGGACATAGCTCTACATGCAGACTCCAGTGATATCCATGGGACATAAATATGGGACATTTACAAAGATACCACACAATTCTTATGTATTAACATATATAATACAAAATATTATCATTTACATGCACACGCCACTTAAACCTTCCACATCAAATCAAAATACCAGATTTCACCATCATGGCTTATATATATGGGACATTACATACATACCACACATATTTACACATCTAACATCTAAACAATCAAATTTACAAGCATAACACTTAAATCTTTAACATCAAATCAAAAATGACACAACCACTTCCATTTAAAAGTGAAATACACATTTTCATACATAAATTTTTGACACAAATGAGTTACAGGTGTAAATATCAAACATTTTTAGTGTAAGGTTTACATACATATCACTCAATTCTTATTTATTTGCATATATTAACACCTAAACTACATTTTTTATTTACACCTTACCTAAGCATGAAAAAGTGTATTTCATTTCTTTTTAAATTAAAATGGTGGAATTTTTTTATGTGATGTGACACGTTTGGGTGTTATGAATAAATGCTGTGAAAGTAAACGGTGTTTAGCACCTAAACTCGCCCAATTATCCCGAGTAGAGCTAGCTCGGAAAAGCAACAATGGCATTGTGGCATGCAAGGCCTACAAAACTCCCATCTTTCCCGTCCTTAAGCTCCCTCAGCCTCTCTCATTTTTGCAGTTTGGGAGGATTTGAGCAAAAACCTGTCACCAAACAGCCCAAATTCTCAATTCCCTTGGATCAGAAAAAGTATTTACAATAGATAGAAGAGAAAAACACATGCCATCATTCAAAAACATCATGGTAATGCAATTGCTATAATAACTAAACACAATAAACCTAACCAAACATCAAAAATGGTTAAAATACAATGATTAGCCTCTGTTCCCATCCCAAAGAACATCCACCCATCTCAGTCAAAATGCCACTGAAGCAGTAGTTGCTTGAAGATGCACGGGCCATCCTACCTGCTCCATTTCATTACAAAATCATTGCGAAGAAGCATTAATATATCCAAAGCACCATAAAATAGCATGGGTCAAAAAAAATAGAATAAGAGCAAGCAGCTTCACCTTCGAAATTATGTTAAAGTAGAAAGAGAAAGGGGATTGATAGGCACAGATTCATCATTAGTTCCATCAAATAACTAATATACCCACATGTTCTCTGCCAACAGCACATGAACGCGGTGATACCTACATAAGCATAGTCCGTCCATGCTGCACAACTGTCTTGGTATGAGAACACTGTTGCATAGCACTCCGAAACATTGACATTTACAAACTAGCACCTTTCTTCAATCATTTCTCACAATCTCACTCAAATATCAAAGTAAAAGATAAAAACCATATTTTTCAATTTACATATATAACACTAAAAACTATTCAATGTCCGTTTCTTACTCCAACAGCACATCATATCTTTTTTTTCTAATAACTTGAATTCACAACCATATCGCATTTATGGAATGGTGCATCTTATGATTGCTCAACCAAGTAGATAGCAGCCTAAAGAACATCAAAATGGTAGAAAATAAACGACATTTTATTCTTGACATCGACAAAACAGCAGTTGCACGCAAGATACACGCGCCTTTCAAGCTGCTTCGGGCCAATGCAACATAACATCAAAGAAGCAATAAAATCTGAAAACTGCCAGCAAAAGCAATCCCACACTCTAACAGTGGCCGAATTTTCCTGTCCGTCGTCCGAACGGTTCTCTACTAGTGTGGGGGAAGAACCCCTTTCGTGATGAATTGCCTTTTGCACAGTAATGGTTGTTACAGTTGCAAGTAGGATTTAATGCAGGTAGGATTTAATAAAGAAAATTTTGACTTTATTTGCCATTCATTTTGGGCATTAAAAAAAACATTATTTTGGAATCTCTATTTGACTTGAAAAAGGAAACATACCGTTTTATGCATAGGTAAAATAGCATATATTCAAAAATTAAACTTTAGATGTTAGGATTGTAAAAACATATGAATTGACTGATTTGTATGTAAATCTTCCAATCTTTTTAATTTCTCCAATGCCAAGTTAGTATAAGAACCGAAACCCTCAAATTTCACCCCCAAATTCTAGTCCCTGAAATTCCCAAAACCCTTGACAAAAAAGAAGCCAACAAATTGCAAGGGGAGCTTGCAGGGAAATCTTGAGGATCAGCAGCGAGTGAAGGAGAATTGTTGGTCATAATTGAAAACTTAAGTTACATTCCATTTGGTCGGCTAAAAGTTCAGACCAAAGGAAATGAACATGATGGCGTTCCACAAGCAATGTAATCATTATTGTACTAACTTGAATTAATATTATTTTCTCTCTTGAATTAATATTATTTTCTCTCTTTCAAAATAAACAAGCTAGCTGGAGAGCCAGCTAGAACAAGATAATTAATAAACCTCAAGCATAGCCGAGGTGGCTTGAGCTCAACTCGTTTACAACCCTAATCTTCAATGACACATTTCTTCATCAATGCTAAATAATATATACATACAAATACACAAGAAAATCAGCGGGTTGGATGCAGGTCGGCTTTGGGGTCGATTTTCTAACATGTTCAATATTTGAGTCAGGTTCAAGCAAACAATTTTGTGTCAGGACATTTTATGTTCAAATCAGAACTTAGCTCGTAAATCCGATTTGACGCCACTGAAGAGATTCATGAAATTCATATAGACAAAACTTTTGAGTAATTTATCACCATTCATGGCAATGCAAAACATAAACTCATTTTGCTCAGTGCAGCATTACACATCTGGATAGAAATCCAAGCATTTCAAGATTCAATGATATGTCACTGCATACAAGTACAAGATAAATGAAAAAGAAAGCGGTTAGGTTGTTTCATTGAAAAATTGATGAAATAAATCAGTTTTTTTTTTTTTTTTTTTTTTTTTTGAAATGAGTGCAACATAAATTTTAACTAATCAATCGCAATACAGATTTAACTTTGAAAGCCTCATAATACCTTTAATTTAGGTTTTGGACATGTAAATACATAGAATTTGTCCAGTAGCGTATGATATCTTAAACATTTATAATAAAGATCAAAGTTTTGATAAAAGAGAAAAAAATGTCTTAAGAATTCAATCGCATGTATGTAGATCACCCCCCACGTCTTTTTATTTTTTTTAGAAGATCGATTACACAGTCCAACATTTCTTTTCTGCTAAAAATTGATTCTCACCATTAAATTCTGCTAAAAATTGATTCTCATAATTAAAATTCAATAAAGGAATTGATATGACAAAAAGGTGCTGATATGACTTATAATCAAGTCATTAAAGATATGTATACTAGAATTGTTACTTGTATTCGACCAGAAAGAGGATTGACCGAATACTTTCCTAATTACGTTGGATTGCATCAGGGATCAGCTTTAAGCCCATATCTTTCTGCTTTGGTTATTGATGGTTACTGAACACATAAGGGACGATGTACCTTGGTGCATGTTTCTTGCTAATGATATCCTTCCCATGGAGAGAAAAAGCTCAGGAAAAACTTGAATTATGGATGTCTCCATTTGAGTCAAAAGGTCTTCGTTCGAGTATAACTAAAACTGAATACATGAAATGTAATTTAGTAGTAGTAGTAGCTCCAGTGACATAAATGTAACTATGGGTGATTAAAATATTAAAAGGTGTGAACACTATAGATATCTCGGGTCCATTATTCAAGTAAGGATGATATTGATGGCAATGTTAGCCAATTGTGTGATAGAAAAGTATCGCTTAAACTGAAAGGACAATTTTATAAGATAGTGGTGAGACCCGCAATGCTCTATGGGGCTGAATGTTGGCCTTTAAAAGAGAAGCGTAAAACTAAGTTAAGTGTTGCTAGGATGAGCATGTTTAGGTGGATGAGAATGAATAGATGGGAATCTACTAGCTTTAATGGCTCATATGGTTGCTTTAAAAATATAGAAAAGTGGGAAGAAAGTTGAGAATCAGAAGCTCATATTCGTCTTTGTTCATTAAAAACATATACACCAATAAGTTCTTTGTGAGGGATTCATGGAAGCAACGGTTAAGCTCAAAACCAAGAGCCTTCAAAGCTGCTTGCAAATGCATAAGAATTGGGTGGTATGTATTTAAATCCACGCCCTAATTTGATTTCACATCCTCTTCTTGAATTTGAATAGACGTTTTCATAAAAAAGGATAAATTCAAAGCATCAATCAAAATAGCATGGAAGGGCAATTACCATGGTAAATGCTCAATACAGCAATTACAGACATCAATCCACTTTACCGCTACATCTAGTTGCTTGAAGATATAGAAAAGTAAAAAAGAAAACGGTTACTCTTGGCTCAAATTCACCTTAGTTCCATCAATAGGCAGATACACTCACATGTTCTCTACTAATGGCGCTAGGATACAGCGGTTACCTGTAGAAGCATAGGTCATCCAAGCTGCACCATCAGCACATGAGAAGTGAAGAGATCCGTGAAGCTCCATGAATGGGGATAAGATCACAATCCATGTTGAATTTAATTATCATCACAGAATATAAAATAAGGGAAGAAAGAAGAGAGAAATTTGGTTTTGCACGCCTCATAATAGCTCAAATTAGATAAATAAGCCATTGTTTATTATTTTAAAATACATATCCAAAATATTGTTTTGGGCCAACCGGCAATTAAAATTTAGGTGTCGGATATTTAACTACTCAAAATTTGTGTGGAATGTATGTGAAGGGCGGATAAAAGAAACAAAGATAAATTTCAACTTTCACAAAGTTACAATAAATTATATATTTTCAATAGCTCATATGGTTGCTAAAATATATAGAAAACTGTGGAAAGAAATGGGGAATCAAAAGCTTAGAATCACTATTGTTATATCCAAAAGCATGTACAACAACCAGTGACTCATGGAAGCAACAGTTATCCTTATAGGGACAAACCTTCCAAGCACCTGTCGCCGTTGCATGTGCATATCTCTGAAGCAATACAGATAGATAGATGGCGAGAGAAAGCGAATGAGAGAGAGAGAGAGAGAGATGGGAGTTTCAGAGGTTCTTGTACACCTCAATCCCGTTGTTGCCTTCCAAACTAGCTCCAATCGTTGTTGTATCGTGAGAGTTCGATCACGAAGTCAATGGTTTTGGTCAAAATTGAGAGAGCGGGGAAAGATTTCGTAGAGGCTTGCGGGCACATGAGGGTAAGGGGAACATAGTAATGTGGCTTTATTTAATTTTATTTAAATTAATTTTCATTAATTTAATTGATGAATGGAAATAGTCAAACTTGACAGTCAATCAAAACTTGACAGATATGAATGGAAATCTTTAGTGCCAACATAAAAATCAAACTCTAGGCGTTCGAAATATAAATACATAAGAAATATGTGAGGTATATACATGCAAATCGACAGTCAATCAAAACCCTTCCTCAGCTAGCACATTCTAACAATGTAAAAAGCTCAATCTCACCGCTGAAATTTTATGAAAAACAGCCAAAAATAATACAAACAAACACAATTGTGCCAACTTTTAAAAAATCCATTCAAAAGGCTGCCACAAAATAACCCATAAACTTTTTTTTCCTTTGGACTAGAGCAGCTCTCAAGTATTAATACATACCATCTGAGTTCATGTGTGTGTTACCTTTGGTCATTTTATGAGGAGTTCAGAATCAGTTGTGCGAGCTGATCATGAACAATTGTACCTCGGATTGGGCTCCATAAGTTTCTTTGTTCCGTTGTACTTCCTTTTGGTTGGCTCAAAGTTTCAACCAAAGAAATGTTGCTTGATGTTTCTATTTTTATACTATCCCGATATAATGTCCCTAAGGGCCTATTTGGGGCAGCTGCAACTTATTAATAAACTGATGATAAACTGCTAAAAAAAAATCTTTTGTTCAGAAAACTGCGGTGGCCATAACAATTAAAAAAAAAAACAGACCACAGCGAGAAACTATCACAGTACCTAGCGGAGAACGCGAGAAAACGCTGATTTCAGTTGTTTGAAAACGTAACTCTTTTAAAAAACTGTCAAAACGCAGTTTGCCCAAATGGGTTTGGCTGTGTTTTCCATAGACACCGCACCAAATAAGCTACCCCAAAATGTCCAAGCCAAACTCATTGAATTTCCTCTAGATTTATGCAGACATTTTTTATGTACAATTATGTATCCAAATTTCCATATTTTTATTTGGCTAATATCCAGCAGAACAATTTTTAAACTAAAACGCCCTGAAATTAGAAACAATCGCATGAGTAATAATGTTTTTGGGGCATAGTGTCACGGACATTTAGTCCCACATCGGCTAGGTGTAGGGCCGAAAAGCAGTACATAAAGATCCTGGGCTGCCCACCTCCTGAAGAGCTCTTTTGGGAGCGTGACAAGTGAGTATCGAGCGGCAGTCTGCCTCGCCGGTGTGGGACTCTCCACGGTGTAGGGCCTCGGTGGGCCGATCCGTGAAGAGAGCGTCACGTGATTGGGTGGAGGAGAATGTCGGTGACATTTAGTCCCACATCGGCTAGAGCTTAGGGCCGAAAAGCGAGTATATAAGTCCTGGCCGCCCACCTCTCTTAAGCAGCTCTTTCGGAGCGCGATGAGTGGTATCGAGCGGCGATCGCTCGCCGGGCTGTGGGGATTCTCCACGGTGTAGGGCCCTCGGTGGAGCCGATCCGTGACGAGGCGTCACGTGATTGGGTGGAGGAGAATGTCACGGACATTTAGTCCCACATCGGCTAGGTGTAGGGCCGAAAAGCAGTACATAAAGATCCTGGGCTGCCCACCTCCTGAAGAGCTCTTTTGGGAGCGTGACAATAGGCTTAAAATGACAAAGTGCTATGTATGTAACTATGAAAGTTTAAGCGAGACACGTAATTGCTAACCGTGTCCAAGATATGTAAATTTCCCATTTTTTATGCATTGCGAAGGTGACATATGTAAAAAATTGAAGTTTAGGAGCTAGATATGTAAATACATAGGAATTGGAGGCATGTCTGTAAATCTTCCATTCTCTTAAAGTTAGAATACGCAGCGAAACCCTCGTATTTCTCTCCCATACGATACCAAAAGTTAGAATACGAAGGGAAACCGTCATAAAGCTCTCCCAGATTCTGCTCCCCGAAATTCTAGAACCCGTCGACAAAAAAGAATAGAAAAGTCGAGACTGGATCGTGCAGGGCTGCAACGAGCTCAGCGGCTTGCGAAGGAAGAGAGTTAAAGGTGAGACGAGGGAAAAACTGGATTTATAATCCTGCTTCAATAATGCGCAATATTTGCTCCCGATCATCCCTGAAATCCGTTTTCCCCTTGGATTAATAATATTTCAATCAGGAAATACAGGATTTACTAAATCCTATTTTAACTTAAATCCTCCTTACAGCCAAATACCCGTTGAGAAAACAGCGATTCAAGTCAAAACGCTGCAAAAGCGGGATTTATGCGTAATGATTTAACGGGAAAAAAAACTGTTCGGCAATATTGGAGAAAGCTCACTTTAATCCTGCTCAAAACATTCTGCAAAACAGCTTCTTAAATATTGCCTTAAAGCACGCAACAAGCATCCCCTTGAGAAAAGATGGGTAAGAAAATTGGAAGCCGGAGGACTCAGATTAACCTTACTCCATCAACAAGCAGATCCACCCGCTATCTCTACACCGGCAACGCACAGAGACAGCGGTTTCCCGTGTATGAACGGGCCATCCAAGCTGCTCCGGCGCCAAAGCAAGAGAAGCATTGCGATCTCTGAACTACCTCGGAACCATTCCTAAAGCGGATAAAGATCGTCTTTCGTGATGGATTTCATCGTCATCATCATTGCCCAATCCGAGAGAAACGAGGAATAATTAGGTCAAAGTAATCATCGGCCATGGAGGAGGCTGCCATTGGAGCATCCTCTATATGCCTCATACTTAAACTAATGAGTTAGGGTTTTCGTCGGACGGCAATGTCAATTTATAGGGACATTTTCTTTTCGCTTATCAGTCGTCAGATCTTATCCGACGGCTGAGAAAAGAAGAAGAAAGCCTTTTCAGAATTCTACTCCCAATAAATTGAGTAACTCCTTTCGGTGAGAAAAAATTTGCGTCCGGAGACCTGGATTGTTCTGATTTGTGAGTGTACTCTACGTACCTCCGGTGTAATTCTTCATGTGTATGAGTTACCCGCAAGTTATAGAGGAGTTACATGAGGGATATCTCTACTATCCGAACGTAGCGTTGCGTCCGGAGACGCAAATTTTTTCCCATTTCGGTGATGGCCTCATGGGGTTTTGGAGAAGCCATCAATGCCACTAAACTCAATATTAATTTAATATATATATATATATATATATATATATATATATATATATATATATATATATATATATATATATATATATTTGGATTGATGAGGAGTCATTTGAAACTCTAATTTGAGTAAACTTATAGCCAAACTAATTAGTTTGACGAGCATGACTCATCAGTATCGAAATCAATTCAATCTGAGTCAAATCGTTAAACTAATTTTTAAAGCTTTTATATAATTCAAATTTCAAGTGTTTATAATCAAATCCAGTGTATCGGTAAGAAGATCAAACAAGTCTAATAGCACTCAATTCTAACATCATTAAGTCAGGTAAATGTTCATTGAACATTATAAAATTAAGGGAATCTTCGTCGGGCATCTGATTAAGGTGCTCTGAATCCCTTCCTCATCTACAATTTATACTATAAATAGAGTTATGCGCGTGCGCCCTCCCTCCCTCTCCCACCCCAAAAAAGGTATTGTATCATGAACCAGAAGACCATAGTTTATTAAAGAATGAGTTGAAGTTTGATATGTAGTAACAATGATCTGATGAACACTTTTAGCCTCTACAACCATTGATTACCATCGAGCATTGCTCGTTGTCCTCCGTCGACCTGCATCGGACGACCGTTGCTTGACATTTGCCAACGAGGCAACGACCACCATTGGTTACTTTCTGCTCCTTATGATGTGAATCCACGAGGCAACCTGTTGACCTCATTTTGAGGTCATTCTTTTCTCCTTCTAGCCTAGGATCTAGCCTTAGGATCTTCCTATTTTGGACTATCTTAGAGGACAAGACTGGGACCCACTATGTTTAGAAATTCGACCCATTTCCTCGCTCCTCGAAGTTTCATATGGACGGCTCTAAATCCTCGACATTTAGTTAAGTCGATTAAAAGCCGACGTATTGAAACTCTTGTCGAGTTTCTATAAGGATTTGAAAGCCACAGGTGGACCCCACTGTGTGCGACGTTTGACTTTCTGCCACGAGCAATATGTTTGACTATGGTTCTCGCTTAGGCGAAGACCGGCCATTAATTTGCTCGATAAGTGGCTCTGGTCGGGTCAAAATAAATTCATTTTGCGATGTGACGCAAATTTAATTTAAATTGATACGACCGTTGGCGAACTTGTCCGAACGGCCCCGGATGACGAAACGGACTGCGCCATTGCGTCCGGAACGTCGATTTTAGCCGGGAAGGACATATAATTCGATAGGGTTTCGAGTCGGCTCGAATTGCGCCGGAATCGACGGATTTAAATAAAATAATAATAATAATAATAATAATAAATGTTTTTTTATATATATATACGATAAACTATATTAATTCCCTTACCCTAATCCTACGGTTCACGGGCGCGGGCACTGTTCATTCTTTTCTCCCTTCTCTCGCGCTAACTCTTCCTTCCCGTGCCCTAACCGGTCCCTATAGTTCCCTTCTTCGGTGACGACCGATTTCGAGAAGTTTCCAGCGGCTTCCGGTCGCCTCTCCCTTCTCCGACCACAACCGACATTCTTGTCGGTGATAACCGTCGGTCACATTCTTGTAACAAACTCTCCCGCCCGAACGAGTCAGGTAACCTTCCTTGTGGCTTGTTTTGGTCGGTTCTCCCGCTAGTGGTAGATTTCTCGTCACCGTCGGTCTTCACCGACATTCTGCTCCGGCAGTGAGTCTTCTATCCTTGTTGCCTATAAATATCTCTCTTCGTGAGAGAGTAGGGTTGGCTGAGATCCTCTTTTCTCAAGTTTGATTTCTCTAAGTGATATTTCTTTCAAGAAGATTTCTGAGATTTTTCTCAAGAGGAATTCGGGGCTGGTGCTTTCTTCTTACGATCTGAGAAATTTTGTTGTTATAGCTTATGAAAGTAAGTCTTTCTCCCATTTCCCCCTTCTTTAGCCGCCAAATATGAAGTTTACTTTCATTTTGAAAGTTCTTTATAATTTTATTTTCGTCGATTGAGGATTAAAGATAGAAATGTAAGTTATGGATTGATGGATTTATAATTTCCTTTTCTGGAGATTTTTTTTTTTTTTAGTTTGATTCAAGGTCAATGAAGGTATAAGTTCCACTTCTTGAAGATTGTGGAGATGTTTTTTTTTTTAATATGGAATACGTGAATTTGTTAAGTTCCTCCTGAGCTTAAGCTTATGGAAAATTCAGGTTTACATATGTACATGTATATACATATATACATATACATATGGTGTTTTATCTGACATCACCTCATCTTGGGTAAGGTCTCGGGTGCATAAAATTCTTGTGAAATCTTGCTTCATCCTAGAGCTTTGTCTCATAGCATTTTTATTTTACTTTTGGTTTAATGATTAACTGGGGTAAGGATTTTACATTTCTCCTTTCTTTTTTTTTGTAATCTAGCTATAGCAAATCTCATACCACAGGAATTCTTTTTTTTATGAAACTCCTTGTGAAGTCTAGCTGGAATAAGCTTACATCTGATATAAGCTTTGTCTTCTGACAGTTTTGAGACATATATGTTCTTCAACAGTGGGATGCTTGAAATAGTTAAATCCCATTTATAATTGGGTTTATAAGAGATTGACTTGGTTGTGTGAATCATATTTCATTTGATATTAATTTCATAAGAGTATTACAGATTTCAAAACAAAAAGAAAAGAAAAGGAAAAGGGATTGGAACTTATTGGAATAGAATAGTGAAATATCACCTAGGTGAATTTATGAAACATGTTAAGAATGTGGTGTTCTGGGTTAAACTATTTGAATTCTGGTATTGATGAACTTGGTGAAGCATAATTATTTCACTTGATGTTTTCCTATACAAGCCTTTGAGAATAAACATGAAGTCACCACGGGATACAAACTGATTTGTCTATAAGTGCAGTTTTTTTTTTTTATCCTTGACAAACTCACTTATTTTGAGTAATTAAGCATCATTCTTATGGGCTTGTTAATAGTATGGATTGGGTGATACAAAGATAGGAAAATTTACACATTTACATACACATTTTTGGGGGGCACTTGTATGCGTATGATATAGTTATTTTGCATTCATATATCCAGCATCTAAATTTCCATATTGATTTTTATAGTTTCTTTCTTTTTTTTTTTTTTTTTTTGATTTGATGACAAGTATATGGTAATAACATACCCATTTAAAGATTTGAGGATCTTGTGTAAAGAAATTGGAGTTTAGGTATTTGATATGTAGATATGTGATGATTATATTTTCTATATATAAATTTTACATAATCCTCACTTGTACATGATGAGGAGGTTGGTGTATCTTTTGGGGCTTAAAGTTAAAAAAAAAAAATTATAATCATCCTATGAGGATGTTTTTCTGGTATTATTTTTGATTGGAAGACATGTATATATGGCATTATTCAGTTATTGCGTATTTATCCATTTGATGACAAAACCATTCTCCCTATACTTAGCTCATGTAAATCCTGCGTATGCAGAAATTGAATGGTGGTGATTTTTTTTTTTTCTTTCTGTCTATTACTTTGTGGCATTTTAGCCTTCCTTTATTTTATTTATTACTTGCTCTCAGATTTGAGATGTTTTGGTTCTTCTAAAAGAAGGGAATCCTGGGATGTTTTTTTTGATATGGTATGCTAGGAATAAATTAAAGTCCAAATTAAAAAAATAAAAAATATATAATATATGTACTTGCGGATTAGAGTTGAAGGGTTCTTGGTTTCTCTCAGATGGTTAACCATGGGTTCAGTTCTATGAATCCTTCATCCATTTTCTTGCAGATTGTTTAAACTCGATCCAATATAAATGTTTTGTGAGCTTTTGTCAGTTTTATGAAGTTAAAGAAATATCTTATGTCAAATTTAAGTGAATGGGCTTTCTTTTAGCTAAATTTGTTCTCGATATCATCTTTCCTTTGTCTTGCTTAAGAAAGATCAGTAATCAAGAATTTTGGATATTCCGAAGAATGGCTTTAAGCAATCCTTGAATACACACATGCTGGAACTATGGAACCTTGGATGCTTTGTTTACTTTGGCTTGCCTAAGTTGAATTGCTCGAACTGTATGATTTTGGGACATTTCTTTAGTCCAGTTTATTGAGGCCAAACTTTGAAAATCCTGGGAGTCCCTTTAAATTGATTTGCTGGAACCCAATTTTTTAGATTTGAATACTCGAAGATGCTTTAGTTAGCTGGGTTTTACTTATGGAAACTGAAATCTTTGCTAACGGTATTATATAAGACATCAGATTTTATGTATTTACTTGCCTAGCACATCTACCTCCTCTCTTACATTTATGACAGCCAAATCGTACATATAATGTTAAAGAATAGTGGAGTACATGTGAATTTATATGGATTATGTGGCAAGTATATAAATTTGTTCCCTTATTCGGTTTTCTTTGATAGCTGATACATATGAAATAATATTCTGATGCTTTATTATTTCCATAGAGGCAAGTGAATTAAACTTTCAGAAAATTGCTTCTCATTAATGGATTTATTTTAATAAGGGTTTCAAACATATATATATATATATATATCATTTTTTTATACTATCGGAAACTTGCTATTTATAAATCCATCATTTACTTTCATTTAAATCATTCAACAGTCATATATTTATACATTCGACAATGAAAATAAAATTTTCATTTCCACATGTATATGTAATTATATGAAAATTAGGTGGTATGTGTGTAAATATTATTTCCCTGAATATTATTGAATGTCTCATTTGAGATATTGATTACAAAAGTGCGGCGAAATTATATTATTGTTTACTCCCCTACTTAAACATACATACATATGGTCTAAAGAGAGATATCTTTAGAAATGTAAATGCGCGAGAACCGAATAAATATGGTATATATGCAAAAATTTCCTAACCTTTTATACAATACAAGTTGTGGCAATATTTTGATTTATACAGAGGTTTCTCAAATTGTTGATAAACATATGAAATTTCAAAGTGAGTGGATAAGTCGGACATGTGGGGTACAGGCAATGATGCACACTCGAATAATCGTGCTTTTATAGCCGAGATAAATAATAAAAAATCAATACTCGATATTAAATGCTCATTTCACCTTGAGTTAGGTGGTTCTAATCCCTACCTTTAAGAAATCCGCGAACCGACAATAGATACTACGACACCAAATATTAGGCTGGTTCAATAACAGATACTTCAATAACAAGATACTACACCGCACCTGTACAACAATAAACACCTCGCTTGCACAACAGATACTACATTGCACTTGCACGATAATACTACACTGCACCCATACGATAACAAATACTACACCAACACATCAAATCAAATGTCACACACATAGTGCAACACATATCACATTACACACATAGTGCAACACATATCACATTACACACATAGTGCAACACATATTACCTCACACGCATGTTACATCAAACACATACAATACATCAAACACATACAACACATCAGACACATCATATCAAACATAACACATAGAATTATCAAATTCACCACGCACACATACACCACATATTAAACATCACACACTGCATACTATGCACTAGTTAACGCACGTTACACATCACATATTAAATATCACACACAAACACCATATATTAAATATTACACACACACATCACATGTTAAATATCACACACACACACATACCACTTATCAAATCACATACACTACACATTACCCTACTACACACTACCCAATACACACTACACACCATGCACCAGTTAACACACATTACACATCATAGAACAGATACTACAACGTACCAGATATTACACTGGTAAAGAATTTAGATACTTCAATAATAGATACTACACTTTCAAATTCAGATACTACAAACTGGTTCACTCACTAATTAAGTGGTAGGGATTAGGATTGCCTACTCTAGGGTGATTTGCTGGTGACTTGATCTGATATTGATAGAGACTTCCACACTTCGTGTTGCCTGTGGGATCGAGATAAAAAAAAGGAAGTCTACAGGCTGAGCCTATCCTCAAATAGAATTCTTATTCCCCCACTTTGATATTTTATATGTTTATGGCTAAACTTGATTATATAATTGCTTGTAGCTATTAGCTTGCTTCCGAGACATCGACGGAGTTGGCCAGGTACACTTTTTTTTTTATTGTACAGCTTATTTACTTTCTTTATTACATGCATCCCTTTACTTTTGTATATACATTTACCTACATTTATACTTTTTCTTTTATGCTTGCCTCTAGGATAGGCCATCTAGGGCATGGTTAGTTTATTTTCATTACATATGTTTATTTTTTTATTATTGCTTCTCTTGCATACCTGTACTTGCCCTTAGGATAGGCCGTTCGAGGCATGTTTTTTTTCTCTTTTCGCTCTTATCTTTATTCTTTCTCGAGACGAGACGACAGAGGACGAATGAAGGATCTTCGATCGGACTTTTGTAGATTTAAATAACATCTATAGGACGTCGAGGTTGTCATTTGATACGACGTAAATCCTCACATTATCTTTTAGGACTCAGTACGATCGTACATCGTACGATATAAGTCCTAAACTGTTTAGGATTCCGAGGTTGTCGTTTGGTACGACGTAAACCCTCTCATATTTTTGGGTCATTTACATATGACATGTAGATATAAATCCCAAATCATCTAAATAATTTACAGGATTAAAATATTAAACATAACTTCACTTTCAAAGATGTCTAGCCCAACTATAGGTTAGTTTGAGATGTCACTGAAGCTTCTTCAGTATCTTCGACATCTCCTACTTTTCATACCTTTGGACTCTGAAAATAACTGTTCCATATTGAACAATTCCCTCTGATTCTCCTACAAGCAATCGTGGAAACCTAAACGTTGAAATTCTTGAAGACGAAGCCCATGATCCTTATCGAGAGTTTTCTTAGGTGACTTCGGTTGCCTAAGATGTAATTAACTATAGGGGTTTGCCTCTATAGGGAATTAGGAACCCAGATTAATCTAAACCCTGCCTAATCTATGCATTAGACAGGGGAGTTTGTCGGCTATAAAATACGCAGACCAAAATAGAGTCATAAACTTTTAAGTTTAGATAGTTAAGCCTACTAACAAGTGGTACGCTCATCTTTCGGGATGATGTGTCACTTGTAGTTTCGTGCTCAACTATTTAAACTATTTGATATGAGATCTATCTCGGTCTCGTTATTTTCAAAAATAAAATAATATATCACCATTTTCAAAATCAAAATAAAATACTTTACATATTACATTAAATTTAAATTTTAAAATTTTATTTTCAAAATAAATAAGGAAAAATTAGCCGACACAACCTACAAAGCTCTTCAACGTCTCTAACATCGTGTCGACCCCAAAAACATTGTACTGAAGCTCCAATAATCATTCATTATTTCAACTGTTTACTACCGTGGGTGTGGCTGTCAAAAAAGCTCGTTGTTCGTTGACAGTTTGTGTTCGGTTCGTTCGAGAAGTAAATGAGAAGAACACGAACAATATTTTTCATTCAATTTCTATAATATAAAATAATTTAAAATAATTATATATATAAATGATATTTAAAAAAATAAATTTTATAAACAATAATATATAATAAATAGATAATAATAATATATTAATATATTATATTAGTAATATATTTATATAATATAAGTTATATAAATTATACTATATATCAAATTATTAATATTAATATATTAGTATGACTTGTATAAATATTATAATATAATATATATATATAACTTAAAAGAAACTCTAATCCTCTCCAGCCACTCGAAACATCTCTTTCAGCTCATCCTCATCCGACTCTGACTCATCTCCTTCTCATCTTTGAACCGCGAAAAGTTTTCGGCAGCGAGAGCTTAGGGGCGTTTGTCATTTGTGTTTGCCATCTCTCAAAAGTTTTGTTTCAGATATCTTCCTCTTCCGATTCATCTCCTTCTCCTCTTAAAATCGCAAAAGGGTTCCAGCGATGAGAGCTTAGAGTTTGTCGTTTGTGTTTGTCTACTAAAATATCTCCTATTTCTCCTCGGATAGTCAATCGCTCGGTATTCTTGCGCTCGATATTCTCGCTTGGTTGTTTGTTTGGCTACCGATGTTTTATTTTATTGCTTATTTGCTTAGTATTCTTTCATTACTTATATAAGGGTTTTTTTTTTTTGACATTTAGCTCGGCTATTGTGAATTTGTGTGTTGATTCGTACTTGTATTAACATTTGTGCTGTAATTCTACTATTGCGTCTGGATCTGTTTTTTTTTTCATTATTATTTTTATTTTTTCTATGGATGGTTTTGTGAATAAAACAATGCTTTGTTCCTTTTATTTTTCAAAACAATAATAGTTATGAAATGGGATTTAACAAGCTAAAGGCACTGCCAAACTCTAAGGCTTAGGAGAGGCGCAACAACTCCCAAAATTGTTGAGAGGGTTGTTTCTTTTATAAAAGTTTAACTTTGCTACTTTTCATCTATCTATACATGCAGCTAGCCTTCTTTACTACGACAGAAGTAGAAGCTTTGGAAGATCTTACTTGGATATGTAGCTTCAAGTTATCACGTTGGTACATGTGGTATTTTATGCATATTTATTTTTCACTATCTTTGCTTGAGTTATTTGAAATTTAACCAATTTTAATTGAACTTCTAATATAACGCAAGGATTATATTCTTGTCGAGGGTTTGGTTGATATCAAATTATTTTGTTGAAAACTTTATAGCTAGATCCACTGATTTACAATGCAATTCTGTGAAAATTTCCAGGCTTTGGCTTGTGATACAGGCTTTGGTTGAATTACAGGATATTTGTTGAAATCAATTCAACAAATATTGGGAAGTTTGGCAGGGTACATGCTTCTACAACTTTCAAGGATTGGCGCAACTCTGTTTGAATTTCAAATATAGCTAGATTGAGGCTTTGGTTGAAAATTTTATGAAAGTTAAACCCTTTGATCACTTGTATGTTTGAATTAACATTATCTCAAGGAAGTTCTAGTTTACCAAAGTTTGTTATTATTGATGGTATCCAGAAACTGGTATGTTTTTTGACACATGAGATTTAGTCACTTGTATGTTTGAATCAGCTAACAGAAGAAAGCAAGGGCAGCTCAACAATAGATGGTAGAATTATTTCATTATTAAGCGGAATAATTACACTTCCATATTAGTAACCACTGATTTTACACTTAAACTAAGCCTTATGTGCTCTTCATAACTATTTGCAGAAGTTTAAGATGCTGAAGAAAAGTCTGCTGTCATCTCCTCCTAAAAAATAATTTGTCGTGGATCAAACAAGAGGTCTGATACCTGCGATGCAAGAGAAGATATAAGAGTGTAGGGCAGCTCCACACTGTTTCGGTAAGTTCAGTGCCACAACCCTATGTAAAATTATAAAAGAAAAAAAGAAAAAACTGAGGTGATTAATGAAATTTTCAGATGATGGAGGAGCTAGATGAAGCAGAATTTGTGTAGGCTATTCCTATACATAGGAATTGAAGTGTATTCATGTAAATTTTCATTTTTTTTATTGATTTATGTAAGTTGGAGTTAATTCCATCTTGGAGGTTCGACAATGGAAGTTTAAATTATATATATGTGAGTCATTTACGTAATTATCATCCAAGTCTTATGAATTTACTTTTCTAACACCTAAACTTCACTTTTTCATCTTATTGATAGTTGCAGAGAATTCGCAGCGACACAGACTTAACCAATGTTAGAGCAACAAAATAATTTGGGGCCCTTATGAAGAAGTCTGATGAGTCCTTCATAAATGAGAACAATATCAGTGCAATCAAATATCTTTTTGGGATTTTTAAAAAGAAATAATTATTAGTCATAATTGTTCATTTGTCCATTGTATCTTGAGTTCAATCACAATGTAGCATGAAGAAAATTCAAATTATGAAATTTGCTTTTGTATAGTTTTTGTAGGAGGACTTGAAGGGATTACAATCATGCGAGTTTTATGAAAGTCGTTGATATCTCTTTTTTTTTCTTTGTAAATCCTCATTTTTCTCCAAATTTATTCATATGATTATCTAAGATAATTATTTAGATATATTCATTTTTTTTCTACTGCATTAACGTGTCAATTAATTTACTAGAATATTTACCTTTTTTTCTTCAAAAGGAATGCATTCTTAGGCTCTTAGCTCTCAGACAAAGAAATATCTAATAAAATGTAAGCACAATAAAGAAAATCCATAAATAATATAAATAATTTCGAACAATTTGAACGATTCAAATATTTCGAACAACTCAAATAATACGAAAATTTCGAACTAATTTCGAATAAATCGAACCAAACACGAACAGTAACTTCAGGAACAATTTTGAACACGAACCGAACATGAACAAATTAAATTTCGAACGAACCGAACACGAACACTAGTTCTGTTCGTTCATGTTCAGTTCGTTTACACCGCTAACCGAGGGCGACAAGTTTTTCTACACAAGAACATTGTAACTCGAGAAATTGTAAAATTTTTTCTCACTTATATTACAGAGGATTGTACATGTAATCATCAACTCATTGTGAAATATTTCAATGGAGCAAGGTCCTGTGGTTTTTTTTATCTTATTGTGTTTTCACGAAAAAATTATCGGTGTCTCTACTGGTTAATAATTTTATATGCATGTGTTGGATTCTCGTACAACATAAGATCAAAAATTATTATAGTTACAAATCTTCCAGCATGCATCAGGAACGAGTAGGGTTTTGATCTTCCTCTTGAGTAATGTGAAGATATTTTGACATGTTTTCCTTCCCTTTCCCTTTTTTAAGAAAAATTCTGACCTTGATTTTAAGGCGGCCATACGGGATCTCATGCAACCCGATTCTGGGTTTGTTGGAACAAGCACGAAGGGAACCTTTTGACAACTTTTTATATTCATTAGGCTCTTACCAAGCTCACATGTGAGGGATTTAACTGGGATGACACCACACTGAATTACATGATATAGAACAAGCTCATGATCGACATCAATCATGTTATCTTTAGCTTTATCCATTGTATGGCTCGAGGCAGCGTGACCATCTGGAGTTGGCCACCTGATGGTGATTATACATTTGCGTAAAATCGAGAGTTCAAGTAAAGACGACCGAGGAGCAGCTTGACCCCAAGAAAGCCATCATGGAGGCGACCATTAGCGCCTTTAAGGGACCCTATTCTTTATGCTGACTCTCTTCCTCCCCACTCTCGGTTGATGTGAGTCAAATGTGTGATATTTTCCTACATAATTTCCATGATTTGTTTATAATTGTGTTTTTTAAATGTTTTTCCGCCATGTTTTGCAAGTTATTGGTGTTAAGCACACTTGAATGAGTCAAAACATGAAGATGGACCAAACATGAGTCTGGCTTACCTATGTCCCTACCTACCAAAGGTAGTCAAGTCCTACGACTAAAAGGGTGAAGAAACACACAAACAACATATGGGGCAGAATAATTACACTAGTATCGATGTGACTACGACTAAAAGCAGAGTAACTATACCGTGTTCGGGGACTAGCCCAATCCAGTTTTCTTCTGCTCCCCCATGTGCCCAGTTCATGGGCAAGATGATGATCACGAGGATAATGATGATGATGATGATGGGGGGATGCTTGATTTTTATTTTCTAGTGATCTAATTTTCTTATGTACTGTTTAATGTTATACGGGGCGAGTTTATGTCTATGTTATTTCTGCCTAGTGCTATGCATATTTATATTTATGTGTATATTTATTCATTTTTAACACCTTTGGATATTATGTGATTGTTCGTGTTATAATGTAATATGTAATTTCTTTATAGTTATTGTAGTTCTTCACTTGGTTATATTTTTGTATTATTTTTAGCACTATTATGTTACTCCCTCCTCTTATTCATGTTATGCATTTATTTTCATGTGCATATTATAATAAAAATAATAATTGAAGATACACATGTCGTGGGATAATCTATTGAGCAAAAAAGTTCAAATTTTAATAAAAAATCTTTCAGAGCTTTGATTTCAGCAAACTTATAGTCAAATCGAGCGTATCGATAAGATGAATACAACGAGCCCAAGATTGCTCAGTTTCGACATCGTTAAGGCACTCAAATGTCCATTGAACGCCGTCTCATTTAATTAAGTTCTCCAGTCTATCCGATTAGAGTTCTGCATTTATTGCACTCAACACTATAGATAGAGTCTCACCCCTCTTATGAGAGGGGAGAGAGAGAATGAGCTATAGTCCAACACCACTCTTGTCATTATCGGTCGCCGCCGACTGTGATTGACCACCGGTAACTGTCATCGATCATCGTCGACTACAGTTGACCGCCATCGACTGCTGCCGACCTCCACCGATTGTCATAATTTGCCGCCCACTTCTTACAACGAGTTCATTCACGCATCGACATTATAATTCAAAAGACATTGTAACCTCTTATGGTCGTAAGACAATGAGTCTCTGTAATCATCAACTAATATTGCATATTCACAACCGAACTAGACCCCACGGTTTTTTCTCTTTTTACGAGTTTTCCACGTAAAAACTTATAGTATCACTACTGATTATTTTATTCAACCCGAACGTTTACTGAATTTTTGTGTGACGCTATGACGATAATCCATTTCTCTACCGCCGCAAACTTTTATCACCCATTGACACGTAAAAGGTTATGAAGCATTATAAAACGTTTCGTTAAGACGAATTTTAAACTTTTGGTGTTCAACGAGTAAATACTTAAAAATTGTGGTAAATCCGTAAATTTCCCTTTGATATGTGCTAAAATGAAAAAACCATTTTAGTAATAAATACCGCTGCATTTTTTTGACTTTTCGAGTGGTCAGTTATCGGAGACAATATTAAATTAATGAATTAAATGAAAATATTGCAAGTCAACTAATATCCAATTTCAGGGATATTTTTATTTGCCAAGTGAATATTTCTAATCGAAAATAAATAATTTTTAAAAAGAAGTCGATGAAATTAATAATATTTGTTTCATGTCGTCAAGAAATTTTATCATCATACACGAATCTCGATATATTCTAGTGTAAAAATATTTTAAATTTAAATTTAAGATCATACAGACTTTGATTTTGATAAGTTTATAATCAAACGGATCATGACGATATGAAGAGTCTGATACCAGTGTAACGAAATTAGAAGTGATCTGATCTAAATTCAAATCAGTTCCGATCGAATATTTGAAGCGTAGTTAAAGATTTTGGTACATCAACTAGAAGACAAAATAACCTTAAAATTTGGTATATTTAGAGTCAAATCGAGCAGCTCGTCGAGAATAATCTAACTTCATTCAATTATGATATCACCAAAGCACTCAAAAACTTAATAATAATAATAATATATATATATATATATATATATATATATATATATATATATATATATATATATATGTGTGTGTGTGTGTGTGTGTGTGTGTGTGTGTGTTAGAAATTTTAATCCATAAACTTTAGTTTCGTTCACGTTCATGTTGATGAAAAAAAGCTTAATACATACAATAGCGGAAGCGTACCTGAATCCATTTGATCGATTGCAAGCAATGATCTTCCAATCTGCATATTTTCCGAAGTTTTCCGTAGTCTCTCTCGTTGATGGGGAACAAGAGAATTTTCTACTGTGCAGATCAGGGACCATTACCCCTTTATTTATTGTAACCAATGCGTGGTTACAAGAATTGCTTAATTCCAATTCTGCCCCTCATCAAATTGGAATTTGCACTTATGGTATCCACACTTATGATTTCATGACAAATGTGTCTCAAGTCATAAATTTTATTCTTATTAGACCACAATAATTTTGACTTATTAAATAATGACCCAAACACATTTATTAATTACATTGTAGTCCCATAATTGATCCAACAATCTCCCGCTGGACCATATATGTAAAAGATAAATGTGTCAACCTTAGTGCGCCCAAAATTTATTGTCATCAATGTAAAGGCACATTACAATCTCGTCCATTAATCATATCAATATATGATCAAAGCGAGCTTTCGTTGTATTTGTCGTAACTAAACCCATCAATGGTCACATATATTAATATAATCAAATGACATAGATCAATCATGAATGTGTGGAATGAAAATTACATGCAAGGTGGTCAGTTCATGTCAATTTTCAACTGGTTCTACTTTACTTAAGTGAGATCAAATTTTAACTGTACAGAGTGTACTGAACTGAATAAAATACCACATTTCTGATCAGAAAATATCCAAATATGTTTTGTATACAAAATAAAACATATAGCTAAAAACACAAGTTAACAAATTCCCACTGAATCTAAATTTTCTCAAGCTTTATAACACTCATATGAGTAGTATGCTCATGAAAGACCCTGGATATCAGACCATTTGTAAGGGGGTCTGCAATCATGGAGTTTGTTCCAATATGCTCTATGTGAATCTGGTCACTCTGTATTCTTTCATTCACAACAAGAAATTTAATGTCAATATGCTTTGACTTGGATGAACTCATGTTGTTATTGGAATACAATACAACTGATTTATTGTCACAAAATAACTTTAATGGTCTTTCAATTCCTTCCATAATGCGCAGCCCACTGACAAAATTTCTCAGCATATGCCATGATTGGATGCCTCATAACATGCTATATACTCTGCTGCCATAGTGGATGAAGCTATTAGTGTTTGTTTTGCACTCTTCCAGGATATAGCTCCACCAATTAACAAAAATATGTAGCTCGATGTGGATCTTCCATTGTCTTGGCATCCAGCAAAATCGGAGTCAGAATACCCAATGATCTCCAAATGATCTGATCTCCTATATGTAAGCATGTAATCTTTTGTTCTCTTTAAGTACCTCATAACTCTTTTGGCTGCTTTCTAATGATCCATTCCTGGGTTGCTTAAGTATTTGCCTAAAACTCCAACAATGTACGCAATATCTGACCATGTACAAACTTGAGCATACATAAGACTCCCTACTGCTGAAGCATAGGGAATCTTTTGCATTTCTTGAATCTCAAGGTTTCCTTTTGGGCACTGATTGAGACTAAACTTGTCTCCTTTAGCGACAGGGGTGTCAACTGGTCAACAATTCTGCATGTCAAATCTTTTGAGCACTATATACAGCCTTTTTGTGATAATCCAAGAATACACTAAGAACGATCTCAGTGAATCTGAATTCCTAAGACAAACGAGGCATCACCAAGATCTTTCATCTCATAATTATTTGATAGAAATCTCTTGGTGAAATATCATTTGTTGCAAGCAGTATGTCATTCACATACAAAATCAGAAAAATATGCTTTCTCCCACAGAATTTATGATACACACAATCATCAACTGCATTCATTTCAAAACCAAATGATAGAATCACTTGATGAAATTTGTGATACCATTGACGGAAAGCTTGTTTGAGCCCATAAATAGATTTCGTCAGTTTACAAACCATATTGTTTGGGTCTCCTGACACAAGGTTTTTTGGTTGCACCATATAGATCGTTTCTTCAATGTCTCAATTGAGAAATGCGGTCTTAACATCCATTTGATGTAGCTCCATATCATAATGAGCAACAAGTGCCATGATTATTCTAAAAGAGTCCTTTGTTGAAACCGGAGAAAATGTCTCTTTATAGTCAATCCCTTCATTTTGAGTATAGCCTTTAGCTACAAGGCGAGCTTTATGTCTCTCCACATTACCTTTTGAATTCCTTTTGGTTTTAAAAATCCATTTGCAACCAATGGGTTTCTTTCCTTCTGGCAATGGGACAAGTTCCCAAACTTTATTATCTTGCATAGACTTATACTCCTCATTCATTGCTTTAATCCATTTTTCTGAATTGTAACTTTGTATAGTTTGATGAAAGTTAATAGAATCATCTTCCATTATACTAATATTTTCCTCATGTTCCTAAAGAAATACAATATAATCATCTGAAATAGCATTTCTTCTTTCCCTAGTGGATCGCCGCAAAAGCACTTGCTCTCGAGCTTGTTCTCGAGGTTGTTGAATTTGTTCCTCGAGGGTCGATTAACATTGTTTTGTTCTCGATTTGCAACTTCGATCAATGTCGGGAGTAAAATCTCGATCATTATCGAAAGCAATTATAGGAATAGGAACCAATTCCTCTTCAACAAGAGTAGTATGGTCCGATTCCTCCTCAAAGACAAAGTCTCTAACCTGATTTCTCCCCCCAAATTCAATATCCTCAAAGAACACTGCAGTTCCCGTCTAAAAAATTATCTATAATTTGGGATCATAAAACTTGAAACCCCTAGATCGCTCCAAATAACCAACAAAATAGCTGCTAACTATTTTAGGGTCTAACTTTTTCTCAAGTTGCTTGTAAGGCCTTGCCTCAGCTGGGCAACCCCAAACTTGAAAATGCTTTAAACTGGGTTTTCGCCCTGTCCAAAGCTCATAAGGTGTATTTGCAGCTGCTTTAGTTGGTACTCTATTTAGATGTAGGCTGCTGTCTTGAGTGCTTCTCCCCAGAGTGAATCTGATAAGGTAGAATGACTGATCATACTTCTTACCATGTTTTTAAGAGTGCGGTTTCGTCTTTCAGCTACACCATTCATGCTAGGTGAACCTGGCATAGTGTATTGAGGGACAATTCCACACTCCTCTAGGAATTTGGCAAATGATCCCGAATGTTGTTCACCTGTCATATCTGCCATAGTACTCACCACCATGATCAGATTTGACTTTCTTTATTCTTTTGCTTAGTTGGTTTTCAACTTCAGCCTTATAAGATTTGAACACGTCCAATACTTGGGACTTTTCATTAATAAGAAAATATGTATGCATATCTTGAATAATCATCTATGAATTATACAAAATATTGTTGACCATTCCAAGAAGCTGTAGAAAATGGTCCACAAACATCCGTATGTATCAATTCTAAGACTTTTGTAGCTCTATATACACCTAATTTCTTTCTTTTGGTCTGTTTTCCCTTAATGCATTCAATACAGACATTAAAGTCCGTAAAATCAATGGAATTTAGAATTCCATCTGACACAAGTCTTTCAACTCTATTTCTAGAGATGTGACCTAAACTCTTGTGTCATAATGCTCCTGAATTTTTATTATCAATTTTACGCTTAGTACCTCGTGATTTCACATTCAGAGTTCATTATAAGAAGCAACAGTATCAAACAAATAAAGATTGTCATACACCACAAGGGAACCAGTTCCAATAATATTGAATTAATAGATAAACCGAAACAACTCGTTTTGAAATGAACAACAATAACCTAATTTGTCCAAACAATAAACAAAAACCAAATTCCGTCTAAATGACGGTACAACAAAAGTATCTATCAAATCCAAATAGTAACCAGTACATAATAACAATCTAAAATGCCCAATTGCTTTCACTTCTACCGATTTTTCATTTCCCACATAAATGCATCTTTCAGTATCATTTGGTTTTCGGTAGCTCAGGTAACCCTGCATTGAAAAACTTATGTTAGTAGTAGTACTCGCAGTTTAACCACCAAGTGTTTCTAGGTACTGAAGCCAAATTTACCTCAGAACATACCAAAGTTAGAAATGTACCTTTCTTTACACGCTAAGCATGATATTTTGCACATTCCTTCTTCTGATGTCCTTCTTTATTGCAAAAGAAACAACTGATACTTTCAGGATTTTGAGCTTTATTTTGTTTATTTTGAGAATGACCCTTATTCTTAGCAGCTTCATTCTTTCTTTTAGTGCCCCTTTCCTTAGAGGTGTTCACCAAATGAGCACCATCAGTTTTTCCTTGCTTCAACCTTTCTTCCTCTTGCACACAATGAGAAATAAGCTCATTAAAGTCCATTTCTCCTTTTGCATATTATAGCTGACCGTAAATCGTCAAACCGTGAGGAAGAGAAATAAGAACTAAATGCACGAGTAAGTCATTCGTCAACTCGAGATTTAGCTTCTTTAACTTTGAAGCAATGTTAGACATCTCAATGATGTACTCCACATATTTTTCTTGCCTCTAAACCTCATTGAAATCAGTTTCTTTAAAATAATACCAGTTTCAGCCTTATCGCTTTTTGCAAAGCGTTTCTCTATTTCAGCAAGGAAAATTGCAAGATCGGTGATCTCACTCGACACCGCACCTCTAAAGGCCTCAGGTATGTCGCGCTTTATGATCATAAGACTCAGGCGATTAGAACGGTCCCACTTCTCAAAGATTCTTCTTTCCTCGGAGGAACTTGCATCCGTAAGAGGATCGGGTTTATACATTCTTAACGCTAGATCTAGATCCATGCAGCCAAGAACAATGAAAATGTTTTCTTTCCAATCCTTAAAACTATCACCCTTAAGAATTGGAACCGAATTGAGATTAACAGATACATTAGCAACAACTGAAAAATGAACAAAATATTATATTAATAAAATGTTTTAAATTCAGTTAATGGTAAATCCCATCTTAAGACACCTAATGCAACATTAATATCAAGTCTTTGGACAGTAATATTAACTGCAAATGGTAATCTTGTTGTAATGATCAAACATTAACAATAACGTATATCAAATAATAAATATATTTTTAGATCGATTTATTACTCATATATTATTCCTTATAATTGTTACATGTTTATCATAACAAGTGTGTATGCATTTCGGCCAAGTATTAATTTTCCTTTGAGCCAATTAATACTCGCATGAACCTACATACACACAACATCCAACATTCGTCACGAACTATCTACACAAGAGAGGTCACTTTGGCAACATCTTGTTTCAATAAGTTCATTAAAAATGATGAACAATTACAAAGTACCATTTATCCGAATTTAATTGAAACTTTAATTTAATTTTATAAAATCTTATATTTATAAATAATGGACTAATTCTATGTCCATAAAAGTCTCATGATTTACAAAACAAAATTATTGATTTTATAAAATTAATCAATCATAAACTTTACAATTAATTTACTCATTTTAAAATTAGTGAATTAATTAACTCATTTTATTAAATTTACTCATTAAATTAAAAAAATCATTTTATTATCCAAATTAAAATGAGCAAATTAATTAATGAGTAATTAAAAATTTAAAAAAAATTCCATGAACCGGGTCCGCAGACCGGGTCCGTGGACCGGGTCCACGAATCGGTTCGCGAACGTCCGCGAACCCACGTTCGCGCGAACACTTCGCGAACTGCACACGGGCGCCGCCTCCGGCGCCCCGTCCGACGCCTCCCTTTCGCCGCGTATTTCGTTTCGCCGGATTCTGCCGCCGTCGGAGGACGTGCCACCGCACCCACCGACGTCGCAGTCCCGCTGCGGCATTCCTGTCGCCGTAGCCCCGCCGCCGCAGCCTTTTGCGGACGATTCCTTCGCGGGTAATGGCGAACGAAAGGGATAAAATCAAGAAGGAGGAGATGAATCTCAACATGAACATGAACGGGTGGCTCTGATACCAATTGTTAGAAATCTTAATCCATAAACTTTAGTTTCGTTCACATTCATATTGATGAAAAAAAACTTAATATATATAAGTGGAAGCGTACCTGAATCCATTTGATCGATTGCAAGCAATGATCTTCCAATCTGCAGATTTTTCGGAGTTTTTCTTAGTCTCTCTCGTTGATGGGGAAAAAGAGAATTTTCTACTGTGCAGATCACTAGATCATGGACCATTACCCCTTTATTTATTGTAACCAATTGGTGGTTACAAGATCGCTTAATTCCACTCGCCCCTCATCAAATCGAATTCGCACTTACAGTATCCACACTTACGATTTCATAACAAATGTGTCTCAAGTCATAAATTTTATTCTTATTTGACCACAATAATTTTGACTTATTAAATAATGACCCAAACACATTTATTAATTACATTGTAGTCCTATAATTGATCCAACAATATAATCAACGTAGACCGTCAAATAGAATATTTTGAGTCTTTAAATTTACCAAAATTTCCCTTTAAAAAACTATGAGTAACCTAAAATCAACTAATATCTAATTGTCATGATTTTTTATTTGCAAAAAATATCAAACATTTTGGAAAGAAAAATGTTTTTAAAAATATATTAATTAAATTAATTATATTTATTTATGATGCGTTAAATAAAATTATCATAGGACATGAATCTCGACGAGAGGAATCTAACAAGTATGAGATCACTATGACTCAAATATCTAAGTAATGACAGATAACTAAGCGAATAAATGTGAGTTGTCCCATAAATTATTTTGGGAAAATTGTCGAATTTAGCAAAATGCCCTCTAAGAAACTTTAAATAGATCTATGAGAAAAGAAGAGAGTGAACTTTACTAAAGCTTAAATCTAAAAGTCATGGTAGTTGTCGCTGGTTATCGGAGATTGTCGCTGACCATCAAAGTATACCACCGACCACTAAAGGTAGGGTTGTCAAAAAAGCTCGTTGTTCGCAAGCAGTTCTTGTTCGGTTCGTCAAGGAGCTCGTGTTCGATTTGTTCGATAAGTAAACGATACGAACACGAACAATTTTTTCTTCGTTCGGTTATTTAAACAAACCAAACACGAACAGTTATGCGTTCGTTCATGTTCGAATCATTATTGTTCGAAATATAAAATAATTTAAAATAATTATATATATGATTTATGATATTTAAAAAAATTAAATTTTATAAATTATAATATATAATAAATTAATAATAATAATATATTACTATACTATATTAGTAATATACTAATATAGATATTATATATCTATAATGTAGGTTATATAATTAATATAATATATTATTTATATATATTAATATTAGGGTTGTCAAACTGGCTCGTTGTTCGCGAACATCCAGTGTTCGACTCGTTTGTTAAGAAACGAACACGAACAGTGACTTCACGAATAATTTCAAACACGAGCTTATTTTAAACAAACTAAATTTCAAACGAACCAAACACAAATACAAGCTATATTTGTTCGTATTTGATTCGTTTTCATCGCTAACTAAAGGTCACCATTTACCACCATCAATATTTTTTACGACCAACCACGACCATCATGACAATCGATTATAGTTTTTGTATCAAACTGCTGCTATTGTATCCACCAACTATAATTCTTGTAGCCCAATTATAATTATTATAAATAAACTACTATTATAAAGTTATCATCATTAATATCTCTAATCTCATATTTTCTCGGAAGATTTTCCTTTATAGGTTATTCCTGTAAAAAATTGGGTTATCTTCTGCATCTTTTATCTATGTGCGCTAAAAAATTATATCAAGCTAAGATAGAATATAATATGAAAAATTTTATGATGAAAATAAATTTAAAAGACAAAGAAAAAGAAAGAAAAATATATTCTTATTAATTCAAATATCTTAATAATTAAAATAAGTTAAAATTTTTTTTATTTTTTTTATTACAAACATTAAAAAATAATAGAATAATTATAAGGTAATATATCCGTCGTTGTTATTAATTGATTGATTGATTGATTGATTGAATAAATTTGAAATTTTACTAAAGCTTAAATCTTAAAGTCTCGACTAGCTTAATTAATTTACATGTCTCGTATCTAAACTTTCATGTCTACATGTATAACTTTCAAATATTTAAAGTCACATAAAAAATAGCTCCTCACAAATAAGGGTGTAAACGAGCTGAAAACGAGCTACTCCAGACTCAACTTGTGTTCAACTTGTCAAAAAATATCACTGTTTGTGTTCGACTCGTTTATATTTCGAACAAAAAAAGTCTGTTCGTGTTCGACTCATTTGCTTAACGAGCCGAACACGAACTGTTCTCGAATAAAAATTCTTTTTGTCAACCATAATCATACAGTAGTAGGATCTTAAGAGTTGGGGCAAAATTTAAGACTTATTGTTTATATTAAAACATCATTTAAATATAATTTAATATATTTTTTATTAAAAATTTAAATTAATAATTTTAATTCATTATAAATCTTTATAGCCTTGTAGTCAATCAATCTTTTAAAAAATACTTCTCATTAATATATATACATACAATTGATGAGTAATATTTTGAGTAAAAAAAAGTTAAACACGAACGAACAAACTTTTGTCTGTGTTCAGCTCATTTATATATCGAGCACAAAAAAGTGTTCGTGTTTGACTCGTTAACTTAACGAACAAATTGAACACGAGCTGTTCGGGAACAACGTACTCTTTTGACTGCCTCAGTCACAAAATAAAATTCACATTTTCATGTATAGTTTTAAAACACCACAGTGATAAAGATACCTAAATACATAATTTTTTTTTTTTTGCTGCCCATTTCTGAACCAGTCTATGCCTGCCCTTTCACATCTCCTGCAAACTAAAAACTCCATACAATAAACAATTCTCAAATGTAGATTTCTTCTTCTTTTTTTATATTTTTCCAGTATTCACACTGCAAAATTTCTCCTTTTTCCAGCTCCAATGTCTTCTTCTTCCATCTTCTTCTTCTTCTTCTTCCTCCTCCTCCCACTCTCCCTCTCCCTCACACATTCTCCTCTCCCTGCAACACCAACTCCCTGCCCTCCACAACAACTCACCTGCGGATCAAAAACTCTGGATATCCACTTCCCCTTCTTCACCTCCCAATCATCCAATCAATGCGCAGGCCTTCATTACATCCAGTGCATGAATCTTGTTCCTACAGTCCATTTTAATGGCCTCGGCTACTTATACCCAATAACAAACATCTCCTACAGTGAAAAAACCATTATAATCCATGACATTAACCTCAGCGCTTACTACAGAAGATCTTACTGCATCTTCCTCTATGATTTCAAATCCCCTGTTCCAGATTTCGACTTCAACTCCCTCTCCATCTCCCTCAAATCAGGCCAATCCTTCTTCAACTGCGATAAAAACTACGACTTTGATTCAGATTTGTTTCTGCTGAACAATAATCTGAGTCTGTGCAGAGATTACGCAATCCATTATTCAAGAGATTTTGGGAGTCCGGACGTTGCGGAGTTTGCTGCGCATTGCAGGAATCATAGCAATCCTGGGTTTCATTGGAAGCTGTCGTTTGGAGGAGGAGAGGATGGAGGATCGACGGCGTTGATTGCCGCAGGGTTTTCGCCGGAGTGGACGACGCGGCGGGATTGCTTTAGCTGCGAGCTTGGTGGTTCGAGCAGTTGCAGGGAAGATGGAGGAGATTTGTCCTGCGGTTGCCGGAGCAGTTGCCGGGGTAAGTTGATGACAGTGGTCGCTGTGTCATTCATGTTTCTCTTACGTGCGTGCCGATGATGATATGGATCATACCACGTCATTAAATGTATAATGTAATGCGATCCACACTGTCGTCTGCACATCGAATTAACCAATAAGGTGTAATACTTTTTACTTTTTTGCTTTGATTTATTCTTATTTTGTGTTCGGTTTATGGTTAATTATTGCAGGAAGGAGGAAAGATAACACTGGGATTATAATTGGTGAGTTCTAAATCTCATAATCTCTTCATGATATTTCAAAAGTTTAGAACTCTGATAGCTTTCCATTGAACAAATCAAAAAAGCCTTCTTTTATTTATAATTAGTTAGAACCAATCAATACTCCAAAAATTTCACCTTTTGAGATGATAGGAGGAACAAATCGTGAGATTTAAGGTTAATTAGACTAAAAAGTTTTGTGAGAAAGAAAGATTGGAAATTGAATTAACTTATTAGAGGTATATTTGGGATCTATTCGAGGCAGCTAGATGTCACGCTCCCAAAAGAACTATTAAGAAATGTGGGCAGTCTAAGATTTAAATATTTTTTTTCGGTTCTACACCTAGTGAATGTGGGACTTTTTGTCCGTGACATTCTCCTCCACCCAATCACGTGACACGCTCGTCACGGATCGGCTCCACCGAAGGTCCCACTAGACCGTAAAGAGTTCACACACCTGACAGATAATACTATTATAAATTTAGTTTAATTTCAAAAATTAAACTTTTCTAATATTGATCACAAAGAAGTTTTATCAAATCTGATTTCTTTTGGAAAAAACAATTTCAGGAGTGTCCATAGCCGCCTTCATCCTCTTCATCAGCTTCCTTAGCTTTATCGGCTTCTGGTGGCATCTCCGGTCACAACAAAACCGCCGGTGCTCCTCTCTCTGCACCCTCTTCTCTTCCACTTCCACCATCACCAGAACACCATTATCAAACAAACCTTCTGAACTCACCTCCTACTCTTACCAAACCCAGATCTTCTCCTACGAAGAGCTCCGAGAAGCCACCAACTCCTTCGACACCGCCATGGAGGTCGGCGACGGCGGCTTCAGCTCAGTCTACAAAGGTGCTTTCCTCTCTTCTTCATCCACCAAACTAATAAATTTTCAGAGAATATTACGCGCGCAGTCCGTAATATTTTATCCAAAATCTCACCTTTTTTCTTTTTAACAATTCCTCCGCCGCCGCAGGAACGCTCCGCGACGGCCGCACGGTGGCCGTGAAACGCCTGTACGAGAACAACTTCAGGGGAGCAGAACAGTTCATTAACGAGGTCGTGATCCTCTCCCGACTCCACCATCAAAACCTAGTGTCTCTCTACGGCTGCACTTCCCCGAGAAACCGCGAGCTCATCCTCGTCTACGAATTCATCCCCAACGGCACCGTCGCCGATCATCTCCACGGCCACCGCGCCGCCGAAGGTCATCTCACATGGTCCCGCCGGCTCTCCATCGCCGTCGAGACCGCCGACGCGCTCAGCTACCTCCACGCCATCGATCCCCCCATCGTCCACCGAGACATTAAGACAGTGAACATACTCCTCGACGCAGAGTTCCATGTGAAACTAGCCGATTTCGGTCTCTCCAGACTGTTTCCCCGCGACGGAGTAAACCATATCTCCACCGCGCCGCAGGGCACGCCGGGCTACATCGATCCCGATTACCACCGGAGCTATCAGCTCACAGATCGGAGCGATGTGTACAGCTTCGGCGTCGTGCTTGCGGAGCTCTTGTCGTCGAAGCCGGCGGTTGATATATGCAGAGGGAAGTCGGAGATAAACCTGTCGACAATGGCGGTGAACAGGATTCAAAGTGGGAATTTGGATGAGTTGGTTGATCGATGGCTTGGGTATGATTCGGATGTGGAGGTGAGGAAGATGATAGGTCTCGTGGCGGCGCTTGCGTTTCGATGCCTGCAAGCGGATAGGGAGATGCGGCCGGCGATAAAGGAGGTGCTCGATGTACTGATCGAGTTGCAGGGCGGCGTGGTATTGGGTGATGAGCAGGTGGAGCATTCCGTCGAACATGTTGCCGGCAATGCGGAGGGGGACAAGAGTGGCCGGTCATAGTGATGATGATGGGGAAATGGATGAGTGGGTCCATGAGTCCTGCCTTAGGCAAGCTTTTTTATATTTATATATACTAATATCAAAATACAAATATTTGGGGAAATTACATAAAAGTATCACTAATATTTATTTTTTTAAAAAAAAAATGCAAATTTTTAAAAATTGATTATTTTATTTTTATTTATAAAATAAATAAATTAACTCATTATTTAATCAAATATTATTATATGTAAATTACTTTGATTGTTTCAATATAAATTACTTTGATTGTTTCAATATCTTATTTAGTTATTAGCTTTGCTCGTGATAATATCAGAGAGAAAGTAGGGAAAACATGTATATATTAGAGAAAAAGATTTGACAGTTGATGGTATGCTGACTTAGGGTCTATTTGAGACAGTTTATTTGGTGTGGTGGCGTTTTGAAAACGCACCTGACCTGTTTGGGTAAATTGCGTTTTGACAATTTATGCGTTTTCAAAATGCAAAAAAACAACTTTTTCAGGTGCGGTAGCAGCTTTCTGGTTGTGGTCTGTCTTTTTTAACAAAAACAAAATTTTGTAATAGCCACCGCTATGGGTGTAAACGAACTGAACACGAACAAACAGAGCTAGTGTTCGTGTTCGAAATGTCCGAACAGATCACTGTTCGTGTTTGGTTCGTTTAACAAACCGAACAAAAAAAATTGTTCGTGTTTGTCTCGTTTGTTTATCGAACGAATCGAACACGAACTGTTCGCGAACAACGAGTTTTTTTGACAGCCCTAGCCACCGCACCTAGCTTATCAACATATTATTTTTAATCAACTTATCAACAGATTATTCAATAAGCTACAACTACTCCAAACAGACCCTTAGATATTATACCAAAATAATCATTTGTTATTCAAAAAAATTGAAAAGTGCACATAAAAGTATTTTAATAGTTACAAAAAAAAAAAGTCAAATAGATGTAGAATAACTAATTTTATAGATACTATACCAAAATAACTATGTGTCATAAAAAAAAAAGTACCATCTATATAGACCAAACCAAACAAAAAAAGAATAAAACATGAACATAAGCGCATAGTCATTTTAAACTCTTAATATATTAGCAAAGATATTTCACGGCTTAAGCAACATCATCTCTTCTCTCGAAGTCCGATCGAATCGCAATGACACCAAAAAATATATATATATATATATATGTTTAAACACACATAAATATATAACTCATACAAAAATAAAGATATAACATACATGAAAGATGCAAGCATGGAGGATGGTAACATAACGTATGGAGAGCGCAGATGAGTAAAGATGAATACATGATGTGAAATTAAAGTTCGCACATTAAAAATTACAAAACTAATCCATATGTTCATCCCAACTAAGATTACAACTTTTCTTTATGATGTTCTATATAAGTGGGTCAAGTAGATGTTCAGAGTTAGGCTCCCTCTAAAGGGTGAAAATGAATGATTCAATGGCTCACCAAGTATTGTATATTATCCCTTATGTACTATCAAGTCAAATATTTTAAAAGCATTACTAATAAAGCTACAATATATGCTTTTGGTCTAAGCTTTTTCAATATTTTAAAATGATCAACACCACTTTAATCGTAACTGTCTAGTCATCTAAGAATTAGTCAATTTGTGTATACCTCTTAAGAGGTGGGTCTAGTAGATATTCAAAGTTAGACTCCCTCTAAAGGGTTTAAATGAATGATTAAATGACTCACTAAGTTTTATAAATTATTCCTTATATAATGTAAAGTCAAATATAAAATGTATTACTAATAAAACTACAATACACGCGTTTGATTGAGTTTTTTTCAAGATTTAAAAAGGATCAACACCATTGTTGTGTAACTTCAAAGTTTTGGCCATAATATACGTCAAATGAACTTATCTATATGGTATATTTTTATAAAATATTATAGGATACTTTTATTAAACCATTTCCTCCGGCCGTCTCTCCCCCTCTTTTGCTTGATCTCCCTCATCAGCTCTCTCCCGTTCCTGTTCGATATCCTCTCACATAAGAACTCAGCGTCTTCATCTTCTCCAGTCAATAAGGATTGAATGACCGTCCACTTTAACTTGTTGCAAGGTAACAATGTATTCTCCATGTAGATTTTCTCCGTGCTTTCTTTATACACGTGTAGTATTTTTCATATAGATTCTTTATGTGCTTTTCTCTATGAATGTGTAATATTTTTCATATAAGTTATATGCTTTCTCCACGCATCTGTAACAATTTTGACGTAGATTATCCATGTAACTTTCTCCATGCATGTTTGGTATTCTCTATATTGATTCTCTGTGTGCTTTCACCATGCTTATGTAATTTTTACAATGTGAGATCTTCTTCTACGTGTAGTATGATTTGTGTATAAAACTTTATTCACATATATTTTACTTACGTATATCATCTCCATATGTAGCCTCAATGTATAGTTTACTTGCATGTATAATCTCCACTCTGTATACCCATGTATAGTTCACGTGAAGTGAAGAAACCTTTCATATGTAGTGTGCTCGTGTGAAAGAACGTCTCATGTGCTGGTCATGCATAATGTGTAAACATGTTATGTTTGTATGTTTAAAAATAGCAATATGCAAGTTTAGGTATTCATGATATGTCAATTATAAGCTTATACAGTTAAGATATATTAATTTACAAACTTAGATAACGAAAGACTAAGGGTCCGTTTGGGGCAGTTTATTTAGTGCGGTAGCGTTTTAAAAACACACCTGACTTGTTTGGTTAAACCGTGTTTTGGCATCTTATGCGTTTTTAAAACGCTGAAAACAACTTTTTTTACACTAGAGCTTTCTTTTAGCGGTCTGAATTTTTCAAAAAAATAAAAATTTGTAATAACTACCGTACCTAGCTTATCAGCAGATTATTCAATAAATTGCAGCTGCCTCAAACAGACCCTAAACTTATTATAAATCCGAAAAGAAATTATTTTTATAAATTTAAATGAGTTTCAAAATAAACTATTTTATATGCTCCAATGTTTAAAATTTACGATTTTAATTAAGTATTCATGTTTAAATATAATAAATTTCTAAAAATTATATTCATAGAAAATAAACTTAAATGAGCTTTAATTCTAAAATTAATTTTTTTTTATGTAAATTATCCAAATTTTTTAACCATTTAAAGTATTTTAAAACTTTTTTGTTTTGAATATTTTGCCTCCTCAATTATGCCGTTACCATGTCTTCTACTTCAGATAAAGGTAGATGCGGTCACCGGAGGTAAGCGGTAAGTGCATTATTTGTTAGGCGGAAGACTTCGTACTGTAAACCGTGTCAATCCCTCTATTCTGCTTCCCCACCTCTGCTGGTCTCCTCTCAGATCTGACTTCCAAGCAATCCATCCCCGCTGCGCTCTCTCTCTCCTCTCTCCGCTCATCGAGGGATGCCTGCTGGGCGCAGACTTCCACTGGCGGCGGCCTATTCGACGGCGTAGATCGCCTTGAAGCCAGAGCGGAGATGGCGGCTGTCGGCGGCGGCGACGGGGGGATGGTTCCCCTTGCGGCGCTAATCCGGCGGGAGTTGAAGAGAGAGAAACCGGAGAAGATGTTGATACGATTTGGCTGCGCTGCGCAGTCAAGGAAGGGGGAAGACTACTATTTAGTGAAGACCGACTGTCAGAGAATTACTGGAAACCCTTCCTCCGCCTTTCATGTCTTCGCGGTAAGACTGCGATCTGAATTGAAATATAGCAGGGTTCTTCATAATTATACTATGCCCGATTCGACTAAATGAAAAGTGGTTTCCAAGGTTTTTTAGATTTGAGCTGGGGAATGGTAGTTTTCAATTGAGTATTTTTGGTAAAACTAATGTTCCGCACTTGCAGATCTTTGACGGGCACAATGGCAATGCTGCTGCCATTTTTGCAAGGGATAATTTGCTGAACCACATACTTGGCGCTATTCCTCGAGGGCTTGGGAGGGAGGAGTGGCTACATGCTCTTCCACGTGCTTTGGTTGCAGGATTCGTGAAGACTGACAAAGAGTTTCAGAGCAAAGGCTAGTTCTGTTCTATTGATTTGCTGTCAGATTATGAAATCTTGATGTTCTTTTTTTTGTTTTGAAGATCTGATGCTGAGTTGGGTTTTGATTATTAGGGCAAACTTCTGGGACTACTGCTACATTTGTGATTGTTGATGGTTGGACTATTACTGTTGCTTCGGTTGGTGACTCTCGTTGCATTCTGGATGCGCAGGGAGATGTTTCCCTTCTTACAGTAGATCATAGACTAGAAGAAAATGCCGAAGAGTGGGTGTTGATTGGATTTAGGGTGTTATCAATTCAGTTTGATTTTACTCTTTTCTAACTGATTTTTTGATCTTTAATCTGCAGGAGGGAGAGGGTGACTGCTAGTGGAGGTGAGGTAGGAAGGCTTAGTATTGTGGGCGGCGCTGAGGTGAGTTCTTATATTGGGAATTTATCAGGCGCTGAAATCTGAATGTATGATTTTTGCTTTAATGATGATTTCCTATTACAGATTGGCCCCCTCCGATGCTGGCCTGGTGGTTTGTGCCTTTCCAGGTCCATTGGAGATATGGATGTAGGAGAGTTTATTGTTCCCATACCACATGTTAAGCAAGTAAAGGTATGTCCTTTTCTTTTGAAAGTTGTCTATTTTAATTCGTTTTGTTATGGATCTTAAGCTGCTTACTAAAGGATATTCTTCATAAAAAATCCTACTTTTTTGATAAATAATTCAGCCGCAGATTGTATTTTTGCTCTGAGTGATGCCAACTTAACATATCATGAATCCGTGGTTGGATTTTTGTGGCTTTTTGAATGTAAATATATGTGGGAGAAGAAATTTAATGTAGACAATTCTTATGCACCAACGTATCTACATTATCTAACATCTAAACTCTACTTTTTACATTTATGTCACACACCCAAATCTTTCATATCACATAAACACACCACTATTTTGAATTGTAAAAAGCGAGATACACCTTTTCATGTGAAGGTGAGGTGGCATATATGTAAAGATTGAAGTTTAGGTGTTAGATATGTGATAGGAATTTAGTGGTATGTATGTAAATCTTCCTTTTATTAAGTATGAGTATCTTAACATATGCCTCTCGACTGATATAAGTTCCCTTTTTGCATCAGTTAGCAAAAACAGGGGGAAGGTTAATAATTGCTTCAGATGGCATTTGGGATGCATTACCATCTGAGACAGCTGCAAAATGTTGTCGCGGGCTGACTGCAGAGCTTGCTGCTCGACAAGTCGTAAAGGTTTATTTTATTCCCTTACCGGGACATTTACATATATACCACCAAATGCCTATGTATTTACATATCTAACGCCTAAATTTTTTACATTTATATCAGCCAAATATTTCATATCTCATAAAAAATGTCAATTTTTGAACTTTTAAAAAGTGGATACTTTTTCATGCATAGGAGAAGTGGTATATACGTTAAAATTGATGTTTTGGTGCTAAATATTTAAATACATAGGAATTGATTTGTGTGCATGTAAATCTTACTATTGTTCTGTGACCGAACTCTGTTAAAGGGCCGGAATTTTTCCTAACTGATTTGTTGGAATGCTGCGCAAAATGTCATATTTATATTTTTATCAATTTTTATTGGTGATCTTTTAGGAAGCACTGAGGTCAAGGGGGCTGAAAGATGACACAACATGCATTGTTGTTGATTTGATTCCACCAAATGATATCATAGAAGGGCCTCCATCACCACCGAAAGAATTGAACAAACTAAAGTGTTTAGGTTTTAGAAAAAAGTCACGAGATTCTCCCAGCAATCTGGCGAAGAAATTGTCTGCTGTTGGTGTGGTAGAAGAATTATTCGAAGAAGGCTCAGCAATGTTGGCCGAGAGGTAAATTTCTATAAATTTTGGTAATTAAATAGATTGTAATGTCTGTTTTCTAGCATATAATTTTTTCGTTCTCTGCAATGGTAGATTGGATTGATTATAAATTGGAATTATTACTTTGTATGCTTGCGAAATTGCATGATGGTCAATTAATAAAAATAATTTTTTTAGATCATCTATCAGATTTTTTTTCATGTGTGTAAATAGGACGCAATGGAGAAAAAGGATCCATGTAGCCCACCCCACTTAGTGGGATAAAGGTTTTGCTGCTGCTGCTGCTGTTGTTGTAAATTCATACAAACGTGTGGCTTTGATTTACATATCCAGATTTCCATTTCTTTTTACTTGAAATATCTTAACTCTTAAAGAACAACAAACACAAAGGATGACATTATCATAGTCCACAAAAATAATTATCAAATGATTGCAACGAAGTAACAAATTAGTACCATTTATTTACTTGATTGAACATGGGAGTATATTTTTAAATGAGAGTTAGACTAAAAAGATCTTTATTTAAACATGGGAATCAAAAAAATTTTTTTAGTGAAAGAGATTTTATCATGATAAAATCCCGGTTCACTCTTTAATACTGGCATATAGATTATTGAAGATGATGGAGTTAATATATAATAAAATAATATCATCACTTATCGTACCCATTAATTTAAAATGTAGCTGAAGCTTAAAAGGAATTTGCTGGAGATTACAACCCTTTTGGTTGGTTTATGGTGGTTAAATGATGCTTCAGTTTATCCAAGTCACTTGTGCCTTTGCGAGTTTGAACAATTTGTATTGATGATATTTCTTTTTAAATGATTTTCCATAATAAGAAAATTACCAAACTATTTTGGTTGGCTTATGGCGGTTAAGTGACGCTTTAGTCATCATCCAATATATTCAGTTTGTCTTTAATAGAATTCTGAGTACCATTCAGGTGTGTTTTTCGAGGATTTCAAGTTTAAAGGGAATCTTTCAGATAACAGGTAGTTTGCACTTTAAATCATCTGAATGCTTAAGACTCTAGGGGTGTAAACGAGTCGATCCGCACTCAGAGTCATGCTTAACTAAAGCTTGGCTTGTCTATCAAAATGAAAGCTCGATCTCGACTCAAGCTCGAATGGCGCGTTCAAACTCCACTCACAATGATGACACCAGGCTTACAAGCCGGCTAGCATGCTCAAACCGAAAGTTTAATTATCATGGGAGCTCTCTGGAAAAAGGCATCGGTGGGTAGAGAGGAAGTAGTGTCATGGCAGATTGGAAGGCATCAGCGTGACTATCGATCTGCTATTCTAACGACCAATGAGTTGACAAACCGAGCCTAGACAAGCTTGAACTCGATCTCATTTAATAAATGAGCTTGAGTTTTTACTCGGACTCGAGCTCGTGACTTGATAAGTTCAACTCATGAGCTCGTTGGCATGCTTAACTCATGCTGGTTCGCAAGCCAACTCAGCTCACTTATATCCCCACTAGAGACAACAATGTATTAATGCCCCAATAATTGTGAGCGATTGGCGTGTCTCAAGTCCCGTTTGTGAAAAGTGGAGGGATGCATTAGGTAGTTGACGACCAGCGTAAAATTTATCGAAAAACCATAACGTGAATTCTTTAGATCTTTGTGTAAATGCTAGGCTGTCTCCTGGAAGCGACGCGCTGTATGACCTGAAACAGTGAAAATGTGCAATGACCGCTACACCTGCACTCGAATGTAGTGTCAAACAAGCAAGGGTTCTCACATTACAAATAGATGCTGGTAAAAAGGCTAGTCCATGAAACTAATATTAGGATAAAATGTTAGAATATGGATACTATCACAGTTAAATTAATGGAATTAGTTAATATTATGATACATAGGAAGATAAATATCTTATGTATTCAAAAAACTAAATGGGTTAGCGAAAAAACTAAGATGATTGATAGTTTAGATTTAAATTTTTGTATCTAGATAGGAGTCGCACTAGAAATGATGTAAGTATAATTATAGGTAAGAGTTTGATAGATAATGTTGTAAAAATTAATAGAATTACAGATATAACTATAGCTCTTAAGATTGTTGTTGATACAAAATTTTTTAATATTATAAATGCTTATGCTCATTTAGTAGGTTAGATATATGTTTTAAAGAAAAATTTTGGAATGAATTATAATAATTAATACAAATGATATCACTTGAGGAAAGAATTTTTATTGGAGGAGATTTAAATGGACATATTGGTAGACTAATAGAAGATTTTAAAAATATTCATGGTGGCTACAATTTTGGAGTGAATAATGAAGAAGATAGAATCATTTTTTATTTTGTTATTGCAAATACTTTATTTAAGAAAATGGATGAACATATTATTACTTATAAGAATGAATCTATAAAAAATACAAATTGTTTATTTTCTTTTTCAGAAGAACAGATTGTCGAGAATTTAAAGATGTTAAGGTTATTCTAAGTGAGAATGTAAGTACTCAATATCGATTATTATTTCTAGATTTTAAGATGAAGAGTTGAAAAATAAAGAATGCTAGAAAACATTGTTATATAATTAGAAAAGGGTGCCTAAAAGACTTAAATAAATTTTTTTATGTGTAAACTTCAAGATTTTAAGATTTGGGATGTTTATAAAAACAAATTCTATGCGGAATAAAGTAACAAACACTATTAAACAAGTGAAAAAAGATGTATTTGAGAATCAAAAGGAAAAACTTCTACAAATAAAAATAATTAGTGGTGGAATAATAATGTGCAAGAAAAAATAAAATATATGTTGTGTTATAAAGATTGGTTTAAATATAAAAACTTAGAGAACTCAGAAAAATATAAGGTGGGTTGTAGAGAGTCTAAGAGAACAATTTGTGACGCTAAATTTTTTTTTAGTGATATTTATAATATATTAAATACTGAAGATGATGAAAAATATATGTATAAACTAGCCAAGCAAAGAGAAAAGAAGAGTAAAGATTTAACTCAAGTAAAGTGTATCAAAGATGAAAATTAAAAAGTGATTTTCTTAGAAAAAGATATTCACTTTAGGTGGGTGAGTTATTTTGATAAACTTTTCAATTAAGTTTCTGAAAATACGATTGATCTTAGTGATCTTAATATCGTTAATAATAATAAAATGTTTTATTTTTATCGTCGCATTAGTAAGAAAGAAGTTGACGGGGCTTTAAAGAAAATCAAGGGTGGAAAATTAGTAAGACTTGATGATATACCAATTAAAATGTGAAAATTTTTAGGAGATTTGAGAGTTTATTGGCTTACTAAACTCTTTAATATTATTTTAAAAACTAAAAAGATGTCTGAGGAATTGAAGAAGAGTATTTTGGCATCCATTTTTAAGAATAAAGGGGATGCACAAGAGTACAAATTATAGAGAAATTAAGTTGATGTGTCATACGTTAAAATTATGAGAGGGTAATTGAACATAAGTTAAGATGTGTTACGAAGATTTCTCATAATGAGTTTGGATTTATGTCGTGCAGGTTTACCATGTAAGCTATACATTTTTTGAGTGGTTTGATGGAGAAGTATAGAGAGAGTACGGGGGATCTACGTATGATTTTTATTGATTTGGAAAAAAACTTATGATAAAGTTCCAAGAGAAATTCTTTGGAGAGTTCTAGAGATGAAAGGTGTTGAAATGACTTATATTCAAATCATTAAAGATATGTATTATAGAATTATTACTTGTGTTCTAAGAGAAGGATGATTGACTAAATATTTTTTTATTTTAGTTGGACTACATCAGGGGATCGACTTTAAGCCTATATATTTTTGTTTTAGTTACGGATGGTCATACTGGACATTTACAGGAGGATGTACCTTGGTGTTTGTTTTTTGCTGATAATATCCTTCTTGTGGATAAGACTAGAGAAAGAGTTCAGGAAAGACTTGAGTTACGGAGGTTTACATTGGAGTTAATTCAAGTGATTTTTCTAACAACTATTTATAAATATAAACCTAAATATAAAGATAAACCTAAATAGATAAATTGGTTTTGGTGAAATTTGAGGTGTAAAAATTATTTTTCTCTTGTGATGACCTACATAATGTGTAGAATTGGGATGCAAAGAATCTAATGTAACTGGTGACAATAGGAACAAAAATTTAAGTTACCTACTTCCGAGTGTATAACGTAGCTTATTTAACCTAAGGTCGATTGCTTAAAATACTAGATTGCCACGGAGAAACTTCTAATCTGTCACCCTAGAGTATCCTTCTCCTACTAGCCCTCTAATAGACTTAATCTTAGATTTAAGGTACAAAACCCTAGATCAAATTGGTAGGAATCTTGCCCTTCACTCGAGAAACACTAATTTCTCCCTAACATTGCATTGAATGTTTGAACTACTTTCCTTCACCCATAAGTTCAATGTGGTTCCTCCTAGTTGTTAAAGCCATAGCCCTCCTAGGTCATTATGATTTACGACAAATTTTAACATACAAATTGACCATATTGAATATGTAAATGAAGCATGAAGTAAGAACCATCACTTTGATATGAAAAACCTACTCTAAAATGCATCCTAATTATCCTAAACGTTCATCCAATTCATTTCAAAAGAAAAGTGTAAGAATTGTACTTCAAAAAGGCGTCACACACAACATAAAGCTTCATTACATCAAAAAAAAAAATCTACTAGATAAGTGTTTGCAACGAGTACAAAATACCTAAGAACACAATACTTGACCGTTCCTCTCTGAAAGAAAGATGAAAATTCTTCTAACAAAGTTTCCTGCTGATCCATGCAATGCTACTACCATCCCTTATAGATATCTCTCAAAATACCTAACCAATATCTCTAGAAAAGTAAAAATCTACATTTCCTACTCCTACCTACGATCTCGACCATCCTAGAGTATTTCAGAACTTAGAAATGCCGAAAAGTTCCCCTTTTGGCCGAGAGAGAGAGAGAGAGACTTGAAGAAACACACTCTTAAAGTAACCATCAAAATACCAAAAAGTCACGTCAGATGCCCCTTTAAAATTCGTTCAAATACATTGTATTAAAAAAAAAACCGATTCTGGTGTCTAGGCGCCAGTTTTCTAGAAGCACAAGATAACTGCCTGGCGCCTAGGTGCCACGCTCTCTGTTTCCATATACAAGGCCTAGCGTTTATGCGCCAGATGCGCCAATTTATTTTGTGCTCCTTTGTTCCATTTGACCACGTTTTGCTCAATTTCTCTCATTTTTCTTCATAACTCTATCTCTTGTACCTGAAACCAAAAACACACAAAATAAATTTCTTTAAAATGCAATATCATTAAAAATGAGCATAAAATTTATATAAAAAAATAACACATTTTTAGGCGTGTCAGGATTCTAAAGGCCTTCGTTTGAGTAGAACTAAAAATTAATACATGGAATTTAATTTTAGTCTTAGTAGCTCTAATGACAGAGTTGTAAATATGGGTGATCAAATCATTAAATGGTATGAACGCTTTGGATATCTCAGATCTATGTTCAAAGTGATGGTGATATAGATGGGGATGTTATCAGTGGAATTCAAGTTGGTTGGTTGAAGTGGAGGAATGCTTCGGGACTATTATGTGATAGAAAAGTACCAGTTAGACTCAAAGGAAAATTCTATATGATGGTGGTGAGACTTGCAATGCTCTATTGCATAGAATGTCGGCCTTTAAAAGTGAAGCATAAAACAAAGTTAAGTGTTGCCGAGATGAGAATGCTTAGGTGGATGAATGACTTTACACTTAGAGACAAAATCCTAAATGAATGTATCGTGATAGGGTTTTTGTAGCTTCAATGGCGTACAAAATATGAGAGAGACGTCTTAGATAGTTTGGTCACATTAAATGTCGATCATCTGATAATCCTGTTAGGAGAGTAGATGTTTTAAATTCTACCTATGTTAATAAAGGCTAAGGTATTCCTAGAAAGATTTGGGGGCATATTGTATAAAAAATGATCTTAATTTATTAGAATTAAATGAAAATTTGACACTCAATAGGACACAATGGAGAACAAAGATTCATGTAGCCGACCTCACTTAGTGGGATAAATGCTTGTTGTTGTTGTTGTTGTGAATTTTAAATTATGCTCTAATGATTTCATAGAGAATTCACCTTTAAATAGGTGAGTACAAGTACAAGAATAAGGAAAGAAATTAAGTACTTCCTACAATTATGGAATAACATAAATAGCTACAATTAGGGAATTAAAACAATTAAGGAATTAAAATAATGACTAAATATAGAAGATATTAAAGTATATTTATGAGCGTAATTCCACACTCCCCCTCAAGTTGGGTTGTACAGATTGCATACGCCCAACTTGTTGCTTAATCTCATCAAAGCTTGACTTAGGGAGAGCCTTGGTGAGAATGTCTGCGGTTTGGTCTCTAGAAGGAGTATAGACCAATTCAATGATTTCATTGTCCACTTTCTCCGAAATGAAGTTCCGATCAATCTCAATGTGTTTTGTTCGGTCATGATGAACAGGGTTCTTTGCGATACTAATTGCTGCTTGATTGTCACAGAGCATCCTGATAGGATGTTCTCCCATAATCCCAAGTTCCTTGAGAAATCTTTTGATCCATATTCCTTCACAGATACCCAGTGCTAATGCTCTGTATTCTGCTTCTGCACTACTCCGAGATACCACCGATTGCTTCTTGCTTCTCCATGTCACTAGATTGCCGCATACATAAGAGCAATACCCAGAGGTTGATCGTCGGGTGGATATGTCTCCCGCCTACCAAGCATCGTTGAAAACTTCTACCCTTTGACTATCATTCTTTTGAATAATAATCTTTTCCTGGAGTCATCTTTAAAAATCTTAAGATTCGGTTAACAGCTCCCATATGTTCCTCAGTAGGACAGTTCATGAATTGACTCACTTTACTTACTGAAAAACTTATGTCTGGTCTGGTGTGGGATAAGTAAATAAGTCTTCCAACAAGTTCTCGATATCGTCCTTTCGTCGACCGCAGAACTATCCTTCTCTATTCCAATTTTATTATACGGGTCCATTGGAGTATCTCATTGGTTTGCATCCAAGCATACTCAGCTTTTTTTAATAGGTCCAATGTGTACTTTCTTTGAGTTACGGTTATCCCCATTTTGGATCTTGCAACTTCCATTCCCAAGAAGAACTTCAAGTTACCGAGGTCCTTGATTTCGAATTCATGGGCTAGAAACTTCTTCAGTTTTGTCAATTCTTCAGTGTGATCACTTGTAAGAATGATGTCATCAACATACACGATGAGTACAATAATCTTCTTCTCGGATCTTTTTGTGAACATTGTATGATCAGCCTGGCTTTGAGTATAACCGCATTTGATTACCGAATTGGTGAATCGGGCAAACCACGCACGGGGAGATTGTTTGAGGCCATACAGAGATTTCTGGAGCTTGCATACTTTGCCACTGGGAATGATTCTTCTGCACCGGGAGGTAAATCCATGTATACATCCTCTTCAAGATCTCTATTAAGGAAAGCATTTTTGACATCGAGTCGCATTAGCGGCGCGTCTCGATTCTGTCGCAATGGAGAGTAGGACTCTAATGGAGTTCGGCTTGGCTATCGGGGCGAATGTCTCTGATAGTCAATTCCGTATGATCGCGTATAACTCCTGCAACCGTCGGGCTTTCAACCGATCTATGCTTCCGTCCGCCTTACATTCGATCGTAAATAACCACTCGCATCCTACTGGTCTCGTATTCTTGGGCAAATCAGACACAACCCACGTCCCATTCTTTTCTAGAGCAGCAACTTCTCATTCACAGCTTTTCTCCATCCTGGGTGTGAGAGTGCTTCCTAAATAGACTTCGGAATCTCTGTGTTGTTAATAGCAGTGCTAAATGCATGATAGGGAGGAGATAACATCTCATATGAAACAAATCGAGAGATGAGATGTTGAGTGCAAGGAACATCAGAATCATCTCTCACAGGCGGGGTAAGCTCATAATCACTAGTGTCTATTGATTCCGTACCTGAGTGAGTTTCGGAGAGGTTTGGAGCCGGATTAGATTCTTGGACGAGCATGTAAGCGGTGTTTGGTTCTCTATTCTTTCGGCAGTTCGTTCCTTCTGTATAGACCGAAGTTTCGAGGGGCGGGATGTGTAGATGGGTTTAGCATAGGAGATGGAGGAGGTTTGACAGTCGGAGAAAGACCCGTGTCAGTCGGTAAAAGAACACAGGGCTGTTGTTCACTACGATTCTCCCCCTGAACGACAGACTCTGGGTAGTATGACTGATGCTAAAAAAGCGTGACATCCATGAATTATAGATCTTTTTAGTTGAAGAGCAATAACACTTGTAGCATTTCTTATCGGTCGAATACCCATGAAGATGCATTTGATCGATCTGGGGTCTAATTTACTGCGGTTTTGTTTGTGAATATGAACAAAGACGGAGCAACCAAATAATTTGGTAGGGATAACCGAAGGGAGAATACGTGTAGTTGGAAATGAGCGAAGGAGGACATCAATTGGACTAAGGAAACCCAGAATACGAGAGGGCATCCGGTTTATGAGATAGGCAGCAGTTAATGTTGCCTCGCCCCAATAACATTTAGGGACCGATGTGGTGAACATGAGACTGCGGGCTACCTCCAACAGGTGACGATTTTTCCGCTCGGCAACCCCATTTTGTTGGGGAGTATCAACACAAGTGCCAAGGTGAAGGATGCCATTTTGAGTAAGAAAAGTTCCTAGGGAGGTGTTGAAAAAATCTCGTGCATTATCTGTTTTAAGAGCCTGAATTTTTGTGTCAAATTGAGTGAGTATCATTTGATAGAAGGCACGAAATATTGGGCCTACCTCGGATTTATCACACATTAGATAAATTCAGGTCACGCGTGTGTTATCATCAATAAAGGATACGAACCATTGGGCCCCAGAAATATTTTTTTCACGAGGACCCCAGACATCACTATGGATTAGAGAAAATGGACGAGTGAGTCTGTATGATAAACGAGGAAATGAAATACGAGTGTGTTTGGCAAGTTGACAAAATTCGCAATTAAAGGTGGTAGGACTTTTATTAATAAATAAATGAGGAAATAGTTTCCCAAGGTACATAAAATCGGGATGACCTAAACGATAATGAAGAATACGATTTCACTATCATTATTAACACTGGAATGAAAGACAGATGTACTAAGGGGATTTAAGTAAGACAGACTTGATACAGGAGCACAACCAGTCGGTGAAACAAGACCAACAGAGGGTTTGTTGAGAAGATAGAGACCACTGCGCAACTCAAGATCGCCAATCATCCTCCCCGACTTCAAATCCCGAAATTCACAAACATATGGAAAAAATTTAGCAACACAATGACAATCATGAGTGAGCTTACTAATAGAGACCAGATTACAATCCAAAGTAGGAACATGAAGCACAGAAGTGAGAAATAGGTCTGGAGACGAACGAGCCGGAGAAAGCAGAGCGGGCGATCGCAGATGAACGAGCCGGAGACGATCGAGCCGAAGACGAACGAGCCGGAGACGAACGAGCCGGACGATCGCAGGAGACGATCGCAGACGGGAGACGATCGCAGGAGACGAACGAGTGGGACGCAGACGAGCGGACGATCGAACGGGAGGAAGCGGACTAGCGGACGATCGAACGGGAGGAAGCAGTCGCGCGGGATGCAAAAGATCGAGCGGGACGCAGACGATCGAGCGGGAAGAGGCTTCGATCGAGCGGGAGAGCTTCACCTATGGCTCTGATACCATGTGAATTTTAAATTATGCTTTAATGATTTCATAGAGAATTCACCTTTAAATAGGTGAGTACAAGTACAAGAATAAGGAAAGAAATTAAGTACTTCCTACAATTATGGAATAACATAAATAGCTACAATTAGGGAATTAAAACAATTAGGGAATTAAAATAATGACTAAATATAGAAGATATTAAAGTATATTTATGAGCGTAATTCCACAGTTGTTGATAAAAAAAAATCACCAAACTAATCAATTGGTCCATTTTTGTATGAATATGCTTTGGCTAGGCTCTATCTAATTTGCTTTTATGGAATCAGAGGACGTTTACTATAACCATTGTGCAGTGATTATAGAATGATTATAAATCAACCTTTCTGTAGTTTTTATTGACAGCTTGGGTGATTATAGTAGCAAGAATGTTGAAACAAACAAACTGACAATAGTGTTGTTAGATATATATTGGAAATTTATTGGAAATCTCCCCTCTCAAAGCATATCATTTATCGTCTCCCGAGACCCCCCCGTGCTCTCTCTCTCCTTATCTATCTGCTCTGGTTTTATTTCTCCTTATACACCGATTAATTCTTCTCTGCCGCCTTCTTTGTTGTCTAAATGTAAGCATAATAGGAGTAAAACAATGAGGGGCGGGGGAGGGGAAAGACATCAGGATTTTGTTGGGACATTTATTTGATTTCTAATCTGTTAAGAGTTGTGTAGAGTTATGGATGTGTTTTTGTTAATGAAGATGCCACAATGTTTATCTGATATGTTTATTTACAGTTGATTTTTTTCTTAAAAAAAAAAATTATGGAAAGCAATGGATTGCCTGTGGGGTATAGTCTTAGGTAATTTTATTTTACATTTTTATGCGATCAGTGAAATAGGCCGATAATCTTGTTTAATTCAGCTCTTTAATCGGGTCATTATTTATGTCAAGGTTGTTGGAAGCTTGACCTATTGATAGTATTATATGATATGTAGGTCACTTGGCATATATATAACTTATACCAGATCTCTATAGTTTGCATAATAGTCTTGATGCATGGCTTTATCATATACTTGCAATAACATTAATCTAGTTTGTATGAAAATAATGAAAATTTACTTTAATCTTGTTCTCTCCGTTTAAAATCCTCTTGATATTCGAGAACAGGGTGGGAGGGATTTATGAATTGACATGATAGATTGATAGGGAAACAACTTGAATAGAAAGATAGTGAGATAAAAATGAGAAGAACAAAGATTTGTGAAGATGGATTTAAACAAAAATAAAGTAAATCAAGTTTGAGGATAAAAGAGCAAAAGATCAAAATGATCATTGGAATATTTATTGGGGGCCGGTTTTAATTCTATATATATCTGTTTAATTCAGTTCCTTAGCTGTTTAAATATAATCCAAAATAGTCTATTGTGGAATTGTTTTTTATCAGAATGGATTCAAGGGATTAATTGGACACATCCGATAGTTTGGGACTAAAATGACCTCTCATAAATACTTTACAGACTATTTTACTATTTTTTTCTCGCGAATACAAGTGCAATGATAGACTTTTTTTTGTGCGCTAACATACAAAATCATGATTTGTCAGATAACATGTAAGATTCTTATCTATAGATTACAGTTCTTAATTATAAGTTAGCAAACTTAAATGCAAATTTCTCACTTAATCTTGATAAAAATGAAAAATGTCTATGTGATCCAAATGATATAATAACTCAAATAATCTAAGCCATTGATGAAATGACTTTCAGGTTACACATGAATCAATCGAAATTTGTGGTCAGCCATTTTTTCAAGCATATATTGCTCTAAATACTTTTGATATGAATGGCGGTGACCTTTGACCGACATTAGGGCAAATCAGTATTTTCTTTAATAAAAAGTACAGCAAGATTCAAATACATAAAGATAAGCACCTACAATTCGATATGTAGGTGATTCTCTCAAGTTCTAATCCTAAGACTTAAGACAACAATCTCATCATAACCTAACCCTATGCATAATAAGCCCTATTTTTATACCCCATAATAATAACTAAAAATAAGACTAAATTGCCTTTAGGTGCGCCGGTTTAATTTTATTCCCTCCCAAAAAGACATCTTTTACTCAAGGTGGACGAAAATGAATTGTTATTGGATCAAGTCATGTGGCTTCCCCTCACAAACTGATTTTAGTTTGGCTATCGTCGTCAACACTTGATTGAAATAAATGATGGATCTTTGATATTGCCTGAGGACCAAGCCTATTTCGTAGCCTTAAGCATTTGTCAATATAATAAAAGATTGTTTGAAATCCGGTAATGCCGACATTGATAGACTTATCATGATCTTCTTTAACTTCTCAGAAGCCTCGGTCGCCGCTTCCTCCACTGAAAGTTTTCATCCTTCAATTTCTCCTGATGACTAGTAATTTCCTTCAGATGCTGCCACTCAAATGCACTCTTGACTCATTCGTTGAATTCCGCTCGCTTTTATCTATTTCAGTCGTCTGGAGGTCGCGCTATTCTTATGGCTCTTGATCTGCCTTAGAACAACGATGTTGCCTTGATGCCCCACCATTTTTTCACATTGCTGTCGCTCAAGTTCGCTCTAGATGCCGCTGCAGGCTGAGGCGGTTTTGTGTGAAACTCCAGAATCTTCATTATTTTTTTCCGAGTCGTGAATCTCCGCTTCGTGGACCAGAACTACCCCTAGAAGGGTGAGAAACGCTTCTCCATTTTAGATCTGATTTAGCTCACATCTTCCTTCAATTTATCCTCCAAAATATCTATTTTTTGTCACAATAGCTCCCTGTGTGGTTTTCAAAACTCCTTAAAGACTTGAACTCGCTACCTGGCTGTCTCAAATCGTGATAGAATCTCCTAATATCGCGCATAATCCCGTATGATTGAAGAGGTGCAAAAATAGCAGGAGACAGAAGACGCGATCATGTCGTCGCCAACAATTAGCTCTTTTCGAGACTCTATCGAACGAATGAAGTGACTGTATGGTGCAATCCTGTCAATCTTCCCAACTTGTTCGAATCACGACTATTTCGCAAGGCTAGGTCACGAATGAAGGCAGCGCATGTATGCTTTGATCTCATCGTTGATCTCCTAGAAATCAAATGCTCTTATACCAATTTGCTACTAACAAAAGACGATTTCCCACTGAAATTAGGAACAAATATTTTTTTCAATAACACAAAACAACACAATCTGAATATATAATAATAAGCACGTACAATTTGAAAGGCAGACGATCTCTCCCAAACACCTACACTTTGAAAGGTAGGCGATCTCTCCCAAAACACCTACACTTTGAAAGGCAGGCGATCTCTCTCAAACCCTAATCCTAAGACTCAAGACAACAATCTTATTATAACCTAACCCTAAGCATAATAAGCTTTATTTATACCCCACAATAATAACTAATGAAAGATTAAATTGTCCTTAGGCGCAGTTTTTCTGACATTTTATTGTTTGGCTGATTTATGGGCTTATTCTTTGAGTTGAATAGTGAAGTGCACACGGGATAATTTTTATTATGTGTAGTAATTTACAAAGTCATTATATGTTGGATAGTATGTAAGATTCCTATTTATAGATTTTAGTCCTTAATAATATGATAGCAAACCTAAATGCAAATTTCTCACTTAATCTTGACAAAATTGAAAAATGTATGTGATAAAAAATGATATAATGACTCAAATAATTTTAAGCCATTGATGAAATGACTTCTAAGTTACGGATATGAATCAATCCAAATTTTTGCTTAATTATTTTTTCAAACACATCTTGCTCTAAACTTAAGACGACACCTTATTGTTTGGATGATTTATGTGCTTATTCTTTGAGCAAAATAATAACATTCATGCTCGCACTTTTTCATTTTTAGCCCTATAGCTGCATGACTTGAATTTGGACAAATTTCCATCGAAATTAAGGCAAACAAATATTTTATTCAATAACACAAATCAACGCAGTCCGAATATATAAAGACAAGCATTTATAATTTGAGGGGTAGGCGATCTCTCCCAAACACCTACAATTCAAAAGGTAGGCGATCTCAGGACAACAATCTCATCACAACCTAATCCTGAGCATCATTAACCCTATTTATACCCCACAATAATAACTAATAAAAAACTAAATTGCCCGTAGCTACCAGTCTAACATTACAAATTTGATACGAACGGAGATGAATTTCCACCGAAATTTGGGCAAACAAATATTTTCTTCAATAACACAAAACAACACAATTCAAGTAAATAAAGATAAGCAACTACAATTAGATGGTTAGGCATTCTCTCCCTAACATATACAATTCGAGAGGCAGGCGCATCTCTCAAATCCTAACTCTAAGACTCAATACAAGAATCTCATCATAACCTAACTATAAACATAATAAACCCTATTGATACCTCACAACAGTAACTAATAAAAAGACTAAGGGTGTGTCTAGGGCAGCAGTGTGGTGGCGGTACGTTGCTGCACCACATTGTTTTGTGTTCGGAAACAACTAAGTTCCTGCTTTTTTCAAAAAAATGTAGTGGAAAGCTGCTTTTTGCAACCTGATCTGATTAAGTGTGGTGATTGCTAGAAAGTCGTGGTCCGACTTTTGGAAAAAAAAAAATTGTAATGGCCAACTCGGCTTTTTGAACAGCAACAACTACACAATTGCTTCTTCTAAAACAGCTTCACAAATGCTTCTTCAAACCGCTGCAGCAGCCCCAAAATAGACCCTAAATTGCCCTTAGATGTCGGTCTAACATTGCATCTTGGATTATTGAGCTCAGATTTCCTTATGTAGATAGACACAAATTTTGGTTATATTTATAAATATGTATTGCGGGATAAGCATCTCCTAGGAGAAGATTCGCTATTATCCACATAATGAGATTTTGATGATTTGATATTCACTATTATAATCATGTCATAATCATTGGGATAAATAGCATTAAACTTAGTTTCATGCACAATTTTAAGTTTCTTTAGACTTGTTTTATTATTAGTAAGAGGCATAAATTTTCACAATGAATGACTCTTATTACATCAGAATATAATTTTGATTTCTAAATGTAGACTTTCACTTTGCTCCAAATTAAATAATGGGTTATCAAGGCATGCATTTATTGGTGAAATAATTGGTAAAACGTTGACTTCTATGAAATTTTTTATTTTTTATACAATTTTATATTTTTTCACTTGTTTGATGAATGATTATATACTTTCTGTTTTATTATTTTGTGTGACCTTTTATTTGCTACGTATATTGTATGTGTTCGAAAGTTACTTTGGACATGCAATTTTTTGGGGGCATTTACATATATTGCACACACTTCTTATGTATTCACATATCACGCACCTAAACTTGATTTTACACACAAAGCACTTAAATATTTAATATCACATAAAAATAACACTTACCACTTTTTAAAAATGAGATATACTTTTCATGCATAGGTTTAAAGCTTGAAAGTGTTGTAAGTATTGAAGTATAGGTGTACGATATGTAAATACATAAGAATTGTGTGCTAGGTAAGTTTTCTCGACTTTTCTTTTTGTTCATCAAGGCAAAATTGTTGCTGTAATTAAATAACGTGGAGGTAGCAAAGATTGGTTTTATCTTTGGCATGGCTTTTTTGTTATCTAATTCAAGGCTAATTTCATTTGTTTAATCCTCTTTTATGACATCCTGAATTTGAAAGGGGCTTTTTTATTGGGGTAGAGCCTAACAAAGTCAGCAACTCTTGGCATGTTTTTAGGATATCATACTTATAAGGGAAAAATACATGAATACTAAATCCCACAATGGTAATGGAGGTATGTTTAATAAACAAATATGGGAGGTACATTTTGTTGTGATTGGCGGAGTTTTGTTATGAATTCAATGGTCAATTGTGCCCCATGATGGAGCACTTTTGCAATGGGTGACTCATAACTTTGCCTAAGAAAGTTAAAATTGTGCGGTTCAATTTATTATGGGATGTGGATTGAGTTGTTACAATTGGTATCAGAGCTAGATTTCTATTAGGATGTGTTGTTTAAGGGCGGAACAAGCAGTAGTTGGTGTGCTTGTGCCAGAATTTGAAGCGGGCAATTAAGAGAGTGGAATGCGAAGACAAAGGCATAAGCAAGGAATGATATGAGGCAACCTTCTAGATGAAAAAGAGAGCAAGAATGAATTAAATCTTTGGAATTTTACATGCATACCCCACAATTCTTATGTATTTACATTTCTAACACCTAAACTTTTATATTTGCATTTATATTATTTTGATATCATAGACCTATACATGGATGTACATGGATATGCTTGAGAAGGTGTATATCTAATTTTTAAAAATGTCAACAATAGTGATATTTTCGATGTGATGTTAAAGACTTGAATGCAATGAATGTAAATAGTGAAGTTAGGTTTTAGATATGTAAATACATATGAATTGTGTGGTATGTGCGTAAACGACCCTTAAATCTTTAATTGAAAATTAAAAAAAGTTTATTAGCCTATAGTAGTAGAAGTTTAGATTCAAATGTGATGTATCTTTTGGTCTAATGAGTGAAACATTAGTCTTGCCTCTGATGGGGGCATTCATATAGTGGTTTGACCTGCTGGGAAGTTTCACCAAGAAGTATAAAACTATAAACTTTAATGAAATTTACATGCATACCGCACAATGCTTATGTATATACGTATCTAACACCCCGAGTTTGATATTGACGCTTATAATGCGTTGGGTCATAAACTTATGCATGAAATGTTGTATTTTTCCCTTTTAAAAAGATAGTGATGGTGGCACGTTTGATGCGATGTTAAAATTTTTAATGGTATGCTTGTTAAATATGAATGTGTCAGTGTTAGAAATGTAATTGCATTAGAATTGCATGGTATGTATGTAAATAACCCTAAAGTTTGTACATCACATAGGTGGGCTTGGCCATTTCAATTTCTGCTTAACATTTCAAACTGTCAAGTCATAACATCATCACTCTTCAATCCTATAAACTTTTCTCAACTCCATGGACATTGATATTAGCTTATTGCAAACCAGACATTATAGTCATAATAGCAGCTAATTTTCTTCCAAAGTAATCATAAAAAGAAAACCTCTACAATAATTCTATGGGGCATTTACAAACATACTCCCCAATTCTTATGTTTTCACACATCTAAGACCAAAACTTTTTACATGTATACCGCCCAAATCTTTCGTATCACATCAAAAATGTTGCTGTTTTACACCTTTTAACGTAGAGTTTAGGCGGCGTGTATACATGGGAATTAAGTAGTATGTATGTCATTCTTCATAATTTATTTGATCACTAACAAATGATTATTTTGATGCATTGTCCAGGTTAGGAGGACATCAGTCATCATCATCAAAATTGTATTCCAGTCTCTTCAAATGTGCTATTTGCCAATTGGACCTTGCTCCTTGTGAGGGCATATCAGTTCATGCTGGCTCCAGGCCATGGGAAGGTCCTTTCCTCTGCGCCGACTGCCGGATCAAGAAGGATGCCATGGAAGGCAAGCGACCGAGCGGCGTGAAGGTCCCATAGCTATTCCCTCACCTTCTCCATTCTTGATTCTTTTACTGGATTAACAAAAAAGGAAATTTATTTCATTTTGTCTGCCATTTTCCTGAACTTCTTTTTAATCATATGTTTAGAGAGTAGGTGGTGTTAGTGATGATGGAATGTGGCATTTCATTAAATTCTGTTCTTTTGGAGGGTTTTGATCCTCAGTGTGTGCAGTAGTTTGTAACACATAGCTCAATATATTGTGGAATGAGTTCATAATATATATTTTTATTGTACATTTATTAACAATTTATATGGTTTGATCAAACATTGGTTGGGAATTTGTTGTAATTTTCTGAATTGGGATTCACTTTTCTGTGGTGAGTTTGATAAATTGATTTCGATTTTTAGGTTTTGAAATTTTAATATTTGGTTTTTATTTTGTGGTTTGGTTTTAATTTTTATTTAGCCGGATAAATCGAAAAATCAAAGTTCTATTAAAATTTTTATTATATTTTAATTTCATGTTAAATAAACTAATTTTGTTATTGTTATTATATGTAATATTTGATTGAAATAAATAGTGAATTCATAAAATTAAATTAAAATTATGAAGATAAGTTATGTAACTTGTAATGTTAATTTTCTGGATTTTGCTTGCAATCGGTCTTACTTAGTTTAAGCCTTATCCATCCAGACGGATCGAATGCCCACCCCTATTACTCATAAGTCGTCCCCATGAGCCAAATCATATGTAAGCAGATTTCGTGAGCCTGAAAGGTCTAATTCTTTTTTTATAAAAAGACATCCGACACCTCCATCTATCAAACTTGCTTGTCGAATACCGAAGTGGTCTGCCGAGCTTGCTTGCTGAATTGATCTGCAGTGCTCTCTTTTCGTAGATGAGGATATACAACATAAATGGGTGATATATTTTGATAAGTTTTTCAATGAAGATTTTAAAAATACAATCTATCATTAATAATAATATTATTATTATTTGTATCATCACATTAGTAAAGTGAAAGTTGAGGTTTTAAAGAAAATGAATTGTAGAAAATCAGTATGACTTGATGATATCCCAATAAAAGAGTGTAAATTTTTAACAGATTTGAGAATTTTTTTGTTTACTAAAGTTTTTAATATTATTTTGAAAAACCTAAGGAGTGGAGAAAGAGTATTTTAGTCCTTATTTTTAAGAATAAAGGGGATGCACATGAGTGTACAAAGTATCGAAGAATTAAGTTAACGTGTCATGCATTAACGTTGTGGGAAAGAGTAGTTGAACGTAGGTTGAGATGTGATAAAAATATTTCTCAAAATTAGTTTGGATTTGTGTCTCATAAATCTACTATGGAAGCTATATATTTTTTGAGGTATGATGGAGAAGTACTGAGAGAGTAAGGAGGGTCTACATATGATTTTTGTTAATTTAGAAGAAGCTTATGATAACGTTCTAAGAGAAGTTCTTTGGAGGTTATAGAGAAGAAAGACGTTGATATGAATTATATTAATTTATTAAAGATATGATTCTATAGTTGTTTACTTGTGCCCAAACAAAAGGAGGATTAGTCAAATATTTTCTTATTTCAGTTGGATTGCATCAGAGATCGATTTTAAGCTCATTATCTTTTTGCTTTAGTCATGGATTTTCTTACTGCACATTTACAAGAGGATGTATCTTGATGCATGTTTTTTTTGGATAAGACTAGCGAAAGAGTTAAGTCACTAAAATGAGTGAACGTTTTAGATGAGGATGTTATTGGTATAATTCAAATTAGATTGTTGAAGTGGAAGAATGCTTCAAGCCTATTTTGTGATATGAAAGTACTGCTTAGCCTTAAAGAAAAATTTTATAAGATGGCGGTCAAACATGTAATGCTTTAAGGTGCCAAATGTTGGTCTATAAAAGAGAAGCATAAATTTAAGTTGAGTGTTGCGGAGATGAAAAGGCTTAGATGGATTAGTGGCTTTACACTTAGAAACAAATGGGGAAACAAATATATCTGTGAAAGGATTGGTGCAGCACGAGTGACATATAAGATTAGAGTGTGTCATCTTAGATTGTTTTGTCACATTAAACATCGACAATCTAGTGATCAATTAGAAGATTAGATGTTTTAGTTTCAACTTATGTTAAGAAAAATAGAGGCAGACTTAAAAAGACTTGAGCATGTCGTATCAAAAAACAATCTTAATTTATTAGAATTAAATGAGAATATGACACTGACAATGGAGTAAACAGATTCAAGTAGCCAACCTCACTTAGTGAGATAAGTACTTGTTGTTGTTGGTGTTATTACTCGAACTCCATTTCTGAACGTAAGTTTCGAACATAATGTTCGAATCTCTTGATTGGACGTGAAATTTGAACTATCTTCTTCAATTTCCTTCATGGCAACCTAGGATGATTATCAACATTGTGATGTTCAATAAATACATTTCAAAATTATCTAAGTAAATATATTAAAAGGTACATCAAAATTATCACCAGCTGTCTAACGAACGCCCTTAAGATTTCTCACTACGGGTCGAAAACTAGCCATCATATTACCACACGGGACATCCCCAAAGGATCACCTCATGAATGAGTAAGAGCTGTTAAATTACGGCGATTTATTCTCTGTTTGATAGCCTATATTTGCTTTGCCGACAATAATTTCTTATCCAAGGATTAAAAGCTGGCAACCAGATTGGCCCAACTAACTTGTAAAACAGAGCCAATCGAGTCAAATCTCGCCGACCCGAATACCGTAAAGGAATGACCGACAAATCCGATGGGGTGAAGACGAACGAACATATCTTATCGAACAAATAGGTCTTGCTGAACTAAAACTACGTAATTTTATCCGACCGAGTTATAGGATAGCCAAATCAGAAACTTACTCATATAAAATACCTAAAATATTGTGTAACCCTCATTTTTTATCTGTCTTCCCGTCTCCTATTCATTGAATGGGATTTACTTATAAATCAGGATTCAGTAATATATTTACCAAATTGCCCCCAATTGCCAACGAAATCCTCGATCATACCCATCCCTTATGCACGATCGATCTGCTTAACTCCTCCCATTCCCCGTGTCCATCCTCAGTCCGCAACCGTCATGGCCGCCGGCGCTTTCTCCACCGCCGGAAGCTCCGCCTCATCTACATCCGGCCGCTTCGCTCCCTTCTTGGTGGATTCAATCTTCCAGCGTTCCCTCGATGACATGATCAAAGCCCTCCGCTCCTCCCCCGGCGGCGAATCTTCCCTCATCCACCGCCTCATCGCCGAGATCCGCCGTGAGATCCGCTCCACCGATTCCGACACCAAGTGCCTCGCCCTGCAAAAGCTCACATATCTCTCCTCCCTGTACTTCCTCGACATGTCCTGGGCCGCCTTCCACGCCCTCGAGCTCCTCCCCTCCTCTGTACCCTCTTTCAAGCGCACCGCATACCTGTGCGCATCCCTCTCTTTCCACCATTCATCCACCGAACTCTTGCCCCTCGCCACCCATCAGCTCCGCAAAGACCTCCAATCTTCCAATCCTTCCGTCTCCTCCCCCGCGCTACATCTCCTTGCACTCTCCTGCTCCCCCGATCTCGCCCTTCACTTATCCAACGATCTTCTATCTCTTCTCTCCTCCCCACGCGCTGCAGTTCATGTCCGCTGCCGCGCTGTCTCCACCTCCCTTCCTGTACTCCGCCTCACCCCTGATTCCGCTCGACCCTTTCTCCCCAAACTTGTCGAAGCACTATCTCCTTCCTCTCCTCTCCTATCCGCTGCTGCTGGCGTATTTTGTGAGCTCGTTTCCTCCGGTGATCCCCGCCCCTATCTCCCGCTCGCCCCAGATTTTCACCGAATTCTACTCGAGTGCCGCAACAACTGGGTTCTCATCAAAATTATAAAAATCTTTGCCCGCCTCATCGTATTGGAGCCTCGCCTTACGCGCAAGCTCGTTGATCCGATCTGCGAGCTTATGCGGCGGTCGCCGGCTAAGTCGCTGGTGTTTGAGTGTCTCCGACTCGTTTTCTCTAGCTTCCCAGATGAAGAAACGGCCCTGCGGCTTGCTGTGGAGAAGGTGAAAGAGTTTGTTGCTTCGGATGATGATCCCAATCTTCGTTTCCTCGGTCTACACGGTCTAGCTTTGCTCGGGCCAGGTCAGTCTTGGGTGGTGGAGGAGAGCCGTGAAGCCATTGTGAAGTCACTTGCTGATCCTGATCCGAATATCCGTCACGAGGCGCTCCAGCTAATCATGAGCATGGTGTTCGAAAACAACGTAGTGGAAATCTCCTCTATGCTCATCAAATATGCTTTGAGGTCAGATCCTGAATTCAGCAATGAGATCCTTGAAGCTATTCTTGTAACCTGTAGCAGGAATTTTTACGAACTGGTGATGGATTTTGATTGGTATGTATCGCTACTTGCTGATATGGTAAGGAATCCGCATTTCATGAAGGGGGAGGAGGTTGAGAGGCAGCTTATTGATATTGGATTGAGGGTTAAGGAGGCCAGGCCTGAACTTGTTCGTGTTGCTCGTGCTATTTTGATTGATCCGGCTCTGCTTGGGAATCAATTTCTGAATAGAGTTCTCTCTGCCGCTGCTTGGATTTTGGGGGAATATATACAATTTTCAAGGAACCCCTTAGAGATAGTGGAAGGTCTTCTGCAGCCAAGAACTACTCTCCTGCCATCACTGGTGAGAGCCGTTTACATTCATGCAGTGTTTAAAATTGTCACATTTTGCTTCAGTTCTTTTGTAAATGTTGGGGTGGTCTCTGATTTTAAATGTAATAATGATGAGAATACTGGTGCTGAAAGTGAGGATAGTTCTGATGTGGGCTCGTTCAAACTGGAATCAATGGAGATGAAGGAACTCTTAACTAGTAAATCCATCATCAATATGCTGAACTTGATTGTAACAGCACTGCTACCATTGTCAGAATGTGATGAAGTGGAGGTTCAAGAGAGGGCGTGTAATGTGCTTGGTTTGATTCATATTTTGAATGGGATTGAGGAGTGGAAAGCTGATGATGGAAACTGGAGGAAAGATGGCAAAATTAGGAATTTTGTCAGAATTATGAATGCTGCTTTCTCTGAAGAGCTTGGTCCTGTATCAATACATGCTCATAAGAGAGTCCCTGTGCCTGAAGGGCTGGAGCTTATGGAAAACCTTAGTGATCTTGATGTGATACTAAGGAACAATGGTGTTCATCCATCACTTTCAATATCTTTCTCCACACGAACACACAGTCATAATGAAGATAAGGAGGAATCTGAACTGACGACTGAGTCTACTTCTTTGCTTGCTGAGCATAGGAAACGGCATGGATTGTATTATCTTTCTACAGAGAAGGACGTGCATGGGTCAAATGAGTACCCAAGAGCCAATGACTATATAGATTCAGTTAGCCCGGACGATGCTACTAATGATCTCTTAAAACTTACAGATCAGTCATCAATTACTAAATTGAAGAAGCCTGCAAAACCTCGGCCTACAGTTGTAAGGTTGGATGAAGACTTGGATTTACCATCTTCTTCAAAGCATGTAAAGGAACCAGCAGAAGATATACTCTCTGGTGCAGTTAGAGATGTGCTTTCTGCAACATCACCAACAGTTCAGAAGGCACTTACCGAAACCCATACACATAGTTTGATGAAAGAAACTTCAACAATTAGCAATGCAGATTTACGTTCGGAAGATAATTCAGTCACACGAGAGAGAGAAATGGGAAGTTCCAGCTCTAGGAAAAACAAGCATCATGGTCATGGTAAAGAAAAAAACAAAAATTCTAAGAAAAATGAGGCAAAAGAAGAAAAAGGCCATAGGAGTTCTGCAAGGAGCAGCCATCGTCATGGCAGACACAAGCTTCCGCAAAGAGTAGAATCAGGGGATGCTTCTTTAGACATAGCTCCACAGGCACAAGTTGTTCAAGACCTACTTTTGTAAAAGGCAATACACATCCTCTGCTACTTGTATATATATCTACTTGTTTTATGGTTCCCATTTTGGTTTTTAATTTTTACTGCTTCTCAAACAGTTTGAATAATATTTTCTAACCTTTCAACTTTTCTCCGAACTAAATGGTATAATTGTGGATTGCCTTTTAAAATTGAAGTATATATAATGTGTTCGAAGATGGTTCAGTCATTTGCTACATCGTTATTCAAAGTAGATGAATCTTTTTTTAGAGATAGATGATTCTAAGATGGTTCTATAATAATACGAAAATGGTGCGAGCATTATTCAATGGTTTATCGAAGATCATTTAAAGAATGTTCATGATTCAAAGATTATTTGATGAAGTTCTCAGATTATGAGAAGCATTTTTAAGATGGATCGATTATTGTTTGTTTAATGTTCGATCAATGTTTAAAGATTGTTCGATCATGGTTCGATTATGGATATATCTTAGGCTGGTATGATAAGGATTTCAATCACAATATTATGGCACAACATAGGGCATTTGACATATTTTGTATGTTAATTATAAAAAATATAAGACGATAGTCGTATCAGAGGGAGCATATTATAAGAACTGAAATACACTAGTCAGACTGCTCTTTGAGAATATCTGACCTGGCTCAAGCGTGATTCAAATAGGCTAGAGCGCGTCCCAATATTTTAAATAGAGCAAATTATAAATTTACTATAGCAGAATGCAATTATAGTAGATATAACATAATAGATTTTAGCAATAACAAAGAGTAATACACATCACAATGACAATTATTACATCCCCGCTAAGCTTGTACAATATTCTTACAATGACAAGAAGAGTAAACTAAAACCCTTTGGGCATATTTCCTTGAGAAAATAAATATTAGATATATTTTGCCAATTTTCGCTTGTATTGGGCTAATAAAATCAAAATTCTCTTATTAGTTTATTCCTCTCCATCATAGCTCACGGTTTCACACACACTTACCCTAGCTTTTTGTCTCACACACACTCCAAAATGAGACATCATTTAAATTTTTTATGATTGAACTTCATAGCTTATATCATCTATAATAAGGGATTAAAACGCATATAAGCCATGAAAGAAGGATGATGAAACTTCGTTAGTCTGTAATGTTGCGCCATTAAATGATGAATGATTTGTGAACTATGACAATGAAACTATATTTTCAAATTTATTATAAGATCTCGATGTTGATTTCTTAGATGGAGATAGAAGTAAGGCCATTTTGTCTAACTTAAGTCAATTTGAAATTAACATAAAGTTTATGTAAAATATTATAGTCAAAATAGCCATTATTTTGAAATTTAATTAATGTTTTATTGGTTTTTATTGATTGAGTTAAAATAAGATGGTTGAGATTAAAGATGAGAAACATCATGTGAATTTTGACATAATTGAGGACAAGGCATGAGAGAAATCAATTCATTATGATGAAAGTTCTAATGAAGGTCCACTCAGTGCTGAAAATAATGTTGACTACTTAATTTATAAGCCTTGATTTTAGTGGCTTATTATTCTTACTTTGATTTGGGAGTGGGAAAGAGCTATTATATTGAAGTTATTTTGATTGGTTATGCTCTTAATTTGTTTTGCTATCTTATTCTAATATTTATATGATTCTTCTTACTTTATGATTTGATATCAGGACGCCAATATATCATTTCTTACTTTAAATTTTATATTAGTATAATATTTCTTATTTTACATATATTATTTGTTGTAAGGATTATCTCTCACTTAACAAATAAAAAATATCTCAAATTTCAATTGCCTAATTTTAAACTTTGGCCAATATTAAAATTTTTATAACCAAAAAATTTAAAATTTTATCATTGTTAAAGAGTGATTTCTTTATCGAAAGGGGTTTGGCCTCTTAATTATGTAGCAGTAGAGGTGTCAATAATGGATCCAACACGAAAAATTTGAGTTTGGACCAAACCGTTTTATACTCGGGTCGAGTCTATGTTAGCGAAGTGACTTGAAAAAAGTTAAGTTGGGTTTAGTTCAAATTGAAAAATAATGATTTTGATAAAATCATATATTTTTTTAACTTTTTTTTTTTTAAGTTAGTGTCCAGATCAAGTTGTTTTCATTTTGGGACAGATAGACTCTATCCAATTTCAACAACAACGACAAAGCCTTAATCCCACTAAATGGGGTCGGCTACATGAATCCTTTTTTTCCATTGCGTCCGATTTAGTGTCAAATTTTCGTTTAATTCTAATAAATTAAGATAATTTTTATGCAATAAGCCCAAGTTTTCTTAGGTCTATCTCTGCCTTTCTTAACATAAGTTGCATCTAAAACATCTACTCTCCTAATCGGATCATCAGGTGGTCGACGTTTAATGTGACCAAACCATCTAAGGCGACTCTCTCTAATTTTATCCGTCACTGGTGCAACACCAACCCTATTACAGATATATTCATTTCGCATTTTGTCTCTAAGTGTAAAGCCACTCATCCACCTAATCATTTTCATCTCGGCAACACTTAACTTAGCATTATGCTTCTCTTTTAAAGGCCAACATTCAACACCATAGAGCATTGCAGGTTTCACCACCATCTTATAAAATTTTCCTTTCAGTCTAAGCGGTACTTTTCTATCACACAATAGGCCGGACGCATTCCTCCACTTCAACCAACCAACTTGAATTCTACTATTAACATCCCCATCTATATCACCATCGCTTTGAACAATGGACCCGAGATATCTAAATCGTTCACAACTTTTAATAATTTGATGACCCAAAGTTACACTTCTTTTACTAGAGCTACTATTATTAAAATTACATTCCATGTATTCAGTTTTAGTTCTACTCAAACGAAGATCTTTAAACTTCAATGTAGACCTCCATAATTCAAGTTTTTCCTGGGCCTTTTCTCTTGTCTTATTCTCGATGAGGATATCATCAGTAAAAAGCATGCAAGAAGGTACATCCTCTTGTAAATGCCCAATAAGACCATCCATAGATAAAGCAAAAAGATATGGGCTTAAAGTCGATCTTTGATGTAAACCAACAGAAATAGTAAAATATTTTGTCAATCCTCCTTCAATTCGAACACATGTAACAACTCTAGTATACATATCTTTAATGACTTGAATATAAGTCATATCAACACCTTTCTTCTCGATGACTCTCCAAAGAACATCTCTAGGAACCTTATCGTAAGCTTTTTCTAAATCAATAAAAATCAAATGTAGATCCTCCTTATTATCCCTGTACTTATCCATCAAACCTCTCAATAAATGTATAACTTCCATAGTAGACCTGCTCGACATAAATCCAAATTGATTATGAGAAACCTTGGTAATACATCTTAACCTATGTTCAATTACACTCTCTCATAATTTTAAAGTATGACACATCAATTTAATTCCTCTATAATTTGCACACTCTTGTGCATCTCCTTTATTCTTAAAAATGGAGATCAAAGTACTCTTCCTCCACTTCTCAGACATCTTTTTAGTTTTTAAAATAATATTAAAAGGTTTAGTAAGCCAAGAAATTTCCAAATCACCTAAATATTTCCACACTTCAATTGGGATATCATCAAGTTCTACAGTCTTTCCACTCTTGGTTTTCTTTAAAGCATCCTCAAGTTCTTTTCTATTAATGCGACGGTAAAAATGAAAAGTTTTATTATTATTAACGATATTAAGATCACTAAGGTCGATCGTATTTTCAGCATCTTCATTAAAAAATTTATCAAAATAACTCACCAACTTATGTTGAATATCTTTTTCTAAGAAAAACACTTTTTGATTTTCATCTTTAATACACTTTACTTGAGTTAAATCTTTATTTTTCTTGTCTTTGTTTGGCTAGTTTATATATATATATATTTCACCTTCCATAGTGTCTAACATGTTATAAAGATCACTAAAAGCAGAATTTTTAGCGTCACAGATTATTTTTTTAGACTCCCTGCGGGCCATTTTATATTTTTCCTAGTTCTCTACGCTTTTACATTTAAATCAATTTTTTAACATAACTTTTTATATTTTATCTTTTCTTGCACATTATTATTCCACCACCAACTATTTTTATTTATAGAAACTTTTTCTTTTAATTCTCCAAGTACATCATTAGCCACTTGTTTAATAGTATTAGTTAATTATTTTCACATAGCATTTGCGCCTTCATGAATATCCCAAATATTTAAATCTTAAATTTTGCTCATAAAAATAATTTTATTTGTGTCTTTTAGGTACCCCCATCTAATTCTATGATGTTAAATCCTGATATTCTTTATTTTACAACTCTTCATCTTAAAATCTAGAGCTAATAATTGATGTTGGGTGCTTAATTCCTCACTTGAAATTACTTTACAATCCTTACAATCTCGACGGTCTCTTATTCTCATAAGAAAATAATCAATTTGTGTTTTATTATATCCATTCTTATAAGTAATAAGATGCTCATTTCTTTTCTTGAATAAAATATTAGTAATAATCAGATTATACGCTAAAACAAAATCTAAAATGACTCTATCTTCTTCATTAATCCCTTCATAGCCGTAACCACCATGAATATTTCTGAAATCTTCTACCACTCTACCGACATGTCCATTTAAATCACCTCCAATAAAAGTTTTTTCTTCAAAAGGTATCAAGTGTATTAAGTCTTCTAAATCATTCCAGAATTTTTCTTTAGAACCTATATCTAAATCAACTTGAGGAGCATAAACACTCATAATATTAAAAATCTTAGTATCAATAATAATCTTAAGTGTTATAATTTTATCTCAAACTTTATTAATTTTAACAACATTATCTTTCAAACTCTTATCTATAATTATACCTACACTATTTCTAGTACGACTCTTACCAGAATACCATAGTTTAAAACCTAAGTTATCAATCTTCTTAGCTTTTTCTCCAACCCATTTAGTTTCTTGAATACATAAGATATTTATCTTTCTATGAATCATAATATCAACCAATTTCATTAATTTACCATTGAGAGTACCCATATTCCAAGATTCTATCCTAATACTAGTATCATGGACTAACTTATTTACCCTCTTCCGTCCGTAATGTGGGAACCCTTGCTTACTTGACACTACACCCGGGCGCCGTGTAGCGGCCCTTGCACACTTTCCATTGTATTTAGGCCATGCAACGCGTCGCTTCCAGGGGACGCCCCAGCACTTACACAATGATCAAAATGATTCATGTCATGATTTTTTTCGACAAATTCTACGCTGGCTGTCGACTACCTTACGCAACCCTCCACTTTTCACATCCGGGCTTGGTACCGACAATGACTGTGTTCGACTCTATCCAATCTCAATTTAAATATTTTGTATTCTTATTTGTTTGGGTTTTGGTTAGGCAAAATTACTTTTGGGATAGATAATTTTGACCTATTCAATGAATGGTTTGGATTTGAATTGACTATATTTATGCTGGGTCATTTTTTTTGGTTAAACTCGAACACGACCCGTTGACCTAAATCAACACCTCTTTGTAGTAGCGTGTCAGCTCTATCAACAATGTGTAAATTTATTCCATTTTGTACTGATGAATGAAATTATAGCTCCGTAAGGTATATTATACTTAATTGGTTAGTCATTAATAGGATTGCTTGATAATTTGATGGTGGGAGGATCTTAAGGAGACGATACACACTTTCCTATGGCAGTATATGGTAGATGTAGATTAGAGCTTGCAATGGTTTAACGAGGAACTAGGGTTAAATTTATGGTGGTTATTTGGCCAAGACAATAGTTGATTGTAAAGGAATATTTAGGGATGAGTAGGCTTGGATATGACTTGTGGAGTATTAGGTTAAGAATGGAGAGGGAAGTATTAGGGTTTAAAGATCAAAGAGGTGTTATGGAGGTTTGGGGTGTGTCAGAGTTTTGCATGATGGTTACTTCGGGGGACCAACTCGAGAGAGCATGTTCTTAGTATTTAAAGAGGATTTGAAGAGGAAGTATGTTTGTGGACTTGGAGGTGATGCAAATTATCAATTAGGAGTAAATGAAACCAGAAAGAATAAAATGTTTCCTTCTTTACAATGCTGCAAAAAAGGAAATATTATATTTGCACAGATTCTTTCCTTTTAACTGAATATTTAAATTAGGAATATGTATTATTAAGCTACCTAAATTAGATTGAGTACTTTATTATGTACCTAAAATGGATTGTACAGACTATTATTTATTGGAATGAAAGTAAAGGAAAAGACATTCAGCCTGTTTGCTCAAAATATTGACATGGTATCAGAGCCATGTCGAATATTTAGGATCTGAATCTTTAGAGTATTAAAAGTTGTAATCGTTTAGTTCTTCAATTGCAAATATCCGAGTCTCGCCGCCGAGATAGCTTGTTTGCACGACTCAACTACCCTAACCATGTCGTCTGCTCTGCTCGACGACTTCGTCTGCTTCTTCGACTCCGCATATTCGACGGCTTCGTCTGTATAGGTCTAATATGAAATATGTGGTTCATCATTGTTTCTTTGCAAAATTGACAAATGAATTGTCTTTTTATTAGTCTATGTTGTTGATATTGTCATCACAGGATCTGACAATCAGTTGATGTCTCAGCTACAGGAGCGTCTTCAGAGTTCTTTTCATATGAAGGATTTTGGTTCATTAACTTATTTCTTATGACTTGAGGTTCACTTTTCACCCGCAGACATTTTTTTCATCAGCACAACTATACTAAGAGACTCATTGCATTGACTGGTCTTTGTCGGCATATTTTTATGTTGTGTTGTATTTTTTTAAAAGGGGTCGCCTAACAGAAGTTGTCGGCGAATTTTAAATTTAAATATGGATATAATTTAGAAAGTAATATTTGATTTTTGAAAATAATTTTAAAGAATTTTAAGATATGAAATCAAACCGATCTCACATCCCAAATAGTTTATATAAACGAGCACCGCACCACAAACCGTGTATCTATCCCTAAGGGTAGACACACTGCTTGATGGTGGGGCTCGGTTAAATAAACTGAAGATTTCGTGACATCCATTTGGTCCGCGAACCAATTTTATAAGCCGACAAATTCCCCGCTTAATATGAAACTATTAAACGGGGTTTATATTACTCGGGTTCTTTAAAATTCCCTATAAGGGCAAGCCCCTATAGTTAATTACATCTTAAGTGACGGGAATCACCTAAGAAAACTCTCGATAATAATCAATAATTCCGCTCTCAAGAATTTCAAAGTTTAAGTTTTCAAAGAATTGAATTTTTGAATCTCAATAGGGATGGATCAAGTTTGGAACATTTTATTTTGGGAATTCAAAGGAAGAAAAGTAGGAGAAATTATGGATTCGAAGCGAACTTCGGTAATTTCCCGACTATCCTATTGTTTGGCTTGGATTTAGGAAAGTCCTAATGTTCATTTAATGTTTTGATCTTGCCAATTTTAATTAATTAGGGCTTATATTAGTATGATAAAATCATACCAATAGATCTCGAAGATGTGAGGGTTTATGTCGTATCGGACGACTACCTCGGAGTCCTAAGACCGGTTAGGGCTTAATTTGCAATGCAAATGCCTAACGAAGAGTTGAGGATTTATGTTGCACTAGTGCAAACTACCTCGAAGTCCTATGGCTTTGTTATTTAATTCTAGGAAAGTTTCTGTGAAGTAGATTCAAGTTTTGTCGACGACGATGGCCGTGCTGCCCACCATGCTCCGAGCTCCTTATTGTTGCAGAGGTTTAGTTTTAGAAATCATAAATCAAGGGATGAGAAAAGTGTTTTGGTTTAGAGAAGTCTTAATTTCCAAGTGTTTTTTGTGTTTTAATTAAAACAAATCTTAAAGTTGATTATAACGACACCGGTTAAGATCCCACGGTTCCATCCTTCCGGCATCATTATTTTTTATCGGATTCACTTAGTCCAGATGAATTTGCTAAACTCAATTGAATGAGTTCCACACTTTCATTTAGACCGTGGGAAATCCCGTTAGCAACACGTAGGTTACATCATCCGAGGTATTCCCGATCATCCAACAAGACGTTTTAATTTAGTTGTAATTGTAGTTTTGTGTTACGTTTGTGATTAAATTTTGAGTTGTCTTATATTTTGAAATGTTGTGGAGGTGAATTTTATCTTGTAGTGTCTTTTAATTTAGTTATGGGTTTCGGTTTTGGTTTATGTCCTAAAGGTGTAGGTTTTCATGCAATCATTGTTTATCATGCAAGAAAAATAAGTGCGATGCGATTAAATAAATTGCAATAAAATAAATTGCAATAAAATAAAAGCGTACTCTGGAGGGTCTTCCCGTCATCTCAAGCTGCACTTAAAACACAATTTAGAGCATTTAAGCATTCATAGCAATTTCCTAGGTAAAGCTAAGGGAAAGGGTTATGGTTTTCTACCAAGTTCCTAATCCTATAGTTAGTCATTTCCTATGACGTCTAGGTTCTTCTGTGTTTGAGGACGATTTTCTTCATCAAAGAATAGCTAAGTTCGATTGTTCTTATAAATATCCTATCATATTGAGGAAGTGCTTAGGAAGGGTCCTAAACATCTTTTCAATATTTCTAGGATTGTTTTAAGTCCAAATGAATTTGGTTATATAAATGAATCGATCGTCCGAGGTTTTCAATTTTTGTTAACTTGCTCAGTGAACTAGGACATTTGAATGTCCTATAGGTGAAGTAACGTTTCATTTAATATTCTGTTTAGGAGTTATGATAACTAAAGCTCCTAGTGGCAAAATGATACTTAATGATTTGTGATGCAAATTTAAGTTCAAATTAATGATTTAAGTTTGGAATAGTGTTCAAGTTATTTTAGATTTATTTTTGAGTTCTTTACGTCTTAGGTGATGTTATTTAATTCAACTTAATTCAATTTAATTTAATTTAATTTAATTTAATTTATTTATTTAATTTAATTTATTTAATTTAATTTAATTTATTTATTTAATTTAATTTAATTTAATTTATTTATTTAATTTAATTTATTTAATTCATTTAATTTAATTTAATTTGTTTATTTAATTTAATTTAATTTAATTTAATTTAATTCAACTTTTAATCTTAATTTAATTTAATTTAATTTTAATTTAATTTACTTAATTTAATTTAATTTTTAATTTAATTTAATTTAATTTTAATTGAAATTTTTGAAAGAGTTTAATGATTTAATTTTAGTTTAATGATTAAGTCTTTTAATATTTTAAATTTGAGTTATCATTTTAATTAAGAGTTGAATATTAATGAGATGATTAATTTAGGGATTTTTAAATTAAAGAATAAATCTCTTCCTAATAATATCCCTATTTTAATAATTCCAATTTTGTTATTCTTCCAAATTTAATCAATTATTTAATTAAGGTTTAATCATTTTAAATTGCTTAATGGGTTTCTACCCTTTAATTATTTAAATTTCAATCATCCAAATCAGATTAGGATCAAATATTTTACTTGTTAATTTTTTATTAAACCTAAAGTTTTAATTAAGGGTTAAAATTTTAATTACCATTTTGCCCTTTAAGCCTAATAATTTCATAACTCACTAAATTGAACTCAAATGAACTTGAAATTTTTTATGTGACTTCACTCATATGTCAATAAAGACATGAGAGGAGAAAATGTGATTTTTCTGTATTTAATTTATTTATATAATTATTTTTAGTAGAAAATAGAGATTTTCAAGGAAAATTTGATAACATGACCAAGGGAAAGTTTCTGTCCTTAAGAAAATTAGGGGACATTCCTAATGACCAGAGAACCACTTTGACTAATTTTGGTGATTTTTTGAATTATATTATTTTTATTATAATTATTTTAAGTTTTAGAGTGTTAATTAATTTAAAAAATAAAATAAATGTTGAAAAATGAATTTTATATTTTTCAAAAATCTCTCTGATATCAAAGAAATCAGAGAATCAAATTTTGCAATTTTCTGATTTTTCTTTGATTTATTATAATTATCTTGGTGAAAATGCTAGAAAATACATTTTTTTAATTTTAAAATTACCCTAGAGCTTTAAAATTTAATATCTTACTAAATAGATCTAGGAAAAATATGGGGTTTGTTCCTAAGTGATTAAAATTCAAAATGTGACATTTTGGTGAATTTTATTATTTTTGTGATTTTTATTATTTTTTAATTATTAAAAATATTAAAATAATATTAAAAATCAACTTTTTTAGAAAATTGAAAATTTAATTTTCTTAAACTCCTCTGATATCAGAGAGACTCCAAAACCAATTTGGTGAATTTTTGAAAGATATTTTGAAAGTTATGAATTTTTAAAGTTTAAAATGACTAAGTGGCTTAATCAACCCGATTAGTGGGGCTAACCAAGTCCAATTGACCTCAAATTTTTATGGTGGGTTCCTTTGATCCTAAAGGTCAGTGGAGAATTGATTTCAAGTCAATTTGATGTATGGTTAGCTCTAATTAATTAGGGGTCTATTTTGGGTGTTTAAGCCAATTAGGGTTATTTTAAGTGAATTAACTCAAGTCCTATTTTTCCTAGGGTCCTCCGGTCATAAGGAACATCACCAAATTTTCCTAGAATTTATTACACAACATGCTATTTATTGGAATTAAAATACTCTAAACAGTGACATGAATTTGAAAAATCAATAACTCTTCATAGGGATGGCCTCGACTTTGGAAAATTCAGGGAATGTTCCCAAATTCAGAGGCTTCAAAAGCCCTATGGTCTCATGCCATGGTGAATTGTATACATGCATGGAGAATTAAAACAATGCAAGGAATAAATAATTAATTAAAAATAAAATTCTGGACAAAATTAATTAATTTCTTTTCCACATTATTCTCCTCTGTTCACTGAGCAAGAGGGTATTTTTATTTTATTTTTATGATTTTTCTACACAAAGTTATGAATTTTCCAAGTTTAGGGAATTAAATAAATAGAAAATACCCCTAATTTTCTACTTATCCACGCGGCGCCAGCGAAACATCGGCAGCTCCGAAGTGCCGCGTGGCGCGCTCCCATTCGACGCCGCCATCCGCGTCAGCGCTCCCGGGACCCGCTGTATCGCTCCGTCCTCTGATCCGACGCGATCCTGGCCGTCCGTGCGCGCGTGTATTAAATGGACGGCATCCGTTCATCGTCCCCGAGCGTCCTCACCCGAGAGCCGTCCACACTAAATCCTTAAGAACTCACTCGATACTCAATGGATTTTCACGTTCTTATGCTCTATGGATTCGTCTTGAAGAGACGAACACATCTATACGGTTATCATGCATTGAAATTAAGGCATTTGAAATGGAGAATCTCCAGAAGCTCGGGATGAAGAATTAGTTCATACCTTTGCTCGGAGAAGTGTGGCTTCGATCCGAGAGTTGTTGCACCTTCGATTGGATCCCGTGCAAGCTCCGGTTGAAGTCTCCCGGTCCGGTGAATTGTCTAGATGTGATTTCGACCAAGCCCGATCACAAAGCTTGGAGGCTGGAGCAACCGGGTGGCCTCGGAGATGGGGCTTTTGCTCGGTGGACACCTTCCCTCGGTCCGGTGAAGGTGTAGATTCAATCAATTTGGGGATTGGCTCACCGTGGAGAAGTGTCCTGGTTTTGGGTGGAATTTCAACTCCGAAATTGAGCTCGCGAGAGAAGAAATGGCAGGGGGATTTCACCGGGGATCAAGTGCTCTAAGTATGGAGAATGATCCGGAGCAATTTTGGCGAGTTTCGGTAAGGTCCGGTTCGAGCACCTCCTCATGGCCGAGAGGGTGAGGGGTTTAAATAGGAGAGGTCGGAGGGCCTCCCGGGGGAGTCGAGGGCCGGGATCGACCGCTCTTGGCATGTGAAGAACGGCCATGGTGGCCATTGGGCATGGGGCGGCTCGACGAGGGAGAATTCCAAAATTTGGCTCCTCCCAAGGTCTCGGCCATGGTGTTTTCCGGCGGCCCGGTGGTCGGCCGGCCGTGCACTCGGTCACCATCTTGTTCGGGTGGGTCGTGGCCGGGGTTTGGTGCATTCAATCGAGGTTTGACATGTGTAAAGTGGTTGAATCAAAGTAGAAAGGGGAAGGGGCTATTTTAGCTTATTTTGGTCAACCCATGCAAATGGGTTGGGTGCACCTCCCCAAGACCCGGTTTTGGGCCGAGGAGGTCGGTGGGTCAATCTCCCATGTGTGGTGGAGTCTCCATCAAGGATTAGGTGGCAAAGCATGGTTTAGAGTGTGACATGCTTAAGGTAAAAAAAGGCTTAAGAAGGATTAGGAAAGGGGGTCCTCCTTTTTCCATTAATGGCTTGATCACATGTCAAACTCTCCATGGCTTCATGTGGCTTGTCCATGGCTTGCATGGCTTGTCTTTGGCTTAGGGAAAAGTTTAGTCAATTTCATGAAAATGGATTTTAGGAATTTTTTGGTAATTTGATGGAAATTTGTATGAAACTTGATTTGGAATGATTTGATGATGAATTTAGGACTTAGGTATTGAGTTTAATTGAAAGTATGATGAGGGGAAATATCATATGGGCTTTGGGACCAATTTTGGGCCTTTGGATGTGGTAAAAGATGGGCTTTTAAAATGGTTTAAGGAATGGGCCTTTAAGTTTAAAAATGAATTTATGGATGGAAATTTTGTAAAGAGGTTGGGCCAAATAATTGTTGAGTTTGGTTTAGGGATGTGTCATGAGTGGTTTGAAACAAATTTGAGGTGATTTGGGTTTGAATTGGGTTGGATATGGGCCTTTTTGGTAAAGAGGCTAAGGTGGGCCAAAATGGGCTACCATGGGCCAAAGTTGGGCTAGAGTCGAAATTGATGTAAAATTAATGTTGGGAAATGTTTATGGGAGTGTTTCAAAGAGGTTTTGGCTTTGATTAGGTTTTGATTTTGAGGTTTGGGCCTTTTTGGGTTAGGTTTGGGTTTAGGTCAAAATTGGGCTTTTTGATTTTGGGTTGAATTTGAGTGGGGTTTGGGTCTAAATTTTGGGCAAATCATGTTAGTGTTTTGTTTATGGGGATGTCAAGGAAGGTTTAGAAAAGATTTGGGTTTAATTGGAATTGAATTGGGTGAGTTTGGGTTAGGTTTGGGTCATAGGTCCAAATTGGGCTTTAAGGCCAAAAGTGAAATTGGATCCAAATTTCAATCAAATTGGGCTTGGATTTGGTCTAGATTGGTGTTGGGAATGTTGAATTGAAGTTTAGAATTGAATTGGACCAGAATTTGGGTCAATTGGGTAGGTTAGGTTTGACATTGGGTTTACTTTAGGTTAAAATGGGTCGAATTGGGGGTTTTGATAAAAGTGGGGTAAATTGACAAAATTGGCCCATGGTGTAGTTGAACAAAATGAAATTGGGAATATTTGGGATTTTCTGGAATTTTCTGGGAATTTTCTGAATTTTTGGATTTTTTGGCTAAGAGGGGTATTTTGGGTATTTGGAGGGTATTGGGAGGTATTTTTGGAATTTTTGGTATTTTTGGATATGGATGATCAGTTTGAGTGATGTGGAAATGTTTAGGATTGATTTTGAGGAATTTTGGGTAATTTAGGTGATTTTTGGAAAATTTGGGTAATTTCAAGGGTTTTGGGTGGGTTAGGCGGGTGTAGGGTCCCGGGGGTCAAAAATTGAAAATTTGGAAAATTGAAGATTGGGTGAATGTAAGTGGAGTAAAATCACTTTGGTTGAGCCATGAAGCCATATCAAGCCCACATGAGCCATAAAGGGACTCATTTGAGGCATTCACTATGTTGTTCCTAACCTCTTACGCGAGGGCTTAGGGGTTAAGGAACATCCATGTGAACCACCTGCATGAGTCGGGAGGTCAAATTAGGTATGGGTGTGTTTTTAGGAGGTGTGTGAAAGTGTAGTGTATAGGTGTAGTGTGTGTGTAAGTCGGCCCCTTCACTGGACCGAGCCACCTAGGGCGGTCCTAAGGCCAAAGAGTCCTATAGGAACTCATCCTTTAAACTTCCACATTCGATTTCAACCCTCTAGGTGATTAGGGGTCTACGATCAAGTTTGTGGAGTTTGCAGGGAGTTTAGAAGTGGTTTGAATTCCTAAAAGGTGGGTCCCAATTCTAATCCTCTAAGATAGTCAAAGGAAAAGCCTAAGGCTAGATCCTAAGTACTAAAGAGAAGAAGAGAAGACCTCATCAAAAATGAGGTCAACAGTCTTCAAGATGATCGCTCTGCTAATACTCTTCTAGAAGTAAATGTCAAATATCAAAAGAATGATGGAGACTTTCTATCAGATCCATCTATATATCGACAACTTGTTGGGAGTCTCAATTATCTGACTATTACACGTCTTGATATTTCATTTGTTGTGTAACAAGTTAGTTAATTTATGCCAGCACCTACACATCTTTATTTAGCTGCAGTTCGACGTATTGTTCGGTAAAAATACTTCTCATTGTGGTTTGTTCTTTTATGCGGAGTCTCCTATCACCTTAACGACTTATAGTGATGCCGATTGGGTCGGTTGTTCCGATACACGCCGATCTATTACTGGATGGTGCACGTTTCTCGGCAATTCTTTAATCTCTTGGAAGAGCAAGAAACAAGATCGAGTGTCTAAGTCATCTACTGAATCGGAATATCGCGCTATGTCCTTTGCTTGTTCCGAGATCATTTGGCTTCGGGGTGTGTTGGCTGAGCTTGGTTTTCCTCAGCTTGAGTCTACCTCTCTTCATGCAGATAATACTAGCGCTATCCAAATTGCTGCTAATCCCGTCTTTCATGAACGCACAAAACATATTGAAGTAGACTGTCATTCCATTCGAGAAGCCAATGAGGATGGTGTTATTTCTTTTCCTCATATCACTTCTGATCTTCAAACAGTTGATATATTTACTAAGGCTCTTTCTCGACAGCGTCATCAGTTTCTTGTCGGCAAATTGATGCTTCTTGATCAGCCAACATCAATTTGAGGGGATATCAATCAGGAGTAAATGAAATTAGGCAGAATAAAAAGTTTCCTTCTTTGCAATGCCGCGAAGACGGATATATTATATTTGCATAGATTCTTCCCTTTTAGCTGAATATTTAAATTAGGAATATGTATTATTAAGCTACCTAAATTAGATTGAGTAATTTATTATGTGTCTAAAATAGATTGTACAGACTATTATTTATTGGAATGAAAGCAAAGGAGAAGGCATTCAGCCTATTTGCTCAAAATATTGACACAAATGAGTGTTCTTAAAATTTATGGAGATTCAAAGGAGTTGGCTAGGGTAGTCAAAAGTTCTAAAAATTGATAAGAGAGAGATAAAATAAAACAAAAGGATAAAAACATAGCACTCATCAAAGTATCAAAACATACCACTCACCAAGGTTTTTCAATGGAATGACCGTAATCCTTAATTTTGGTTAATTCAGGTAAAATTTTAATCTTTTTGAAATATTCCTAATTTTTCACATCCCCCAAAATCCATCCGGACTATTTCTATAAATTGTATATTTTATATTGATCAAATTAGTATATAGAAGTATTGTTTAATTATTAATATACTTGGTTTTTTAAAAATAAAGATATAACTAATATAATTAAATATTTATTACTTCTCTCCCGTCATTTTACTGACTGAGAGCGGCTGCTCTAAGTTACTGTTTTAGGAAGAAACAAACAAACTTAAAGGGAAATTGAGGTGGTTGGGAGGTAATTATGATAAACTTTCAAGTATATATATTTATATTTGTATACAATAACAACAACAACAACAACAAAGCCTTAATCCCACTAAGTGGGGTCGGCTACATGAATCCTTTTTCTCCATTGCGTCCTATTTAGTGTCAAATTTTCGTTTAATTCTAACAAATTAAGATCATTTTTTATGCAATAAGCCCAAGTTTTTCTAGGTTTACCTCTGCCTTTCTTAACATAAGTTGTATCTAAAACATCTACTCTCCTAATCGGATCATCAGGTGGTCGACATTTAATGTGACCAAACCATCTAAGGCGACTCTCTCTAATTTTATCCGTCACTGGTGCAACACCAACCCTATTACGGATATATTCATTTCGCATTTTGTCTCTTAAATATATTTATATTTGTATGTTAAGTTAAATTTTTATTTTTAAGTACTATTTCGCTCATTTTTCTCCATGTCCATAAGCAGACCATAGGAAGGTGGAAGTGCAAAGTTGGGAGTTTAAACCTGAGAAGGATTTTTCAGTTTGATTATAATGTGGATACATACATGTATGTATAGTTAGTTAATTTTAGTGAATATAAACTTGTTATTTCTGCATTCCTAATACTGAAATCTACAGCAAATTAATTTAGAGTTTGTAGCAGCCTAAGAAAAAGAATAAAAGAGGAAATGAAAGGGAAGGAAGAAATATTGAAGAAATAGAAGATTGGAAATAAATAAAGGAAATGTAGAATTGAATGGAGGGAAGCCTATTTGAGGTAAGAAATTTATCTGTGTTTATTAAAATGTTAGAGTTCAAATTAAGTATTTTCTAAAATTCAAAAGGAATCATGATTTCAGGTAATATACTCTAGATAATAAGCTCGAGAAGAGCCTGATAAAACTCGTCGTGAGATTGTTTAGTTAACCCTTGTGAAATAGTCATGTCCTAAATTTAAAAGGAGTTCATTTTGTAGGATTACTACGCGATCTATTGATATGTGACTGTATTTATAAATTTCTACATATCGTCGAATACTTGCGCATGTTAGGGAAATACAAACTCGAGCTAATGATTTTACTGTTTTTATCGATCAAGTGAGCATGTTTACTAAATCATTGCATGCAAGTATTCTTACATTGTTGTATATACATATGATTAATGATTTGCATATGATGAATGATTGTTACCGAAAATATGTTCAAAAGAACATCAAAAGTGTTGTGATAGGTAGCCTATTACATGAATGACCTGTAGGTATGGATGATAGGGAAGCTATAGGATTCCCGACTCTTGATATTTGGACAGAGACGCAACTATTGACATTAGCGGGGTTGTTCATGATCACTATGCTAGGAGGGGCCCAACTTTTATCAATAGTTCTATAGCCGACAGGTGGGTTGGCGACTCAATGACATGACATGAAATGAAATGAAATTAGTCGAGGCCTATGCAGGTATAAGTGACATTTGCAAGATGACGTGATTATGAAATTGTTAAAAAAATACATATGCTTATTCAAGAATGAATGAAATATATATTTGTTATATTTTGTTACTATTTATTGCATTCATAGGTCTTACTCTAGATGTTTCGTACGATTAAAGCATGCTTGTGTTATGTATTTTTGTCATGCGTATGAATTATGATTAAACACGAACTTTGCTTTCTTTCCGTATATAGAATATTACTTTAGCCTTGATTACTTGCTAAGTATATAGCTCACTTCTATTTGTTGCTGATTTTCAGGAAGAGGTAAAGAGCATCAGGGCCAGTGTGATATTGACCAGCTTTTGGATTGTATAAAGTTGTAAAGACTTTTAGGTATGTATTTTATATGTTCGATTTTTAGTTGTTAGTGATATTATTATGCATGCTTCTAATTAATTGATCATTTTAATAAATTGTGAATTGAATTAGTTTGTTAATGTTTGTGACTACTAATTCATTATCCATTGAGTCCTGATTTATGCAAGTCAAAATTAGTGTGGTGAGACTTATGTTTGTTTGAGTCGTCCACCTCTGTCATATCATGGTTAACCCTAAGGGGTAGGGGGGGTCTGCTCGGTGACAATGGCTCTATATCACATCTTGAATAACTCTTATGCCAAATTGAAATCCATGTAGTCATCCAGAGGTTCAAGTGAAGTATGCATCATTATTTTTTGGGTTTGCATTGTGTTTGAAGGAGTTTGCGCGTCAAAAGATGTAGGAGCTTCATTTGTGTGAATAACTTCATCTGCTAAGAGTATTATGTTTAAATACTCCTGCTTTATATTTGTTTTATTGACCCATATATTTGCAGGGTATAAGAGTATCTTTATCAGGAGCATTATCTGGTAGAAATTTTGTAGTTGTTAAGAAACTCGTGTAAAGCACCTGCAAAAATGGTTTTTTGTCTCCTTCTAGTGGTTTGGTTTGCAAGTCCTAAAGCTTTATAAATCCTTGGCAAGTTATAATATTGTGTGCAATGAAAATAGGAGCAGAGAACGTATTGGTTGTCAAAGCTTGAAAATAAACAATCAGTCTGTAAGTCTTATTGTGCAAGATATGATTGTACAACCTATGCATATGTGAGCCTAGAACCCAACTATTGTTATTCACAAGTGTTTTTACTTTTGATTCTTCAAAAATATTTTTTGTAATTTACTCAATACTGCTCGCCTTTTTATTCCACATAGTAGTAATTTAGCTTTTTCATGAACATTCTAAATCTTAAGATTTTGAAGTTTACTCATGAAAATAATTTTTTTCTTTTAAATGCCCCCATTTAATTCTATGACAATTTTCAGTTATATTTTTCAGCTTCTACTCTTTCAACTTCAAATTCAATTCTAATATTCTATGTTGAGTACTTAGATTTTCACTTAGAGTGAACTTACAATTTTTACAATCTCGGCGATCTATTTTTCTCATGGAAAATAATCAATATGTGTTTTATTAGATCCATTCTTATAATCGATAATATGCTCATTTTCTTAAAAATAAAGTATTAACTATAATAAAATCATAAACTAAAGTAAAATTTAATATGACTCTACCTTCTTCATTAGTCACTTTAAAATCATAATCAGTTTGAATGCTTCTAAAATCTAATATCACTCTACCAACCTGTTTATTTAAATATCCTCTAATAAAAAGTAAATGTAAAAAATTAAATTCAGGTGTTAGATATAAAAATACAAAGGACTTGGGTAATATTAATGTAAATGTTCTAAACATAATAGCTTCTGAAATTAGCAACATTATTGAAATTTCAAGTATGTGGACAGATAATTGAGAACCGAGTACATGCCAAAAGAGGGAATCATGTACAACTTGATTAGTCAAGGGCTGAATTAAATGATTTGCAGCATTAAATCAAACCTAGTGAGATAATCTAAACATCAAGTAAAGTCTTCTTCATTTATAGTACAATCATTACAATCATGTTTAACAACAAAGTAATCTAAAATTTATGTGTGACGAGCAATGTTTTAAAAGGCAGGGGTGTTGGACGGGGCGTTTTAGCTTGTTACGGACGAAGCGTAAGCTCCAAATCGTCGAATCTAAGCCTCATAGTATAAAAGAAATATATGACATATAATTATTAAGAGACAAAATTAATAAAAAATATTATTAAGAGATATTAAAAGAACTTATACTCATTCAATTTCTAAACAAGTCTTCTAGAACTAAAATCTTCAAGATAATTGCATAATCCACTTTAAAAAAATACAAAAATATAAAAATAAGTAAATATGTTTGAGCCCAAAAAAATAATCTAGTTGTGCTCAAATGATCTCGATCATTGAATATTATCCATTATTCAAGTTCATTCTCAAAATCTTCTTCTTCACTAACAGTTGTGTCAAAATCATTGTGTGGATTAAAACATGTTCAAGCTTTTTCTTAAGCCCAACAGATTCTAAATTTTTAAGTTGGAGCCAAACACCCCCATGCGGATTTTGACGGTAACTGTAGCTATAGTGAAATCACTGTATATACAGTGAAATCACCACAAAGCATTTAAATTGATTTTACATTTATTTATGCGAAACTATGGGAGATTGGGTGATGATGGTTGCAAAATTGTGGGAGATTATGCCATGACGGGTTCAGAACTACCAGCTGGCTGTGGGAGAGATGTTTGGAAATGGATTGCATAATGGCGAGCCCCATGAGAGATAGGGCTACAACGGCGATCGAAACTGTTTTCTGCGCTTTCTACGCCTGTGGAAGAGTATGGGAGAGATGGTTGGGATGAAGAGCTACGGGAGAGACTACTGCAACAAAATCAGGTAGGTCTAAGGCTCTGACTGTGATTAGGTTTTTATTATTATTATTTTTTGAGTAGACATAAGTGTCCCCCGTGGGGCACAAAATTCTTCCTAGGGCATAAAAGGCTTGCGGGGATGTACGCCCTCTGAGGATCACGGCCCCCTCACTAGGCATGGGTGTTTTACCAAACACCTCTCTCGGGGACTTGTCCGAGGTGCACCCCATCAACGCCTTTTAAAATAGAGGCAATGAGTTGAGCATTTGCTATTTATTAAGTAGATTTTAACACTTTTTTGGCCGTGTAAGATAATTCATGAGCAAGTATTCTCTTATTTCAGTTGGATTACATCATGGATCGACTTTAAATCCTTATTCTTTTGCTTTAGGTATGGATGCACTTAGTGGACATTTTCAAGAGGATTTACCTTGGTGTATATTTTTTGCTGAAGATATTCTTCTTTTGAATAAGACTAATGAGTTCAAGATAAACTTGAATTATGGAGGTCTATATTAGAATCTAAAGGTATTCATTTGAGTAGAACTAAAATTGAATACATGGAATATAATTTTAGTAGTATGAAAGTTGTAAGGATGGGTGATCAAATCATTAAAAGGAGTAAACATTTTAGATATCTCAGCTCTATTATTCAAAGTGATGGCAATATAGATGGGGATGTTATTAGTAGAATTCAAGTTGGATGGTTGAAGTGGAGGAATGCTCGGGCCTATTGTGTGATAGAAAAGTACCACTTAAAAAGAAAAATTTTATAAGATGGTGGTGAAACCTGCAATGCTTTATGACACAAAATAGGCCTATGAAAGAGAAGCGTAGAACTAGAATAGGCCTATGAAAGAGAAGCATAAAACTAAGCTAAATGTTTGTTGAGATGAGAATGTTTGGGTGGATGATTGGCTGACTCTTGCAGATAAAATGCTAAACGAATGTATCCGTGAAAGGGTTGATGTAACTCCAGTGGCAAACAAGATTAGAGAGAATCGTCGTAGATGGTTTGGTCACATTAAACGTCGACCATTTGTTGATCCGGTTATGAGAGTAGATGTTGTAGATTTGACCTATACTAAGAAAGGTAGAGGTAGACCTAAAAAGACTTGTGCTTGTTGTATAAAAAGATCTTAATTTATTAGAAATAAATGAAAATATGACACTCTATTAGACACAATAAAGAAAATGATACATGTAGCCAAACCCACCTAGTGGGATAAAGGCTTGTTGTTGTTATTGTTGTTATTGCAAGATAATTCATGAATTATCATAAATAGGTCTATTATACCAATGTAAGAAACCTTTAATATCTATGTTAATATTGAATATGATCTCATTATTGATCATAAAATTATATGACATGAGTTCATTTATTTGATAAGTTGTCAGATATTAATTCACATGAGTCTTTTGGTTTGCTTAATAGGAATATAGTATAATTGAAATATAGTGTATTTGAAATACTTTGAAGTTATTTAATTTAGTGTAAAGTAAATGCATGAATTTATGTTTGTTTTTATTTTGAAGAAAAATGAAATCAATATAAAACATGCTCGGCAATAACAATGGCGTAGATTGGTATTGTGATGCCTAGAGAACAGCGAGTGGCGCGAGGTGGTGGTTAGCTGCAACGAGCAGGTGGCGGGTAGCAGCGACGAGTTGGTGATGGATGATAGAGGCAGCGATAATAGGCTGCAGTTTGCTGTGTATTTGGAAATCGCCCAAATCGAATGTATTAACAATATTCCAGTTTTGAACTTCTATATGAATTCTAAATCTGCCAAGATTTCACAGAGTTTTATTTTTATTCAACCAAGCGTTAGAACCTTGAAATCTGCTACATTTGGTTTAAATTACACTACTAATGCACGAAAGAAAGAGATAGAGGAATCCATGGCATTGGAGTCCCATGAAATAAAATAAAATCATGTACATTGAAATCTGGAATGATATTAGCGCTTCTTGGAATTTTCATTTAATCATCATTATCCCAATGCGCATTATGCTTTATGTGACCTCAGCTTTGCAGTATTTATTCTCTGAAAGATCTCCAATTAATCTTTTCGGGATCTAGATGCACCGTTATTTTATTATATAGTATATCATGTTCACGTTCATAGTAGATTTAAATTTGTCATATTTAATATGAACTCTTATTGTGAATACTTTCATATGGATCTTCCAACTGTAACAAATAATAAAAACAATAAAATACAAATACACATCCCAATGAGTATTGTTAAGAAAATAGTGAAGATGAGATGATAATGAAAATTGAAAACAACTGATACCCACAGATATATTATGCTTATATGAATAAATAACATCTGTAAACCAAACCTAATGATTTAAACACTACTGTTGCTGATTTAGACACTTTTAGTTTGAATATGGCAAGTTAAATTTCATGCTTTAAATGAAGTTAATGGATCATTTGTAATATGTGTCAAGTTTAGCATATTTTGATTAAACCTCTTTTTGAGGTTCTAGGTAATTATTGCAATAATGCAGTGTTTAAAATTTTGTAATTAGAGTCATGCCTTGAGGCACGTCTCAAGATAACCAAAAAAATTTTGCTTCGAGGCGTATGACTCACATGATGCATAGGCCTCATTTGCATCGGTAGCATGATGCATACGTCTCATGTTCTGTGTGGTGCGCCTTGAGGTGGGTTTTTCCTCAATTTGGTGAGGCGTTCACCTCTTGTAATTAGTTATAGTTATATCATACAATTTGCTAGAACCATGTTTGGTCCGCTGCTCTTACGCTTAGCCCACACCTCTTTCAGTTGCTGCTTTCTGCGCTTGTTGCCTCTGCCACTGTCTATTGTACCTGATGCCTCTCTTGCCCCTTACATTGTTGCTTGCTACTCATGCACTTGCTGCAACCACTGCTACTTTTGCTACAACATGGCACTGCCGCAACCACTTGTTGTTGTCGCTGTCTGCCGTTGCTTCAGCCATTTTCGTCGTGCCACTCTTTCATTATCAAATAATATTCTCCAAGTTTCATAAAGTTTGAAAGTCTTCTACAACTCTAAACACTATATTTTTATTTTCTTTGAAAATTTGTGCTGGTTCTTATTTGTTTGAATTTTAACATAAAATTTTCATTATAGGATTTTCAGATTTTGTGATAAATTGTTAGAGGCAAGAAGAAATTCATATTGGGCAATTGAAATGATCTTGCATTGAGGTTTAATGTGCAAGACGACGTTGGTCAATGATAAGACATGCATTTATTTGAAGTATTATTATTGTGAGAAGATAGTTAAATGAGGTGTTACAAAGATGAAGAAACACATTTGCTACCCACATACGAATATTGCACCATTTACTAAAGTGTCAGAAACAATCAAAAGAGGAGATCCAATCTTATATGAAAAAGTCAACGATGTCAAAACATCTTGTATATTGCCAATTTAATAATAGAGTTGATGTAGGCTTTATTATGGAAGTGAGCCAGCACCAAAGGTTTTCATCAGTTTTTCAACCAATGTCTAATAGAGGTACAAGAGTGCCCTTCGATCAATATATTTTAAATGTGAAACATGATAGAGGTCATGGAGAGGGGGAAGTTGTTACTCCGAAAATGCTTCCAACGTTTGTTAGAGAGGCACATAAATATGTTTAGATTGATATTAAGAGGTCTTTTTTTTTCCTTCTTAGAATGTTATTCAATTCAAATAGGTAATCCTCTATTCTTACTTTAATATTATTTGTTCTATCAATAGTTTTTGTCGAGGCTTGAAACCCTCATCTATATATGATTTGAAAAAATGAGTGTTGAAGGAGGGGCTGAGTGTGGGGTATAGAGGAAAGCACTGAATAGACTAAGATTATTTGGAGTCAGATTAGAGTAATAATTAAATTTGATGGGTGGTTAGAGATAAAGAAGAGATGCTTAATTAACATTCTAATAAATAATTCTTATGACACGGTGTTTTTAAAATTTGTAAAAGCATCTGATGAGGTGAAGGATGTGGAATGTGCTCTTGAATAGTTTAATGGAGTGATAGAAATGCTTGGAGAGCATTTGAAAGTCTACCTGATAGACACCTTATGTTACACATTGAATAGACTTAATATTAGAGAATATTGTTGAATTATCTCAACAGAAAAATATTCTGACGAAAGCTAAGTATGGTAATTTCATTTGATGAGGAAATTTTTAAAGGAAAAAATTCTACGCCTTACTACAACAAGATTTACTATAGTATTTTTGACTCTACAGTGTATATTGAAAGCTAGGTGGTTATTGAAGGTAATATTCACTTCCATTAATTGACTTAGCTATCCATGGGTAAAAAAATTGAGAAAAAAGTCAAAATTATTTTATATGAAAAGTTTTGGTCTGATTTCATATATATGCAATAACAATCACTAAGCTATTAGTTTGAGTCTTAAGGATAGTGGATGCAAAGAAAAAACTATGAGTTTTATTTATAACGCAATGGATGAGGCCAATGAGTCAATGACCCATAACCTAGAAGAGGAAAATGCTAATTTTTGGGGGATTTGAGATATTATTCATGAAAAATGGGAGCTTCAGCTCTGTCGGCATTTGCATTTTGAATGTTTTCTCAACTCTCAATTTCAGTATGTTGATAACAAGTCCAATGCTGAGATCAAGCCGAGGTTATATTATTTTATAGATAGAATGATTGTTGAACCAACTAGGAGGGCAGCTGTTGATATGTTCCATTTAGGAATAAGGAATATTTTTTTGGGCAATAATAAACAAAAGGTATTGTTGCAGAATATTCTCTAGAAAATTTTTAGAATATTTAATATCTTCATTGAAATAAGGATTAAATATATAAAGACTAAATTTTAATTTCTAATTGTAAATTTTTCTTTCAAGTATAGTTGAATAGTGAATTCAATTTGATGATGGTACTCCATAGTTATAATATTTTGATTTTAAGGTACTAGGACTGATATACTCATCATTTGAAGGGATCGTTATTGGAGCATATATAATGCACTTCACCCAAAAAAGATAATTTATCTAACAATCTTAAGGATGAATTCCTTGATGTATATCATGTACAACAAGTGATTAAATAATAGAAGTTTGAAGAAAAGAGATTCGAAGGGATGCAGAGAATTCTCTACTATTTGAATAAATGTCATCAAATGATGAGTATTTTTAGATGAGGACAATGTGGTCACCCCATTTTAGTTGCAACAAAAAGATCTGAAACGTTAATTTATAAAGAATTAAGTATTTGGCTTTGTCTTAAAAATTAATTTTCTAATTTTTTTATTAATTATCTTTTATTACTGATAAACTTTTCAATGAAGTTTTTGAAAATATAATTGAATTTAGTGATTTTAATATTGTTAATAATAAATTTTTTTTTATTTTTTTCGTTGCATTAGTAAAAATGAAGTTGAGGAGGCTTTAAAGAAAACAAATGGTGGAAATTCAATAAAACTGGATGATATCCCCATAGAAGTGTGAAAATATTTAGGAGATTTCGGAATGCCTTGGCTTACTAATCCTTTTATTATTATTTTAAAAACTAAAAAAATGCCTAAGATTTGGAGGAAGAATATTGTGGTCCCCATTTTTAAGAATAAAAGGGATACATAAGAGTGTGCAAATTATAGATAAACTAAGGGTCTGTTTGGGATAGTTTAAAAGTGTGGTGGTGTTTTTGAAAATGCTGCCTTCCTGTTTTGATTGCACTTTTTACCTGCTTATTCCAAAATTGAGTTTAGATTTTGTATTACACGCGGCCCGCGGGAGAACCCCTGCGGGCCGTTTTTTTCGTTTGCGTTTTCGTTCGCATATGGGATCAAATTACGCCGATGACCTCCCCGCATCCATTCGCATCTCATTTACCCTTCTCGTTCGCAGCTCCCAGACTTACCGAAGGAAGCCACTGCTACTTATCTCTGCAGAAGGAAGAAAACCCCGCCGATGGAAGCCCCTCGTGCCTCGCATTCCGTTCCTCTGCCGAAGGAAGTTGCTCCTACCTTCGCACTCGCTCTTCGCGCTCTTCTTTGATCTTGTCGTCTTTTCTGGTATGGGAGGAGGAGGAAGGTAAGGCGATGGTTTCGGGCGAAACTGGGAGATGGGGAAGTGGAGAAGCTTTGCGTCGTGGAGGGGAAGAAGGAGAAGAGATTACACAGTAATATAATTTTGTTTAGGTTAATTTTAATAATTTAAGTGATTAAAAATTAGTAATTAATATATATATATATATATATATATATATATATATATATATATATATATATATATATATATTAAGCTAATTATAATTATAGAAATTTAAGTGCAACTACATTTATTATTATTTAACATAAAATGAATTACTTATTAAAATTTAAGTAATTTGATAAAATTACAATTAATTAATAATAAGTCTAATAAATAAATAATCAATGATAATGAATAAAACTATTGTTTGATAAATATTTAGTTTAATAAATTTTATTAATGATTAATTAGTGCAATAACTATTTAATTAATTATTAACATAATTAAAAATACAAATTAGTTTAACATAATATTTAACCAAACAGTTTGTCAACTTATTCAGTTCAGAGGCAGAATAGTCATTTATCCACAATCAGCTGCAAATCAATTGTTTTATAAACTCTCAAACCAAAACGATCGATCAACTTATTCGAATCGACTAGTGATCAACGAACTTATCGGGATAAGTTCGCTTATTTTGATAAGTTGGATAAGTACATGTACTGCCTAAACAGAATCCTAAGTTAATATGTCATACATTAAAATTATGGTAGAGAGTAATTGAACATATGTTATGATGTGATGAAAGTTTCTTATAATCAATTTGGATTTTTGTCGAGTAATTCTACCATAGAAGTTACATATTTATTAAGAGGTTTGATGAAGAAGTACAGAGAGAGTAAGGATGATCTATATATGTTTTTTATTAATTTATAAAAAGCTTACGATAAGATTCCAAGAGAAGTTCTTTGGAGAGTTCTAGAAAAGAAATATATTGATATGACTTATATTCAAGTCATTAAAGATATGTGTACAAGAGAAGTTACTTTTGTTCGAACAAAAGAATGATTGACCAAGTATTTTCCTACTTCAGTTGGATTACATCAGAGATCAACTTTTAGTCCATGCCTTTTTGCTTTAGTTATGGATGTACTTACTGGATATTTATAGGAGGATGTACCTTTGTGTATGCTTTTTGCTGGTGATATGCTTCTTGTGGATAAGACTAGTAAAAGAGTACGGGTTAAATTTGAATTATGGAGGTCTACATTAGAGTCTATAGTCTTTCGTTTGAGTAGATCTAAAACTGAGGATATAGAATGTAATTTTAATAGTAGTAGATCTAGTGATATAGTTGTAACAATGAGTGATCAAATCATTAAAAGGAGTTCATGTTTTAGATATCTTGGGTCTATTATTCAAAATGATGGTGATATAGATGAGAATATTATTATTAGAATTTTAGTTGGATGGTTGAGGTGAAGGAATGCATCGGGCCTATTGTGTGGTAGAAAAGTGTCACGTAGACTTGAAAGAAAATTTTATAAGATATTGGTGAGATTTATAATGTTTCATGGCGCATAATTTTGGCATATAAAAAAGAAGCTTAAAACTAAGTTAAATATTGCTGAGAGGAGAATGCTTGGGTCGATGAGTGACTCGACTCTTAGAGAAAAAATGCAAAATGGATATGTCTGTAAAAGGGTTGGTGTATCTCCAGTGGCAGATAATATGAGAGAGTCATATTAGATGGTTTGGTCACATTAAACTTCCACCAACTGATGATTTGGTTAGGAGAGTAGATGTTTATATTCTACTTATGTAAGAAAGGTAGAGTAGACCTTAAAAAGAACTTGGACATTTTGTATAAAAAATGATTTTTATTTTTTAGAATTAAATGAAAATATGACACTCAATAGGGCACAATGGAGAAAAAAAAGATTCATATAGTCGACCGCACTTCGTGGGATAAAGGCTTGTTGTTGTTGTATCTTTTATTACTGAGTAAGGAAATGAAAGATGATTTACATTGAAGAAGAAAAAGAAGAATGCGAGAACTTAGACTCCACTGAATATAAGGCAGGGGCTATACATTATGATGATGCCTAATAAACATCCTTTGAGTATAAGAGTGTTGAGGGTTTTTGATTATTTATTATCTTCTTATTTAGTAATATCATTATGTTGAACAGTAGGAAGAGAGAATTTTTTTTTGCTTAACTTGTCTTATTTTGATATTTTGTTACTTTTATTTTATGTTATATGTTAGTTTGATTAATTGGTATCTACATTATATTTTTATATAAAAGCAATTAATCGCTTTTTATAATGTTAAGATTTTAATGTCTTCCTTTTATATATTTATAAGTTCTAATGCTATTATATATTTTTTACCCCTTCATTTTGACTATGTAATTTCTAAACGCTTTCACTTTTACAAAAATGAAAAACACCTTAATTTCAAATTGTACAATTTTAAGCATTGGTGATCTGTAATATCTAGCTTAAGATCTTAAGAACTTTTAATAAAATACAAGGTGACGGTGCAAGATTTATTCCGCACGAACTCGGGAAACAACCAGTCGGTTCCGGCTGGCATGAGGGGGGTCGATCCAGGTCACTGCTAGACTGGGTGGTTTCCCTACAGGGCGAGACTATCGATTCCTCCTCTATTCCCTCCCTTATGTGATTTTTTCCGTATAGAAAGTCTTCAATCGTTGCTTCTGGATTTGGATTGCCGCCCACTCCTTTCTTTATGTGTAGGAGATTCCTTTTCTTCTCCATGTAAGAGTGTTGAAATTCAAAATAATACAGAATTAACTGAAATTAATTTCATTGATATGAGAGGGGATATAAATAACCCTTACATGAATCCTAGAATAGTAAAAATGATAAAATAGAAATAATATGAAAGGAAAGATATATCACTTAATATCGTTAAGTAATCAATTCATATTATTTATTTGGAGATAAAAAAAATAACATAAAATAAGAAGGAAAATCATTCATAATTCAAAGAAATAAATATAAAATATGAAAGAAAATAACTCCTAATTCAAAAGATCGAGAACCTTTCCTCAAACCAATCTTGACAATAATATTTGATTGTGCATTGCCAAGGGAATCCCTCAAGTTTTGTGCTTGAGCAGGACACTGCTAACCATAACATCGATCTGTTTGATTCTCTTGAACGCATTTGACAGTAAACTAAATAGATCCCTTCCACCTCTAACAATGAACTCTTCATGGCTAGCATGGTTGACCTCCTTCTTGAAGACCGATGTCTCAAAGTCGAGAGAGGGAATAGGGTTGTTGATGATCGAAGTCGCCACCATTTGATCTCTGAGGACGACGCATCTACCTCGTACCCCATTTGCAGCCGGATCAACACAAATCTGTGAGTGAGAAGCCACCGTAGGGTAGAAGGGAGTCGCCGCCGCCATTGGTTTGAGGTAGAACAAACCCTGAGAGCGAGGATCAAGAAGCGATTGGAGAGAAATTAAAGACGCAGGAGAAATGATAAAAAAGGACAGCAGCAAGATCATGAAGAGAAAGCGTCCCTCCCTTCCTGCCAAGAGAATGGCGAAAAGGGAGTTCAACGACTCTTGAGGGAGGACCGGCGGCTAGATAGGAAATTTGGCTCTAGTATCATTTTGAAATTCAGAATAATGCAAAATTAAGCGGAATAAATTTCATTGATATTAGAGGCGGTATAAATAATCCTTACCTGAATCCTAGAATAGAAAAGATAATAAAAAGCAAATAACATGAAATGAAAGATTTATCACCTAATATCTCCAATTAATCAATTCATATTAATTATTTGGAGATAAAATGAAATAACATAAAATAGGAAATGAAATAACTCCTAATCCAAGGAAATAAATATAAAATATGAAAGAAAATAACTCCTAATATAAGGAAACAAATTTTTTCCTCATAACTACTGACAAAGAATTATTTTCTAATACAACTTCTAACAAAGAATCTATAAATTGTTTTTTCTAGTTGTATGGTTTAGCTTATATTATTTCTGATTTTAGTTTATAAGGACAGTCGCTGGCGTCTTATTTTCCCCTTGAGGGTGGTATCCGATGGTTAGGGTGGTGCTCTAACTGTATCCCTCTCTCTTGTGGTGATTTATCTTCTCCGACATCTACCTCCACCTCCCTTCCCTGTCACTTGCTGGATTTCCTTTCACCATGAGCCATCCCCTCTGTCGTACCCTTATCCCCAATCCTCTATACCATAACTTCCCCTTCAGCCTATTCCTAACGTTGTGCTGCTTACCCTGCCGCCTCCAGCATACTTTCCAGGCCCTACCACCCCTTTCTCTGCTGCATACCCTTGCTGTCCAGCCTCGCGAAACCTGCTGTCCAGCCTCGTGGTACCTGCTGTCCAGCCTTCCCGCCATCCACCCGCACTTCCCTAACCTTCCAAACTACCCTACAGCCCTCAACCCTTCCCCCTTTCCCCCTTGCCGACACCATCACCGCTCTCGAATCTTCTCTTCCGGTTCTAGCCCGAGATTGCATTGTTATTGTATTCCCCTCTTCCTTTTGTTTCATGTTGTAACCATAATTCAGTGCTAATAAAAATTTACTTTCATTTCTACTGATTTCCAAACTAGTTTCGGTATCACAAAAAGGTAGATAGTATTGTGGTGCATCATTTTTAATTATATGATTTATATGGCTATCATAATTTGGAACAGATTATAATTACTTTATTTGCAGCTTTTATAGTGCTTATTTCATCGTTTCCTAATTTACTAAATGACAAGAATATTATTCCTCAAGTTTATCTTTTTTAGACCATATAGATTTTATTTTGCTTGCTACTAGCCAATAGGATTGAGTATGTCCCAAAAGTTTTGATTTAGCAATTTAATTCTTTTAGAATCAAACAAAAGATACTCTTCAATAACTTTTTCCAATTTATGAACCCATTTAGAAATTCCTCAATGTTCTTTATCTCTCAACTAGAATTCAGGAATGTAATTTTGGTCCCACAATAATGATGACGTGTTTAACTAAATTTTAACTTAGTTGATTTTATCTAAATTATATTTTTATTAATTTTTTGTTAACTTAATTAATGTATAATAGTTTTCGTTGGCATGATATAACCATAAGCTTTAATCCCAATTTGATGCAGGATATCTTTGGATTAATTTTAACAAAACACTGAGGTTGACATGTACAACAACAACAAAACCTTTATCCCACTGAGTGGGGTCGGCTACAGGAATCCTTTTTCTCCATTGTGTCCAATTTAGTGTCATATTTTTATTTAATTCTAATAATTGAGATTATTTTTTATACGATATGCAGAAGTCTTCCTAGGTCTACCTTTGCCTTTCTTAACATAAGTCGGATCTAAAACATCCACTCTTATAGTCGGATCATCAGATGGTCGACGTTTAATGTGACCAAACCATCTAAGACGACTATCTAATTTTGTCTGTCACTGGTGCTACACCAACCCTATCACGAATATAAAATTTAGTAACAAATTTTGCAAATAAAAAAAATAAACAAATATTATAACTCGCAGATCGACTAACAAATTTTGCAAAATTTAGTCTCTTAGGATGCAATATAAGAAACTAAACTTCATTCATTCCAAATGATAATATTATAAAAGTAGACAAAAAAAAACTAAATTCCACAAGAAATCTTAGAATGTGCTTGAAGTTCTAAATCGACTGAGATTCAAACCATGTGGATGAAATAGAGTAGAGTGTCAAAATAATCTTCAAGCCATGTGGATGAAATAGAATACAGTACCAAAATATTCTCCCGACTATTACAAAGTTTATAAAAATGCTAAATTAATCCCCTGATTCTTTTAATGGGTGTTATAATAGTCTTTATTGGGCACTATTTCAACCTATATTAAAGAAATCCGAGGATTAAATTGTTATTTATATAAACTCTCGGACTAAAATGAGGGGACTATTTAAACCCTTCTCTTGTATAAATACAACAATATCATAAAAACACGTACAGACCAATCACAAATCAGTCTAAATGAAAGCACAATGATTAAAACACCAATTAGACCAGCTAGATCTCATATAAGCACAACTAGAATCATTCCCCCATAATTCGTTACCCTACAAAACACTCGAAGAATCTACATCCAACCAAACACATACAAATTGAAACAAAACAATTTATTTCAAGTTTCAATGAAGTTAATCTCCCTCAAGTGCTCTTTCTATATCCCAAAAACACCTATAATCAGTAACCTCTCAGAATCCTCCAAGATCTGGTGAAATATGAAATATTGCATGTTTCAATTCAATACATTTGCATTCAAGCAAGGTCAATATGCTTTCTTTTTAACCCTAATTTCAGCTTTGTTTTTTCTTCACTAATACCCCATTCAGCAATCAAGAGCAGATGGAGATCAAACAGTCTGTTGCAGTCCCACAATTGAATGAATAAGGAATTGCTGATGGAACAAGAAAAAGCCTTTCAGTATATTTCTTCTCAAAGCTGGAAGCTTCAGCAGGTTAGTTCTGGTTTTACAGTACTCAATTTATTCATATTCCCAACCATATATGTATGCTCAGTGACAAATTTCTGTTAGATTTTACATAAATACCACAGAATTCTCATGTAATTACATTATCTAACTCCTAAACTTTTTTTTTATTTACATCCATAACACTCAAATCCTTAACTCTGTATGCACCTTTTCATGCATGAGCTTTACCAATACCCACACCAAGGTGTTGGATGTAAGAAAATGAAAAGTATAGGTGGTAGAATGTAATTACATAAAAGTTTTATGGTATTTATGTAAATTTCCCTTCTTATTCTAACTGTCAAGTGTGAAGATACTCATGACTGAATCTTTTATTGCTTATATGTGATATATAGACTATTAACAAGTGAATGCATGGGTAAGGTGGCATTTATGTAAAAATTTAAGTTTACGCGTCGGATATATATGTAAATACATAGGAATTGAGTGTCATTTATGTAAATCATTCTTGTTTATATAATAATTTAGTGTCATAAGTGTGTTTTAATTTAGAGAACTAATATTAGTTGGATTTTTTTATGAGATAATAAAATTGTGTTATTTAAGTAATTATTAAATTTTAGGTGTTAGATAAAATAACTAAATAAGAATTTTGTGGTATATGTGTAAATCCCTCAATTTATTATTATTTGCACTTTGAAAATAAAAAAAATTTCACAATTGCTTTACAAAATAAAGTATTACTTTAAAGTTAACTCTCCAAAATAAAATTAACTCATCACTTAGTTCATAAAACTGAAATCAACAATATCTTTTTTACAAATCTGACCCCAAGAAGCACTGATTATGAAAATATGATAATTGTGACATTTATGGAATTGGAAATAAGATGGGGGTAAATGCAAAATTTTAATTTGTGACATTTACATATCTAACACCAAAATTTTAATTCTTGAAATCATTAAAGGAAAGATCCCAATGGAGAAAGTATGAGCTTTGATATATGCCATTAAAATAATATTATATTTCAATATTTAATGCTCCTTGAATGTGGCATAGATAGCTATTTCTCATTTATATTAAAAATTAAAGATTTAGTATTTGGTCCTCCTTTGAGAAAAAATTATATCAAATTGTATCGAGGTTTCAATCACGATGTGTCACGTGTATGGTTTAGCTTCGTCGTGCATTAAACTATTTAGGTTTTTATATTTAGCGGGACTGGATCGTATACGTGGCGCATTGTGATTGGAGTCATTATACATTTTTGCTCTGGACTTTTGATGTAATATTTTTTTTCCTACGACCAAACTAGCCCTTTAGTCTACTAGGCTATTCTAAAGATAAAAAAAGTTCGTTATTTATGAATAATTAAGATTCAGCTCTTTAAATGATTCGTGTTTAATTCATTTGCTAAGCAATCTTATCGAATACGGATAATTATTTTGAATTTGATTTATAAATAAATCAAACTCAAATAAATATTTTCTCGCTCACTTTGATTTGAACTTATCAAACAATTAAATAAATAGTATTTATTATTATTATTATTATTATTATTATTATTATTATATATATATATATATATTAAATTTTATCATTTTAACTATATTTAAGCAAAGTATAAACATATTTTTTTCACGAGTCATTTTGAATACGAACGGGTTTTGAACAGATAAATTAAAATTTTTTAATTTATTAAAATTCATAAGATTATATTAAAAAAATATTAATATTTTTTTTAAATTTATGAAATAAATATATCCTTGATGGGGTTGGTGTGGCTCTATGGTTTGATCACATTAAACGCCCATCATTAAATGAAGATGCAATCATAAAAGTTTTCATAAAAAAAAGAGATTCCAATTGAGAAAATATGATTTTTACTATATGCCATCAAAATAATATTATATTGCAATATTTAATGCTCCTTGAATGTGGCATAGATAGCTACTTCTCTTTTATATTAAAAACTAAAGATTTAATATTTGGTCCTCCTGTGAGAAAAAAAAAAAAAAAATACATCAGGAGTTCTGATACAAAATTATCACAATGTGTCACATGTATGGTCCGGTCCTATCATGCATTAAATTATTTAGTTTTTTATATTCAATTGGACCGGACCGTGCACGTGGAGCATTATGATTGGAGTCCTGATGTAGTTTTGCATCAGAATTTCTGATGTAATTTTTGTTTTCCTCCTACGACCAAAGTAGGTCATTATTTTACTAGGCTAAACAAAAGATAAAAAAAAAGTTTGTTATTTTTGAACAAAAAAAATTTAACTCGTTAAGTAATTCGTGTTTAATTCATTCGCTAAGCAATCATATCGAATATAGATAATTATTTTGAATTCGATTTATAAATAAGTTAAATACAAATAAATAATTTCTCAATCGTGTTCGCTCGTGATTTGAATTAATTAAATAATTAAATAAATAATATTTATTATATATATATATGTATACATATTTGCATTGATTTGTTATTCTTTAGTTTAAAAAAGAATATATTAAATTTTATCATTTCAAAGTTGTTAGAGCTACATTTGAGCGAAGTATGAACATAATTTTTTACAAGTCATTTTAAATATTAGCGGGTCTCGAATGGATAAATTGAAAAATTTTTAAATTTATTAAAATTTATAAAATTATGTTAAAAAAGGTATTATTTTTTTTTTTAATTTACGAAATTAATATATCCATGATAGGGTCGGTGTAGCTCCATGATTTGGTCACATTAAACGCCGACCACCTATTGATCCAGTCAGGGGAGCAGATGTTTTTAGATTGACTTATGTTAAGAAAGACCGGTAAACTCAAAGACTCGAGCATATTGTATAAAAAGTGATCTTATTCTATTAGAATTAAATAAAAATACGACATTCAATAATACAAATAGAGAAAAAGGATTCATGTAGCCGACTCCATTAAGTGGAATAAAGGCTTATTATGTTACAATTTGATTTTGAATTTTCCAAATAGATTTTGATCGAATTAAAATCTTTTAGCAATACACCAGAATCTTTCATTCACATTCATGTTGATTGAGAAAACTAAATCTATACAATAGCGGAAGCGTACCTGAATCTATTTGATCGATTGCAAGCAATTATCTTCCAATCTGCGACTTTCACGAGTTTTCGCTATGTCTCTCGTTAATGGGATACGAAGAATAACTTACATTTCTTACTTTGCTGAATAGGACCATTTCCTCCTCGTTTAATATAACAAACTGGTGGTTATAAGAATTCGTTAATTCGATCTACGCTCTCATCAAATTGGAATTTGCACTTATAGTATCCACACGTATAATTTCATGACAAATGTTGTCTAAAGTCATAAACTTTATTCTTAATTAGACCACAATAATTTTGACTTATTAAATGATGACCCAACACATTTATTAATTACATTGTAGTCCCATAATTGATCCAACATATTATATTATAAATTTTACCAAATTTTTATGAACTTAAATTTTTACATTTTTATCACTCAAAATCTTTTGTATCATATAAAAACTAAAAATTGGAGTTTAGATAATTGATATGTAAATATGTAAAAATTGAGGGGTATATATGTAAAACTTTTTTTAAAAAACTGACTTAAAATTAGGCTTAGGCGGCTATTTATTTGTGAAGTCAATTGTGAGGGCGGTCATGAGTCGCGGGGGCTAAGCCTCGTGGCCGCCATTAGCGGGCACGTTCCTCATCTCAGCCGCTCGCGTGCTTCACCCGCGCCAACGGTCCCGAATGTTTATTTACGAATATGCCATCGCATGAGTTAAGTTTTCAACTGCCTCACATCATTTGACTAAGGCCCTTTATATTATTATTAGTTTTATATTATTATTTTCACTGTGTTTTTGCATTTCTCTTTGTCGTAATTTTTGTTCGAGTTTATTATTATTGATATGTCATTGATAAGTTTTATCTTTCAACATGAATCTCGAGGCAGGAGATCTATTTCGAGATGTTCTTTTGAATGAGAAACATGCAGATTTTGATTTAGAGTCATTTGACGCCCCAATTTCAGCAAACTTGTAGTCAAACTGACCGGTTCGACGAGATGAGCCCAATGGTACCAAAATTAATCTAATTTGAACCAAATCAAGCATCGATCGAGCTATTAAACTGATTCTAATAGCTTTTTTGGGCATATTTGGAAGATGAAACAAATGTCAAATCTGATGAGCTTAATTGATCTTCTGGAGAAGAGGAATCCAATGAGCCCAAGATCGCTCAATTCTGACATCATTATGATACTCAAATATTTATCAAACATCGTCTGAACGACAGAGTCTCTTCGAGGAGACAGATCAGAGTGATTCATGTGTTTTTCATTGTTTACAACCTAGACTTTATAAATAGAGTCTTGTTCATCTCCTGAAAATGGGGGAGAGAGCTTGAAGCTTGAAGAAATCCGAAACTTTGGGAAGGACTAAAGTTGTCTGCTACTTCTATAGTTGCCGACCATCACCAATCTCTGTCAACCACCACTAGCAAACCGTCGTTGATCTTCATCGACCGTCACCCACTTATTGCGACGAAGTATCATGCAAAAGCAACAACTGATGTTACGGAGTGATAATGCAACCTATGAAGCGGCGCATCGTCCTAAACACCGATCTTACCTCAAAGACATTGCAACAACATATCTTGAAGATTGTGTACTAATGTACCCCAAAGATGGTGCAACAGTGCATCTCAAAGATAGGGCAAAGATGCACCTTGCATACTCTCATGCAGCTCCTGAATCCTGCCCTTACGACCAACAAACGTCATTATAACTCACCATTATGTGATCAACTATGGCTTAAGTGGTCTACAACTCGTGCAGCTCCCGAATCTGACCCCTGCAACCTACGGACGTAATTACTACTCACCATTACGACCTACGTGACCAATTACAGCCTGTGTGGTTTAAAGCTCATGCAGCTCCCGACTCTAGCCCTCACACCCTATCGATTTCATTACTACTCATCACTACGACCTACATGGTCAATAGCTCATACAACTCCTAATTCCAACCCTTGTGACCCATGAACATCATCACAACTCACCATTACAGCCTACATGACCAACTATGGCCTATGTGGTCCACAACTCATGTAGCTCCAGACTCCGGCTCTCGCGGTCTACGAATGTCATTATTACTCACCACTACATCTGACCTGATCAACTACGAAATATGTAGCCCACAGCTCGTATAGCTCCTGACTTCGACCCTCGTGGCATACAGACATCATTACTACTCACTACTATACGTGGCTCACAGCTTGTGCAGCTCTCGACTTCGGCCCTCGCTGTCTACAAATGACATTACTACTCACCACTACAGCTTACATGGCCCATAGCTAGTGCAGCTCTCGAATCTGGTCCCCACGGTCTATGGATGTCGTTACTACCACGACTACATTCTATATAACCAACTAAACATTCTACACGGTCCATAGCTCATGCAGATCCTGACTATGGCCCTTACGACTTACGAGCGTCCTTAATAACCATTACGACCTACGTGACCAACTGCAACCTAAGTGGTCCACAGCTCGTGCAACTCCTGACTCCGGCTCCTACGACCACAAACGTCATCGTAACTCACCACTATGGTCTACGCGGTCCACAACTCGTATAACTTCCGACTCCAGTCCTCACGTCCTACGAACATCATTACTACTAACCACCATGACCGACATGACTAACTTGGACATACGTGGTCGACAGTTTGTTCAGCCTCTGACTTCAATCCTTGCGGTTCACGGATGTCATCGCGGCTCACCACTTTGGCTTATATGGCCTACATGGTCCACAGATCTCGGAACTCCTGCTAAGACCTATATGACCAACAAACACTCCTAAAGTACAATTTACGACTCACTTGGCTAACTACTATCATGGTTATCAACTACAACTTTTACGACAAGTTGACACTGAAACCATCATCTACAACACTCATGACAGACTACCACATATGCGACAATGGACTATGGCTTTGTTGTTGTTAAAAAGTACTACCAATTACGAATATACAATTTTGTTATTCTAACTTCCTTAATTCAAGAGAAGAGCGGACCCATTTACTCACTATTCATAGTGAATTATTTCAACTGGACTAAACCCTATGATTTTTTCCCTTCACAAGGGTTTTCCACGTAAAAAAGTCGAGTTGTCTCTTTTGACTTACTTCTATTTAATTATTTGAGCCTATGTTAGTTTTTCATGCAATACTTAGCTGATAAATAATCATTATTCTACTGTCATGAATCTTACAGCAGAAATCAGTAGCCCCGTCTGTGGGAAGCAGTCCTTTTTGACACTATCTTCAACTCTGAGACGCCGAGCCCCTACTTCATTTCTCAATAATGTACATTATCAAACTGGCTAAGGAACTTTCTTTGCAACTTGAAGATCATCTTTGAAGCATTCTTTAATGTGAGGAGCAACATTAACTGCAGTCGTAAAAGATCATTCACGTCAACGTCCCAAGAACGATCGTAGTGGGCTAGTTTTTCTCACATCCTATGCAGACACAAATTCTTTCATAACTTCTTCCAGGCAAGAGTGCAACCTTCATTGTAGTCTCGAAAGATCATTCACGTTAACATATCGGGGCACGATTGTGGAGGGTAATCATCCCACGTTTCAGTCGAACAATAAGTCTTGGAAAACTGCTTCCAGACTGGGGACAACTTCACAAATAACACTTTTTAAGTGTCCCTCACCATTCTGGAATTTTTCCTCAACAGTATCATGAAGATTATCTCTTCAAGGTTCAATACATGGGTTGTTTTATAAGCTCGTGAGGAAAATGCACTCGCTTGAGGAACAACAAATTTAAAAGCAACAACCGCCAAGTTGTCAAACATTAATTTTGAGTATGACTACAACTAGGGTGTAAACGAGCCGAACATGAGGGCTCAGCTCGCGTTCGGCTCGTTAAAAAACATTAATATTCGTGTTCAGCTCGTTTATATTTCGAACACAAAAGTGTGTTCATGTTCGGTTCGTTTTCTTAGCGATCCGAACATGAGCTATTCACGAACAAAGAGTCGTTTTGACAACCCAAATCACGCAGTCATAGGATGCTAAGGATTATGACAAGTTTTAAATCTTATTGTTTATATTAAAACATCATTTAAATTTAATTTAATATGTTTTTATTCTATTTTTTTATTAATAATTTTAATTGATTATAAATCTTTCTAACATTGTAGTCAATTAATTTTTTTAAAAATAGTACTCATATATATATATATATATATATATATATATATATATATATATATATATATATATATATATATATATATATATTTGATGAGTAGTATTTTGAGCCAAAACGAGCCGAACACGAATAAACAAATCTTTGTTAGCGTTCGACTCGTTAACTTGGCGAACGATTCGAACATGAGCTGTTTACTAACAACGAGCCATTTTGACAGCCTAAACTATAACCCTGTTTTGAATAAAAATATGGTCCATTATGACCTATGCTTAGTCTCAAAAAACGCAGAGCATTTTTGACACCTCGTTCTGGGGTTAATCAATCCCAAGGGGAGTTGATTTAGCCTCTTCCATCACAGACTATGGTTGACAAGCAGAAGCTTCGACTAACAGCCTCAGATAGGTCAAAAATCCCCGGTGAATTTCCTTCAACATTTTACATAGCAGGTTAGAGTCATCAAACAAAAGCTTTGACAACCTCATATTGATCAATCATCCTTAATGGATTTCATATTACTTTGTCCATCACAGGTTAATACCGTCAAGTAGATACTTCAGCTATACATCCCATGACTGGTCTCATATCCTTAATAAATTGACTTTGATCCAAAACAGGTCAATGCCGCCGACAATCTCTAGCTATAAAACCTTGGACAAGCCTTCTATCTTTCATGGATTGCAACTGGCTTATTTCACTATAAATTGCGGTCATCGAGCAAACGAGCTTTGACTAAGAAACCTAAGAAAAGTCAAACATTATCTGTAGCACCCCATAAGAGGGGCAAAAATATCCCAAAAGAGGGGCAACGACAGCTCACAAGGAAATGCAAAAGTAACCTTAGAACTAAAGTAAAACTTTTTATTACATGAAGCAAGCTGATTATATATAGACAAACGAATTTTCATTATGTACAAATGACACATCGGCTGATTAAAATGCTGCAAAGATCAACACACACTGTACAAAGGCAATAAGTAGGTATACAGCGTCAGCACCGCCTCCTCAAAATTCTAGTACTTTTGTCAATTTCAACGAGACAACTTCCTATATAAATCATCTCAGAACACATGAAAAAAATTCTTATTAATCGTCTGTCATGTAAGTAAGAGATGTCCTTTTTCCCTCACCACAACATCAAAGAATGTCTCGTTGATCGTCTGCTATGCTGGACAGGGACGAGATTCTTCCACTAGTTATGTTTATCTTTTATTTTGTTAGTCTTCATTATTTTTATATTTATTTATTTTTCTTATTGGGAATGGCAGTCATTTTCGCAAAAGAAAAAAAAAAAGAAATTATGATTTACTTTTTATTTTAATTTTTAAATTGTGGAGATACTCTGAACCTCTTCTCAATAAATTATATTCCACTCTTTTTTTAATCCTATGCGACAAGATACTCTCGCTCACCTGGCAAATTATATTTATATCCTCCGACAGGTCGGCCCAATAGCCCCTACACAAAAAACACAATATATCCTTATCGAAGGGCAAAAACGGAATTCTATAATTTAATCGCCCTTATCAGCGAAAGCGAACCCACTTCGTCTTCTCCGATTCTCAGCCTCTCTTCTTCCCCCCGTCTCTGTTCAAGAGACAAAGGCAAGAAGCTAAGACGACGACTTCTGCAGTGAGAGATTGGAATTCGTAGCAGTTGTACTCCTTCTCCGCTCTCTTAAAACCTACCTCGAGAACTGCAGCAGGATGGCGGCGCCATTGTCGGGGGACGGAGTTTTGGCTCTGATCCCACAGGAACCCGGGAACTCCATCGATCCATCCAGCCCGTGTTCGTCTTCTGCTACATCGGCGTCATCGTCGAGCTGCATGAATTCGGCAGATAAGTCTCCGATATTTATGTTTCTGGTATTTCAGAAGGCTATCCGGTCGGAGCTCGAGCGGCTGCACCGAGCCGCGATTGCGTTCGCTACGGATGGGGTTGGCGATCTACGGTGGCTGTCGGAGCGATGTCGGTTCCTGTTTGATATATATAAGCATCATTGCAATGCAGAGGACGCGGTATGAAACCTTGGGTGTATTGCCTGCTTTGATTGTTTCTGTTTGTAGGGTTTATGGGTTTGAGAATGTGGTTTATTGTGATTATGTGGTTGGGTTTACGAGTTTTTGCTGTTAGGGAGATTTGGCTGTGGGTGTAAGGCATGATTCAGTGGTTGTGTGCTGTTAGAAGAGGGAAGCTTGGATATAAGAACTGAAAGTTGATGTGGAAGCATTTTAGTTCTTTTGTTTATTATTGCTGCCAAATGCAAGGTGGAATAAGGCTTAGGTTTTGTTTGGAGTAGATTTTTTATACTTGGGAGTTTATTCTTTCCATTTCACATTGCCCTGTTGTGCGGTAGAATTCTAAGTGCGCTATATTCTATTTAGTTATTCTGTTTTGATAACTTTTTTATTATTATTTTTTAATTCGTTTTCTTTCGTGTCCTTCCATTAGAATCCCTCGCGTGTCTTTCAGTTCTTGGTTCATTGTAAGAGGTAGCATTTTAATCTCAAGGCTTTTTAACAAATTGAAATTCTTTTAATCTTGTGGTCATAAATGCATGAATTTAATTTGGATATGCAAAGCTTGTGTCTTCAATCAGTTTTGTTCATTCCACATGAAGAAGGTTGCCATTTGTACGCTGCTTAGAGCAAATGCATCATAGATAATTTTAACCTCATATGCTTCCTTTCAAATGATAGGTGATTTTTCCAGCTCTTGATATCAGAGTAAAGAATGTGGCAAGGACGTATTCTCTTGAACACGAGAGAGAAAATGACCTTTTCAGTCAGTTGTTTGATCTGCTAAGCTCAAACATGCAAGGTGATGATAGATTTCTAAGAGAACTTGCTTCACGCACTGGAGCAATCAAGACATCACTCAACCAGCACATGTCTAAAGAGGAGCAACAGGTGAGTTGTCCAATAGAATATGCTGTGCTATTGAGTTGTCAAAATTCTGCAATTATATATGAATTTATGAGCGTGCAACTTTGATTTTGTTGTTTTTGTTTCAAGGCTAATCTGGGGATTGAACCATCATATTATGGTTTTAGAAATGTTAAAACTGACTCAAAACCATCACTTTGGTGTAGCTAAAAATGATTGAAGTGGTAAACATAAGTTCTATCTTGCATAAGCAGTCCCATAAGTTATATTGACCTAGAAACACATTTTTGATGGTCGGCCACTTTGGACACACATATCCAAAACGTCAAAAATGCTATTTCGGCCATATCTCAATTTTTTTTTTCTTGAAAATTTTCTTAAATTTCTTTGAGCCATATGGATTCATCATGAAAGCGCCTGATAGACTTAGATATGACATTCCCCATGATTCTATTTCAATACAACCTTATTTTTAATTAACTCACATTGATTCTCCCTTTCTTCTCCACAATTTCGTACTGTTTTCTCTTGACATATTATTAACTTGTACTTTCCAATTTGTTTGTGAGTACATAATTTAATCTTGCATAAATAATTAATTGATTTCTTGGATTGTAATAGACTAAGAAAGCTTCAATCCCCTCAATTATACACTTAAAAAAAAAAAATCAAACGATCCATTTTACTTAGGTGGCCTAGTAATACATTTCCCAAGCAAAGTTTTTCTATTTCTTTGTGTTGCCTAAGCAAAGTAGACATCATTTTGTTTTTTTGTTTTTTGTTTTTTTTTGCTTTTATGTACATTCAGTTCTATCAAAATTGATTTTTTATTTTCAATTATGCAAGCTTCTACTGTCTCTTTTCTTTTTCAATAATGATAATTTGAGATTAAGATATTAGCAGCAAAATTTGATATAGTTTGTATTGGCATGTTTTAAGTGACCCTTTAAGGTTAGTTTGGAAATTTAACCTGAAATGATCTATAATTTTGTTGTCTGGGGTTTAACGAGGTTGAATTATCAATTAGCTAATTTAGCATATTCTTTGCTCACATCAAAATCCCCACGTTAAGAGCTATGGTTCCTTGGTCCAAATGGTTTCCTTAAGTACTAAAATTAGTGTAATTTAGGTTTAAGTTACCTTTTTTTTTTAAATTTTGGTCGGAGCCCTTGGAGTGATAATTCATTGAAATGCTTTCAGGGCTTCCAAGATCTTAGTTCATTAATTTGATGTTTTTGACCTTCAATAATACCATCGAATAGAGCCTTAGCCTATCAAACGGTCTGCGAATTAATACAATCATCAGAGCTAGTCTTACCTTTAATTAAATATGAGCTTAATGGGCTTTTTCAAATTAATCAATTTTTTATTATGTTTAGTTTAGTGCGAACTGAGATTGGATTTGATTACACACTATGAGGAAGTGTAGAGAATAGAAGTGCTAGAGGGAGAGGGAGAGGGAGAGGAAGAGGAGCTTGAGGAGTGAATGAGTATTAAAGTGATCTGAATCCACCAAGCAGATATCTCAATAAGATTCTTCAAGCACGTTAAGAATGTGTGCACAAATTTCATTAACAAAAAGAATCAGACAAACAAACAAGGAGGAAGACAAAGTTTGTAGAAGTCCACTTTTTGGAACCCTATATTTTTTGCTTCTCAAATCTTCATGGTTTCCTTTGGAGAATTCTCCCTCTCTTAGCTTATCACTCCCAAAAGTCAACGTTGCAAAATTTCACTTTGATCCAATAACTCTAAAAATTCTTTTTCTTCTTTGAAGCCTCTTTGTATAAATAGGGCTTGCCTATTACAATAAAATAATAGGAAACATTTATTATATGGATTGATGTCAGCTATACTGCTAAATTTGAGAAGTTGATTGCATTATAGAGTTTGTGGTCCCCCTAGAGCCATGATGACATTATAATGTAGCGATAACATTCTTTTCGATCACAAGATTATTTGGTAGTATCTTTTCGAGACCTTTTCTGAATTTATATCAACCTTGGCTTCCCTTGACAAATTTGCGTACCTTCTTGAGATTTCTCTTGGCAAAATTACATATTACATATCTCTCGAGTCCTTTTATCTTATCAGCTTGTCACCACCTGCAGCACAGTGACTTATCAGTGGAGAAATGCACGACACAGTTCGACCAGTGTAGATAAAGTGTTAGTTGGTCGAGCTAGAGGAACACACCATAGCCCTTTACCTGGGGGCCTAAAGTCCCATATCAACAAAGTTGTGCAGTTGCAACCCTACTGGCCACTGGGAGATATCCAAACCTTAGCCCTGAAGGTGGAGAGGCAGAGCAGACAAGCACCATTCAGGAAGCCACCCGCAGTTGGAGACATCAGTAGGAGCACGCCTCATGGATTCGAGAAACTACTTAGGATAAGGATAGAGCCATCCCGAGTGAGAAGAAGCCTAAAAAGAGTAACACACCTACTACAGTCCCCACTAGAAATTGCTTCAGATGCTATGGATTTGGGTACATCACCTCCAGCTGTCCGACGAGTTAAGTTGTGTCTTTTACGGAGCTGGACGCCGTGGAGGAGGTTAAAGATAAGAAGGCAGTTGCGAAACAGGGTGAGTGTATTATTTTCTATGGGATGAGGGCTAGACGCTCGTGTTTTAGAGGGTCTTACAAACCGATGATACGAGAGATCCGCAGTAGCTTTGCTATAACATATTCTACACCCGTTCCACTAGAAGGGAAAAATATGCAACCTCATTTTCGATGGACGGAGCAGTAGGAACGTGTCGTCTACGTTGATGGTTAAGTTGTGCCTCATGACTCAGATACACTCCCAGCTGTATTCTCTGGCGTGGCTGAAAAATGATAATGGAATCAGCATTGGCCGGATGTGCCTAGTGGAGTTTTTGATCGGGAGCTTACTGCAGGATCAGGTGTGGTGTAACGTGGTACCCATGATTGCCCGCTATCTTTTGTTGGAAGAACCGTGACAATTTGATTATATAACTAAACACAAAGGATTCACAAACACCTACTCTTTCACTAAGGAGGGAGAACATGTCGTTATTCTTCCTTCGGCGGGGCCCGAGATTACATGTGCCCTTACTAGTAGAGTAGCATTGATGGGACCAGTTTTGGTGCGATAGAGGATGATAGGATTGAGGCACACAATAGAGAGCATTCCAAGACATCAAGGTTAATACCTTATCACTATGGCCACCATCGTTCGGAGAGGTTCAGGTTACCCTCACTTCAGTAAGCTTGAGCTTGCCGTGAATTACTTTTGGAGGATTCAACAGTATATTCGAGAGACACAAACTCAGTTCAGTTTTGTAATGGACCCCATAATAGTGGATAAATATGGATGTATGCTTGTAAGTGGAGGAATATCCTCAGGTTGTTTGGGGGATAGTGTAGTCGTAAGTGGGACTCAGGTGCTTCTCGGACAGCAGTAGAAAACCCAACAACTTTAGGAGCTTACAACAGCGCCACCACCGTTAATGGCTGACAGAAGTTTCGGCGAATGAGATCGAAGTTCCCCCAATCCCGGGAGATTGATGCGTGACTTCTTTGGGCTGAACCAGTCAGTTTAGTGGTAGCGATGTATCGGTCCTACATGGAGGCTGGACCAGCCGGTTCTTCTTAGACGGATAATTTTTATAAATATGTTGTTTGTTGTTTTAGAGTTCAGTTTTATTTTTAGATTTAGATTTCTACCTCTATGTGTTTTCTCTTGTCAGGAACGTATCCTAGGACAGGTGGTCCTCCAGTTATATCCTACTTTGAGGTGCTGACTACCTCTACTTAATCCCCCACCCAATCCATCTCCTGCTCGTTGCCCTTTAGCCTGCGCCACCACCTTTATGCTTCCAGTTGCCAGCTACCCTACTGTGTCCCTCCTTCCCAACTTCCAGCCGCCGACCACCCTACCGTTTCCCTTCTCCCCTGATTCCAGCCGTTGACCACCCTACCACATCCATTCTCCCCTGGTTCCAGCTGTCGGCCACCCTACCACCTCCCTCTTCCCTGCTTCTAGCTGCCGGCCACACTACCGCCTCTTTCCTACCCGCTTTCAGCCACCGGCCACCAGCCATCCCTCCTCTGTTTCCAGCCCCAACCAGCCTCACCATCCCAAACCCCTCAAACCTTGCACCAACACCAATCCCAACACCCCTACCCCCCTCATTCGTACTTTTCCTACCTAGCAACCAACCTTCCTCTCTCATCCAATTCAACCCCTGCAACCGCAACACCACCATCCCAATCTACGCTTTAGTTCGGTGACGTGTTGCTTTTCTTGTTTTCAAGTTTCGTTTTCGTAACCCTTTTTAATTTCAACATTCAAGTTCTATTCCTGCAGTTTTTGGGTTAATTCCGGTATAAAGTGCCTTTAGGTAAACTTAATTAATGATACCTGCACAATTATGTTTTTTTGGTGTCATTTCATTATCTTTGTGCTATCGCTGCATAATTCTTACTTTTTTTTTAATTTTGTTCTCATGAAGTTTTGGCTATTTGACCTCAAATAGTGAGACCATATTTCTGTGGTCACAGGTCTTTCCTTTGCTCATTGAGAACTTTTCCTATGAAGAGCAAGCTGATCTTGTCTGGCAATTTTTGTGTAGCATCCCCGTGAACATGATGGCACAGTTTCTCCCTTGGCTTTCATCTTGTATTTCACCAGATGAACATCAGGCTATGTTAAAATGTCTTTGCAAGATCATTCCAGGACAAAAACTTCTTCAAGAAGTAAAATTACTCTTTTTGCTTTTAACGTTCTTTTAATCCAATATCTATAACTCATCTAACTGTAAATTCTAGGTGGTATTCACTTGGATGGAAGGAAAAAGCATGAAAGAAATGAGCCAAGCCCAAAACATCTGCAATGATTCCCCCGCTCAGAATTATCTTGATGCTGAACCTTGTAAGGTTCTTGATCAAGAAGACAAACTTGTTTTTTCATGGGAGCATTCAAAAACTAGAAAGAGGAAACATGTGGATCCGGATTCCAGCCCTACTAGTTTTCTTGGGAATCATCCGATAAATGAGATATTGCACTGGCATAATGCTATCAAGAATGAGTTGAGTGATATTGCAGAAGAGGCAAGAAAGATCCAACTTTGTTCAGGTTCCCATGACTTGTCTAAGTTTGGTGACAGACTTCAATTTATTGCTGACGTTTGCATCTTTCATAGGTCCGGGGCTTGTTTTTCATTTTTATGCTCATTCACATGTTAAATATGTGATCATCTATATAAAAATCTTAGCTCATCTTAATGTTCTACAACATATTCTCTCGTCACTTGGTCTTAATTGGTCTTACTTTTTTTCCAAAAATATTTTTTTTTCATAAATCCTTGCGTGTCTGGTTACTCATGTCATTTATTCTATTGTTGTAACTTGTTTGATTGTCATATTTTAGTTTACGCTTAGATATGTCTTCTCAAATACAATATTCATCTTATGTGAACCAGTCAAAAGGGAAAGGCCTGCATGAAGGTATGTAATTTTAGAATAGTGACATCAGACATTTCTATCTTTCGCCGGTAAATTTTTATCTTTATCCTGAAAACATCATTAGGCACATAGGAATACTTGAATGTAACTGTCTGGTTGCCGGGATATACTTGTAATTGTTTACTCATCTGTTAAACTGTTGGAAAATTTTTATTGATGAGATTTTGTTATGTTTGCATGCTATAGCTTTTGTCTTTATTTTTATTGTTTGCAAATATAGAAAAATATCAACGGCTAGTGGTTTCTCTTTAATCCACGAAATAATTTAAATGCAAACATTTCAGCTATTGAAGAGTCTTCACTGAGAGCTGGATTTTTTTGTTCTATCTCTCAAGTGTGTATTCCAGCATTACCTAGAGCTAAAAATTTTATTCTAGTGGCTCATCCTGTTTAAGCATGTGCTGGGTTTCCGTTCCAGTTCCCACATGCTTTCCATGGATCTCACCAAAGGCACAGATTCTTATTTCACTGTTGTTTGCCTGGCCCAACTGCTATTTGATGGCTTCTTTTTTCCATTTCTCCTTTATCTAATTTTCAATTTATACTAGCTTTTGCCTGCTATACTATCTTAGTGATGGCATTTATACACTCCCTATATAGTTTGTTGAATGATGAAAGGGTTAAATTTTATTAGTTTCTATTATAGTTCATTTACCATTTTGGATGACATCTGTATAATATCATGTAATTCACCAAGATTAACATGAGAAAACTTCTCTTAAAAACAATCGACCCCCTCACCAGGGGTTTTGTCCAGCCTCCTGTTGGACCGCTCAATTGTTTTCAAGTGGCGGGAACTACTGCCTCCTTTCCTCTCTTTTATTTCCTTTTGCTATATTTATAGGCTATTCGAGTGCTTTAGGGTTCAATTTGGTGTTTCCTGATTTTAGAGCTCCCGCTGCTAGGCATGTCTTCCTTTGTTATCGCTATATCCAAGGAGGGGTGACGCTCTGACTGTATCATGCTCCGAGATGATGGTTATCTCGTCAATCTTTTGCCGTCCAACACCTTCCTTATTGCCTCCTAGCTTTCTCCGCAACTTCGAGTCGCCGGCCAGCTTCCCCTGCACCATTCCTGCTGCCGCTCCAACCTTCCAACATCCTCCATTCTGCGACCAAGACCTGCCAGCGCTTGTCCTGCTGCTGCCAGGGCCATCCCGTGCCTTCCCTATTACCGCCAACCCCCTCCAGCTCCCTCCCTACTGCTGGCTCTCCCTACCCTCCTCCTAATTGCTGCCATAGCATCTCAAGCCATCCCCACATCTATTGTCCAGCCAAAGTTCATCACCTTGACCCTCACCATAGAGTCCTGTTTATATTCGTGTTACTTTATCTTCAGTTTTATCAACCCTTACTGTGTTTCTTTCTAATTTCCAGCAATATTAATCGTATTTGCTTATTTTGGATTAAATCCGATATCGCAATCAATGCATTCTCCAAGTCAAAGGTACTTGGAATCTGTAAATCGTATATTAAAATTCATTAAAGGAATTATGGGAAGAGGCTTTTTTATGCTATAAAATACAAAAAATGAACATAGAAACACGCATCGTCTCAGATTGGGTAGGGGTTGAGGATAACAAATTCAACACAAAATGTGCCCAAAATTATGGGAAAAATTTGTCACTTGGAGGACTAGACTATTGCACAATGAGTTTATTAGGGTTCTAGTTAGAATGATTGATTGAGATTTTCATATGTATAAAACATAACCTATAGCTTTCTATGGTGACTATAAATCAACAACTGATATTGTGAACAATCCTGCTCAGATATGACAAAATAAAATACGCTAGAACTGATCACCCATTTATAAATAGTGTTATTGGAAAGGGTGATGTTCCTAGTTCTTTACAACAAGCTGATGTTCTCACAAAATTTCTGAACAATGGAGATTTTGAAGATATATCAAATATGTTGAGAGTGATAAATATTTATTCCTAGACTTGAGAGGGAGTTTTAGGGTCTGTTTGGGGCAGCTTCAGCTTATTTAGGCTTATTCGATCGACGAACTATACGTCGATCGCCAGTACGATCTAGATAAGTTGATCTACTGTTTGGTTTGTGCGTTTGGAAAACAACTATGACCATTCTGCCCCCATGCAGTATTTCTGTTAATGCTGAATAATCGACTATTCTAGATAATCACATAATTTCTATGCAAGTATGAAAATAAATACTCTCCGATTATTTTAAATTAAAGTTTGAGTTCTCTATAGGACTATTTTCATCACAATTTAAAGAATTTGTTGACTATTTTAACACTTATATAAATATTGAACAAGAAAAATGACATATGAATTAATTAAAATGAATAAATTTTTGAAGGTATATTATGATTGTTGTAGTTCAAAGTTTCGAAACTATTTCATATTATATTAAATTTCCAAACTATTTTATTATTTTTGGGCGGGGAGATGTCTCGGGAGCATTTACATGCATACCACCCAATTCTAAGTTATTTGCATATTTAAAATCTAAATTTTACATTTTACATTAATAACATCTAAATATTTAATATTTTATTGAAAATATCACTATTTAATTTGTTTAAAAATTCATAATAAATATTTTTTTGATGACACATATAAAAGTAGTTTAGGTGTTAGAAATGTAAATACATAGGTATTTGGTGGTAGGTATGTAAATCTTCCATTTTTTTTAATTTTCCTACAGAAAGGAAAGGAAAATGGGGAAGCGGAGAGAGGCGCCTCTGCGTTATGTTGAAGCGGAGAGGAGCGATCTTCTCCAAATTTTTGAGTAAGAGAGGCGACAACGAGGAATCAGATTGGAGATTGGCGGCATTGCAGATATGGACGACGCTGCAGATGGGGAGCTAAAGGCGATCGACATCAAGAACCTCAGCTGAGGGTCGAGAGAGATGAACGAGAGGGAGCGAAGGGTCAAAATATTTCTTGAAATGCAGATTGCACCGCGTTTAACGTAAAATCTAAACGACGTTTTTACAGCTGTTGCCCGAACGCTCGATCCAAATAGTAAGACGGCGTTTTCAAAATGCCACCGCAGGTGATAAGCCGCCCCAAACGCACCCTTAGTTAATATAGAAAAATATTAATGGCTGCTGGTTTCTCATTTATCCAGGATGTAATTTCAAATTGAAACAGTTCATATTGTCGCCTTTTCCCAAGAGCTTGATTTCCTATGCCAACTCCCAAGTTTGTATTCCTAAATTGCCTTGGGCTGGAATAGCATTTCCAGCACCACATCCTCCTCACTGTGAGTTGGGTTTCCATTCTAGCTCCCACGAGCTTTCCTTGTTCTCGCTAAAGCAGATTTCTGTTCATTTTCAAGCTGCTGGTATCAGATGGCTAGTACTTCCTTTTATTCCTTTCTCCAAGCATTAATTCCTTTCATCTATTTCCCACAGTAATTATTTCCTAACAATGTCGTTCGTACACTCCTTATATTCTTCATAGGAAAAAAAGGGAAAAACATCTAATTTATATTTTAGTTTTACCATTTTAGGTGTAAATTTTATCTATCCTGTACTTAAGCAGGAACGATATAAGAAAAATTCCTCTCTTAAAACTATATTTTGCTCATGCATCCATGTACTTTGAAAACATGCGCACAGCAATGTCATGTTTATTTCCTGATTTTACTATTTTTGCTGTATAACCAGGGAATGATCGGGACAGATACATCCGCTCTCTTCTGATCTATTAATTCTTCAGGTCCATTTTAATTGTATGTTCTATGGACTTGATCCACTTGGAATCTGTTTTCAATTTATGAAAACCCCCAAATTTCTTCTATATCTCATAAAAGGAGTTCCTTCGTGAAGCATTATGCATTGAACATGACTCATTTAGGCATTGTATTGGAAAACACTAGCCAAATAAACTATCTATTTGTTCTTTATTCCATATTGTCCAAAAAATTTGAATGGTTTAACATATGATTTGAATTGGATGAAAATCAGTTTTAAATGAAATTTGGCTAAGTTGAACCTAGATAGATCTTTTAATGACCATACTTGGTTTGAGTTCTGTTATGGTTTCTTCCTCAAGCTGATGTTAGTGTGATTAATTAATTGGGCAAGATCCATATTTATCAGATTTTGATTACAACATTCTATACCTAACATTTAGTTCGTATGGAGATCCCCAATTACTTCAATATTGGTGATGAAACTAATAAATATTTATTTCTCGCAGCATAGCTGAAGACCAAGTTATATTTCCTGCAGTTGATGGAGAAGTGTCTTTCATACAGGAGCATGCAGAAGAAGAAAGTCGATTTAACAAAATCAGGCTTTTGATTGAAAAAATCAAAACCACAGGAACAAATTCGAGTACTGCTGACTTTTATTCGAAGCTATGTTCATATGCTGATCAGATGATGGAAGCCATCCAGAAGCATTTCGTTAATGAGGAAGTTGAGGTATGTAGCTTTTGTGTTAACTGGATTGTGTTAAAGTGAAGGGAGCTGCCGTCTCATTTCGTTATTCTAGGTTCTTCCCCTGGCCAGGATGCATTTCTCTCTAGACAAACAGCGTGAACTACTGTATAAGAGTTTATGTGTAATGCCTTTGAGATTATTAGAACGTGCTTTACCCTGGTTGGTTTCCATGCTTACTGATGAACAGGCGAAGTCTTTCCTCCACAATATATGCATGGCAGGTTGCCAAGCATCCTTTTGCAACTTTCTATTTTCTTGCATTTTTCATGTTTTTCTCAGTTATATTACTTCTTTATTGCAGCACCACCATCTGACACAGCATTGGTGACTCTTTTCTCGGGCTGGGCATGTAAAGGTCGGACTCGGGATGTCTCTAGTGCTAGCCAATTTATATGCTTATCATCAGAGGCAATCGGTTGCTTCTTGTCAGAAGATAAGGATATTGAATCAGATTTTAGTCTGGGAAGTTGTAAATGTGCCCACCAACATGGCAAGCAACTTCCATCACATTCACAACATGTACAGATGGCGAGTCAAAAAAGTCTAGTAAAGCGAGGCGATGACTATAGATCATCCCCAAATGCTAATGATAGTTATCACCCTGGCAAAATAGAAGCTAATGATTTGTCATGCAGTACTACTTGTTGTGTTCCTGGGTTAGGGGTTGATGGTGGTAGTTTGAGAGTTAGCTCACTGGCTACTGGGAAATCACTGCGGTCTTTATCTTACAATTCAAGAGTCCCTTCTCTTAATTCTAGTCTTTTTCTCTGGGAAACCGACGCATTGTCATCCAATAAGGATTATACAGTCAAACCGATTGACAATATTTTCAAATTTCATAAAGCAATTCGAAAGGATTTGGAGTATCTGGATGTTGAATCCGGAAAGATTATAGATTGTGATGAGACGTTTTTGCATCAGTTCAGTGGAAGATTTCGTTTACTTTGGGGTCTATACAGAGCTCATAGTAATGCTGAGGATGACATTGTTTTCCCCGCGTTAGAATCAAGAGAGACACTGCACAATGTCAGCCATTCATACACTCTTGATCACAAGCAGGAGGAGAAGCTATTCAAAGATATATCCGAAGTCCTTTCAGAGCTTACAGAGTTGCATGATGGCCTGGCCAATACAGATGCCATACCTGAAGAAGGAATTGCAAGTAATTCATCTTGCCATGAAATAAGCTGGAAAAGAAAGCATAATGAACTTGCCACAAAACTTCAAGGAATGTGTAAATCTATTCGAGTTACACTGGACCAGCATGTTTTTATGGAAGAGCTTGAGTTGTGGCCTCTATTTGACAAACACTTTTCGATTGAGGAGCAGGATAAGATTGTTGGTCGAATTATTGGAACAACAGGGGCTGAGGTTCTCCAGTCAATGTTACCGTGGGTTACCTCTGCACTCACCCTTGAGGAGCAGAATATGATGATGGATACATGGAGGAAGGCAACTAAAAATACTATGTTCAATGAATGGTTAAATGAGTGGTGGAATGGTGCTCCAACTTGTACCCAGGATTCAGTGGATCATGGTGTTATTCCTAATGATCCAAATTGTCGTGCTGTATTTTTTATTTTTTAAGGTACTTAACTTTTTATAACTTGCATTCTTTGTGTCTTCTCAGGAACTGTTGTTCACGAAAGTCTTGATAAAGGTGATCAAATGTTTAAACCTGGCTGGAAAGATATTTTTAGAATGAATCAAAATGAACTTGAAGCTGAAGTACGGAAGGTCTCTCGAGACTCAACACTTGATCCACGGAGAAAAGCATATCTTATTCAAAATCTTATGACCAGGTTGGTTCCTGCTAAGTTGGATTATCAGTTTCATGTTTAATGGTTTCATTTTTATCATGTTCATGACCTTTTTTTTTTTTAAATTTCTATCATAGCCGCTGGATAGCTGCTCAACAAAAGTTAACTCAAACCAAAACCGATGAGATTGATGGCAAAGATATTCGGGGATGCTCACCATCATTCCGTGATCCGGAGAAGTCAATATATGGATGTAAGCACTACAAAAGAAACTGCAAGCTTCTGTCAGCCTGTTGTGGCAAATTGTTCACATGTCGGTTCTGCCATGACAAAGTCAGTGATCATTCAATAGATAGGTATTTCCTTTTTGCTATCATTTTAAGCTTTTAATTTGTTAGTTATACTAAATGTTGTTTGACTTACATCAACGCAAACCATATTTTCATTTTAGAAATTGTTTGTTATGGCGCATACACATCAAATAGATGCGATTTTTGACCTTTAGATGATTATTCCTTATGTTGTAATTATTTTTTCATTAAACCAAAAATTGATCTTGTTTGTGCGTTGCTCCCCTACCCTACTCTACCAGAGTAATCCCAAACAACACTAAGAAAAGCAATTATTATTACTGAAAATAAATAGACGGTTACATCCAAACACACTTGAAAGGGTAAATACAACAACACGATACATAAACTCACATTGAGGTCTGATCACGGGATGGTGGTGATTGGCTAGAAGGATTGGAAATGGGTGTTTGGTGGCTGGAATTGTGGGAATAGTGAGATTGGGTGGCGGTTGCAGCAAGTAGGGGCGTATGGAGCCCTGGTTTTGGAGTGGCAACACCTGTAGGGCAGCTGGGAGAGGCTGGAGAACAGCAAGTTGGTTGTTTCATGTGGCGGCAACTTGGGGAAAGGGAAGATGCCAAGTGGCACCAAGTGGTGGATGTAGGAACCACAGGATATGGTGCAGTGTAGGCAGCAGCAAGTCACAATGAAGGCTGGAACGGCAGAAAAAACAGGTTGGGCGGTGGTTCTGGGCAGTGGCAGCAAAGGAAGTAGGCAAGAAGCGAAGCGGGAAGCTTGGCGATGGGTGGAGTCCAGGCTGTGTTGGGCGACAACAAGCCTAGGTAGGAGGTTAGTGGTGGCTGGAATTGGTGGAACTGCAGGAAAGAACAGCAAAATTGATCCTCCGACGGCTGCGTCAGGGTAGGGATGACGGAGATTGATGTGAGAATGTTGTGGAAGGTTAGGAGGAAGCTGACAATCACCACCTCGGGAGTGAGAGACAATCGGAGCACTGCCCAAACTCTTGATCTCAACCCTCGACGAAGAAACGGACGCCATCTGCTGTCCTAAACAAACTCTTGTAAAAAAACTGGAACCTAGAACATCGAAAAAACAAATATATAATATGAGGATAGTGATGAGTGGCTTAAGTGGGCCAACCGATTCTTACAACAGTAAAGAAAAAATCTGGACCCGCCTTGTCCAGGCACAAAAATGGAATCTCACATGGTCACGTGAGTGTAGCATCACAAAGTGAGGTGCGGTATGGTAGCAGTTGGGTGGGCACGAATGGGGCCCCGGGGTAGCTCATACGTCGGCCTCCCTAGATTGTGGGAGCTTTGATCGCATCTATCAAAGTTTTTGTCTCCTCATACCGCAGTCAGGTTTGACCACGTTAAAGCGCAAAGAAGTAATGTTGCAAGCTCTCTATAAGTCGATCTTGTAGCCATTGTCATTTCAAAGTGCATCCTGATAAAATAAATATTCATCCACTTTTGGCACAACGTAAGCTGGAGCCGTATGACGACATAGATTCGCTAGCCAAATTCCGAGCAAATAGATTCGTAATCGGCGTCTCTCACTCTTCGTACTCAACTCGAGATGCAATCTATGGCATGCCGGCCCATACCGAAGGTTAAACACTTAAGAGATGCCTCTTCTTATTCTTCTCCTCGAAAGGCTCGATCTCACTCTAGGATGCTCATTCGTGCAAAGCTTCAAGGTAATTTTCAACACTCGCTTCATCCATCCAACCTCGACTATCCGTCGCAGGTATATCGCTAAACTAATTTTAATACCACAATGAATTTTTATGGATTTCCATAAGTGGCACTAAAAAGAGACTCATCTCGGCATATTAGACTTTCAGAAAGTAGCCTATATATCTAAAAATTCCGAATTTATCTTATATGGGATTGCCCCGTGTTTGATATCAACTCCTCAAACTCGTGTCTTTTTTAGACATCCAAGATTAGCAATACCGACGCTCTTCTCATCTCCCGTAAACGGTGGCTCAAGGCACCACAAGCTCATACTGCATGAAACGCCATTATCATGGACTCACTACCTTCTAGAATAGTTACCGTTAACTCAATTGGAGTTTCTTTTCGTTCAATTGGAATCGCCGGCGTCTCATTCTCGTCACAGTTGAGAATCCTCTCTAAAATCTTCTTCTCTTTGATCACTTTTTATTTCTTTAGTCGCTCCGATCAACGAAAGAGATTTCATCCTCTGTTGTGCGTCCGATTCGCATTACGAAAGCTTCGACGAGACATGAAACATTTATAAAGTCGTGACGAATTTGAAAAACGTGATCGGGCTTCACCTATCTCCACTCGACTCAGCCGCCGTCAAGCGTAGTCGCACGTGATGTTCCCCTAAGTTTACCTTTGTTTTAAGTTTTGGGTTGAACTCGCCCGAAGATGTGGTTATCTCACGACATTATCTCTCCACTTTTAAAAAGCAGTAACAGACATCCCGTTCATAAATTTAACCTGTAGATACTAGTACTACATCTCCCTTTTTATTCGGGAGTCATAGCCGATCTTATCTTTTCCTTCTCGCCGTGCAGTGGGTTTTTAAATATTGCCATCAAACTAATGCACTCTTTTTTAACTTTTTAGCGATTAGCTACACTATTCCATTCCGTGGGACGTCCCGATACTCAAAAAAATATACAATATTTTGGAGCCACTCAATGTATATGTTCGATCCGCGTCGTCAAAATACGACAAATTCACGATAATCGAGGTTGTCCAAACCATAATAAAAACAAAATAATATTTCTCGAAGTAATTAAGTCGTTACAATCTCACACTTGAAAGGAAAAATATAAACACGACATTCGAAATCTAATAGTAATACCGATAACACAAATAATCAAACTAGGATGAGATCTCGTACGGTGGTGGTCATCGACAAGGGTTTAACAGTTCGACGAGGTAACAAAGAGTAGTAAAGGTTGGAAGCATGGTGACAAAGAAAAGCGTGTGTACTGCGTCGCAAAGTGAAAATGCGCAAAGCAGACAAAGTTCATGAGGAGGAATTGGATACCAGATCGGAACAACATAAAAAAATAGGAAATGGTTTTTTCAGCGTGGCTTAAGCGAGGTGAAATGTCACCGAAGAGACCGAAGATGTGGGGCACCGGCAGACGACAAGAGGATGGTTGTCCGTGCTAGCTACAGGGAGGACAGTGGCTATCTTTGGAAAAGTGCAGGAAATACAACAAGGTGCGCTATAAAAGAATGGAGAGTGGTCGCAGAGCGACGCGGGGAAGATGTGGAAAAGGATATCAAGATAAATACCATTTCGGAAAAGCAGATATACGGAGCCACCACCACAAATAATCAACATTTCCGTTTTATAAACGGACAAGCCGAATGGCCGTTCGACATAAATCGAGCCAAAATTGAATTACAAACTCTAATATAACACATTTAAGAAATGACTAAATAATAATGAAGGATAATAGTAAAAGAAAAAAATATAAGAAAAGAAAATGGGGTTATTTCCCTCGCGCCTCCCGCGATATAAGGTGCATTTCCGCCGCACCGTACCGGGCCCGCGCACCGCCCCCGCGATAAGCTTTCGCATCATTCCTTCCCGAGGTTCTAGAGAGCTTCTTCCCTCATCCCCGAAGTTTTTGTCTCGTTATATAGCATCAAGTCGACCACGTTGAAAGTGGCATGAAAGTTGTAATCTTCTAGTCGGCCGATCATGTTGGCGTTAACATTCTAATGTACATTTTGATAGAATATATCCATTCTCGTTTTGGCACAATCATAACCGAAAATATATACGTGATTATATCTTCACGAACCAAGCTTCGATTCATTAAATTCGTAATTGATTTCTTGCACTTTTCATACTTGTCCAACCGAATATGATAAACAAGTATGTAAGTAGAATTAACTCTACGGTCAAATTTGTGGCAAGTCAACCACTCTCACTAGCAAACACTCAGAGAGACCTATTCCGCACCGATAGACCTAGATTCAATTGAAGAATTTCCTTTCCCATCAAGCTCCTAAGATAAATTTTAAGGCCGGGGTCCATCTCATGTCCGAACATCTTATGATGGGTACCATGTTGAACTCGAAACTAATAGTCGAATAACTCCATGCAATTTGTTATAGCACAAAAGGGCACCATTTCTAACGAGTTGGACCTCTTAATAAATGGGCAACTCAATAATGAGTCTATATAGATCTCATTGGTCCGAATTTTCTTATATGAGGTTACCATGTCCGTGTTGTCGTCTTCAACTTAGGATCGTTTTGGACGCTCATCTTGAAGTTTGTTGGAGTCTCTCCGTTAAATTGGAAATATGTGCATCTTTTCCTCCTCAACCGGAAGCCGGTCCGCCTATATATCCTCACCGTCTTCGCATCTAATATATCATTACCCAATTTTCAAGCAACACCCAACTCATTGAAACGATCACCCACTTAGTTATGCAGCCTAATTCACATGCCCAAATTCGTGGCACTTGCAACACCTTGGATGTGACAAATTTAAGAATGCCGACTGCTCCACGTGTTCTCCGCTCCGAATCCGCCTTTTTCTCCGGCGAGGCCTGCCATTTTCCCTTGGTGTACTCGGATGTAAGTTCCCGAGGCCGAATTCGCTTGTAAGTCAAGGTGGTCGTCTCGCTCGACGTGTCTCCTCCACTTCGGCTCGAGTCCGAACATTTTGTTTGTAGTAAGTTAGCATGAACTAGCATCGTATCACCCTCTTCATCTTCGTACTTTCCCGTTCCTCCCTTCAACTTTCCAAATCACAATTGAAGGGGGTAATTTCCCCCCCCGCGTTTCATCCTCAATTTCCACAAGCCTCCGCCGAAGTCTCGTTGATCTCTCATTGCCTCCCGGGGTAGGCTCAAGCATGTATCTCATTGGTGGCATGACTAGGGTTTGGAATGAGAGATGAAAGAGGACGTAAAAATGATTTAGGGTTGCTCATTTTGAAAATCAAGAAGGGGAAATTAAGGTTAGTTCAAAGTTCTGGCTTATGGTTTGAGAATACAAAAAAAAGAAATAAGTGAAGGGGTAAGGCTACGATAGTAAACCTGTGATAAGATTGTGTGATTAGACCTGGGCCTGATACTAAATGACATTCGGGCGTAACCTAAGCGATAATAGAATGAATATTATTACTCAAGTAACTATGCAGCTTACAATTCCACTTCTTGAAAGGAAAATATAACAACACCAAAACCCAACAATTGGAAATAGCAACAAACACGTGACACAAATAATCAAATTAGGGTAGGATCTTGAGGTGGTAAGTGCGATCGACGACGCGTTTGGCCCTCCAATAAGGTAGCAAGGAGTGGGTCAAGACTAGAAGGCGCGGCGACAACAAAGGCTTGGATGGCAGCATGTCGTCAGTGGAGGGGGAGAAGTTGCCGCAAGGGCGCATGCCGGAAGGAGAGGAATTGATGGTTGGGTGGTTGGAACAACAAAAATTGCAAGAAAAATGTTGTGTCCGGACAGCTGCAGCAAGGGGAAATGTCGTCGAAACGACGGGGGATGCGGGGGTCCACAGGATCGCAAGAGGATGGCTTGCCGGGGTGGTGGTTAGGAAGATAGGTGGCTGGAGTTGGGAACCGCAGAGGGAAAACAACAAGGTGCAAGCTTGTTTGGAGGCTGTCGCAAAGAATGGGATAGCGGTCGAGCAACGCGGGTAGAATGTGAAAAGGGATAAAGGATGTTAAACACCACCTCAGAGAGAAATACAACAAGTACCATTCAAAACCCTCGCATGCAGCTCTTGGAGTGAGAAACAAATGCCGAAGGCTCTCCCGACGTATATCCGAGCCAAAATTGAATTCTAAAGCCTAATACAATCATATAAAGGAAAGTACTAAAAAAGAATGAGAGATAGTAGAAAAGAAAGCATAAGAAAGGAAAACGGGGTTATTTTAGCACCTTCATGATATATATCTGCGGTACCGCAGTTGCCATGTGACGGGTCCGCACACAGAAGCAGCCTATAATATCGTGCCCATGTTAAGTTCCCGCATCTCATATGTTTCTTCAAAGTCCCACCTTAGATTTTTAGGTCAAAACTTCGACGCAGAGGTTATTTATCCCTGGAATCCACATGGTGGAAGAAATTCACTTGGAATATCCGGAAGTTACCGTTGTGATTATGAAACGATGAGCCTTGTTATAGTCGAAGGATTTCTAGCCACATATCTTCTATAGGACAAAGGTTTTCATTCTCATAAATAGCATCATGCATTTCTTCCTAATAGATCTTCAACAATTGTTTCTCGCGGCGTGGTTGGGGTTTGGGTTTTGGTAGGTGGAACAAGTGTATAGGGATAATGTAGTGTGGGCAAGAAAAATTTTGTGGCCAATTTGAAAATCCAGTGTATAGGGTAAGGGCAAGAAAAATTTTGTGGCCAATTTGAAAATCCAAAGCAGTATAGGGATAACGTAGTGTAAGGCGTAAAATTTTGTGGCCAATTTGAAAATCCATCGAAGGAAAGATTTTTGTGTAGAAGTGGGTTTGGATTTTGTTGGTGCTGTAAATCCTGTGATAAGAATACGATCATATTATTTCGATATTAAATGATAATGGAAGGAGCCCGCCATATTACACTAAGAAAAATAAATATTATTGAAAATATGTAAACGGTTACAACCAACCACCTAAAAAGCAAATATTACAACACGACGCATAAACTCACGTTGATCCGACTCAGGGATGACGGTGGTCAGCTTGAAGGATTGGAAAGGGGTGTTTGGTGGCTGGAATTGTGAGAAGAGTGAGGGAGGGTGGCGGTTGCAGCAAGTAGGGGCGGCGGGAGGCTGTCTTTGGGCGACAACACATGTAGGGCAGCTGGGAGAGGCCATAGAGCAACAGGTTGGTAGTTTCGGTGATGGCAGCGTGGGGAAAGGGTATTGCGGCAAGGGGCAGCAAACGGGGGATGCAGGGACTGCAGAACATGATGCAGTCCAGTCGGCAGCAAGTTTGGAGGAAGGCTGGAATGGCAGAACAGCGGGCTCTGAAGGTAATCGGCAGGCTGCGGTGAAGAAAGTAGGCGGGAAGGTTAGGTAAAGGGTTGGCGCCGGCTGTGTTGTGTGGCGCGATGCCATGGGAAGGAGGGAGTGGCTGGGTTTGGTGGAATTGCAAGCAACAATTGCTATCCTGCGGCTGCAGCATGAGAAGGAACACGGGTTTCGATGTGGAATTCTGCTGAAGTTAGGGAAAGGATAATACAACTTCGGAAGTTAGATACAACCGGAGCATCACTCAAATCTTCAGATACAGCCTCGAAGCAGAAATGAATGTCGGCGGCTATTTTAAACAATCATGCACTTAAAAACTAAGCGGTGCTAGCGGCAGAGCAACAAGAGCAATGCTGGAAAAAGCTTGGCTGTTGAGAGAGGAGCTCTTGCTACTGAGAGTGTGGCTTCGATTCATATTTGAATCGTCTCATATATGAAAAAAATACTAAGTCTGAGAAGCACACTACTCAGTGGAATTTAGATGAGACGTGTCTCAACCGATGTGAGGCTTTACACCTCCCCTAAGCTACTTGAGAGCTTCGAAGTGTTTTTCTTCAGAATTATGTTGAGGCAGGCCTCAAAGCGCACCTCAAATTTTGCAATTTTAGCGATCATAATATCTCTGTAGTAAAACACATTTTCTATGATGTCACCATAGATCTGGAATGACCATAGTATTTCTTTGGAATTGAGTTTATCTTTAGTGAAGAGAATTATCTTTTTCCTAAAAAAGTTATTAGCCTCCTTATAAAGCAAAATTCTTTGGCTATAAGCTATTGATATATCTATGGTAGTGTGACCCGAATTATAATTGATGATTATAACCTCTATGATGATCCATCTTAATATCACAGAATTCTTGCAAAGTTAAATCATCTAATCTAATTATTAAAACCTTATTAGAGGTACACTAGGACATCTCATTAACCTTTGGAGTGGTTGATCAGCACATGCAAAATTTATGTTAAAAAAAAACATTGGAAAACATTTCTTTCGGCCATCAAATATACAAAATGTCCCTGAGAAAAAGCTTTTTTTATATTAAATTTGAGCTTGTGATCTTCCTTCGATGTTATGCTGGTTTTGTTGAGGACAAGAAGTAAACCTCTGAATCTTGCATCATTGTTGAAGATATGACCACCTAGAAAAGAATGAAGCAAGCAAGCATTGAAGTCAAATATAGAGTTATAACTCTTGTTTACATACAAATTGATGTATTACAACATAGAAGATTTTGACTTCTATGTTACTCAACATATAGCATTATCTTGCGAAAATCATGTCACCATCTTCAGTGCCAACAATCTTATTTTTCATGAATGAACTAAACATATTGAAATAATTTGTCATTGTACACAATTCTTGCTTTTTAAGAAAATTATTTTTTCATTTATCCTGTTCATAAAAAATGATAAATATTCTTATCACGGCTCTATGAGTCATTCTTATTTCTTGTTTATATAATATGTTTTAGCTTGTAGATATATATTATCCACCTTGATGGGAAATGTTAATTGATTTAGTATGTGCTAATCTATTAGTAGAATTCTTAATAATGATAAGATCATTTTCAAACATATTCTCATAATTAAGTTTATAAATCTCTGTACTTTTTCTTTGTTGTGTCCTCATAAATTTATAAGCCCTCTTATAACTCTATTGTACAGAAATATTCTTCTCTCAACACAGGTTAATCAAGCTATTACTTGCTGTCTGTCAATCTAAAATTTTATGACACTATTTGCAAATATTATAATGTCATGTAGCATTACTAACAAAAAAATGTTCTTATTAATTATTCTTTTGCAAGCATTAGCTGCGTAATGGTGCTTGCATGCTACTAGCGTATGTTTACATGAAATAACTCTATAATTAGAGAAACATTTTCTTACCCTATTTTGATTTGCATATTTTTTTCTAAACATAAAAAAATGATAAATTCTCACCGGGACAACAAATTTTATTCCTATCGTGGGGTCACTTTTAAATAATCATGACTTTCCTTTAAGGGTCTCGTTTATGCAATGGCAATGTTGCCGTAAGCTCGTCATGTGGGGCACTGTGGTAAGTTTCATTGCCTCTGTTTTGGCTCAACCGCGCGAAAACAATACGTAGCTTTTTCTTAAAACGACCAAATCGCCTACGTTTCTTAAAACTAAACCGCGACGTCGATATATTTCGAGAAAAAGATTTACCCGCATACCACTCAATTATTATGTATTTACATATCTAACAATTCATGGAAGGCATTTTGGATCCGATATGAAATATTCGAGCTAAACATAAAAGTAAAAATTAAAATTTAGGTATTAAATATGTAAATACATAAGAATTGGGTGGCATGCATGTAAATGCCCCCAAAAAAAAATAATAATAATATTAATAATTTAAACGCCCCATCTTCTCCTCCGACACTTTAGCCCCGAAGCAAACGGTGTGAGTATGCCGCATAGTCGCAGCGGCAATGCGGCATGAGATTCACCACATCGGCCGAGAGGTGCGGAGGCGGCCGAGGTGGAGGCGAAGAGCCCAATCTCGCACCCAAGAGAAGGAACTCACGCGCGCGGGGGAGACGATTTCCTCGAGACGAGGTTGCGGGCCTTGCGGCGCAGGGATCGCTGCAGCATCCGTTAGGCACGAATTGTTCCGTTCATTTGTCGGATTGGGAAGAGGTGGCGAGTGGGAGAGACGGAGGGCGGGAGGAGAAGATGCGGCCAGCGGCGATGAAGGAAGAGACCACGCGAGACTCCTTCTTCGAGCAAAGCGCCTGGGGTGAAGAGGCAAAAGCCGGGCCCACGGGTTGGGCCGCGGGGGTTTATCCCGCGGCCGGCTTTCGCCAACCGCGGCACGTTGCCGCGAAGCCGTCTCCCAAACGATGCCGCGGAGGAAATTTCGGGGCAAAAGGCCGCGCCGCGCGCAAAAAAGTCGAACCAAACGGGCCCTAAATCATCAACGAATATGCTTTAATTGTATACTGAATTACAAAGGCCCAATTATCTTAAGAGTTTGGCTCCTTCATTTGTAGATGCATCATTTTCAATTTTCCCTCTTTTGATTGAAGATTGGACTAATCAGTGAGAGATATTAATATCACAAGAGTCGGGGCAGATCTATTTGACACAGCAATTTCAAGATTTCTTAAATTGTGATTGTAAATTTCTTTTAAGGCAAAAGGAAAGTAAAAGAAATCTTTTATATAATTTCAATAATATATTTTAAATAAAATTATAAAACGTTTTAGCATTATTTTTCATCTATTCCGCCATTTAATTGCTTGATGTTTTACTGTAAAATAAAGCAGCAAACATTTTTCTCTGCGGAGTTGTTTTATCTTTCTTATATTCGTGATACATGTTGTCACGTGAGCCTTGAGATTTACATCTTCAGTAACAACACTTTTACTTCGATTACTTGTTCATTGACAATATGGTTTTTATATTTTATTGTTTGACATATGTTTTTACATGATTTTGGGGATTGCTTGTTTTCTTCAATTTGTTCTTTCCCAACATTCTGAGACAATATTGAGACTATACGCCTTGTTTTCATTCCCCTTTGGTTTCTGCAGAAAAGCAACTACTGAAATGATGTGCATGCGCTGTCTAATTGTCCAGCCGATTGGGCCAACATGTAAAACACCGTCATGCAATGGATTTTCTATGGCAAAGTACTACTGTAATATTTGCAAATTTTTTGATGATGAAAGGTTAGTGATATATTATTTAAAATTTTATTTATTTATTTATTGCTCTTTATTATTTTCTATTTTCTTTGACAATGGAGTACAGATTCTCAACCTTTGATGTTGCACAAATACCAAATGTTTTGGATATATTCTAGAAAATGCAAGCTTTTTACATTGCATCGGTCTTTACTTGTATGATTTTTCTTTTATGTGAGCTAGACTTTGTACTTAGTTTTCATAGTTTTTTTAGACCATTAGTGGGCATCACATTTTGCAGTAATTGTAATGTTCCATTGTTGGTCTTTATGTGAAAATTCTGGTCCCATAAATCATTGTGAATAGCTGCCTATGCAAACCAAGAAGAAATTATGGTTGCCTATATTTTGTGGAGTCCAAATTGAAGAATCTATGATGGTGGACAACAGTCATATGGATGCGCAATGACTGGAAATGATTCAGGAAATTTAAATGGGAGACGCAACAATCAAAGCCATTAAAATGTGGAAACATGCTTGAACTACGGCTCATGACCTTCTCTGCATTGATTCCCTGCTATTTCTTCCCGTTCAATCGTAGAAGCAGCTGTCTGCTATATGATTTGGTGCCTAGTTTGTTTGTTATCTAATTTCCTTTATGATAATGTTAATACTATATATTTATTTTCCTTGATTTGTAAATAATACTTTCCATTCTTTTCCTACATAATCGGTCCTTGTATCTCTATAAATAATTTTGTTAGATTGTTCATTTGAATAAGATTTAAGAGTCTTTCTCCTCCATGTTATTCTTACAACTATTTCTCTTTGATATATTTTTTTTCCAACATGGTGAAGAACATGGATTACATCATGATCGGTTTTAGCCCATATCTTTTTGCTTTAGTTATGGATGGTCTTATTGACATTTACAGGAGGATGTACCTTGGTGTATGTTTTTTGCTGATGATATCCTTCTCGTGGATAAAACAAGAGAAAAAGCCCAGGAAAAAATTGATTTATGGAGGTCTACACTGGAGTCTAAAGACCTTGATTTGAGTAGAACTAAAATTGAATGCATGGAATATAGTTTTGTGGTAGTAGCACTAGTGATAGAAGTGTAACTTTAGGTGATCAAATTATTAAAAGGTGTGAACGATCTAGATATCTCGGATCTGTTGTTCAAAGCGTTTGAGATAGATGATGTTAATAGTAGAATTCAAGCTGGGAGCGGTTGGGAAGTGGAGGAATGCTTTCGAGCCTTTTGTGTGATAGAAAAGTGCCGCTAGACTGAAAGGAAAATTTTATAAGATGGTGGGGAGATCTGCAATGCTCTAGGGCGCTGAATGTTGGCCTTTAAAAGAGAAGCCTAATACTAAGTTAAGTGTTGCTGAGATGAGAATGATTAGGTGGATGAGTTGCTTTACACTTAGGGACAAGATGTGAAATGAATATATTTGTGATAGGGTTAGTGTAGCTCCTATGATGGACAAAATTAGAGAGTCGTCTTAGATGGTTTGGTCACTTTAAATGTCGACCATTTGATGATCCGATTAGGAGAGCAGATGTTTTAGATTCAACTTATGTTAAGAAAGGCAAACAGGTAGACCTAGGAAGGCATGGGCTATTGTATAAAAAATGATCTTAATTTATTAGAACTAAATGAAAATATGATACTAGATAAGACGCAATAGAGAAAAAGGATTCATGTTGCCGACCCCACGTTGTGGGACATATGCTTTGTTGTTGTTGTATGGCAGCAAAGCAGACCTCTGACCTTTTCATCCATCCCTCGTTAGTCTATGTTGTTCTCATTATTCTTCCTCTATTTTCAATGTGATTATGATTAAGCACGGAATAAGGTCTGATAAAAGCTCATACCACCTCCAATTGTGAAACAGTCATTAATGGGCGCAATCATGAACGCTTCTCCAATTCATTGGTTATTGGGCACAGAATAAGAAGGCAGTACTACCTCCAAGTGGCTTTTTGGAATTCCTAGTTTCCTATTTTAGGTTTATTCTTGTTTATTTCTTTCTTAATTTGTTGTATTTCTTTTCTTTTGTTGATTGTTGTGTCTGCCTCGTACTACTTGCAACATTATTTAGCTTTCTCACTTGGCTCATTAATTTTATTTTAGCACATCCTGTGTTTCCCCATCAAATAAACATCACAGAAGTGCCACATGAAATCACACTTCAAACTGTTTTTTTAATAGAGTTTATGATAATTTCTTAAGCACTAAGTAATGGGTTAAATAGTTAATCTTTAAAGAATTTATCCTTTTTTTACAGGACGGTGTATCACTGCCCATTTTGCAATTTGTGTCGTGTTGGTAAAGGACTTGGTGTGGACTTCTTCCATTGCATGACCTGCAACTGTTGCCTTGCAATGAAATTAGTTGAGCACAAATGCAGAGAGAAAGGGCTGGAGACTAATTGCCCCATTTGTTGTGAATTTCTTTTTACATCTAGTGCTGCAGTAAGAGCTCTACCTTGTGGCCATTTCATGCACTCAGCATGCTTTCAGGTATTCTTTTGGGCAAATCCTGTCTCATTCCTGCTAAAGCCACGGTGCTGCTTTCTTATTTGTTGTTGTTTTTTCAATTTTGAAGTTCTCATCTTCCATTTCTTATGTTGCGGTTTTGCATTTCCAGCAGTTTAAGATAATTAACAAGTTAATAATTGTTCATCTTCACTCTTTTTGTACAGGCATACACTAGCAGTCACTACACGTGCCCAGTGTGTAGCAAGTCTCTGGGAGACATGGCTGTAAGATACTGTACTTTTTTTAGGCATCTACATACCTACCACTCAATTCTTAATATATTTACATTTCTAACACCTAAACTTCAATTTTTGCGTACATGCCACCTTACCCATGCTTGAAAAGGTGTATTTCATTTTTAAAAAAGTTAAAACGATGGTATAGATGTAAAAAAACACGAAGTTCGAGTGTTAGATATCAAATACATAAAAATTGAGTGGTATGTATGTAAATCTTCCTAATTTTTAATTATTTTCCCAAGATATTTCTATTTTTGTTTTTGATATAACTTTTATATGCATGCATTATTATAAGAATTTCACTTGCATTAAAAGTCCAATAAGAATCATCATTTTTTTTTTTATTGAATGCTCTTTTTTTCTATTGACTTGTTAGATGACTTTCATGCTTTGTAGTATCACTTATTTTGTTTACTGAAAACTATGTTGTAACTTCCCTTGAGATCTTAAAGTATATTTCAACAACCTTTGCATACTCTTTTTCATTTTTTATCTGCTTCCTTTTTAACCTTAAAATTTTACGGCCACTTTTCCTTGTTCTCTTTGGATTTGTATCACAAGTTAACATGAAAGGGGATTTACATGCATACGACAACTCTTATATGTTCACATATCTGACACTTAAATTTTGATATTTACTTATATTACATTCGCACCTTTGAATTCACATACGGTTGAATACATCTTATATTACATTCGCACCTTTGAATTCACATACGGTTGAATACATCTTGTCATTCATATGTTTAGTGTTGTGTAAATAAATAGTGAAGTTTAGGTGTTAGATATCTAAATACATAAGAATTGTGTGGGATTAATATATATCCCCCCGTTATGATATATCATACATTTCATATTTTGTTTCTTTTTCTGTCCTGTGTTAATCTTAGCAATCTTTGACCTCCATTTATTCCTCTAAAAGTTATGATTCACAATTTTTAATTTTTCTTTTTCTTGCCTTTTCTAGTTGATCATTTTTACTGGGAAATCAGTTTCTTACACTGTTTTTTGCAGTCTTATGCTACAATAATAGTATGTTTACAGTTTATGCCTTTAAGGCAGCGATAATCTTATTGGCTAAACAAATAGGCAATTTGGGATCTCTTATTTTATTTTATTTTTATTTTTGTTTTGTTTATATTTTGATTTGAAATAAAATATATTTTATGATGGTAGTTATTTTTAAAATACTCAAATATATAAATATTGTTGACTGTTTTTGGAAGACAAGTTGATTTGTTTTTCTTTTTAAAGAAAGAATTAACACTAAAAGACATTCCTTAAAATCTCGCTTTTAAGAATAAAAATATAAATTAAAAGTAAAAATGATCTCAAATAAGCCCTAAATATTTTCAGCATAATGATTTTTATTTTCAGTATTGAAGACCTGCTTTCTAATGAGGAGTCTTCTAATCGAAGGGGTGCTTATTTTATTTAGCGATGTTATTATATCAATTTGATAACATATACTTGATATTTATTCTAAGAATCTATGGTATTTATTAATAGAATATATCTTTATTATTGATGATATTCTCTTTATTGTTTTTTTTTATTCTCTTCATTTTGCTTTTATATAATCTTGTCAGTACTAGCATGATAATGAATAAATAAAGATATTATTTCATGATTTTAACGCAAAGTGGCACTATTATGTTTAAATTTTCTTTCCTTTAAACCTTTGTCTAGGTATATTTTGGCATGCTTGACGCATTACTGGCTACTGAACAGCTTCCTGAAGAATATAGGGACAAGTGCCAGGTAAATTATATTAATTTTCATCTTTTCTCATGATAAAAATAAGGAAAATTTCATACGTACAACACAATTCTTATGCATTTACATATCTAACACTTAAAAGTTTGATATTTATATTTATACACATTTGTATTAAAAATTTATGCCTGAAAAAGCTGTATTTTTTTTTAAAAGTGGTATTTTTTTTAAAAGTGGTATTCTTTTATTATGCATGTAAATATGCAAGTTTTTGGTGTTAGATTTGTAAATACATAAGAATTGTTTGGTATGTGTACCTAAATGCCCCAAAAATAAACAAGAAAAATTTCAAGTATTTACATACATACCACCCAATTCCTACATATTTGCACATTTAACACCTAAAATTTACCTTTTACATATATACCATTCAAATCTTTCATATCACATTAAAAATACCAGCACTTGAACTTCTAAAGAGTGAAAGTCACATTGTCCTGCATATATAAGGTGGTATGTATTGAAAAATTGAAAGTTTGTGTTATCCATGTGTGTGTTATCCATGTAAATCTCTCTAAAAATTCTTGTTCACTCTGTGATCGTTCATGTATTAAATCTCTCCAGGATATACTGTGCAACGACTGTGATAGGAAAGGAACATCTTCATTCCACTGGCTTTACCACAAGTGCGGCTCCTGTGGTTCATACAACACGCGGGTGATCAAGTCAGAGCCCCACTGCTCAACGTCTAACAATTGAGTAATATTTCTCTCTTTGCTTTGGTTCTGAATATTTTGATGAAGATTTGATCTTGATGGATTTTAAAATTTTTAGATGATTGCAATATATAAATAATTAATTTCTAGGGTAATTTGCATACATACCACACCATCTAAAGTTTGATATTTACATTTGTAATGATTCGTTGCCATGAACCTATGCCTGAAAAGTTTCACTTTTAAGAAGTCAGTGGTACTGGGTATTTTGATGTGATATTAAAGATTAGAGTATCTATGTAAATATGAAAGTTTAGGTGTTATTATATATGTAAATACAGAAGAATTGTGTGGTATGTATGTAATTTCTATGTTTCAATCATCTCAAAATGAGTTCGAGATAAAATTCATTATGACCAAATTTTGATAAGGATCTTTTTCATATTTTTTCATCTTTGTAAAATTTCGTTTTTTCCCCAAGTTATGTATATATACTTTTTTCTTATTACTGCAAATAACCAATTCATTTATTTGAGGAAAAAAAGAGGAAAGAAATCTTCCTTGTAGCTATAACAACAACTGAATTCATTTCTTATGATCTCCCATTTTTTTTGCTATTTTATTTAATCACCTGGCATGTATATCAACCCATATATATGTATATACTATAACGACAGAATACCATTAAAACTTCAAGGAATTATTAAAACCCAGCATTATTAATAAAAACAACTTACAAACTGCAAGAGGAGTTCCACCAAGCACACTTACAACTTATTAAACCAGAAAACTAGACCTTCTAAACGGACTCCAAACTTCAATTTAATACAATAATAGATAAGATTGCAAAAAAGTAAAGTCACTAATGTCGACAATAATAGATGGTGGGTGATTCTTTTGAGCTAGCTATTTACTTTATGTTTTTGATTTATAGAGCATCCCCCGATTTTCTTTTCGATAATATCGATCGTAAGGGGGCCACAACTAATTGCCTACCAGATTCGTTATTCTTTTTCCGATCGAAATGTCATCTATGCATTCTCTCAATTTTCAGCAGACATCGTCACTAAATACGATATCTCATTACTTTCTGCCACGTAATATTCTTCTTCAAATGATTTGGCAAATTGATTTTGTAATTTCTTTTATATTTTTTCGGTGGATTCATTTAGAAATTTTCTTCTCAAATGCTGATAAAAAATTTTAAACAAAAGTTCTTCTTTAGCTTGATTTTTCGACAAGTTATATTTATTAATTTGGATTTTATTTTATTAATGAAAAGAAATTTTTTCTTTGATTATGATGGTTCTGCATCATTTTACTGCATGATTTTTATATAAACATTTGTGATTTAAAGAATATTTTTGGATTTCAATTTTTCAGTCAAATCCATGAAATTTGACATTAGGTAAAGAAACATAAATTGGATTGATAACCTATTAAAATATCTGCTAGAATCATTGAAATGTAAGGAGAAGATTCGACCAATGAGAATATAGTTTTGATTGAAGGTGCTAGGATGTGAGTTGTTGCTCCACAATTATTCCATTTTACCATATTCTGAGACCGCCAGATTGATTTTAACATCATTACAAACATCTTGCAGATGCTTTTCTTCTTAAGATTAATAAAAAAAAAAAAAGTTAAAAGGTATTTCTAATATAAGTCCAACAATTAAAAGAAATTATTTGTTTAAATTGGGATTCTGAATTTTTATATTTGATGGTTTTAATTCAATGTAAAGTAAACCCTCATTCTTTATGATTAATTATTATCTCATGGATTATTACTTTTTTGTAAGCACTAGATATGTTCTTTTCTTTATAATTATGTTGAATTTCAATGAAACAATGTTAGCTTCATACATATTTTAATCAAAAAAATATTCATGAGGGAATAGACTAGTACCAAGGTATCTTTTAAGAATTGCTCAAAGTGAGGTAAGATGGTAATCATAACTATTAAGATCTTGAATATGACGGATAACAGTTTTAGTGTAAATGGGATATTCAAATGCAAATTCTATAATTTTAGAATAAGATTTAAGAGGTGCTTTTGATTCGGTAGAGGAAGACATTTGTGAGGGAGTTTCTTGATCAACAAGTATCTTTATGGTGATCAACAAACTCCCCCTAAGAGCCAACATTATGAAGAAAAGGCAATCAACAAACTTAGGAATAACTCGTGGCCCCCCACCGCGATCTAAAATTATCAAAGAAGACAATCAACAAACTCTTTATGAATCGTCTTCCTCTACATGACCAAATTAATCTCTTAAATCTTATTCTAAAATATTAAAATTTGCATATGAATATCCCATTTACACTAAAAGCGTTTTCTCATATTCTAAATTCTAATGGTGATTATTACCATCTTACCTCATCTTGGATAATTCTTGAAAGATATCTTGGTAGTAATTCATTCACTTAGGAATATTTTTTTGATCGAAATATGTATGACGCTATCATTCTCTCCATTAAATATGTTGAAATTCCACATAATTATACTGAAAAGAACAAATTTATTACTTAAAGTAAAGTCACGATTCATAAGATAATTAGTCATAAAGAATTGTGGTTTACTCCACATCAGTTTAAAACCATCGAATATAAAAATCCAGAATCCCAATTTAAACGAATTATTTTCATTATTTATTGGACTTTTATTGAAGCTATGCTCAAAGCTTTTTTTGTTATTAACCATAGAAGAAAATATTTATGAATGTTTGTCATGATGTTAGAAGTCCTATCTAATGATATTTTTCACTATTTTACTAATGAAAAGATAATTTATAATAACGACCAAACTTCTATCACTTTCAATAAAGCTAAGATTTCATGAGGCAAAACTTCTCTTTATATTTCAAAGATTTCAGTATGTATCTTAATAGATGGTCAATCTGAGTTATATTTATTTATTCAATATCAAATTTCATGGATTTGATTGTGGAAACTTGAAATTCAAATAATTCTTTAATTGTAAATGTTTATATGGAATTTTTGCAATGAAATTGTGGAAAGCCATCAAAATTGAAGAAAAAATTCTTTTCATTAATTAGTAATCCAAGTTAATAAATCCAACTTGCCGAAAAATCGGTTACAGTTTTTTTTAGAAAAAACTAAATTAACTGACAGAAAAAACTTCAAAGTAAGATTACATAATCAACTTCACACTATTTAAAGATCACATTTAATAGCATTATAAAATATTAATGTCAAATACTTACGGCATCTAAAATCAAGAGAATCAGAGAAGACACTTATTTAAAAAGAATATAGCTAACAAAATTAGTTGTTCTCACCATGATAAAGCATTATCAAAGAAAAACAATCAGAAAGAAATATTTGCGAATCATAAGCCTATCTAAAGTTAATAGTCTGCTCAAATGAATAACCCAGCATCTATTATTGCTGACACTTGTGACTTTATTTTTTTGTGATCTTATATGTTATTGTATTCTAGTCATTACAAGGTGTGAATGTTTTAGATATCTCAGGTCTATTGTTCAAAATGATGGTGATATAGATGGTGATATCATTAAGTAGAATTTAAGTTGGTTGGTTTTAGTGGAGGAATGCATCGGGCCTATTGTCTGATGGAAATGTACTCCTTAGACTGAAAGGAAATTTTATAAGATGGTGGTGAGACCTAATGCTCAATGGCTTATAGGAGGCTGGCCTTTAAAAGAGAAGCATAAAATATAGTTAAGTGTCATTAGATTTAGAATGCTTATGTCATATCTGACACTTAGACAAAATATGCATTGAAAGTATATGTGATATGGTTAATAAATTATGGCAGACAAGATTAAAAAGAGTCGTCTTATATGGTTTGGTCACATTAAACGTCGATCATCTGATAATCAGATTAGGAGAGAGGTGTTTTAGATTCGACTTATGTTAAAAAAGATAGAGTTAGACCTAAAACAATCTGCGTATATTGTATAAACAATGATCTTAATTTGTTAGAATTAAATGAAAATATGGCACTCACTGGGATGTAATGGAGAAAAATGATTCATCTAACTGACCCCACTTAAGTGCACTAAAGGCTTGTATGAAGTTTGGAGTCCGTTTGTTTGAATGAAGTCCGTATAAAGGAATATATAATGTAACCGATGTGCAAGTTTAGAAGGTTCAATTTTTTGGTTTAATAAGTTATAAGTGCTAAGCCAGCAACCTTCCCCACCGGTTTGTAAGTTGTTTTTATTAATAAAACTGTGTTCTAATAATTCCTTGAGGTTTTTGCAATATTATGTTGTTATAGTATTCCTATGTATTTACATATCTAACCCCTAAACTTCAATTTTTACAAACATACCATTTTACCTATGCTGGTATTTTTTAATGCGATTTATAAGATTTGGGTTGTATAAATATAAAAAATAAAATAAAATAAAGTTTAGATGTTATGTAAATATTGAAATTTAGGTGTTAGATGTCTGAATATATAAGAGCTGGATGGTATGCAAATATTTACTTACAGGCCATTAGAAACATTCATATTTACAAACTAACCATCCAGCTCATTTTCTTGAACTACCGAACCGATGTATTTACGCGCGCCACCAACGAACCATTGAAAATTTGATAAAAATTAAAAAAATAATAACTGAGTGAGAATTTGAAAATTGGAGTATTCTAAAATAAAAAATATATATAATAAAATAAAAAATTTATTGGTCAAATCAATATTTACATTTTGCCCCCCACCGGCCTTTCTTGTAATCTTTTATGTATTTCTTATATGCTGCCAAAATTCTGTTTTGTCCGCGGAATGGGCCCGTTTGGGACAGCTTATAAGTGCTATAGTGTTTTTGAAAACGTCGCCTAACTGTTTGGTTTGCGCGTTTTTGAAAACGCTGCCTGCTGCGTTTGGATTTTTTACACTAAATGCAGGCTGTGGGCCGTATTTCAGGATAGGGCGTTTATCCTGAAACACATAAACTGCTCCAAACAGACCCTAAAAAGCTGTGAAAACTTCATTGGACCACGGCCAATCAATCCTCTTAAATATTTTTTATGTTATTATTATTGTTTTATTTTTAATTTTTTAATTTTTTTTTTTTTTGAAAGAATGGGTCAGGGCATGATATCCCCAACCCGTCCTATTGGCTCAACCTCTACAGGTCTGGGAGCATCCTGAAATACAAATAATTCGAGTATCACCCAGCTTAAGGCAACATTACGTCACAAGTGGATTCTAACCTGTGACCTGAGGGGACTTACGACCTTCAAAGAAGCTGCTCCACCAACAAGTCACGAAACACGCACTTATGTGATTAATTAATATACCAACTGTCGTAAAAATAAAATAATAATATTTTAAATATATAATAATTTTCTATATATTTAATATAAAATCTATGATAGCATAACATAATATTAACAAACTGAAAATTTTGTCTTAATACATCTAAGTCATACTTCCTATATCATACATAAATAAAGTTAATTACAACTGTTCATACACAGTCTAATATTAAATTCAAAGTGTTAGATATGTAAATATATAAGACTTGTAAGGTATAAATGTAAATATCACTTTTCAATTCATTATAATTATTTATAATTATTATTATTATTTTGTTATTTTCTGCAAAATAACCAATCTTTTATTTGTTTTATATATGAACTTGTCCTCAAACTCTACTGTGGCACTAAACAACATTAATCCTAAAATAAATATTGTGAGGACATTTGGTATGATTACCTCATAATTATTTTTTACATTTATTATTTTATAAGAAGATTTACATAAAAACCGAGCCAAGTTGAGCACGGTTGCGTTCAAACTTGAGCTTGTTTATAAAATATGAGGCTTGAGTCGAGTCGACTCAAGCTCTTATCGAGAGCTTTTAAAGCTTTGTTCGAGCTTGAGCTTGTTTATAAAGTTTGAGCTCGAGGTCTGTTCGAGCTTAGAGTTTATGTTCGAGCTTAGAGTTTATGTTTGAGTTTTGTTATTATTCATTCCATATGATGATAATCAAGTCATTATCGGCTATTAATGAGTAATTTATTAACATATATATATATAATTAACTAGAGGTTATTATATATGGTGAAATTAGAGCGAAGAAAACAAGAATCGACGCAATTTAGAAGAACACATAGAGATTTAACATAGTTCTGCAAAGATGTCTACATCCTCGGGAGCAGAGCAGCGAATTCACTATTTCAGGGGAGTTACAAGTTCGGTTCACATACCCATAGGGTTACACATCTATTTATAGATAAAACTCACAGATTAATTACTACAGCGCCCTCGCACCCCCCAACTCACTAAATTTCATGAGATACTCATTTTCACCAGGAGACACACCTCTTTATTCCAAAAGACTCCAAATTTTCGGTATATGAGCCATACCTAACATTATACGAGCTCCCAACCACCTCTATTGTGTCTAACAATTCGAGTATTACCCTTCATAAAGAGATCATCAATAGAGGGGGATTCGAATCCTCGACCTCAGAGGACATACAACTGACTCACAGATGTCAATCAACAAGTCGAGGTACGCGACACATTTATATATTTAAAATAAGCTTCTAGCCACCTCTAATATGCCTAACAATTCGAGTACCGCCTCATTAAGCTAATAAATACGTTAAATAAATATACATCTAAACAAATAAGTCTTTTATTATTTTTTTAATGTACTACAAACTAAAATTTAATTTAATTAAATATAAATCAATTTTAAATTATAGTATCATTGGTTTCATCTCACCAAGATGTTAAGTTATATTATTAATTTATTAAAATCAGTGATTAATTTAAAAAGTTCTCAAGTGGTTTAGCTCTAATTAAGACATGATTCCCTTTGTCATATAGTTGTAGCACAGCTTAGCACCTTAATTAATCACTCCATATCGTTATTAAGCCAAATTAATACCATCGTTAATTTAATTAATTATTAATTATTTCCTTAATTTGAATGAGTAATCCGTTGCCGAATTCAAATAATTTTAAACTATTTTTGACAAATTAATACAGTTCTGATCCCTTTGACTTAGTTTTGACACCAAAAGTAACATTAGACATATCAGTTCATAGTACACTTTGGAATAATTCGCATTTTGACTTTTTCTTCATTAAATAAATAAATAAATATATATAAAAATTGAAAATTTACATATATACCTTTTCATTTAGATGTAATTACATATTTAGCACATAAACTTCAATGTGTGTAAAATGAATTTTCTATACATGCATCATTAAAGGCTGCATACCTGCACGCAGTCTGTTTTGTCGCTCGGCACTAAAAGTTCACTGAAGAAAACATGAGTGTGGTGAGAAGAAAATTTTAGAAATTGTGAACTGTAGAAGGATGTTTTGCATTAATTTTATATGTTTTTACATACCAATCATAGTTAGACATCTTTTGTTAGGTATGACTCATATATCAAATAAGGAATAAATGCTAAAACGGAGCGAGCGAACAGAGTGGAGCGAAAGTATTTGTCCAATTGAGAGAGTTTCGTTAAGTGGGTTGGGGGTGCGGGGGCAACACCCCCGCTGCAATGTACTGAGATATTTTTAAATTTTACCAAGAGTTATATGTATATATATATATATATATATATATATATATATATATATATATATATATATATATATATATATATATATAAATATAAAACTTGTTATTCCCTATGTTAAAATTAATATTGATGGTTGTTGGACTAATAATTCTGCTAGTATTTGTGGCATTTGCAGAGATGTCATGGGTCTTATTCTGTTGGTTCTCGGCTAGGTCCTTTCCAGTTCTCCTCAGTAGTCGAGGCTGATGCTCTTGTGTTTGGGCTTATTATTGCCCATAGAATGGGATGGAAATTTATTGAATTTGGTGATTCTTTAATTCTTTGGAGATGTTGTCTTTTGCAGGAGGAGTTTCATTGGAGTATTCGTCTCCAAATGAAGAAAATTTTTCTTTTATCTCGTAATCTAATTATTAGATGGTCTCATATTAGAAGAGATGGTAATTGTGTTGCACATTGGACGACCAAGTGGGGTTTGAAGATTAGTGATGCTCGACTTTACTTCTTCATCCCTTTGGATTTGTGGGCGATTGCTTCTCTTGATTTTTGATGTCTTTGTTTTCTATTCTGTCTTTTTTCTTTTTTGTTGTTTTTTTTGTTTTTGGAAGATTTGAGTCCTCTTAGATTCCGTTTTTTTTTTTTTTTTTTTTTTTTTTTGTGAGTTGTATGTGGTGTTTAGTTTGGATTATATTTTCCTTTGGGTTGGAGTTCTCTTAGATTCTTATTTTTTAGTGGGAATTTTTTCCTTTTCTCTTTTGTATTCTTGTTTTTTTTGGTGAAACGGTAATGAGCCATTAGTTGCTTTTTCTATTTTTATATATATATATATATATATATATATATATATATATATATATATATATATATCGCTTTCCTTGTCCAATTGGTGGCGGGGTCGACTGTAAGTCCCTTCACGGTGAGGTTCGATCCACACGCGTGGTGCGTGAGGTTGAATTACATTGCACGTGATGCGAGGTTCTCATCATGCGCCCTAAACGCATGAAAAATCGATATTTGGCCTCTGCAAAATATTGATTTCATATATATATATATATATATATATATATATATATATATATATATATATATATATATGTGTTTGTAACACTAAGGAGTATTAATTTCTTGAAGAAATCGAAATACACCGCTATTCGCTCCCGATGATATAGGCACATTGCCAAACCTTATTAAATCCTTGTGTTCTTTTCATTCTTGTTTTCTTCATTCATATTATTGTGATTATTAATGTGATTTCTCAACATCTTTCTTTTAGAATTAAGTCGTAAGACCTACTTTGTCTCTCTCATAAACGACAGTCTGTCATATATATATATATATATATATATATATATATATATATATATATAAAACAATAATATGATTAGAAAATAGTACAAACGCATATAGACGATCATTTAATTATATTTGACTTGGCAGGGAGAATTTTTCCCACCCATTGTACGCATGACACGTCTTCTAAAGGAATTAAATTAAAAAGGTTAATAGTGTAAATAAATCTCCTATTTTTGCACATCAATCATAGTTAGACATTTTTTTTTTATGTATGACTCATATATCAAATAAACGATAGATACTAGAGCGGAGTGGAGCGAGCGAGCAGAGTGGAGCGGAAGAATTTGTCCAATTGTGAGAGTTTCGTTGAGTGAGTTGGGGGTGTGGGGGCAACGCCCTCTGTACCGAGTAAGTTTGTAATCCTATGGGGTCTGAACTGCTTCACGAAATCGAATTTTGTCGCTATGCGCTCCCGAGGACATAGGCACATAAATTCGTGTGTTCTTTTATTTCTTGTTTTCTTCGTTCATATTCTTTTGATTATTAGCGTGATTTCCTGACATCTTTCTTTTAAAATCAAGTTATAAGACCTTCTTTGGTAGCGGTCTTTGGCGTAAGATCCTCGGGTCAGGGGTTCGAATCCCACCTATTTCGGGAGGATTTGAATATCACACGGGATTGGAAGGGGGTTCCGCCCCTCGGTCAATTCAACTTATAGGAGTTGATCGGCGGTCTTCGACTGTTAATCAATCTTTTAATAGATATAACAATAATATGATTCATTGGGTGAGGAAAGATTACAAAACCCATATAGACAATCTGTTAATCATATTTGACTTGGCAGGGAGAATTCTTCCCAACTATTGTACGCATGACACGTCTTCTAAAGGAAGTAAATTAAAAAGATTAATAATGTAAATAAATCTCCTATTTTCAAAATTCATCCATGATTAGCGTGAATTTTAAAGCAAAAAATTATTTTTAATTCTTTTACGTTTTTATCGTATAGATGTGTGTGTAAAAGTTGAAGTTTAGGTGTTAGATACATAAATACATAGGAATTGATGTATAACACAAGTTGTGCGTGAATAAAGTTTGAATGCATCTGAATTCTGTACATAATATGTAAATAAAAAATTTGTTCTATCCTTTAAACGTGGGGCGATATTACGTCCGATACGCCACCAAATTTTACCATCTAGTACGAATTTCGAGTCATGATACGGTTGTCAAGATAATATTTTGACCAAGAAACATTTAAAATTTGATAAGCAATTGTTCAGAGCTCCGATTTCAACAAACTTATAGTCAAACTAACAGGCTCAATGAGAGGAACCAAATGACATCAATGTTAGACAAATCAGAGTCAAATCAAGCCATGATCAAGTCATTTAACCGCTTTTGAAAGATTCTCGGACACATTTGGAAGGTCGAGCGGATGTCGAATATGACAAGTTCATAGTTGAAAAGAGAGCATCAATAAGGCGAATCCAACGAGCCAAAGATTGCTCAATTCTGACATCGTTAAGGCGCTCAAATGTGCATTAAACTTCATCTGATTAGAGAAAGCTTTCTGAATCATCCGGTCAAAATGTTTCATAATCCCAAAAAAGCTTCGACATACAGCCTCGAATAGGTCAAAAATCTTTGGTGAATTCCCTTTGACCTTATTTATTACAGGATACAGCCGTCAAGCAAAAGCGTCGACATATAACCTCGGATAGGTCAAAAATCCTTGATGGATTCCCTTCGTCCTCTTCCATTACAGGCTATGGTCGTTAAACAAAAGCTCCGACATACAACTTCATATAGGTCAAAAATTATTGGTGGATTCTCTTCGACATTTTCCATTACAAGCTATAACCGTTAAGCAAAAGCTTCGACATATAGCCTCAGATAGGTCAAAAATCTTTGGTGGATTCCCTTCGACCTCTTCCATTACATGTTATTGTTTTCAAACAAAAACTTCGATATACAACCTCGATAAGTCAAAAAACCTTGATGGTTTTCCTTCGACTTCTTCCATTACAGGCTACAGTCGTCAAGCAAAAGCTTCGACATACAAACTCGGATATGTCAAAAATCCTTCGTAGATTCCCTTCGACTTCTTCCATTACTGGCTATAGTCATCAAGCAAATGCTTCGACATACAGCCTTGGATATGTCAAAAAACCTCGGTGAATTTCCTTCAACATTTCCAAAATAGGTTACGGTCGTCAAGCAAAAGCTTCGACCAACAGCCTAGAATAGGTCATCTATTCTCAATAGATTTTATATCTCTGTTTGTTACCAGTTAATACCGTCGAACATCTCTGGTTAACAACTCAGAACTGGGGTTTACATCCTTAATGGATTCTTCTTTCAACCACGCTACTACAAAACGAGGCCAAGGGGCAAGTCTTGGTGAGAAGCTAATAGTGGACAGATTCCTCACTAGAAAGACTCCATGAGAGCAAGTGATTGACGGGGTCTTCACTTAAAGATCTCAGAAGGCAACGAGCCTCAAAGATACTGATTCAAGCTCCTAAAGGCATAAATCCGAGAGGGCACAACCTCGGAAGACATGAACCACAAAAGGTACACGATTCTTCATTTGTGCTAACTTTAATCACAGAATTTCGTACGATTGAGAAATCACGACAACCGTAGAAGGGGCAAAGAAATACATTATCATCATCTACAAATATAACATCAGATTATTAAATATATTTCAAATACCAGCATATACGTATATACAGGCAACAAAAAATCTATTCATCTTCGATTAGAGATGGCATCGCCTCTCTAAAATTCTAGTACTTCTGATGATCGTCAGGGGGTCTCCAGATATCACCACCACTTAAGCATGAAAATCTTCCCCTAAAAGCACAGCTGGAAAACTACCCATTTATTCATCACCTCCATAATGTGCAAGAGCGACGCAAAAACTCCTCCAGAATGTGCAAGAGAGACACGAGAATCTCCTCCAAATGTGGGCATCGACACGAAAAAAGAAGCTCGTTGCTTGCCTGCTATGCAGGACAGAGATGACTCTCTCTTTGCCTCAACATGAAAGAATATTTTGTTGCTTACCTGCTTCGCAGGACGGTGACGACTTATCTCTTCTCTGCAACATGAAAGAATATCTCGTCGCTTGCCTTCAACGCAGGACGGGACAACTTTTCTCTTCGTTGCAACGAGAAAGAAGATCTTGTTGCTTGCCTGTTACGCAAGACGTTGACGACTTTCCTCTTCGCTGCAATGTGAAAGAAGATCTCGTTGCTTGTCTGCTATGCAGAAGGGAGACGACTTTCCTTTTCCCCACAACATGAAAGAAGATCTCATTGCTTGCCTGTTACGCAGAACGGGGACGACTTTCCTCTTTATCGCAACGTGAAAGAAGATCTCGTTGCTTGCCTGCTATGCAAGATAGGGACGACTTCCTCTTCGTCGCGAGAGGAAGAATATCACATTGCTTGTCTGCTACACAGGATGGAGATGACTTTTTTCTTTGTCGCAATGAGATGAGAAAGAGGATCTCGTTGCTTGCCGCTCCATATGACAGGGATTACTCTCTTCTTCACTGTAACTCGGCACGCAACTCGGCGCCTCAAATATGCATCGTAAATCGACATTGCAACGCGTCGTGTCACCGCAACGCCCCGCCGCAACGTGTCACATCACTGTCATGCCTCGCCGCAACGTGTCGCGTCACCGGACTCCCCGTCGTGATGTTCCACTGCAATGCGTCGCTGCGACGCGCCGCCGCAACGCACCTTCGAAACGCGTCGTCGCGATACGTCGCTGCAACGCATCTCCCTCCCCTCTCCTTTAGGCCTATTTATAGGCTAAAAAATAGTCTTAATCATTAAATGCATATTAATATATAAATTCAAAAAGAAGTGCAAACATTAAATGTTCATTAAAAATAAAAAAAATGCTTTTCATATTCAGAAAAAAAAGGAAAAAACGACATTTCATATTTATTTTTATTTTTTTTTTTGTGTTAATAGGTTTTAAACCCGAGACAGTTAGTTTTGAAGCAGCAATGACCAACCAAATAAACAGCTCTGAAGTTCTTCAATAAATCAATATTTTCGGACGACAAAATTGGCCTTGCCCGAAAACAGGGAGACAACTGAAATGCCACCAACAAATTTTTATCATCTGGTACGAATCTCGAGGCATGAAACGGATATAGAGGCGATATTTTGAGCAAGAACTTTCAAATTTTGATAAACAGTCATTCAAAGCTCCGATTTCCACAAACTTATAGTCAAATTAACCGGCTTGATAAGAGGAACCTAATGAAATCGATGTTAAATAAATCAGAGTCAAATCAAGCCCTGATCATGTCATTTAACCGCTTTTGGAAGATTCTCAGACACATTTTGAAGGTCAAGCGGATGTTGAATCCAACAAGTTCACAGTCAAATCAAACACCTCGACAAGACGAATCTAAAATTTTATAGCCTAATCTAGACTCTTGTCTGCATATACATCCACCGCCTGACTTAATATTTCTCCCTTAAATCGAGGGCTGTTAATGATCTGGTTTCGAGGGGAGCTGGGGTCAACTCAAAGTTGATCAGCTCGAATAAAACTAGATCCAATTTTTTTTGCTCGTATCTTGACTCACCTCTTTCTATCCAAGCTAAAATTCAAATCAATTTTCGAGCGGTTAACGGTCTTCGAGCTAAACTCACTAAATACACAGTTATATACTATTAACAATCCCATTTCAAGCAGAGCTGTAGTCAACTCAAAATTGACTCCAATAAAAATTCAATATAAAATGATAACTCACAATTCTACTGGTTTGTTTCCATGCAATCTTCTAGTGATTAACGAACCCCCTTCTCTTTCTCTCTCTAATATTTATATACCACCTCCAATTTGACCCCTTCCATCTCCCAAAACATTAAAACCAGACCAAATCTCTCATGCCCTTTACATATAAATACCCCCTCCCACCCTCTCTACGCCCCCACGCCTCTCTCTCTCTCTCTCTATCTCCCCCGGTCGCCACCTTAATTTACACCAATGCCCTCCGCCAATCTCAGGCTCTTCGGCTTCAATTTAACCAACGAAGACCCATCCCCCTCCTCCTCCTCCTCCACCACCACCGCCGCCGCCGCTGCCGGCGGCGGACCAAAGATGCACAAATGCCAATACTGCTTTAGAGAGTTCGCCAACTCCCAAGCCCTCGGCGGCCACCAGAACGCCCACAAGAAACAGAGACAACTTCACAAACTCTCCTCCGCCGCCGCCGCCGCAGCCGCAGCAGCCGCCGCCGCCGTCTCCGGCAACTGCAGCAGTACTATTTTCTCCTCCTTCTTCTTCTCCCCCGCCTCACAGTTCTCTCCAACCGACCGCACGGCCTTTCATGTGTCCTACCGGCCGGGAGTACGCGGCGCTCCGCATAGCAATGATCTGATGTTGACGTTTGGCGGGAAGGAGTATGGAGGACACGTGGCGGGTGGACGGAGGGTGAATGGGTCCGATGCGGCTGATCTGATTGACTTGGACTTCCGGCTAGCCCCTTCTGGTTCGGTGTAGGAGGAGGTCAATTTTGTTTCAAAGCTCAAGAGGGTAGACTTCTGATATGTCAATGAATTAGACTATAGAATGGGAGTAAGGAGAGGGAAAAAATTTGCGTACGTAGACCGTACGCAGCGCTGCGTACGGTCTACAAGATACATGGAGATTACACAAAGAGTTTTCATGTGTTATCTCATGTAACCTCTGTGTAACCTCTATGTAACTTCTCTGTTATTTGGAGGGTACATGGAGGTTACATACATATGTGGCCGCCTCCTACTGGATGGCGTATGCGTGCTGCGTACGGTCTACGTACGCAAATTTTTAGACATAAAGAGAAAGAGAATGAATAGTATTCAATGATATCTTATTTATAAAATGATTTTTAAATTAATAGAAGAGAAAGTATATGATATTATTTCACATTTTTTTCCCTCTAATTTAAACGAGTGATTTGTAATGGGGTATTTATGATATTTTACATGTATGAGCTTACAATTAGGTTGTTCTAATTTCTTGCTCGATTAGTTAATATTACTTCGATTCTACTTACTGGTGTCACCTCGATTGGTTGAATTGGGCTAGTCATCCATGCCGGGTAGGTTGTCTAAGTTGTGTCGGTCGTCCGGTCTTTGTCGTTTAGGCTATGTCATTTGTCCAAGTCGGTTTAGTCCTTGGCTGGGTCATTCAGGCTATATCGTTCGTCCAGGCTGAGTCGGTCCTCCGTGCTAAGTCGTCATGTCCAGACTGGGTCAACTGTTTAGGCTTGGATGGTCACCATTTATAGTTACTCCATTAATATATATATATATATATATATATATATATATATATATATATATAGGGTTGTCAAAAAGCTCGTTCTTCGCGAACGAGTTCGTGTTCGGTTCTTCGAGAAGTTCGTGTTTGATTCGTTCGATAAGTAAACGAGACGAACATGATTATTATTTTTTTTGTTCTTCGGAAATTTAAACTAACCAAACACGAACAGTGATGTGTTTGTTTGTGTTAGAATCGTTATTGTTCAAAATATAAAATAATTTAAAATAATTATATATATATAATTTATGACATTTTAAAAAAATTAAATTTTATAAATTATAATATATAATAAAATAATAATTATAATATATTAATATATTATATTAGTAATATACTAATATAGATATTATATATTTATATAATATAAGTTATATAATTATATATATTAATATTAGGGCTGTCAAACTGGCTCGTCGTTCGCGAATAGCTTGTGTTCTGCTTGTGTTTGACTCGTTCGTTAAGAAAAAAACACGAACAATGACTTCACGAACAATTTCGAACGCGAGCTTATTTCAAACAAACTAAATTTCAAACGAACCGAACACGAACACATGCTCTCTTTGTTCGTGTTCGGTTTGTTTACACCCCTATATATAGACACACACACACACACAGACACGACATAATTTTTATGTATATACGTACCTAATGCCAAAGTTTGATATTTGTAATTATCCCAAATTTGGACTCCTAAATTTATGCATGAGAAGGTATATATTACTTTTTTTACTTTTCTGTTTTTTTTTTTTTTTTTTGGTTGAAGTTAATATTTGTGGTATTTTTTTATTTAATGTTGAAGATTTGAGTCTTATTTATAAAAAATATGACATTTTAGGTGTATATATGTAAATATATAAAAGTTGTGCCTATGGTATGTATGTAAATTCTCTTTTTTATATTCTTGTATGGTAGGGAAATAAGATTTTTAACTTTAGTTTCATATAAAGTCCAACTCGGATCATCCAACTAAGGGTTTTTGTTATGACTGGTTAACTCTTGCCTTTGGGATCGTCTCGGGTCTAACACGATGACATCTCCAAGAGTACGTGTGGTTGCCGGTGGAAAAATTCTGTTGATCTTAATTGGTCGTAGTTGGGTCGTCACCTCGTTCATAAACTTTGTGAAATTGGAATTAAGGGCATCAAATCGTCGTTCAATACGGGAGTGAGCTTCGCACAAATCCTCATCGCGAGCTCTAGAACCGTGGATTCATCATGCCCTTAGGTGTATACATCTCTCCTCATACTCTCTCTTCTCCTTCCCACATTTCTCTGCAATCAAGTTACAATCGATTGATATATAGAACGAAAGGCGGCATGATGCGTTGATGAACCAAATTCATCTCCTATTTTAATGGAGATTTTCATGTATTGCACCAACTTTCAGTTTTTTTGCGCCTTCGATCCTCCACGTGTACACGTAGACCCCGAATTTAATATGTGTGTGAGTTTGTCTGTACATGTGACAAACAATGATTTGAGTCATGATGTAGTTTTACATCAGGACTCCCGATACAATAATTATTCATCATTTTGTGACTCTTTTTCCCGAAAAAAAAAAAAATAGTAGATCATGTTTATAATTCTTTAGTAGAAATGGTTTGCAAGTCAAAGCACAAATTTTAAATAATATTATACATTATTTTTTTTCTATTAAAGAAAATCGACCAAATATCAATTTCTCATGAGCTAGACTCTATGATAAGAGCCCTCGCCATGTGCCAAAACAAACGAAATCCTCACGCCATGGGTGCGATTCGAACCCCTGATCTTCAGGTTCTTACAGAAGCCCCGCCCCACCAGGCCAAGAACGCGGCACAAACACGCGCACACACACACAGATATATATTCAAATTTGTTTGATTAGACGGTTAATAAGACGATCTTGAACCAACTCTAACTGAGTTGAGCCATAAGTATAACTTGTTGAGACTATCGGTTCATTTATAGCCCTAACCTTGGTGGTACGTACATACATACATATACACATTGAAAGTTTGAGTTAAATATGTAATTACATGTGAATTAAGGGGTATATGTGTAAATTTCATACTTTTTTCTTTTATGATGAAAAAGTCATATTGCGAACTATTCCAAAGTGCACTATAAAGTTCTCTATAACTGATGTCTAATATTATTTTTGGCGCCAAAACATAATGGCAACACTGAGTCAAAAGGGATCAGAATTGTATGAAGATCACTGCTTCTAATTTGTCAAAATAGTTTAAAATTGTTCGAATTCGGCGACAAATTACTCGTTCAAATTAAGAAAATAATAGTAATAACAATCAAATGAACGATGATTATTTAGTATTATTCGACGATTATAACCGTCGGTTATAATATAACTTAACATCTTGGTGAGATAAACCAATGATGATATCAGTGGTTTAATTTGAGATAACCAGTTTAATTTAAAGTCTATACATACATACATATATATATATATATATATATATATATATATATATATATATATATATATATATATATATATATATATATATCTATCTATGTATGTATGTATGTATGTATGTAGCTTGATAATTTATTCATTAATATGTCTTTAGATGATGACTTGATTATCATCATATAAAATGAACAAGAACAAAACTCAAGCATGAACTAAGCTTGAACAGAAACACAAGTAATAAAGGAGATTAATTCTTAATAATGTAGAGTATCTGATTATTAACTCAAATAAGACTCAACTAACAATGATACATATGTTTGAAAATTGAACACCCCAATTTACAATGTAAAGGACTCATGCATGTTTATAGTATGAAATGCTTAGGGAGCGCTTGAAAGATTTATACTATAATGATCCAATATAGTTGCACACAATCTAATATGATGTCAGGACATTGTCAATGTACATATAAGTTTATTTCAGTTTTCAGTCTTTCATTTACCTGACAACAAATGGACTTTAAAGCTAAAGGAGATTATCGGTATCATTGAACTTAAATTTTATATAAATATATCCTGTATTAAATCATGAGATGCTAGAAGGAAAGTTATTAAAGAAATTTTTTTGGTCAATCGGAAGAGCTATATCATTCAGTACATAAATTTTGCACTGTCGGCATATTTTTAGGTTGAGTGTTGTATTTTTTTTTTTTAAAAGGGGTCGCCTACAGAAGTTGTCGGCGAATTTTAAATTTAATTTAAATATAGATATAATTTAGAAAGTAGTATTTGATTTTGAAAATAATTTTAAATTTGAAGATTTTAAGATATGAAATCAAACCGATCTCACATCCCAAATAGTTTATATAAACGAGCACCGCATCACAAACCGTGTATATATCCCTAAGGATAAATACACCAGCGATGGTGGGGCTCGGTTAAATAAACTAGAAGATTCGTGACATCCGTTTGATCTGCGAACCAATTTTATAAGCCGACAAATTCCTCGCTTAATATGAAAACATTAAACAGGGTTTATATTACTCGGGTTCTTTAAAATTCCCTATAAGGGCAAGCCCCTATAGTTAATTACATCTTAAGTGACGGGAATCACCTAAGAAAATTCTCGATAATAATCAATAATTCGCTCTCAAGAATTTCAAAGTTTAAGTTTTCAAAGAATTGAATTTTTGAATCTCGATAGGGAATAGATCAAGTTTGGAACATTTTATTTTGGGAATTCGAAAGGAAGAAAAGTAGGAGAAATTACGGATTCGAAGTGAACTTCGATAATCTCCCGACTATCCTATTGTTTGGCTTGGATTTAGGAAAGTCCTAATGTTTATTTAATGTTTTAATCTTGCCAATTTTAATTAATTAGGGCTTATATTTATATGATAGAATCATACAAATAGCACTGGAAGATATGAGGGTTAATGTCGTATCGGACGACTACCTCGGAATCCTAAGACCGGTTAGGGCTTAATTTGCAATGCAAATGCCTAACGAAGAGTTGAGGATTTATGTTGCACTAGTGCAAACTACCTCGAAGTCCTATGGCTTTGTTGTTTAATTCTAGGAAAGTTTTGTCGAAGTAGGTTCAAGTTTTGCTGACGACGATGGTCGTCTTGCCCACCATGCTCCGAGCTCCTTGTTATTGCGGATGTTTAGTTTTAGAAATCATAAATCGGGGGATGAGAAAAGTGTTTTGGTTTAGAGAAGTCTTAATTTCCAAGTGTTTTTTTTTTTTTAATTAAAACAAATCTTAAAGTTGATTATAACAACACCTAGGTTAAGATCCCACGGTTCCATCCTTCCGGCATCATTATTTTTATCGGATTCACTTAGTCCAGATGAATTTGCTAAACTCAACTGAATGAGTCCCACACTTTCATTTAGACCGTGGGAAATCCCGTTAGCAACACGTAGGTTACATCATCCGAGGTATTCTCGATCATCCAACGGGACGTTTTAATTCGGTTGTAATTGTAGTTTTGTGTTACGTTTGTGATTAAATTTTGAGTTGTCTTATATTTTGAAATGTTGTGGAGGTGAATTTTATCTTGTAGTGTCTTTTAATTTAGTTATGGGTTTTGAGTTTTGGTTTCGTCCTAAAGGTGTAGGTTTTCATGCAATCGTTGTTTATCATGCAAGAAAAATAAGTGCGATGCGATTAAATAAATTACCGTAAAGTAAATCGCAATAAAATAAAAGCGTACCTGGAGGGTCTTCCCGTCATCCCGAGCTGCACTTAAAACACGGTTAGAATATTTAAGCAAGTTCCTAGGTAAAGCTAAAGGTAAGGGTTATGGTTTTCTACCAAATTCCTAATCACTATAGTTGATCACTTCCTATGACGTCTAGTGTTCCTTGTGTTTTTGGTTTGAAGACGATTTTCTTCATCAAAGAACAATTAAGTTTAATTGTTCTTATAAATATCCTATCATATTGAGGAAGTGCTTAAGAAGAATCTTAAACATCTTTTCAATATTTCTAGGATTGTTTTAAGTCCAAATGAATTTAATTATGTAAATGAATCGATCGTCCGAGGTTTTCAAGTTTTGTTAACTTGCTCGATGAACTAGGATATTTGAATGTCCTATAAGTGAAGTAATATTTCATTTAATATTCCGTTTAGGAGTTATGATAACTAAAGCTTTTGAGGGTAAATTGGTGTTCAAATGGTTTGTGATTTAGCTTAATTTCAATTGAAGGGTTTAAATTTGGAATAGTGTTCAAGTTATTTTAGGCTTATTTCTTTATGTCTTAGGTGATGTTATTTAATTCAACTTAATTTAATTTAATTTAATTTAATTTAATTTAATTCAATTTAATTCAATTTAGTTTGATTTGATGTTACATTGAATTAATTTGATTTAATTTAATTAATTTTTTTATTTAATTTGATTTAATTTAATTTAATTTAATTTAATTTATTTAATTTAATTTAATTTTTAATTTAATTTAATTTTTAATTTAATTTAATTTTTAATTTAATTTTTAATTTGATTTAATTTGATTTAATTTAATTTTTAATTTAATTTAATTTTATTCATTTTAATTTTAATTAAAATTTTAAAAGAGTTCAATAATTAAATTTTAGTTTAATGATTAAGTCTTTTAATATTTTAAATTTGAATTATCATTTTAATTAAGAATTAAACACTAATGAAATGATTAATTTAGGGATTTTTTAAATTAAAGAATAAATCTCTTCCTAATAATATCCCTATTTTAATAATTCCAATTTTATTATTCTTCCAAATTTAATCAATTATTTAATTAAAGTTTAATCATTTTAAATTGCTTAATGGGTTTCTACCCTTCAATTATTAAATTTCAATCATCCAAATCAGATTAGGATCAAATATTTTACTTGTTAATTTTTTATTAAACCTAAAGTTTTAATTAAGGGTTAAAATTTTAATTACCATTTTGCCCTTCAAGCCTAATAATTTCATAACTCACTAAATTGAACTCAAATGAACTTGAAATTTTTATGTGACTTCACTCATATGTCAATAAAGACATGAGAGAAGAAAATGTGATTTTTCTGTATTTAATTTATTTATATAATTATTTTTGGTAGAAAATAGAGATTTCCAAGGAAAATTTAATAACATGACCAAGGGAAAGTTTCTGTCCTTAAGAAAATTAGGGGACATTCCTAATGACTAGGGGACCACTTGGACCAATTTTGGTGATTTTTTGAATTATATTATTTTTATTATAAATATTTTAAGTTCTGGAGTGTTAATTAATTTAAAAATAAAATAAATGTTGAAAAATGAATTTTATGTTTTTCAAAAATCTCTCTGATATCAAGGAAATCAGAGAAGCAAATTTTGCAATTTTCTGATTTTTCTATGATTTATTATAATTATTTTAGTGAAAATGCTAGAAAATACATTTTTTAATTTTAAAATTACCCTAGAGCTTTAAAAATTAATATCTCACCAAATAGGCCTAAGAAAAATATGGGGTTTGTTCCTAAGTGATTAAAATTCAAAATGTGACATTTTGGTGAATTTTATTATTTTTGTGATTTTTATTATTTTTTAATTATTAAAAATATTAAAATAATATTAAAAATCAACTTTTTTAGAAAATTGAAATTTTAATTTTCTTAAATTCCCCTGATATCAGAGAGGCTCCAAAACCAATTTGGTGAATTTTTGAAAGATATTTTGAAAGTTATGAATTTTTAAAGTTTAAAATGACTAAATGGCTTAATCAACCCAATTAATAGGGCTAACCAAGTCCAATTGACCTCAAATTTTTATGGTGGGTTCTTCTGACCCTAAAGGTCAATGGAGAGTTGATTTGAAGTTAATTTGATGTATGGTTAGCTCTAATTAATTAGAGATCTATTTTGAGTGTTTAAGCCAATTAGGGTTGTCTAAAATGAACTAACTCAAGACCTATTTTTCCTAGGACTCTCTGGTCATAAGGAACATCACCAAATTTTCCTAGAATTTATTTCACAACATGCTATTTACTGGAATTAAAATACTCAAAACAGTGACATGAATTTCAAAAATCAATAACTCTTCATAGGGATGACCTCTAACTTTGGAAAATTCAGGGAATGTTCCCAAATTCAGAGGCTTCAAAAGCCCTATGGTCTCATGCCATGGTGAATTGTATACATGCATGGAGAATTAAATGTATGCGAGAGAGTAAATAAATTATAAAAAATAAAATACTGATGAAATTAAATGATTTCTTTTCCACATTATTCTCCTCTCGTTCACTGAGCGAGAGGGTATTTTTATTTTATTTTTCTGATTTTCCTACACAAAGATATGAATTTTTAAAGTTTCTGATATTTAATAAATACATTAAATACCCTATTTATCTACTTATCCACGCAGCGCCAGCGAAACATCGGCAGCTCCGAAGGGATACGTGTCGCGCTGTGATTGGGCGCCGCCATCTGAGTCAGCCATCCCGGGACCCGCTGTATCGTTCCGTCTCCTCATCCGGCGCGATCTGAACCGTCCGCTCGATACACGCGCGATCCAACGGCTCCTGGTCATCGTCTACGACTGGTGCGATCCCGTGACCGTCCACACTCTAACCCTAAGAACTCACTCGATTCTCAATGGATTTTCGTGTTCTTATGCTCTATGGATTCGTCTTGAAGAGACGAACACATCCATACGGTAAACATGCATTTAAATTGACTCAAATTAAAATGAGAATCTCTCGAAGCTCGGGAAGAAGAGGGAGTCCATACCTTTGCTCAGAGAAGTGAAGCTTCGATCTGAGAGTTATGTCACCTTCGATTGGGTCCAAACAAGCTCCAGATGAAGTCTCCTGGTCTGGTGAATTGTCTAGGTTGGACTTCGACCACGACTCGATCACAAAGCTTGGAGGCTGGAGCAACTCGGGTGGCCTGGAGATGGGGCTTTCGGTGGGAAACTTCTTCTCTTGGTCCAGTGAAGGTGTAGGACCAATCAATTTGGGGATTGGCTCACCGCGAAGAAGTGTCCCGGTTTTTAAAGCTAAAGTTTGAGCTCAAAATTGCGCTCGGTCGGCGGGAATCGGGGTCGGAATTCGGTGGGGATCAAATGCTCTATGTGTAGAGAGTGATCCGGAATGATTTTGGCGCAGTTTCCTTAAGGTTTGGTTTAGCACCTCTCATGGCCGAGAGAGTGAGGGGTTTAAATCAGGCATGGTCGAGGCTCTCCTGGGGGTGTCGAGGGTCGGGATCAGCTCGCTCCCGGCATGTGAAGAACGGCCACAATGGCCATCTGGGATGGGCGCGGCTCGGCGAGTGAGAATTCCAAAGTTGGCTCACATGTGAGCTCTCGGCCATGGTGTTTTCCGGCGATCGGGGTGGCTGGCCGGCAGCAAGGGTCACCCTCGGTGGTCGAGTGGGTCGTGGCTGGGTGTTTGTGCAAGCAATTGGCAATGGCCAAGTGTAAAGGCTTTGATCCAAAGTAGAATGGGGCATGTCTAGTTTTGGGTCTAAATGGGTCAACCCACTCATTTGGGCTTGGTGCACCCTTCAAGGTGGCTTTGGGTGCTGTGGGGGATCAAAGGGATCAGCTGGTTTGGCATGGAGAAGTCTCCATCCAAATATATTTGGATTAAATTTAGGTTTAGGTGAATCATGATTAAGGCTAATGAGCTTTAGGGATTAAGGAAAGGGTCCCTCCTTCCTACCCAATATGGTATGGTGGAGTGTCCAAGGCTCTCATGGCTCACATGTGGCTCATGCATGGCTTCATGGCTCACCTTTGGCTTGGGGAAAGCTTGGTCAATTTCATGAAAATGGATTATAGGAATTTTTTGGTAATTTGATGGAAATTTGTATGGAACTTGATTTGGAATGATTTGATGATGAATTTAGGACTTAGGTATTGAGTTTAATTGAAAGTATGATGAGGGGAAATGTCATATGGGCTTTGGGACCAATTTTGGGCCTTTGGATGTGGTAAAGGATGGGCTTTTAAAATGGTTTAGGAAAGTGGGCTTTTGAATTTTAAAATGGATTTTGGGATGAAATTTTGGTAAAGGATTGGGCCAAATAATTGTTGAGTTTGGTTTAGGGATGTGTCATGAGTGGTTTGAAACAAATTTGAGGTGATTTGGGTTTGAATTGGGTTGGATATGAGCCTTTTGGTAAAGAGGCTAAGGTGGGCCAAAATGGGCTACCATGGGCGAATGTTGGGCTAAGGTTGAAATTGATGTAAAATTAATGTTGGGAAATGTTTATGGGAGTGTTTCAAAGAGGTTTTGGCTTTGGTTAGGTTTTGATTTTGGGATTTGGGCTCATTTGGGCTAGGTTTAGGTTTAGGTCAAAATTGGGCTTTTTGATTTTGGGTTGAATTTGAGTGGGGTTTGGGCCTAAATTTTGGGCAAATCATGTTAGTGTTTTGTTTATGGGGATGTTAAGGAAGATTTAGAAAAGATTTGGGGTTAATTGGAGTTGAATTGGGTGAGTTTGGGTTAGGTTTGGGTCATAGGTCCAAATTGGGCTTTAAGGCCAAAAGTGAAATTGGATCCCAATGTCAATCAAATTGGGCTTGGATTTGGTCTAGATTGGTGTTGGGGATGTTGAATTGAAGTTTAGAATTGAATTGGACCAGAATTTAGGTCAATTGGGTAGGCTAGGTTTGACATTGGGTTTACTTTGGGTTAAAATGGGTCAAATTGGGGATTTTGATAAAAGTGGGGTAAATTGACAAAATTGGCCCATGTTGTAGTTGAACAAAATGAAATTGGAAATATTTGGGATTTTCTGGAATTTTCTGGGAATTTTCTGAATTTTTGGATTTTTTTGGCTAAGAGGGGTATTTTGGGTATTTGGAGGGTATTGGGAGGTATTTTTGGAATTTTTGGTATTTTTGGTTATGGATGGTCAGTTTGAGTGATGTGGAAATGTTTGGGAATGATTTTGGAGAATTTTGGGTGATTTGGAAATTTTTGAGAAATTTGGTTATTCGAGGCTTTGGGTAGGTTGGCGGGTGTAGGGTCCGTGGGTCAAAAATTAAAAATTTGGAAAATGGAAGATTAGGTGAATGTAAGTGGAATAAAATCATTTTGGTTGAGCCATGAAGCCATATCAAGCCCACATGAGCCATGAAGGGACTCATTTGGGCGTTCACTATGTTGTTCCTAACCTCTTACGCTGAGAGCTTAGGGGTTAAGGACCATCCATGTGAATCACCTTCATGAGTCGGGAGGTCAAATTGGGTATGGGTGTGTTTTAGGAGGTGTATGGAAGTGTAGTGTATGAGTGTAGTGTGTGTGTAAGTCGGCCCTTCATCGACCAGAGCCACCTGAGGCGATCCTAAGGCCAAAGAGTCCTATAGGAACTCATCCTTTAAACTTCCACACTTGATTTCAACCCTCTAAGTGATTAGGGGTCTACAGTCAAGTTTGTGGAGTTTGCAGGGAGTTAAGAAGTGGTTTAAAATTCTAGATGGTGGATCCCAATTCTAGTCCTCTAAGATAGTCAAAGGAAAAGCCTAAGGCTAGATCCTAAGTACTAAAGAGAAGAAGAGAATACCTCATCAAAAATGAGGTCAACATGCACCATCTAGATGACAGTTGGTTATTCATTGCAAATAAGTTTATTTTTAATTACGTTAGAAATGTTAATACTTAGGTGAATTCCCTCTATCGTTGGGTTGACATACTCCCTAAGTGTTCTTGCATGAGATTGGGCCTATGGTTGTTATTTTTTTCATGAGTTGAGTTTGTCATCTCTCTTACTTTCCCTTTGAGTTTTTAATTTTTTTTTTACTACTTTCAAGTTAGGGTTGTACGGTGTTGGTTTCAAAGTTTCAATCATACACATACTTAATTAGGGCAATCTAGTGAGTGACCCAAAAGTAACAGATATAACAAATCACAATAAATAAAACACTGAAAACAAGAAGCTAATAAGTTATACATGCTGAAATTTAAAAGGTAACATGACACATAATATTACAAGTACTGAAATGCAATAAAACAGGAATGCTAAATTGGCACAAGAAATAAGAAGCATGAAATATATTTTTTTTGGATTTTCTTACATAATAAATAACAAATAAGCTGCAGAAAAAATATGACACTATAATTTTCAAGTATAAATCCCAATAATTCTGATAAAATCAATTTAAAATAAAAAATTAACCGTTGTTCTCTGGCTCCAAAAACAATGCCAACAACTTGATACAAACCAAGTGCTGGGAAGCACCATTGATACACACAAGTTTATTCGTCATCCAAGTAGTGTACAAAATTGAGTTTGTGTATCGATCTCATGAGGAACGAGTGAACTCTCAAAGTCTGGAAAAATTCTAGTTTACTAGTTTTAAATCTAGCCTAAAAGTTTGAGAAAAATAAAACCAAAGTTAAAGAAGTGAGAATGTTGTTAGTTTTTCAAACACTAGAAAATTTTCCATAGAGTTGGTCGTTATGAATTTATATTCAACTACGTGATTTAATTTACGATACAATCAACATTTCACTAATCTAAAATCAATATTTTTATTCTCCCAAATTAGTGTGAGTTAATTTAACTATTCAACTATCTTGCTCCCGCACAACTAGATCACACCGCATATGAACTAAACAATTGGCTAGATTACAAGTTAATGAAGAATATAAGATTAATTCATAACCACCTTAAAATAACAGTTTGATCACATAAAATAAGTAAAACACATAAATCCTACATTACAAATTCAAAGAAGAAAAGAGAATATACTCAATAATCATGCCTGGAGATAAAAAAATAAACATTCCATTTATTAGAAAGATTAAGAACAAGGGTTGAAAAAATAAAATCAGATAGAAATCACCAGGAAGATGCTACATGACTTTCTTCCTCCTTTAAATGATACACTGACAGTACACGAGCAATTACACACTCAAGACTTCACACACTCCACACTAGAGCCTCTCACACTTTGGTTTCATTTATGAATGCTTACCTTATGCCCAAGTCCCAAGTCCCTTTTGTATTATCCATCATGAATCAATGCCTTTTAACCGGCAGAACAACCAAGACGTGTGAACTAGTGTCTTATCGTTGGTGTATGGTGCATAAACGCTTGAATCTAACACTTGGGCGCTACAGGTCCAACACCTCATTTCTCATCACTTAGGAATCATGCTATACCATTTGGGCACCTAGGCACTGGTTTATAGCACCTATGCACTGAATCATCCTTGTGTGCCTCTGTGCCCTTTGGCTAGTGAGCGCTACTCTTGTACTTAGCACAAATCTCAACATTTTAAGCTCTCATCAACCTTCACACTAGAATCCAACAAAATTCATTAAAAATACCTTCCAAAAGCATAAAATTAAATAAAATCATATTAAAAAACGCATATAATATCACATTTTCAATACATATCACTATCATCATTAAAAATTTGTGAATCGAGCTTAGTAACTTAAAGTTTCATTTCATACAATAGCAAAAACTAAACTAAAGTTTTAGTTTAGTTTAGAAAAATTAAGAACAAGGGTTGAAAAAATAAAATCAGATAGAAATCACCAGGAAGATGCTACACGTTTTTCTTCCTCCTTTAATGATACACTGAAAATACACAAGTAATCACACACTCCACACTAGAGGCTCTCACACTTTGGTTTCATTTCTGAATGCTTCCCTTCTGCCAAAGTCCCCTTGAAGTTCTCAGTAAGTTGCTTTTGTATTATCCATCACTAATCAATGCCTTTGAACCTGTAAACAACCAAGACGTGTGAACTAGTGTCTAGCCGTTGGTATATGGTGCACAAATGCTTGAATCAAGCGCTTGGGTGCTACAGGTACAACCCCCTCTTTTCATCACTCTGGAATCATGCTATATCATTTGGGCGACTAGGCACTGGATCATGACACTTAGGCGCTATAAATTGGGCACCAACTTTCTAGCTTCTCGGTTTTTCCTGCCTTGAAAGCAATCCATGTGTGCCTCTGTGCCACTTGGCTAATGAGCACCACTCTTGTACTTAGCACAAATCTCCACTTTTTAAGCACTCACCAACTTTCACACTTGCATTCTACAAATGCATCACAAATACCTTCCAAAAACATTAAATTAACATAAAATCATATTAAAACAACACATATAAGAACACATTTTCAATACATATCACTATCATCATTAAAGATTTTTGAATCTAGCTTAGTAAATTAAAGTTTCATTTCATTCGCAATAACTATAACTAAAGTTTTATCTTTTTACACTTTAAATATTTTTATTCATAATAACTATCTAAAATATAATAAAAAGTCTTAGGAAGCTGCCACATAAAGCCAAAAGTAATTGCAACAACATAGTAATCACACTCGTTACAATCTCAAAGAAGTCACAAGAGACATGAAATTGGTAAGGTTCCTCATGTCAGCCAGAGTATACATGCAAAGGTTGCTATTCTGACATTTGTATTTTTGAGAATCTCCTTAGTATGTATGTAAATGTATGAAGTTGATGAGAAGATTCATCACCAACTTCCCTGTGTATTTGAATGGTATATATGTAATTCTTTTGAGTGTTATGTATGCATATGTAAAAAAGTAAAGTTTTAGGGTTAAATATGTAAATACATAGAAATTGAGTTGTATGTATGTAATTGATCGTCTGTAGAGCGAATTGATGTATGAAGGGGCAGATGACCGATGGACTGTTCAAGCGACCGTCCACCAAGTCCCATCCCACCTATTGACAACCCCCAAAAATGACGTTCATTTTAGAGCAAGCCTAAAAGACCTAATCACCTTAAAGATGTGACGACCGATCCCCGACATTACTGACCGTTCGGCAGCTTCATCATCAACTAGACATTAAAGAGGGACAAAGGAAATTGATCAAGGCCGACAAACCTCGTGGCGATTGGACATGCCAACCAGTCTCATTTTATTCAATAATTTGTAATATACCAAAATAATCCCTCAAAATCTAACGATGAAGGGGTAAATCTATAATTTTGAAATACCACGACCCTATATCTATAAATATGGATCACTTCATAATAAAATGTAACACACGTTCACTGTTCTATATTGTTTCTTCTTCCTTTCCTATGTCACGCTTTATTCATTGGGTGTGTTTCCTGGACAATTTTGGATCATTAAATACAACGACTATTCGCATCATAGAGGATACACGAAGAGTACATTGAAGCCCACAACATAGAAAATAGATAGCGACACTTACTTCAAATTCCTAAAATTCAAGACTTCACGCACACTCTGGCAATTACATAGCAACACTGACTCTCCAACCATATGATAGAAGATACATTAAACATATAAAAGACACATAAAGAAAATTAAATCGCTCGAAACTTCTTCATAACCATCTCATGACGAGCACGTAACAGACATGAATATTTTATAATGATCGTTCATTTTCATCCGTCCATTCAAAAATATGACAATTGATCATTTATTGTAAGGTTTCACGAACATCTATAAAATACATATTTTTCATGCATAGGTAAAATGTTATGTGTATGAGAAAATAAATTTTAGGGCTTAGTATGTAAATACATAAATATTTTGTGGCATTTATATAAATTTTCCAAAGATTAGTTCACTTTTAAGAAGCCTTGTACAAGAGGCTCGTGGTTTTGAGTTTTTGGGGGCGAACTCCAGTCCTGTGCCAGAAGGCATGAGCTTAATCTAGGGCGAGCGCAGCAGAGGAAGATGACGTCCCCGAAGGAAACCGTTTCTGATTCACGATTTGCTCGTTCTCCTCCCATCAGGTCAATCTCCGATTTCATTTTTCATCCCGATTTCTTACGGTACTTGCCCTATGAAATGCTGAAATGGAGATTTCTTAACCAACATATCATTTTGCTTTTCGAACATTCAATCATTTTGGGAGCTTAGATGTATGGGTTAGCTGAAGAAATCTATGGGCGTTTGGCGCAAGTTGTTGAGTTTTATATATTTTATGTTTGTATTTTTCGCACTTGGTTGGTGCATTTCCCTTGTTCCGATATTCAGACTAATATGTTACGTGACATAACATTTAGGCTTCTGTTTAGAACAATGATAGTTTATAGTTTCTTTAAAACCCTAGATTTACACATGGAGCAAGTTTAGGGCCATGTAAATGCTTAAAGAATGGCGAGATAAATGGAAATTGGTGCTTTTATAATTCCAAAAATAATTGTTGAGTAAATTTACTTTCTATGGATTGGGATTCACTGGTTTTAAATGTGGGCAATACTTTCATGTTGTGTTAACTAATTTGTTATCATTCATAAATGCTATCAATTTGTTTACTGTGAATGCAAATAACTTTGCTGTTTTCTATCTTCTGGACTGCTTTTTTACCGAATATCAGTTTATTACTTTTCCCCCTCACTTTATAGTCAAAATTAGTCATCAAAACTCTTTTATAGTTTATTTATTTATTTATTTTTTATTATTTTTTAAATGCTGGTCTTTCACATTTTGAGAAGAATTTTAAGTAGCTTGACTTCGTAAATTCTTTCCGGAGTTGTAACATAGGATCTCTTGTTCAACATTATTCGTAAAATCTACTATACATACCCCTCACAGCAAGGTAAGTTTCATTAGCTGTACCTTACATTGTAAAATTTTGTGTGGTGTGAGAGAGAATACCTGATTTTGTTTTAGGGCTCCTAAAAGGTGTGAGAGAATATGAATGGGTGTTAGCGAGTTTGTAGGACGGGTAACGGGAGTGGGAGGATTGGTGGCGGCTGAAATTTGGCATGAATGGTGGCTGGGCAGAGAACTGGAAGCAGGAAAACACAGTTTGCTACTATAAACAGGAGGTGGAAGCAATCTCAATGTTATTGTTTTACTCCTTGGATGGCGAGATTGGAAGACAACTCTAGGTTTGCAATGAAGGCATAGTGTGGTTTCAACAACTTAATACACCCATAACTTATTTAGAAAGCAATATAAATATTCTATTGGTCTACAGGCTTCATTAATGACTTTTTGATTATAGCTTTACCTTGTGTTGCTCACTGCAATTTTTGCAATGAAGGCATAGTGTGGTTTCAACAACTTAATACACCCATAACTTATTTAGAAAGCAATATAAATATTCTATTGGTTTACAGGCTTCATTAATGACTTTTTAATTATAGCTTTACCTTGTGTTGCTCACTGCAATTTCAACCTTTATCACAGCATATATATACATTACATCATCAAATAAGGGATCAAATATAATACTACATGAATAATTGTAAATAACGAATCGTTATCATAGATAAACTACTGCATAATAGTGATCTCTATTTAAAAGTAGAGGATTTTTTCAAGTGGCATAAATCTCTGTTGATGTACATTATTTGCGAAGAAGAGAAGTTATATAGGCCTTCAACTAATGCAGATCTCTTATATTAGATTATTATCTATTGAACAAAAATAAGTTCATTCAATAATGTATCAGATCTCATTGCCTACAAAAACCATGAAATTAGATGACTTTGAGTCCTATTGTATTCTAGCTCAGACAATGCAACCATCAATGTTTTCATTATGCAAGTACTTTATTAGAGATGTCATGGTTCAATGGTTGTAGACAGGAACTTCATAGACGAGGTTTCCAATCCAAGGTCAACGAAAGGCAAACCATTAAAAAGATACATATGATTAAGAGCGGATGAGTTAAAAATATACATATGATGACACCTGTAGACTAATTGAATATTTATCTTGCTCTCTAAATTAGTTATGGGTGTATTAAGTTGTTCAAACCACATTGTGCCTTCATTGCGTAATTAGAGTTGTCTTCCAATCGTGCTATCCAATCATTAAAAAAGTACATATGATAAAGAGCAGAGGGGTTCAATGGAGTAAGGATCCATTGGCATGTCCCTCTTACTTGATGGATCCATGATCTTCATTCAAATACTTATTTGCGGTCTTCATTTGATAATTTATTAATTTTACATCTAAAGAGATGAGTTGGCAGCTCCAACTTCATTTATCTTATCATCTTTAGCTTTAATAGGAATAATAGAACATCTGTATTATCATTCTGCTCTTTCAACAACTCTTCTCTGACTCTAACTTGATTCGTTTTGAATTAGTAGCAAGGACCTTCACAACATCCTTCTCTCAACTATTTGCGTCTCACAATCCTCTTTATGTACAAAACTCTGGACATAATCATTTAGAGCATCTAATTTCTGATCCAACCTTAGTGGATATTCCCAGAATTGAATTGTTTGTTCTTTAGCTCCCTAATAATGCAAAAGCCAACCTCAATAAATAAATAAATAAACAAATAACTGGAGGGGGTATGGATTTACTAGATAAGGGCAACGACTCATCAGTTTTCTGTCTTCCATGCCCCTCCTTCGTTTCTTTCTCACTATGTCTATCATACTCACTCATAAAATGTGTGGTGGCCTTTTTATTCTTCACTATTATAACTGAGTGTAGCTCACGAGGAGTTTCTACAATTGGCTAAGAAAAGCTCTCTTAGATATGTGCGGGCGAGCGTAGAGTTGACAGTCGCCTACAAACAATTCAGTGCAAGTTCAGAAGCTAATTCACATAGATAATTAACCTAAGTTAACATCAATATAATAATTTTCATTTAACTTATATTAAGAAGGGTGAAATATCTTTTCTTGTGGGCACTTTGTTGCTATTTCAGCTCAACATCTTTGGTGTTCTCTTTCCATGTTACTCTTTACAAGTCTTCCCTAATTTGAGGATAGTTTCATAAGCCCAGTACTGCAATAAAATATCATGTATAGTCAAAATATATTGGGATTGGGTTTTCTTAGGGCATTTCCCTTAAAATGTATTTTATTTGTATTCTAACTTTTCAACATTCTCTCACATGATAGCTTTTCGATATATATTTAATGAATGCTTCTTCATCTTTAACTGATGCAAAGTATTTAATAATATAGCAATATAATTCACATGATTGAACAAACCAACATTAATTAGAAAGCTTATATTTAATCATCCCACTCAATGCACTCACTGATACATTTTTTAGATCTATATTTTTAAAATTATTACCAACGCCTAGGTAGTTACCAATTAGGATGTTGCTTTTGGTCATCTCCTTAAGCCTCTTTTTAGATGAATAATCATCACTCTAACTCAATAATAAGAGCAAATATTCCAATCCAAATTTAGTCGGGCATGTCGTATTTGATCATACAGAAGATAAGGTACAATGTTGCACTCACCCTGAGTAACAATAAGAAAGATCTTAAATGAATATAGAAGATTGATAACTATAAACTGTTGTCGAAGATTGACAATCTAGCCAACAGTTGTTGTTAATCGATGGATCATGCTAGAAAGCCTGATCAAAAGATCGATGATTGCACAAGATCATTGCTATATTAGGGGTTGAAGGTTATGAAGGTTAGACACATGCTGTGCCAAATCAAGCGGTGGAATGAAATATTCATGATGCCTAGGGGACAAAGAAATTCACGAGAATGCTAGAAAATTCTTTATTCTTTTGAATTATAGAATAAGGGTTTGTTTGGTGTAGCTGCAACTTATTGAATAATCTGCTGATAAGCTGATTAAAAATAATCTGCTGATAAGTTAGGTGCGGTGACTATTATAAATTTTTATTTATTTGTAAAAGTCAGACTGCAACCAGAAAGCTCCTATTTTCAGCGTTTTGAAAACGTATAAGCTGCCAAAACGCAGTTTACCGAAACAGTCCATGTGCGTTTTCAAAACGCTATCGCACTAAATAAGCTGCCCCAAATAGACCCTAAGTTCAGGGATTATTTATTAGTGGAGAGGACAAATCCATTCTCTTATTTCAACATATCACATTTAAACCAGAAAATAAGTAAATACTAAATAATATGGATTTTGGTTATAACCACTCAAAAACCACTAAAGGGAGCCATGAATCCCTTACTCTATGTGCTCCCATAAATACAATAATATTCAAATTTCAACACATTCTATTCTAAGCATTTTATTACCTGTTCATGTTGCCTTAGTTTCTTTTATTCTCTTGTTTATCAGTAGGAGTCAATAATTTTATATATAGATAGCTTACTTTTTTAAGTTTTTCCAATTTTAACGTGCGCATAATTTTTGCATTAGGCTGCTTTAGATTCTCAATATGAATTCCAGAAGTATTATTTCATTATTCACATTCATTGTTTTATAATAGCTTTTTTTTGCATTTTTTTTTTTTTTTTGCGTTAGAATATCAGAGATTGATATATTTTTCACGAGCTACTAATGATGTTCCACCAAATTCTTCTCTTGCAGGCAGACTCCATTGCAAGTAATACATGTTCTAGGAAACTTCATGAGAATATGGTCTGTTTATGCTTTATACCACCACCTTTCCCGTAAAGGAGATTCTGTTATACTCTTCATTTTCAGCTGTTTGGTTCCAGCTTCTATCATATTTTTGTTGTTGCAAAAGCCTTGGAAAGGGAGGCCGTTACCGAATTCACAGGTCTGTGTGGGCCATTTAATTCCAAGAAATTCCTTTATATTTGTACAACATTTTTTTGAACAAACAATCTAAAATTGCAACTATGTGAATTCCAGTGTTTTTTTCTTTCAGATTGTACCTACAGTCATAAATGGAGCAATAATGGCCCTATTCTTGATCTTGTGGGGAAAAGGTCTTTTGTCTTGTGGTCCACTTATGTAAGTTTGCTAACCCATGTTCAAAATATCACATCCTATCAATGTGTATTTTGACAAACAAATGTAATAACTTCAACAATTACATTTACTTGTATTATACTATAATAGGGTACTTTTTTATTATGTACTATATAAAAAAAATATGCCTTATTTGGTATGTTCATTTTCAAGAGAAGTACCAAAATTGTTTTCTCGTATTATATAAAACGTCTAATTTAGTAATTAGACTCTTAGAATAGGACCCAAAATATTTGTGATTAAAAGTAATAGAAATTGAAATTAATGGATGGTGTTACGTGAGGGCTAAAGTTCTTACAAAATCTAACAAATGACTTTATGTTTGGATATGCAGTGGAAAGTTTATTACTAGTAATTTCTATATTTGATATTGTACACCTATAATGTGTCAACATGAATCTTAGAAAAATTGTATGGCACGGAAGACAAGCGTGGTCAAACATGATCCACCCAAGGTCAAATGTCACATCAACGTGAAGCGGGACCATGAAATCCAATTCCTAACCAAGACCTCTCTAAGAAAGTGTGCAAGATCCGTTAAATAATAACCCCTCAAGACAAGGAGCAAGGAACATCCATCCAAGGAAGGAGAGCCGCCTAGCTCCTCAAAAGGACAACACGAGTTACCTCAGAAAGAACTTCAAGACCCTTCAAAGCTACTGTTGACCTCATTTTAGTGAGGTCTTAGCTTTCTTCACGTTAGACCCTAGGATCTAGCTATAGGAACTCCTTATTGACCATCCTAGCGGACTAGTCATGGAGCCACCTCCCATGGAGCTTCGAACCATTTCTATACCCATTTTTGTAAGATCTCGCATGAGTAGTCCCAAGCACTCGACTACTTTGTTGCGAAGGCTGAGGACTAACATGTAGAGGCTCGAAAATGAGTTCCCTAGGATCGGACGGCCTTAGGTGAACCCTTAATGCTCGAGCACTCGACACACCGCAACTCGACACCTTTTTGGCCCGACCATCGGCTAACTTCTCCGGATGACCCCCGGATGACGAAACGGATCACACGGATGCGTCCGGGACGTCGAATTTAGCTAGGAAGGATACCCATATTGATATGGTTTTGTGCACGTGCAGTTGACACGAAAATCGATGCACATTTTTTTTTAATTAGCGGGACACCGGTTTGGGCTCAGCTTGGGTTCAATTTGAGCCCGACACAGGCTGAACACAAGCCAGGGCTATTTCAAATTTCGAAATTTTAAAATTCAAATCACTTCTTTAATGTCATTTTAATTGAATGTAATTAATGGTTAAGTTTTTTCCAACTCGACCTCCAACACACAAGGAAACCATTTAATTGCCCGCCAAACTCGGCGTAACGGCTATAGCAGAGGAGCGAGGATACAAATCCCGCTCAATGGAAAGATCCGGCACGGGCTTCTTCCCCGCGCACGACATTAGACCCCCGGCTCCTCGACGAACGCCCGCTCGACTCGATACCGTCTTCCGCATCGAAGCCGCATAGCTTCTCCCGCACTCGCCCGCTCCTCCTTCTTCCCGCGCCAAACGGCCGCTCGCATCCCCCACACGAAGTCGCACGGCTCGCTTGGCCGTCCACATCGAAGAACCGCTCGATTCCCTTTCTTCTCTCGCGCGGAGAAACCCGTGTTCCTCTTCGTCTCTCGATCGCAGCCCTAGCCGCTCGCCCTGATTCGAACCCCCAGCCGACTCCTTCACGCAGAAAGGATTCGGACATTAGCTCCATCGTCCGCACAGCTTCCTCGCTCGACCCCTGCACTGTAGCCCTCGCCTCTCTTCGCACCGCACCGAAACTCCTCACCGGCTTGGTCGCGCCCCCCCTCGTGCGAGCTACACAACCCGACGAGCCACAATACGTAGTTTGCGCCTCCTCCCTTCTCTCATCTCCTTCCCCCCGCCGCCGATCCTTTCCGTGCCTTATTTCCCGGCCTTGCTGTGCTCTTGGTTGTGCCGAAGAAAGGTAAGTCTCGGGTGGTAGTACTCCCGCAGCAGAATCTAATCTTGCATTTTTAAATCATTGGCTGCCCCGTAACGACCACATTTGATTTTTAAATTCATTATTCTACTTGCGTAGCTGTGGTACATAATTCATGAAATATTTGCTCTTCTATGAATGCTCTATGTAAGGGAAAATGGTTTGCATGCCCTTTATTATTTTTAGTCTGCTCACATGATAATTTTTAATGGAAGTGTATGGTATCGATATCAAATGATTTTATGCTTCGATTTTTCTAAGTACATCGGTAGGATCATATGCGAGCAATAAATTGTGATTTGGACATCTAAATCGTTTTTTTTTTTAAACGGAAGAGAGTTCCATTCACTCGCTTTTGAACATTTTAGATCATCTGCTTTTTTGACATTTTAAATTACTGCGTTTGGACATTTCATATCACTGTTTTTGGACGTTTTAAACCACTGCTTTTGGACGTTTTAAATCACTGTTTTTGGACATTTGAATCACCGTTTTTGAAACGACTTGAGGGCTGTTGGAAGTTGGGAGAAACTTAGATTTGCTATTTAGAGCCGTTGAAAGCTGTAGGATGATATTGGAAGGGTAGAAAGCGCTGTTTTATGTTTGGGAACGCTGTAGGAAAAGATAGATTTGCCGTCTAGTGGTTCGGAGGTGCTCTGTAGGAAGCCTTAGTGGCCGTTGTCCGCCGTTCCTACCGTTGCTTGGAGTTGTAGGACCCCTTTTGGCCATCGCTTTGAGGTGTTTTCGTTGATCGATTCGGGTCGATTTTATGCACCGTTTTGGAGTCTTTTTAACTCGTCGTTTTTTTAAGCCGGTTCACTCATCTTTCCCTTTTGCTTACTAGTTTTTTGGAGTGTATCGGTCTCTTTTGGTCTTTTATTTTATTTTCTTTTAAAAAAACGGTTAAGTCACAAAAAAGAAATTTCTGATTTAACTTGAGGAAGAGTAAAACACTTTTAGTCACTTCAAGCACAAGTTAGAGTGTAGGCTCCCTGGGTCTTAGGTACACACCTTAGGTGAGAGTCACCCACCTAGTCCTCAGCATAGGCTTCCTAGACCTTAGGAGCACACCTGAGTGAGAGTCACCCACCTAGTCCTCGACGTAGAGCTTCCGTACGCTCAGGAGCACACGCTAGGTGAGAGTCACCCATCTAGTCCTCAGCGATAGAGCTTCTAGACTTCAGGAGCACACCCTGTGTGAGAGTCACCCACCTAATCCACAAAGATGACTTCCTAAACCTAGAGAGCACACCCAGTGTGAGATTCACTCACTTAACGCTTCACCTGCGATTTCCTAGACTTCGGGATTACACCGCTAGGTGAGCCCATCCACCTAACCTTCAAATGTACGATGAAACTAGGCATCCGACCCTAATTCACAGGTCGATCAAGACACTGCACTGGCAGAATGCACCGAGGCTGGTTCACCCTTCCTTAATTAAATCAATTGCGATTCCCTAAAATGACGTAACCAATATTAAAACCCAACGCACCGGATTCGAGCTCGAACATTACGCTCAAATCCTCCCGCAATCGGGGACATTTGTTTTGCCACATATGGATCATCTGACTCGGTGTGAGTCCGAGGTCTAGGTGGCGAGAGCGATGATAATAATGCTTTATGTGCTGCTACACGAAGGATACGAGGGATACGAGGGATAATTGGAATAGTATCTCCTACCTCGAGGACCCTCCATAGGGAGAGGAAAGGACCGATGATACTATTCGCCGACTCTTGGTTAGATTGTTTCCCAGGTGATCTTAGGTCGTTAGTAGTCTCTGAAGACGATTGAGAGTGACTAGCCTATGGACTCTATTATTTTACAAAATATTTTACAAAATAAAAAAAATAAATCTCTTTGCGTGTTAAAAGAACTCCGGATGAAACTTAAACAACAACTTTGGCATGAAAATTAAAGAATTTTTCTTATAAAATATATAAAGGTCCACTGTTAATCAGCTTGGATTGGGTTAAGATCTACCTCCTTAGATCGTCGGCTCAGTAACTCTTATCTAAGGTCGGATAACGACATGATCCAGCTCGAGACTCCTGCCTTTACTGACGTCTCACACCTAGTTCCGGTTTTCCATACGTGACTATAAGTTTTACTTGTGATTTCTACGACTCGTTCCTTTTTTGACCTTTATGCTGGGTTTTCTTTTTTTTACATAATTTGCTTGTAAGTTTATTTCCTGTAAATTAGTATTATGCTTGAAATACTAGTCATACAACTGAGTAGACGGATGTCCAGTACGCTTTTTAAAGTTTATTTCTGTAAATTACTCAATCGCAATTTACTTTCATTGCAAGTTACTTTTCAAGTACCTTTTACATACTTGCAATCTATATATTTTGCATGCGAAACCTGAAACTGAAACAAAAGCAAAAAAGAACAAAACAAAAATCAAACTCTGACACCAAGACATTGGAATACATTTGACAAAATCATTTGAACTTTAGACATTAAGTTACATTCTTAATGAAGAAGTTGAGCTCGATTCGTGAGCAAAGACAATGAGGAGCTTGGATTGAGCAACAAGAGGATCTTCTTCAAAGAAACTCTTCCTAGTTTAAATAACAACACATGGACTTCGAGTAGATTCGCCTGGCGCGGCGTAGAACCCTCACTTTCCTCTTTAGACTTCAGGTACTGGCCATGCACGCGGCGTAAGTCCTAACACGTTTTAGTGTTCCGAGGTTGTCGTACGGTATGACATAAACCCTACATATCTCGTAAGCTATTTGCATAATCGAGTATTATGCGAGTGTAAGTCCCAAATAATAAAATTGGCGAGGATTAAACATTTAATTAACATCGTCTCCAAAACATGACCGCACCATGGGATAGTTGGGAAGTCACGGGGCTCGCGCCGGATACGTAGCATCCCCTACCTTTTCTTCCTTTGGACTCCCGAATTAACTGCTCCCATTCGAGCCACTCCCACTGCTTTTCCACGTCCTACGTGAAAACCTAAACCCTCGATTTCGAAGACGAACCACCGATCATTATCGAGAGTTTTCTCGGATGGCACAGGCTCATTTGGGATGTGATTAACTATAGAGGCATTGCCTCATAGTGAACTTGAACCCGGATAAAATAAACCCCGCCAGTCTTTCTATTAGTGTAGGGAAGCTTGTCGATCACACATAAAGGTTCGCGGACCAAACGGATGTCACAAGTCACTTAGTTCGTATGATTGGGTACTATCCGTCGCGGGATACATTAATCTTTCGAGAAAGTGTATCATTTGTGACACCAGACACGATTATGCAAATTACTGGACAAATGAGATCCAGGCGGTCTCATTTTTCAAAATTAAAATACACTACTTTCAAAACTACTTTCCAAAATTATATATCTTTTATATTAAACTAAATCACTAAATTTTAAACCTTTCAAAGAAAAGCAAAAATGATGGTCGACAAATTCTACGGCTCGACGAGGACTGGTCCTCTCTCCATTTTGATCGGAGGTTTTGTCTTCATACATCGACGATGTGCCCATGTCCTCGTGGGCTGGGCATTGTTGTTCTTACGTTGACATATCGTGCTCATTTCTTCCTCGAGCCAGGTATAGTCAACTCTTTTGGATTCTGGAGCCATCCGTTTAATCACCATTAAACGAGTGGTTCGAGAATCCTTAGGGTTTAGTAGGGTGGACCCCCGATAGGTGTGGTAGGTTAAGAGCGGTTTATCGAAACGAGTTCGATGCGATGTTAAACTCCTTCCAATCTCGGACCGGGTCCTACATTTCATTCCTCTTTGAGTTTGACTTGTTATGAACAAGTTAAATTGAAATTTCTCTCTCACAATCCTCCATTTAAGCTCCAACCAAAACACGAAAATTTGAGATAAAATTCACATGAATAAATTCACAGGCTACCCAGTTCATAAGACAAGTATGTTTACTTGAAGTACCTCCGTTGAAATAAAAAAAAATGGGACATCATCGACCTTTTGAAATTCTTCGAATGACAGTGAGCGATGTCTTCACCGAAGTTGATCTTTTCTTTCGCCACGGAATGGAGTTTGTTATTAACAAGAGCGAGTCGCTCGACTTGGCGATCATAAAGCTTGGACGAGGATTTGAAGATATTGAAGCCGAGTTTGGGGATGTCGCCGTCGCAAGAAGGAAATGCGAAACGGATAAGTCCGTCGAGCTCGTTGTGGAATTCAACCCGAAATCTGCTAAGAATTCCCGCTCCAAAGAGGGTTTTGATGGAAAAGAACCCTACCATTGTTGTAAAGTCTGCCGCTATAAATGTTGGGACTGCTCCTAGGACTGTTTTTCCTTCTACCACCGGATTCACCGCTACTGCACCAATTACTTCGCTAAACAAAGGGAAGGAGATTCTACATGAAGAAGTGTCAGTCAATGCTTTTGCCCCACCGTCTTCCGTATTTGAGATTGGGTCCAATTCAAAGTCTGTGCGACTGACTAAGACACAGGAAAAGAGGCACAACAGGAAGATTCTGAAGGCCGAGAAAGTGAAAGCCACAGAGCTGGCTACTATTGACACCGTCCTCCGACTGGATGAGGCAGGATTACGTGAGGCCTCACCTTTACCCAGGGGGGGTAGGTTTCACCAGTTGCCTGCTACCTACGGAGAGGATGGAGTCTATAAGGTTGCCGCTACGTTACCACCACCATCTCTCCATATTGGTACAAGGTCGATGACGACGTTCCGAGGGCAATGCGAGACGATGACAGGATCGACGAAGACGATCGGTCGAGCGAGGATTTCCGATCTTCTCGACGATCGTCAACAGATCATTCCAGCAGAGGCTGGGCGGATGAATGAAAGACGGGGTCCATCCATAGCTAAGCGAGTTGAACAAAGTATATTCTTTCAAAGAAGAAGTCAGTAGTAAAAATGTTCGAGGATTTGCTCGAGAATCCTAAATTCGGATTAAGAGAACCAAAGAAGCTGGAGGAAGTTGACAAAAAGACCATCCCAACTACTGCCTCTACTACAGACGCTTCTCGGTCATACTATAAAAGCGTATCGCATTCAAAGAATGGCTCGAGAAGAACTTTAAGAATGGGAGGATAACTATCCCGAAAGAATATTTGAGAGAACTCGAAAAGGTTTCATCAATATGATTTCGATTGAGCCAATTGTTTCAAATGACTTCTACACAACTACTCCAGATACTCGACGAAAAATATGATGTTGATAAAAAACTTCCAACCGACCTTAAAGTTATCAAAGGAAACTCGATTGAGGCTAAGTTGGAAAGGCTTCGAGCCGACATTGCGCGATTGTTCGAAGAACGAAGAAAAGATATAGGCGATGAACCCTACGATCCGTCGGATTATGTGATGGAAGATTTCGCGAAATCCTCGTTGTTGAGACCGAGCCTCATCATCATCTGCGTGATGCTCCATCACCCGCGAGGAGAACACTGTCGATGAGTGGCAATGTGTCATTCAACAAAGAGATGAACAAATCATGCAAATGGAAAAGGAAATGGAGGAAATGAGGGTTGTCATGACCGAACTACAAAACAGACCTCGATCACCTGAGCAACGCTTTTAGAAGCAAGCGACTGGAAATCATTCATGTTACAAATGAAAATAAAGAGTCAACCCATAACACAATGCCGGAAAAGGATATCAGGCAGATAGTTGAGCAGCAGGTGAGAGAAGCCTTAACTCAGTCTAAAAGAGGAGCATTGGTTTTTAAGGGTAGACCTTACCCAGAAGAATTTGATGCTGTGCAATACCCAAAGGGCTTCGTACCACCGTTGTTCGAGGCATTTGATGGGACGGAAACCCCGACGACGATGTTGCACACTTCCGAGCGAGTTCTTTGCAACGCTGGGGTAGTGATGCATTGTTGTGTCGTCGGTCTGTGAGCGATCTTTCGGGAATTGCTTTTGATCGAGTCGTCGAACTACCCGATGATTCCGTGAAAACGTTTGCGAAGTGGAAGACCTCTTTGTTAAGCGGTTCAGTTGAGCTAAACACCATATCACCATCGGTGATCTCGTGGTGGAGCGGCGAAGCCGATCGAAACATCGACGGACTATATTCGCGATGGAGAAATTTGAGCATGAAATGTGAACCACAACTCGAGGAGCAACATGCGGTTGAAATACTTCTAAAGAGCATTCATGGTCCAGTGAGGTTTCTTACTCGAGGATTCACCATCAAGACATTCGAAAAGTTACTTGCTAGGCGGGAGTCTACGAGGAAGAAGCCGAGCGGTTTGGATTTTGGAGAAAGCTGAAAAGCCAAAGCCAACAAAAACATTTGAAAAGAGGACGACGACGATGGCGACGATCGATAAAGGAAAACGACTGATACGTGATTCGAGTCGAGAAGCCTCAACAAAACTATCAACATCCACGACAATACGGGCGACGATCATTCCGGCGGCGGTCGTACTGGGATAATGGAAGACGGGGTCCGTCCATGGCTGAGCGGGTGAACGTAACATACTCTTTCGAGAATGAGGCAATAGGAAAGATGTTCGAGAATTTGGTTAGGAAACCCGAGTTCGTGCTACCGAGAGCCAAGAAGACCGGAAGAAGTCGACAGAAGGACCAGCCCGATTATCGCCTCATACTACAGATTGCTTGGTCATACCATGCAGAGGTTGCTTCGTCTTGCAAAGAATGGCTCGAGAAAAATTTCGAGAATGGGAACATAACGATCCCGAAAGAATATTTGAAAGAACCCGAATAAGGTTCCATCGATGTAATTTCGGTCGATCCTAGTGTTCGATTGATTCGATGCAGGTGACAAAGGATGAAACGTCTTTTGATTACTTATTGTACTACTTTGTTTTCGAAATGAATGTTAATGGTATCGATGTCTTAGTATGTCCCTTCCTCCCACCGCAATAAAATAAATAGAGAATTTCTCGTTTTCGAACTATTTAATGTTTGAAGAGCATAGTTAACAAAATGTCCAACGCTCAACAGGAATACAACCGAGAAAAGAGTAATCCGAGATAAAAATTTCAGCATTGTGATGAAATTATGATTTCAGGGGAAAATAAAATTAATGCTCTAATGACTGGGTCCTTCACTTTAAAAATTTCGGACAGGGTCCTAAGTAAAATTCAAAATAAGTCAGTGCGATTATAATACGAGTAATCGATTGAGGATATCACGAGACTTTTAATCCTCCGCCAGTGATCGGTCCCGACCTTCGAACGAGTTATAATATCTCGGGATTTGTCTTAAGAAATATTTGAGAATTGTTAATCGGGGAGTTCGGACATTCAAAATCTTTAAATTATGCTTATACTGGATATAGTAATTCTATATCGTAGATATAGTAATTCTGGAAAACAAAGGTGCAAAAAAAAAAAAAAAAAAAGAGTGTGAAAATCTCCTGAGAAAAATCTTGAGGTGGGCATAAAATCAAAAAAAATTAGTGTCTCAATTCAGACATTCAAAATCTAACATGTGCTCCACCAGATATAATAATTCTCAATAAAGAATGAGGAGCGAAAAAAAAAAAATGGAAAAAAAGGGCTCCCTGGGAAGAAGCTTGAGGTGAGCAATCAAAAATTGGTGTTTGAATTCTCCCTGAATTAGCAAAACTTGAAAGGTCTCTTAAGAAAATTCTTCAGATATTATACTCGGGAAAGAGTTAAGTGATCTTATGTCTTTTGACCATTATTAATTGTCTCGAAATATCCTTGGGAGATGAAAAATATTTAAATCACATGAATCTAAATTCGAATCACTAGCTTGCGAAAGAAAGGACTAAAGAAAGGCCTATGTTATTAGCAAATTAATGTAAATTCTACCTCAAGTCATATCTTTCAATGCCTGGAGGATTCTACTCCACGAAGAGTATCAAAATGGTTTCTCAAACATCGTGAACATCTTTACAAAATCATGATAAAGAAGCGACGATTGCTATGAACGAAGTCTACAAAGTGCGGCCTTTCAAGATGTCCTTCGAAATAAGACATCTTTATGTGTACTTAAAAGAATACTGATTGTGATAATACTCATAAAGAATGGGTTGTTTTTACACATGTCTCCGCTCAAAAATAGTGTGAACACCTTTACAAAATCGGTGATAAAGAAAAGGCGATGCCATAACGGGTCTATAAAGCTTCATGCTTTCGAGTCGTGATGTCTCTATAAATAAGACATCTTTATGTATCTTGAAAGAATGCGATTCGATAGTATCTTAAAGAATAGGTTATTTTTGCACATGCTTCCAACAGGTGGATGATACCTCAAGAATCGCGCGATCATGTTGTTCGAAAACGATGCTTGTTTCTAGGAGCACCGATGTCATACTTGTCTAGAACTGGGTCCAAATCCTAATAACAATGCAACAAAAGAAATAAACTCAGCATCAAACCAAAACGATCAAAATTTCAAAATTCAAAATCAAAATTTCAAACTTCAAATTCCGACCTGGATATGTTGAGTTTCCTCGACCTATCCCTAGCGTCACTTCTCTCGGCCAAGTTTCCTTCCACAAGAACTACGTGTCCTCTTCCTCGCACGGAGGAGGTGAGCCGGCTCTATCTACATAGAGCCACGCTCTTCCTCGTCTTTTGTCCGTGTGAATGAGATTTGGCTAGTTCTATCGGAACCGCATCTCTTTTCACACGGACATTTCTTCGATCGGTCATTGAGTTGGATGTGAGTCCTCGACATTCATTCTCAATCGATTTCTTTCGATGACATTTTTACACAACTCTCCAATTTCACAAGTTTCATCAAATTTTCACAAATTTCTCACAAATTCATAAATTCAAATCTTCCTCTTGGATCGGTATGAGACCCGCCCTGATGGATGTTAAGGCTTCGAATCCTTCAAATTTAAAATCCGGGGTCGGTGTAGGGATTCCGACTCCTCAAATTCCACAACACAAGATCAAACACAATACAAATCAAATCAAAACATTTCAAATCCGAACCACGTTCCAATTTCGACTCAGTTAGGTTGAGCCTCCTCGACCCATCGCTAGTGTCATCTCCCTACGACAAAGTCTTCTTCCATAGAAGCATTGAGTCTCTGCACTCACGAACATTCGCAAATCTCTGCATTTACATTCCTATCTTCCACAATTTTTCATTTTCTATCCATAAACTTCTTACTGATATGAATATTTTCTTCTCTCGATCGGCACATGAGTCGGAAGTCGATCCAGTGCATTCCTCATACCGATCATTTTGTCACCGCTTAGGTTGGATGTTAGTCCGAGTGCATTCTTCCTAACGTGATGAACATTTTCGCATTCTTAGGGTTGGATATCGGTCCAGCGCATTCCTCCCTAATGTAGCGAGACTCTTTAGTTTTTGAGTTGGATATCGGTCCAGATGCTTTCCTACTCATTCAGATCTTTTGTCACCGCTTAGGTTGGATGTTAGTCCCAGTGCATTCCTTCCTAATGTGATAGACATTTTCGCTACTTCCAGGGTTGGATATCGGTCCCAGCGCATTCCTCCCTAATGTAGCAGACACCTTCGGTTTTTGAGTTGGATATCGGTCCCGTGCTTTCTACTCATTCCGATCTTTTGTCACTGCTTAGGTTGGATGTTAGTCCAGGTGCATTCCTTCCAACGTGATGAGCATTTTCATTGCTTCAGGGTTGGATATCGGTCCCAGTCGCATTCCTCCCTAATGTAGCGGACTCTTTAGTTTTCGAGTTGGATATCGATCCACGTCTTTCTACTCATTCAGATCTTTTGTCACCGCTTAGGTTGGATGTTAATCCCAGTGCATTCCTTCCTAATGTGATGAGCATTTTCCATTCTTACAGGGTTGGATATCGGTCCCAGTCGCATTCCTTCCTAATGTAGCAGACGCCTTCGATTTTGAGTTGGATATCGATCCAGTGCTTTCCTACTCATCCCGATCTTTGTCACCGCTTAGGTTGGATGTTAGTCCCGGTGCATTCCTTCCTAACGTGATGAGACATTTTCATTACTTCCAGGGTTGGATATCGGTCCCAGTCGCATTCCTCCCTAACGTAGCGGACACCTTCGCTTTTGAGTTGGATATCGATCCGGTGCTTTCCTACTCATCCCGATCTTTTGTCACTCGCTTAGGTTGGATGTTAGTCCCGTGCATTCCTTCACTATCGTGATGGACATTTTCATTCACTTGTAGGGTTGGATATTAGTCCCAGCGCATTCCTCCCCGATGTAGCAGACACCTTCAGTTCTTGAGTTGGATATCAGTCCCAGTGCTTTCCTACTCATCCTGATCTTTTCGTCACTGCATAGGTTGGATGTTAGTCCCAGTGCATTCCTTCCTATCGCGATAGACATCTTCACTACTTCTTGAGTTGGATATCAGTCCCAGCGCATTCCTCCTCAATCAGCTCTTAGGTTGGATGTTAGTCCCAGTGCATTCCTTCCTATCGTGATAGACATTTTCGCTACTTGTTGGGTTGGATACAAGTCCCAGTGCTTTCTTCCCCAGCGTAGCAGACATTTCTCGATCAGTTCTCAGGTTGGATGTGCACCCTGTGCTTTCCTGCTCAACCTGATTTCTACAAATTTTTTTCACAAATACTTCACAAATTTCCACAACATCTTTTCCAATACCTTCGCTCATTCTGTAGGGCGGATGTGAGACCCGTGCTTTTCGCCCACTGTAGCGGACATTCCTTCGACACCCACTGGGTTGGATGTGAATCCCAATGTCTTCCTTCCCAATACAACGATTATTTTCGACATTGATCCTCGAGTCGGATATGCATCCTTATGCCTTCCTCCATGACATGACTCCACTAAAATCAAAACAAACCAAATTGACATTCAAATCTTGAAAAGTCAAACTCACAATCACAATTTGAAAACACACCTGCTAATCCTCAGCGGATACTCATAAATTCTCCACCTGAAGCTTCTTTTGAGCTGGGCTTTCCCAAGTGGAACCTCGACTCAAATTCGACTATCGAACCCGGTTCGACGTTTCGTCCGATCCGAGTATGGTTGCTTGGACGGTTCTTTTGGTTTGGTTGATCGCTCGGTCAACACCATACGCGCGGTGTGCATGTGCTCGCACACCACACCTATCGGGGTCCTTTTGTTGACCTCATTTTAGTGAGGTCTTAGGCTTTCTTCACGTTAGACGCTAGGATCTAGCTATAGAACTCCTTATTGACCATCCTAGCGGATTAGTCGTGGAGCCACCTCCCATAGAGCTTCGAACCGATTTCTATACCCATTTTTGTAAGGCACTCGCATGAGTAGTCCCAAGCACTCGACTCTTTGTTGCAGAAGGCTGAGGCTCAGCATGTAGAGGGCTCGAAAATGAGTTCCTCAGGATCGGACGGCGCCAGTGAACCCGCAATGCTCGAGCACTCGACACACCACAATCTGACACCTTTTTTGGCCCGACCGTCGTTGAACTTGTCCGGACGACCTCGGATGACGAAACGGACCACACGGATGCGTCCGGGACGTCGAATTTAGCTAGGAAGGATACCCATATTGATATGGTTTTGTGCACGTGCAGTTGACACGAAAATCGATGCGCATTTTTTTTTAATTAGCGGGACACCGGTTTGGGCTCAGCTTGGGTTCAATTTGAGCCCGACACAGGCTGAACACAAGCCGAGGCTATTTCAAATTTCGAAATTTTAAAATTCAAATCGATCTCTTTAATGTCATTTTAATTGAATGTAATTAAGGGTTAAGTTTTTCCAACTCGGCCTCCAACACACAAGGAAACCATTTAATTGCCCGCCAAACTCGGCGTAACGGCATAGCGAGAGGAGCGGGATACAAATCCCGCTCGATGGAAAGATCCGGCACGGGCTTCTTCCCCGCGCACGACATTAGACCCCCGGCTCCTCGACGAACGCCCGCTCGACTCGATACCGTCTTCCGCATCGAAGCCGCATAGCTTCTCCCGCACTCGCCCGCTCCTCCTTCTTCCCGCGCCGAACGGCCGCTCGCATCCCCCACACGAAGTCGCTCGGCTCGCTTGGCCGTCCACATCGAAGAACCGCTCGATTCCCTTTCTTCTCTGCGCGGGAGAAACCCAGGTTCCTCTTCGTCTCTCGATCGCAGCCCTAGCCGCTCGCCCTGATTCGAACCCCCAGCCGACTCCTTCACGCAGAAAGGATTCGGACATTAGCTCCATCGTCCGCACAGCTTCCTCGCTCGACCCCTGCACTGTAGCCCTCGCCTCTCTTCTGCACCGCACCGAAACTCCTCACCAGCTTGGTCGCGCCCCCCTCGTGCGAGCTACACAACCCGACGAGCCACAATACGAGTTTGCGCCTCCTCCCTTCTCTCATCTCCTTCCCCCCGCCGCCGATCCTTTCCGTGCCTTATTTCCCGGCCTTGCTTGTGCTCTTGGTTGTGCTCGAAGAAAGGTAAGTCTCGAGTGGTAGTACTCCGCAACGAGAATCTAATCTTGCATTTTTAAATCATTAGTTGCCCATGTAACGACCACATTTGATTTTTAAATTCATTATTCTACTTGCGTAAGCTGTGGTACATAATTCATGAAATATTTGCTCTTCTATGAATGCTCTATGTAAGGGAAAATGGTTTGCATGCCCTTTATTATTTTTAGTCTGCTCACATGATAATTTTTAATGGAAGTGTATGGTATCGATATCAAATGATTTTATGCTTCTGATTTTTCTAAGTACATCGGTAGGATCATATGCGAGCAATAAATTGTGATTTGGACATCTAAATCGTTTTTTTTTTTAAACGGAAGAGAGTTCCATTCACTGCTTTTGAACATTTTAGATCACTGCTTTTTTGACATTTTAAATTACTGCGTTTGGACATTTCATATCACTGTTTTTGGACGTTTTAAACCACTGCTTTTGGACGTTTTAAATCACTGTTTTTGGACATTTGAATCACCGTTTTTGAAACGACTTGAGGGCTGTTGGAAGTTGGGAGAAACTTAGATTTGCTATTTAGAGCCGTTGAAAGCTGTAGGATGATATTGGAAGGGTAGAAAGCGCTTGTTTATGTTTGGGAACGCTCGTAGGAAAAGATAGATTTGCCGTCTGAGTGGTTCTGGAGGTGCTTCGTAGGAAGCCTTAGGGCCGTTGTCCGCCGTTCCTGCCGTTGCTTGGAGTTGTAGGACCCTTTTGCCATTGCTTTGAGGTGTTTTCGTTGATCGATTTGGGTCGATTTTATGCACCGTTTTGGAGTCTTTTTAATCGTCGTTTTTTTTAGGCCGGTTCACTCATCTTTCCCTTTTGGCTTACTAGTTTTTGGAGTGTATCGGTCTCTTTTAGTCTTTTATTTTATTTTCTTTTAAAAAAAACGGTTAAGTCACAAAAAGGGAAATTTCGATTTAACTTGAGGAAGAGTAAAACACTTTTAGTCACGTCGAGCACTAAGTTAGAGTGTAGGCTCCATGTCTTGCGTACATACCACAGGTGAGAGTCACTCACCTAGTCCTCAGCGATAGAACTACCGAGACTTTAGGAGCACACCCTAGGTGAGAGTCACCCACCTAGTCCTCAGCATATGATTCCTAGACTTTAGGAGCACACCCTAGGTGAGAGTCACCCATCTGGTCCTCGACGATGAGCTTCCTAGACTTTAGGAGCACACCTACAGGTGAGAGTCACCCACCTAATCCACGAGCATGAACTACCTAAACCTTAGGAGCACACCCTAGAGTGAGATTCACTCACTTAACCTTCACTGCGATTTCCTAGACTTCGGGATTACACCCTCAGTGAGCCCATCCACCTAACCTTCAAATGTACGATGAAACTAGAGCATCCGACCTAATTCACTAGTCGATCAAGACACTGGACAGTAGAATGCACTGAGGCTGGTTCACCCTTCCATAATTAAATCAACTGTGGATTCACTAAAATGACGTAACCAATATTAAAACCCATCGCACGGATTTGAGCTCGAACATTACGCTCAAATCCTCCCGTGAATTGGGGACATTTGTTTTGCCACATATGGATTATCGGGCTGGTATAAGTCTGAGGTCTAGGTGGCGAGGGCGATGATAATAATGCTTATGTGTGTTGTACGAAGGATACGAGGGATACGAGGGATAATTAGAATAGTATCTCCTACTTCAAGGACCCTCCATAAGGGGAGAGGAAAGGACCGATGATACTATTCGCCGACTCTTGGTTAGATTGTTTCCCCAGGTGATCTTAGGTCGTTAGTAGTCACTAACGACGATTAGAGTGACTAGCTATGGACTCTATTATTTTACAAAATATTTTACAAAATAAAAAAAAAATAAATCTCTTTTGCGTGTTAAAAGAAGCTACGGATAGAAACTTAAACAACAACTTTGGCATGAAAATTAAAGAATTTTTCTTATAAAATATATAAAGGTCCACGGTTAGTCGACTTGGATTGGGTTAAGACTACCCTCCTTAGATCGTCGGGTCGGTAACTCCTTATCTAAGGTCGGATAACGACATGATCCAGACTCCGAGCCCCCGCGCTTTACGACGTCTCACACCTAGTTCCGGTTTTCCATACGTGACTATAAGTTTTACTTGTGATTTCTACGACTCGTTCCTTTTTTGACCTTTATGCTGGGTTTTCTTTTTTTTACATAATTTGCTTGTAAGTTTATTTCCTGCAAATGGTATTATCTTGAAATACTAGTCATACTAATGGTAGCAGATGTCAGAGTACTGCTTTTTAAAGTTTATTTCTTGCAAATTACTTCAATTACGATTCTTTCTTTATGATTCTTTTCAAATCCGCTTTTACATCTTGCAATCTATATATTTTGCATACTGAAACCGAACAAGCAAAAGCAAAGAACAAAACAAAAATCAAACTCGACACCAAGACATTGGAATACGTTTGAATAATCATTTGAGCTTTGAACATTAGATACATTCTTAAGTGAAACTTGACAAGTTAGCTACGTAGAATGACACGGCGAAACTTGGATTGAGCAACAAGAGGATCTTCTTCAGATAGCTCTTCCTAGTTTAAATAACAACACATGGGACTGCGAGTGGTTCGCCGGCGCGGCGTAAACCCTCACTTTCCTCTTTAGAACTACATGCAGTAGAACTGCCACGGCGATAAGTCCTAACACGTTTTAGGTTCGAGGTTGTCGTACGAGTATGACATACGCCCTCAATATCTCGTAAGTTTATTTGCATAATTGAGTATTATGCGAGTGTAAGTCCGAAATAATAAAATTGGCGAGATTAAACGTTTAATTAACATCGTCTCAAAACAATGGCCATAGTAGGATAGTTGGGAAGTCGCTGGGGCTCCGCCTCGGATGCGTGGCATCCTCTGCCTTTCTTCGCTTGGACTCACTAGAGTCGTCTATTCAGTTGAGCAGCTCCGACTTGTTTTCCACGTCCTACGTGAAAGCACTAAACCCTGGTCTTGAAGACAGAGCAACGATCATTATCGAGTTTTCTCGGATGGCAGCGTCATTTGGGATGTAATTAGCTATAAGAGCTTCGCTACATAGGAAGCTTGGAACCAGGATAAAATAAACACTGCCTAGTCTTTACTATTAGGTAGGGAGCTTGATCGATCACATATAAAGGTTCGCGAGCCGAAACGGATGTCATGCATCACTTAGATTCGTATGATTGGGTCTATCCGTCACGGGATACGATTAATCTTTTGAGAAAGTGTATCATTTGTGACACTCGGACACGATTATGCAAATTACTTGGACAAATGAGATCCAGGGCGGTCTCGTTTTTCAAAATTAAAATACACTATCTTTCAAAGCTACTTTCCAAAATTATATATCTTTTATATTAAACTAAATCACTAAATTTTAAACCTTTCAAAGAAAAGCAAAAATGATGGCCGACAGCTACCAACACCCAATGCGGCACCAACACAAATCTCCCTAACGACTTTTTTGTTGAAGGTGTTGAGCTACCTATCGGATTACGGTAAAGTGCCCTTTGCTCGATAGCTAGCCTCACCTTGACAACAGAAGTCCCGTCTAAAGGGAGCAACTACTCGTTGGATTAAGAGAGCCGATCGACCAGAGGTCCATAGTTTGGCCGACCGAATGTCCATGGCTTGACCAACTTTAGGCCCATAGTTTGACTGAATTTTTATACTCTGGAAGATCGAGGAACCACAGTACGGCCGACCAAAGGTCCACAGCTAGCCTGATTAAAAAACTCTTAGTTCGATTGACTGAAGGCCCACGATTTGACCCATCGAAAGTCCATTGTCTGACTAATTGAAGACTATCAGACGAACCACCGAAGACTCTAGCCTTAAATGATTGAAGGATGTGAGCCAAAGTAGAGATTTTTATTGTATTTTATTTATTCATTCATTTATTCATTCATGTATTTATTTCTTTATGACCTAAATACTCTATGAAATTCTTCTTTAAATGGGGGTAAACAGATAATTGTACACTTACCGTTAAATAGGGGTTAATTTTACAACAAAAGACTACTGAATTATTTTCGAAAATCTAGTCTCTTTTCCTATCACACACTCTCTCTCTCTCTCTCTCTCTCTCTTACGCTCTGTCCTTTGGGTGTGCGTTACAAGACAATCTCAGATTCAACAGATAAATTTTATACGTGTTAATTCATCATGGAGTATCTGAAATTTAAGTCATTGATGATGAGAATATCACCAATACATTATATTATCCCAAGCAATGTAAGTAGGAAATTGAATTTTATAAAAATTTCGAAGATAGATGTAAATTCCTAAAATACTATCATTTCAACACTTACCGTTAAATTTAATTTCATATTCTATTACTTATAATAACATGAATGTTTTTGCTCATGTTTTAAGAGTGCAGAGGCTGAATTAGACTTTATATAGTTTATGATTAAAATAGCCCCTCATAAATAGTCACGGGATTATTTTGGTCCTTTGCATTAGTTTTTTTGGTTCTCCGTGGAAGATTTTGTTCGATGTAAATCTTCAAGCTTTATAGAGTTGAAGACTCTTTGCCATCGTAACAATTGACTGTCATGTGTAATTGCTTTTTTACTTTGTGTGTATATGGGGCAGCACCTTGTATAAATGATTATAATTTCATCAATATTTGTATGCTATGTTTTTACCATGTGAATAGCATTAGAACTTGGCTCACCCCATTGCAGCTGAAGATTTACTGAAGCATGAGATCCTTGTGCCAATTAGCGTTCAGAAAAATTTACATATGTGCACCGTTTGCCAATTTGGAAATGGAAAAGAATTAATATGCTTACTGAGTTGTAAAAGCATGCGTTTATTAAGCATTTAGGCTCATAAAATAAATAATAAGCACGCAATTAAAGTTTTTTTTTAATTCTAAATACGCGTAATGGTTCATCATTGTAAAAGATAATAGTATAATATGCTTGGGCGTGAAGATTTAAATAATAATTTCTCTTTTTTCACAACTCCTTATCTTTCCTGTCATATTTTCCTGCTGTAAAGACACTTTAACTAACTTTAGTCCCCTAGAGAATAAATTCCCTTTCATCAGCATGATGCCAATCTTTGAAGCTTCCAGAGGGGAAGCACTAAGCTTCATGTCTGTCATGGATATTTTCCCCAAAATAAGGTTATATGTCTTTTGTTTGAGCAGAGCACCTAAACTGCAGACTTTCAAGGGATGTATGATAATTGAGAAACAACAAGAAGCCTACAAATCTACAATGTTGCTGAAATAATCTATGAATTTGTCAAATTATTTTGGTTTTCACGTGATTACAATAGGGATGATGAACTTAACTCCAAAGAAGGCCTATAAATCAACAATGTTTTTTAGATACTCTAGGAATCTGTGTAGTTTTTTGGGTGTTTTCAGAAGGAATGGTGGTTAAATGTCATTATAGCTCGTTTGGATGGAGTAGATGCTTGTTAGGAAGAGCTTGAGTGCCACCTTCAACGTAAAAGCCTTGGGAACGATTCGTATTTTTGACACTGAAGATGGGTGAGTTGTCATTCATTCCATCTATTAATGAGTTAAAATGATAGTTCTTAGCCCCAAAATTTAAAATTTCCAATGTGATGGGGTCCTCCTCACCAATCACATAGAACTATTCTTGGAGTTGTTTTCAGATTGAGAAGAATTGGGTAGAAAAACCTTCTCAAATTCACTAAATCTCAATCTGTCCTTGGTCATTTGTTCCATTTTCCAATATCGGAAAGAACTCGTGCCACTTTTGATTAAAAACCATTAATAAAGTTTTTGTATTAGAAAGAATCCTATTAGTACATGTAAATTTGGTTGATAGATCAATTGAAAATTGAATATTTTACAGGCATATGTAATCAAAGTTAATGTTTGTCCTACCTTATATGATATTGATGCATCAAAAGATTGATAAAAAATATTAAGGCTCTGGCTTGGCTACATAGATGATTTCCTTTAGAAGTACTGCATTACTAGAATTTTTTTAGAAAGGCATTTGCATACATACCATATCATTCTTTTGTTTGTACATATCGATCGTCTGAACTTTCATATTTACATGCATACCCCTCAAATCTTTGACATTGCATTAAAAATACCACTATCACTATCTTTTTAAAACTGAAATACTCCTTTCAATGTAGAAATTTTTTAATACCAAATTGTTATAAATGTAAATATCAAAATTTTGGCGTTAGATATGTAATACATAAGAATTGTGTCTTATGAATGTAAATATTCCTTTTTTATTTTTTCAACTAGTCTTTGTTTAGTCTTTTTATTTTCATTTGATTTTCCCTCCATGTTTTTGTATTTTGCATTTATTTCATGTGTTTTAGGAGAGAGGGTTATATGAGTGTTGATCTCATAATATTGTTTTTTTTAAATTTGTCTCGGATAGCACTTGTTTTTTTTTTTTGGTTATTTCGCTCGTAACACAATGTCCATTGAGCATGTCCTACATTCAAGAGCAGCATTACTATCTTATCACTCCAACCGTAATCTTGCTTTCCCATCCTTTTTCCTTGAAATTTCTTTCATCAATTATATTAATCGAGTTTTTTTATTTACTCTTTTTAGTACGCTCTTGGCAGAGTATGCTGGAGCTGTGCTTGGAGTTCTATCTGCATTATTTTACGGAAGGAGAGTTAGCATTTGGAAGAAGGTATTCTTTGATTTAACATAGCATTGATTTCTTAGCCAGCATGTCATCTTATTTACTCAGTTAATCCTTATCTTGCTACTAGCAGCGAGCTTTCTGATATGGCTGCTAATATCTATTTCACTGCTTTTTCAAGTTTGTTTGAACAAGCCATATTTTGTTGGGGCATTTACATAGATAGCACATGAATCTTGTGTTTTTTCATCTCTCTCGCCTAGAATTTCATATTTACTCACATAGCACCCAATTCTTTAATATCACATAAGAAATGCCACCAGTATCAGTTTTAAAAGTGAAATACATATTTCCATGCATAGGTTTAAAGCTCCAAACTACCATGTTTGTAAATATGAAAGTTTAAGTGTGAGATATGTATATATATGATAATTGTGTGCTACGAATGTAAATTTCTCTATTTTGTATTGTGAGTGTAAGATGAAATATCATATCACTGTATTGAAGATTCTTGCGTTACTACTCAATTCATAAATACAAACTATATGCTTCTGCTGCTTAGTAATCATCTACTCTTTTCTTTTTTCTCTAAATGAAGATTTTTATGGAATTCAATTATCAAATTTATCTTCGTTTCTTTGTAGTAAGATTTTGGTAAATTATAACAGACCATCCGTCTCTTGGTAAATATTTGCAAAAATTATAAGATGAATTTTAACAGCTATTACATGGTTTAATTATTTTCCAGGCTTCCTTATAGATTCTATTTGCTCTTATAAAAGATTCATGGTTTCATCTTATATAGGTCGGTGGACTTCTCGCAATGTCAGCGTCATTTTATTTCTTATCTATTGGTTGGGCGACACGCACTTACTCACCATTCTGTATCCAATAAATTGCGACATAATTGACCGTTTTATCGGTCCAATGTTTCCCATCAAAGAAGTGAATTTTTGTTGTAAATATCGACTTTTATTTGTTTCTTTAGGGTTGCATATATTAATATTTAGTTTTCCAATAATAAAATAGGCTTGACTTGATATTCATAGATAGCGTTGGTTCAGAGAGAGTAGATCAAGCTAAGCAATCCTTAGGATTCAAAGCAATGGCACTGCCCATCTTGGCTGGTATCTTGTCAGCTTTGAGAAGAGTGATGGCACGTCGAGTTTCACTAAAGGTTTTTTGTAATTTTCAAAATTGTTTGGTTATAGCTGGAATTTTCACCATTTTTTGTTGCGTTTACGAATGCATAAAGTTAAATACTTTTCTTGAAAATAAATAGAATCAGCTTAAAAGGCGACTCCATGCAATTACTGTTGCCTCGGCTGCTTGTTTTCTTTTTCCTCTAGCCATGTGGGATACAATCTTAGTAAGTTTATGTTTTTGTTCTCCTTGTAATGCATATATTTATTTTGTAAATTTACTTTTTGTTTAGTCTTTTAGGTCATTTATGGTAGTTTTCATTGGTCAAATATCCAGGGCTCAGAGTCCAACGGCATTGCCAACTTACAGTTTACGAGTTGGGCATGCCTGAGCACAATCATTTTTGGAACAGTGCTTATATTTTACATTGACAATTTAGCCGAGGAAAGGTGACGTAAACTGTTATATGCTCTGCTTGTATGTTTATCTGATTTAATTTTACATCATTTTTTTAATGTTATCTTTATTACATTTTGTTATGTACATCAACTATTCGTGAAATCATTAGCAAGTTGAACCTGCTTTTTAAGTGATGGTGAATTCCTCCTATAATCATTCAGATATTTTGGCTGATTAATATTTTAGCTCATACTAATAAAAAAATCTATCCTGCACTCTACCACTTATACACGTAGACATGCTTGCACAGAGAGAGAGAGAGAGAGAGTGAGAGTTGAGTATGAATTTTGTAATTGAGATTTTTTGTAAAGATATATGAATGGAGCCCAAAAGATTGCAACATGAGTAAAATATCATGCAAAAAAAAAAAAAAGAATGTGTTAAGAAAATATGGTACGAGGAACCTAGATTATACTTTTTTCAGCCTAACTGCTTAGGTCAATGTCTAAGCACCAGCACTTTAGATTGAATTACCAAATCCGCCCTTAGCTTCCACAGCTGGTGGAGAAACCATTACCCAATCTACTCTCTTTCAGGGCCAGTAGAACCCTATTAACAACTCACTTTTTATAGGGTGGCTCTCTCCAAGTCTAACAATCAATGCTTCGTAACCAATACAATAATCGAGTACAAGAACAAGGTAAGAAATAGAAAAAGAAGACTCGTTACAGCTGTTTTGGTGCATTAGAAAGCCCTTGGAGATCTTATTGCAGGAGTTGAAACAAGCTTGAAGAACACCTTTCATTTGAACATCTTGATTACTTTGATCACTTTGGTATGACTTTTGTGAACACAAGATTTACTTGTAACAGCGGTATTTCCACTGGTATATTTTAATAAGGTAAAGGAAGTAAGCATGGATTTAGTTATGGTAGTGGTGGACCATTTGTCCAAGATGAGACATTTCATAACTTTGCCGTAAGATGATGAATGTTTCACATATTACTGAGTTGTATTTCAGGGTGATAATTTGTGGTCCTAGTTGTCTTGGACTATCATTTTATATCGGAACATGAAAATTTCGAATCACTTTTGGAGGACCTTATGGGTAAAGTTGGGTACAAAGCTTTAGTTCAGTTCAATAGCACATTCTCAAATTGATAGATAGATGGAGCTGGTAAATTGTAGTTTGGGAAAACTCCTGAGGTGTTTTATAGAAAAAAATTATAAGGCTGTGAGATTTGATTCTTCAGAATTTACTTGAGACAAGTTCACTAGTCAGTCTAAAGGTCTCTACCTTTTTGAGATAGTTTATGGGAGAAATCCCCTCACTCCTTTGAGTTGATCCTTATATTCCCAAGCATTGAATCTGGTGTTGATGCAGAGCTCAGAGTGAAGGAAATTCAGGCTTTCAATGAGCAGGTTAAAGGAAAGATTACTAAGCAAATGCTAAGTTTCAGAAGCTGGAAAATAAGTACAAGAAAACCATGTCTTTAATTGGTGTGTATTAGATTGAAGGAGAGGTTTCTTGCAGGACCATGTAGAAATCTCAAGCCTAGAGTTGACAATCTTTTCAGATTTAATAAGAAGATCAATAATAATGATACAAAGTTAATTTGTCAGGAGACTATAATATTCCTGCTATCTTTTGACGTTTCTAACTTTTCTCCATATTATGAATATTAGAATCTTTTAGAGACAAAGGCGAAACCCTCTTATTTGGAGAAAGTGGTATAGGAGCATCCCATGTGTAGAAATGCAGAAGCAACTTGATTAGGCGAGATGTAGTAAGAATGGGATTTCTTGACCTATCAAAGCTGTAGTGGGAGATTTTTCGCTAATTGATTTGCAGCAGGACTTTTGGGCTCTATTTGCTTTATTTTAATTTATAATTAAGGTTTAATTTCTTTTTCTAGCATAAGTGTTGGAGAGATTTGATTGTGGTTTATGCATTTAGATATTATTTTATTTAATTTCTACCTAAAGGAGTGTTGTATCATGTGTTGTCATGCTAGTGGTGTGTTTGTAGCTTGTTCTAGTTTAGGTGGTGGATCTCCATTGACTTTTGTGCTAGCTGTATCGTTGTTGCTTCTTCTCCGTGCTGTTTTCTACCGGAGCAGTTGCTAAATCCATTTAATCCCCTTATAATTTCTTCTTACTTTACTTATTTGCTTCCTCTTACTATTCCACAACCTCTCATCACTAGTTATCATCCTTAAAAATCTTCTAGGAACCTAGAACGGTGTCACAAATATAAAATAAAATTGAAAGAGCCATCACCTGCCTAATTTATAGGAACTGTGAGTCCCCATCATGGATCCGATGAGGCCCTTCAATTTTTGGAGTAATTGAAATACATTCCCCAGTTCAGGAGGTCTCATTGCATGTACCCTGGGGGCTCATTGACCCTGTTTTTAGTATGGAAAAAAATTACAAGTTATACAACATTTTAAATGTAACTTAAATTAAAAATAAGTATTATTACATGTTATAAAATATACTTTTCAGTATTTACAAGTAAATACTAGCTTTAATTTTGGTCCTTTCATGTTGTTCATCATTCTTGATCTTTGAGTTCAGCTTTGGTAGTCAAATTTTCACACGGGTCACTCAAATTAAACTTAAACTAAGACTAGCATCAACCAAGTTATTCTCCTGAATTTATTGTGCTTCAATCAGCTCACAAGTTTGTAATAACTGGGCTGATTTGCATGATTGACTCCTGCACGTTCTCAAAGTAACCATATGCAACTTCTACGTGGTAATTGAGCATCCACCATGTGGGCCTATGGGATCAACAATACATTGGTAATTGATGTTAATTTAGAAAACAAATTGAAATGATGTTAGCATAATGAAGTTAGTGTTTCTTTACAATTTTTCTCCATTGACTTCTCTTTTACCTTTGGGATCAACAATACATTGGTAATTGATGTTAATTTAGAAAACAAATTGATTATGTTAGCATAATGAAGTTAGTGTTTCTTTACAAATTTTCTCCATTAACTTCTGTTTTACCTTAGTTTTTCTCTGATTTCTGCCGTAAATTTTGAATAAATTTTCTCATAGTTTCTTCAATTGTCATGTATCTGTAGGAATGAATTCAAGAAGAAAGGGCCAACGGCCCATCATCAAATTGGCATTAATCATTCTTATTTCTACATCACTTAAAATTCCATTTCAATTCAATTTTTAGTTTTAAGGTAGCTTACATAAAATTCGATCTTGTCAGTCTAGAAATATTCTTAATTTTATATTTTAGTCTTACATGGTAACAAACTGCTACCTGTTCCATTGAATCTTGAAATACTTTTAAGAGATTTCGGGTCTAATCCGCCATTGTTTACATTTTAATTATAATTTTTACATTTTAACGTTGAGTTGATTTATGTGTGTTGGTGGGTGGTTGTGCGTTGAGCAGGAGATAAAGGGATCTAGCATGGATATTCTGCTTTATTTTAATAGGCATTTGTTAACCTTATAATTACCATCAGTTTAAGCTAGATGTTCGGTCATATTAATTGAAAATTTGCATATATAGATGGATTATCTAATTTGGACCTCGAAGTTCTGCTTTATGATTTTCTTACCATGCATTAGAGATCCCTTTGGGTTCGATATGTCCTTATGATCTCTTTCGCTATTTGCAGATTGCATCTTGTTTTCTCCTCTCCAAGACATTTAATGGTTGCTACTGGCTGCATCATCGTTATGGAGATGTCATATAAAATGGATTTCTCTCTTTTGGGATTTCTGATTTGCTCTTCGGTTCTCGCTTTTGGTATAATCATTTTCACAATTTTGTATTCTTCCTTGCTTTATCATTTGCTAAATGTTAAAAATAAGCATTATCGTTCTTGCCCTTTCAAATTCTACTACTTATCTGTTGAAGAAAAAGGTGTAATTATTCGCTTTATAAATTGTTGAAATATTTATTGAAATAAATGTGTTTGCTCGTTCTCACAATCTTGGTGCTACAACAACAACAACAACAGCTACAACAAATCTTTATCCCACTAAGTGGGGTCGGCTACATGAATCTTTTTTCTCCATTGTGTATTATTGAGTGTCATAAAATTTAAAATAAAATATTTTGGATTTTGTTAATATGATCTAATATTTTACACGCGTTAAACACAGTAATCTTGTATCATCATTATTCTACTTCAGTGTTTCTGAAACTATCAAAAATTGACAATTTTCTAGGTATTTTTGAAGCAACTTCTTTGGAGCGTTTGAGGAGAAGCTCTGTGGATGCTCAGGAACTATCTGATGGAAACTTTGAGCACAATTTACAGATGTCGTCACTTCCGACTTGATGTATGTAGTTACATAGCATCTTTTCTATTATTGAAACTGATCACATTTTATTTAATTTGTTTGTTTACAAAGTTAATTTACATTAAAGTTACCTTATTTGATTGATTTCTATGCTGTACTATTAAGCTCATATTTACCCACTTCTAGAGTGATGTTCCTACTTAGATATTTTATGGTCATTAGGTTCTTCTTGTAAATTTAGTCATTGCGCTCTTCTTTGCAAGTCCATATGTAAATAAATCACTCGGACTGGACTCATTCATTAATCACCCTTTTACTACCATACTTTGGTTTATTTATTTTTTGTATATTGAAAGCATATTTTAGAATGTGAAAATGAAGTCATGTTGTGTAAACTTCAAGCAACCAATTCATTTTCACTTATAAAACTGATAAAATTAAAGATTGATGTATAAATAAGCTAGACTTTGCTTATCAAAGGAATTAATTTGCCCTAAGGATCTGTAATTTAGGTCTTAAAATGTGTTTCTTTTGAACCAAATGCAGCTTGTCTCACAATTTTCGTTCCTTGATTACATTCAATCTTTTATTGATTCTTTTTTTATCAAATGCTTTAAGTGTTATTGAAACAAGTAAAGTCTTTACAACATTTGATTTATGAGATGTGGGATTCAATGTTATGCAGTGAGAAAAGCATTGTATAGATATGAAAGAAAGTCAGGTGATGAAGATTCAAAATTTTGGAGTGTTTATTCTCATCAGTTTGGAGGATATAGGTGGAGCAAATCACATATTCGATTTTATAACATCTTGATGTTAAAAATTTATACATAAAGAAGTGTAACATGTTTTTAAAATATCGGTGATAGTAGTATTTTTTATGCGTCGTTAAAGATTTAAATTTTATGTATGTTAATGTACAAAATATATAAGAATTGTGTTATATGCAAGCAAAATGTAGCTATGGACATTTTGTTCCCCTCACTATGATTCATTATATCTCAACTTTTATAGTGCGTAGTAAGAGTGATTGGAGCGGCTGCAATTGTTTGAAGAAATAACTGTGATGTTTGGAGTGATAGCAATTGTTTGAAGAAACAGTTGTAAAGTTGTTTAAAAAATTACAGTAACTTTAAAGTAAGACTGTAATTTTCTAACCACCACCTTAAATGGTGAAGCCAGACAAGAAAACTTAGTTTACAACTACAAGCTTTCTAAGAATACAATAAAATACAATTCTGCCCAAACAAAAAAAAAATTTAGTGAGACATAACTCAAAACACACCCTAAAATAAAGACAAAAAGAGCAAAAATAAAATATACATATAAATTATATTCTTTTATTTATATTTTAATTTAAAATAAAACTTTTAACAACCATTTCTTATTATATTTAATTTTTAAATTTATTATTTACTTTTTTCACTTTAAACTAACACATTATTTATTTTTTAAAACTAATAACATTGAATGTTCTCGTATCACGAAAAAAACACTTAAAAAATGTAAAAAATAAACATGCTTTTAAAAAATAAAATAAACCTAAAAATAAGTACAACTCCCAAAACAGCCCTTATTACGTAAAATAATAATAATAATAATTTCTTTAATACTCAAAATATCTTAAAAAATCATATCAACCATTTTCAAAAATAATAATTTAACTTTCAAATTTTTAAAAGTTAAAAATTATAGTGAAAAACCATACTTTTAGAAACAGCATAGAAAAACATAAAACAAAGTACCAATGATCTCAAACAACAACACTTTTAACTTGCCTAAAACTCTCATATACTTCTTTAGTACTCAACTCCAGGAATTTATTTGGGTGAAGGGAGAGAAGTCTTGTAGCTCATTTAATTCATTTTGTATATTTAAATATCTTTGAATGGAGAAAATATTACGTAAACTGAACATGCAAACGATAACGTGAATCATACCATACTGTGCGTTCACGATACAATTTATGCTTTCATCCACACGTCCGTCGGCAATGGAATGGGGAGCATTTGTATAATATAAACACTCCAAAATGAATCATTATAAACACCTAATAGGAATATAATGAACGCTGAGCACCAAAATAACTAGTAATTACTTTACCTGCAACATGAATAATATACTTTCTGCTCTGCTCAAAAACAAGGAGATATCAAATTTGTCAACCAAAACTAAGTGCAGATTAAGAAAAGCATTTAAGGATTTCCATAATAATCCAACTAAAAAAATAAAATTACAAATTTGCATCACTAGCAGCACTATTCTTTTCATAATGACCATTTTCAAATCTAAAACAACATTTTTTTTTTTCTTTTTTCTCTTTTTTGTGCTAAAAATGGTCGGTAAAATTTAAGTTGCCGTTGTTTTTACTCCATCCTGTCCCCCTTAGGCCAATAGCTAACATGAAAGCAAAAAAAACAGGGAAAGGTTTATGCCACAAAAAGAAAGACAAGATAGATAAGCCTTCAGGATCGTTGGATTTTAAATCTGCACGAATTTCATCGCCTGGCATAAGCATGATCTTTGTATCTCCATGATGAGCTTGGGGGCACCTGAGAAGGGATAAGAACAAGCTTTTATTGCTAACATTATCCAAAGTCTGAAACATATAAAATGTAAACAAACAAAACATACATAATATATATATATATATATAAAGACTGGTTGACGGGCAGAATTGCCAACCAATCCCTTTGAGCTTCGCAGATATCGCTAGGCAGTGCGAGTAAGCCAACTCATTCAAGTACCACCTCCATATAGTGGACAACTCGTTTGGAGGGGACTCGAACCCCAGACCAGAGGGGACTTACACTGCCGAAGCAAATTCTCTACCGACCGGCTTGACTATTCGGCTCATATATATATATATATATATATAGCAAATTTGCCAAGCAGGGGAAAACTTACTCATGTTTTGCTTCCCATATGCAATTATAAATTTGTTTGGCTAATGCATTCCTATAGCTAATAAAAAAAAATTGTGATGATTGGCTAATTTTTGCTGCCAAATTTGCTAGTTTTAAAGCTGTATGTGAAAACTATAGTTTGGCTTTTTTAAAAGAGAAATTTAATAATGGCCATGGGCTGCAAATGAAATAATACACCTGACAAGCTACTTATGGTTCAGCATGATTAGAATTTATTTATGAATGTTTAATATATTAATTGAACAAACATGACTATTTTAACAAGTACTCGGTTGTTGAATGAACAAGTTTGAATAACTTGATGATTAATTCATTTATGATCATGAATATCATTTATAATCTTGAATACTATTACTAAAGAATGTGAATAGCCTTATTAAGAAGATCTTGATCATTTTATCATAGTTAAGCATAAATTAAGGACATAATTAATTATTAATTTACAGGTTTAATTAATGATAAATATTATATTAATTAAAATTCCTAACAAAATATCGTTTAAATTCACCTAAATCTAATATCTTTTCAAAGAGAAACCTTCACGCAAAATCCCAAAACCATCATATTTGAACCCTAAATTTGACACTCTTGATACCCTAGCAAACAAAGAAGAAATAAAGGCGACGAGAACTTACTGACAATAGTGCAACATGATATTGCATAAATTAAAAGCCTGAATAAAAACTAATTATCCTAAATATTAAATGATTAATAATACATAAAACAAATTAGTATTAAGCATTAGATGAATAAAATTTGTCCCCAAAAGCGAACTACAATCACCCAAAATTTAAAAAGACATAAACCTCACACTAAAAAAGTGTAACAAAATCGAAAACGATTCAAAAATATGACATAATTCATTGATACATTGATTTAATTTATTAGGACAAAGACAAATTTGCATTTTAAATACAGTTATAAAACAAAAGTTCGAAATAATATTCAGGACAATCATTCATTTTAAATTTAAATATGCTGTGAGAATCAAAATTCAAAACAACCAAATTCTCATTTTCATCATCCTTTTAAAAATCAACATATATAACAATTTTGCTATTGTCTAATTTACTCATCAGCATTTTAAAATCTTCTTTAATCACTATATTTTTATTCTAACAACAAACATCAATTAACATTAGATGAAATATAATTTAAAATAAAATAATAAATTACTAATATAATCCAGTAATTATACTTAATTATCTTTTGACTTTTTTTAAGGCATTATTGATAAATTAGATATAATATAACATTTGTTTATATAACTTATTGAAGCACCTCAAAGAAGACTTTTACCTGGAGACATTTTTTGTGCACCTTAGCTTGAAATGCATTGAATGTCTATTTAAAAACAAGGCATTCATATTAATCTAATATATTTTTGGACCTAAACACTCAGTTCCCTCTTAAAACTTAAAAGGGCAAAGAAGCAAGAAGGTGATGTGACTTGCTCAAGGTGGCACTGGATCTTACTGGAAAAGGCATTGATAGGACCAACCATCCAAAAAGCGAAAATAAAAATAAATAAAACCTTGAAGCCTAGAGGACAAAGTGAGGAAGGACACAGGAGCTGATGAGAAATTGCTGAAGACAAAAGTGGGACCAGCTGTATGAGAACAAGATGAAAATAAGAGGTGGATTTTGCTAGAAGGTAATGATTGGAAAAGAAGTGAGTGAACGAGAAGAGCAACTCTTAAAGCCTAAAGATAAGCCTCGTTTTAAAAGCTTGTTTATCTCATTTTCTAAGTTCAACAAGCTCGTCTCAATAACGCTCATTGTCTAACCAAGTTCGAAACAACGATGAATAATAAATGAAACAAACTGAACACCATCCTAAAAGCTCGAATCGAAATCAAGCTTGAACTGTTTGCTCGGCTCAATTCAATTCATTTGCAGCACTAGTGAATGATAGTTCTCAAAAACATTATTTTTCCCACAATAATTTTACAGCTTCGACAAACAGCTATAACTACCCTAAAAGGACCCTTAATCTGATTCTAACATTAAAAATATCAAGCATGGCAAGTGACCCTTCAAAATGATTTTAAATTTACTTGAAAATTAACTAAGTGTAAACTTTAAATTTTTAAATGCAACTTTAAAATGGATGGAAAGTAATATTATTTAGATTTCAGTTTATCAATCTTATTGTCCCAACCATGCAAGAGTAAGATCAGTCTTCCGTACAATGAACTGACGCATACAATCAAGGGATTTAGGCGTTAGATATATAAATACATAAGGATTTAGTGATATGTATGTAAATCTTCCTTAATTAAAATATTAAACTTACACACAAACTTATACCGTTCATTCACAACCTTTATAAATGGTTTGAGATTTGAGAGTTGAAAATGGAAATTTACATACGTAACACAAGTGGTAAAAGCGCTATTTTTTGTGTGATAAAAAATTTGAGTGCTGTGTAAATGCGAAAGATAAGTGTGAAGTATGTTAATGTATAAAAATGTTTGTTATGTATCTAAATGCCCTTATATATATAAACTCGTACAAATCAAGGTTCGACTATAAAATGACATACTACTTATGCTTGTATAATTCAATTCAAACCTGATGAGCAGTAGAAATATTGCTTCCACCAAGTCCAAGAACTGAGCTTCTTGGAGTCTTGACCTCCATAGCGCTCCTCATGTCAGAGTAACTTGATAATAAAAAACAAGTAAAAGCAGTTGAGTCAATCCAAGAACAACAAAGAAGAGTACCAAATAAATCCCAAAATATTCCCCAACTATTCGTATGTTCCAAATTAATCTAAAAGTATCATTTTTTTTCCAAATTAGTCTCTCAACATCCCAAATTTGTTCTCAAACACCATTTGGGATCAATTCTATATAACCGAGAGACTGAAATAGCGAAATGTATTATTCTGGATTAAATTGGCCACATAAGGATAGTTGAGAAAATATATGTAATAGTAAAAAATTTATTGTAGCACCTACCCAGCAGAATGCAATGGACCACGATAATCATGAGAGTAATATTGTCGAACAGCATCCTTGTGAAAAAAAAAAAATTTTTGTTAGTTTATAGTCAGATTAAAGAAAAGAAAATAAATAGAAATATTTGGGGGCTTAACTTAAAGGTGAAGAACATGCAAGAACCATAATATTGTATAATAAATTGAACACTATGAAGTTAACATTTCCAGGAGCTCAGGAAATGAAATAGTATAAAGTTAACATTGAATTATATGCCTTTGTTAAGCTTTAAGATGGCTCATATTTTCAAAAACTAAGTGGCATCAGACATCAATTGCCAGTTTGAATGATTTTATGAAGATTTGCATTACATACCACTCAATTCCTCTGCATTTACATATCTAACACCTATACTTCAATTTTAACATATATATCTACCACTTTGCCTATGCATGAGAAGGTGTATTTCACTTTTTAAAGGTTAAAATAGTGATATAGTTGATGTGATATGAAAGACTAGGGTGGTATAGATGTAAAAATCAAAGTTCAGGCATTAGATGTGTAAATACATAAGAATTGGGTGGCATGTATGTAAGTGCCCCTTGATTTTAATCCTTCTATGAAACAAGAAAAAAATGGCTTAGAACAGATGACCAATCATTTGAGTGGAAAACAAATAAACTTTTCATAATTTTTAGCTAAGTGCAAAACAAATGGGTCGTCAGCAAAAGCAAATTCTCACCTGTTAACTTTCAGCTGAGCAAAAAGCTTATACTGATCAAAATGTTTAAAACAGAGTAAACATTACTAACAATAACACAACGAAAAATAGAGAAATTACAGAATAATTGAGTTTACCGAAGCTAATCAATACACTAAATAGAGAATAATTAGAATCCCTTACTGTGGAATAATATAAAAAGATATTGGCATAGGAAGTAATTAAGTTAAGGAAATTAGCGCTTAATTAGGCAAATTAAGAATTCAATAAACTTCATGTTCTTGAGTGTAAATTACTCAAATAAAATATTAACCATCCTAAAAGGTAAGTTAGTAATTGCTAATCATTATGAAATTAAGAAAGCTTCTTCCATAAAGGGCGGATAATAAATAAGAGCAAATGTTATGACAAGTGAAAAGAATGCTGGTAGGGAAAAAAGACCGGAAAAAAAAAAAAGCTGTTGGGAATTAATTAGGCTGTGCAGTGCTTAAATGGTGCTAATTGGGATTAATTAATATAACTGGGATAATCAAACACAATTAATTAACAAAATTGATTAGTAATGAATTACCGACACATTAACTTACGTTGACTGGAGACTAAATAGTTAATTAGTGCTTAAATTAGCCTAATTTAAGCCTTAATAGGATTTAATTCAAATTTCCATCGTCTATTTATAAATTAAAATAAATAGCCAGTGCAAATTCTCAGCTACTATCCTTTCTGAAAAGAAATCATCTCATGCGAACCTGAATAAGAACAAACGCATATGGGTCATTTGACAGGCAACAACAATTAAGTTTCAACAAGCAAAAAACTCAAAATATGTAAGGAAGTCTTACATACATACCACTCAATTCTTATGTATTTACATATCTAACACCTAAACTTCGGGTCTGACCAAAAATTGACCTGACCTTAAATTATTTGACCCAAAAATGACCCGACCCGAATATTAAACAGATCAGATAGTTCAACTTGAACCCCCTCCTTACAACTGTTGACTTGAACCCGATCCAAATAAACCATTTAAGATTAGGCATAACAAGTATTCAAGTTAAATTCAAGCAAATTTCGGTTAAAATTGAGTCAATTTTGGGAAGGCTAGTTGATTTTGAGTTAATTTCAGATTGGTGGCTCAACCGGAACCCGACCCAAAAATTAAAACCACGAACTAGACCCAAAATTTATTTGGGTGAGCCTCAAACTAGATATTTTGAGTTAAGGGTCGAGTTGACATGTTAGGTCAATTTACGACACCCCTGTCTAGAAGCCACTCAAATAGGTCTGCTTGTCAGTTTCAGACTGGGTTTGGGTTCGTGTGGGCGCAAGTTGGAGGTGCCAACATATGTTATTACATTGGGAATACATGTGAAACTTGAAGATGAAGGTAATAAAATGAAACAAAGAGAATGTTATCAGTATCATAACGAAGAACTTGTGTTGTAGGAAAGTTAATATTTTATAAGAAACAACAAAAATGACAAAAAGGCAGAGAAAAACAAACCTGAAACAAAGAAATTAAAAAAAATAGTACCGTATAACCTCACATGGATTTCTATGAAAGTCACAAATATAGTTCTTGAACAAGACAACAAAAAGTGAAGCAACCTCACATGGATTTCTATTGAAGTCGTAAATATACTTCTTGAACAAGGCAACAAAAAGTGAAGCATCGCAACCAATTCTTGAACCATATAACAAAATATGGTGTTGAAAGTGAGATGCCTGAATTAACACCAAGATTTACAAATCCCTAAAATTGTGAGAAACAAAGTAACAGGGTTATGACTCAGGTACCTACATCAATAAGGTATAAGCATTATAAGGAGCACCTCTTCATGCTCAGGGTAGGGTTGTTAGACTTGAGAGAAGCTCAATTCATGCAAAACTCGAGTTTGGCTCGTTAGTCAAAATGCAAGCACGAGCTCTAGTCGAGCTTGAATGGAGAGCTCAAGCTTGATCTGCAACGATGACACAAGACTCACGAGTAGCTTGAGAGCTCAAGCCAAAAATCAAATTATCATGGAAGCTCACCGGAGAAGGCAACGATGGTCGGAGAAAGGAGAGTGTCACAACAAATTGGTGGAGAATCATCAACGTGACCATCAATTGGCTGGTCAAGCAGGCTCGGCTCACTTACACCCCTAGCTGAGGGTAGTTTGAGTCGGTTGCAGCTAAATTAATAGACAGCTTTATATCAAGACATTTTTTTGTCGCTAAGAGAAGGAAGAAAACAAGTGGATGATCTATAAGAATATCTTCAATCCTCCAGAATGATCTACGCAAACTAGATGGATGGTTTTATATATTAGTCAAATTTTGATGAAAATTTTCAGAGATAAAATAGTCCATTAGCAAAGTAGGAAAAGATTATTTTGTCCCCCTCATTTATTTATTTATTGTGCTCACATGACCCATTTCATCAATCATTAGAAGAGAATAAAGGGCAGTGAATAGAAGATACAGTCAGGAAAAGGCACAGAAATCAGCCATTCAACTTCTATAATAGAAAAAAATAAGATAACTGTGGAAAATCAGAGAAGAAGAAAAATAATTCTGTATTTTCTTACTTTGAATTGGTAATACAAGTTGTTATATAGAGGAGATTACAATGAATAAAAAGGAAACTATCTACCTAATTCCCTTGATTTAAGGGATTACAAATTAATACAAATTAATACAAATTGATTCTTAATTTATTCTCCCAATCTATTTACAGGATAAATTTGGAAACTTCAACACTCCCTAGTTGAGGAATATATGTCTTCAATTCAGAACTGGATACGATATCGTGGAAACTCGAACTGTTCAACCCATTTGTTAGAACATCGTGCAGTTGTTTCTACGATGGAACATAAGACATACATCTTAACCCTTCATCCAGGTTTTCTTTGATGAAATGTCTATCGATTTCGATATGTTTTGTCTATCGTGTTGTATAGGGTTATGAAGTTATATTAATAACTGACTTGTTATCACGATAGAGAATCATAGGACCCTCCGTTGACTCTTAAATCATCCAAAATAATTTTCGGCCACAATAATTAACATACTCCTTGAGCAATAACTACGAATTTTGATTCTGAGATGACCTTGCAACTACGTTCTACGCTTCGCTCTTCCATGTCACTAGAGTTGCTTCCAAGAAAAGTACTGATATCCTGTAGTAGATCTTACGTCCACTAGAGAGCCGAGCATAGTCGGCGTCGGTGTAGAGCTTCAGGAGTAATAGCGTCATTCCTTTGAACAAGATTCCTTTCACGGATTGACTTCAAGTAATGTAAGTACTGTAGTAGTCAGCAGAAGATGAGGTTCCTTGGATCATGCATGAATTGTACGATCAAACTTACGAATATCTTATGTACAGTCGAGTGTGAAGCGAGGTATATGAGTCTGTCAATGCATCTCAGTACATTCTTTTGTCCACGCTTGGTTCTTCTTTAGCTTCTCCGAACTTATAGTTTGGATCTATTTGAGTAGAGGTCGGACTTACACGCGTCTTCACTCGTTTCTGCGATAAATTAATCACGTACTTTTCTTTGAGATATGAAGATCACTTGTGTGGAATATGTCACTAATACGTAGGAAATCTTGATTTACCGGTTCATTCGTTTGAACTCTTTTCTTAGTCTCGGCGTCGATTCATGTTTCTCTTTTCATCATTTCCAAGTAATCTTGATGTCGTCCACATAGACAAAGAGCGATCGCTCACCTAGCAGTTAAATGTTTAATGAAAAGAGTGTGGTCGCATTGGCTTTTTTAATACCGGATCCTTCATGACCTTTGAAAATCTGCCAAACAAAGTTCTAGGAGATTGTTTTAATCCATAAAGTGCTTTTTCGACTTGCACACCTAGTTTCACTGTGTCCGCTCAATCCGGTGGGATGTTCGTATAGATTTCCTCATTTAGATCACACGTGGATGAATGCATTCTTAACATCATACTTGTAATGATTGCTTAGTTTGAAGTGAGCGACCAATGATAACGGGATTCTACGGTGTTCATCTTTCTTCTTGGAGCGAAGGTATCACGATAGTCACGCCGTAAGTCCGAGTGTATCCTTTAGTTACTAAGCTTTGCTTTTTATCTTTCAAGTGATCCATCGACCTGTATCTTGATGTAAAAATTCAACTGCAATCAACGATGTTCTTTCCTTTTGGTTTATCGACGATCTCGCATATTTTATTACTTTCTAATGCACTCTTTTCCTCTCTCATAGCATCCACCATTCACTTTGCAATGCCTCGGACACATTTTTTGGATGACGATGGTGTTCAACTCATGATGAACGCTTTTGAGCGAGGTGATAGGCGCTTAAGAGAGACGTAGTGAGATAGTGGATAAAGAGGTTCGATCTTCTGTGATTTCGTTTCGAGAATTTGGATTGGATTCTTGGAATTGTGTCGGTTCGAGACGATCTTTCTCCTGAATACACTCGAGAAAATCTTGAGAAATTGTGAGTGATAGGATCGGGTGACTTAGATGTGATTGGTTTTGGGGACTCGGGTTCAACTGGAGCATGAGCGAAGTTTGGTTACGGGAATTCGGTTCAACAACACGGGTCGGCACATGCGGAAGGTCGAGGTTTTTTAGTGGTGGTTCACGGGACTCACGAAGTCTTATTTTCCTTCATTGAAATCTCCACCGAAGAGAGGACTTGGAGAAAAAGATTTATTTTACGTGAAAGTGACGATACTGAGAGATGTAAAATTTTACGGTAGAAGGGTTGTAACACTTATATCACTTTTGAGTGGATGAGTAGCCGAGGAAAACACGTTTAATGACTACAGGGTCTAGCTTACCTCCATGTTGTTTGTGGACATGAGACAAAGCGATACACCGAATATCACAGGTGTGAGGCCATTTGAGGTTACGAAGTGAGGGTAGAAGCTATTATGAACTTCATGGAGCTTTTGTTTTCTAACACATGGAAGGGAAGTCTATTTATCGTATATGTGGCGGTAAGAACGAGCACTTCCACGATAGGATTTAGAAACGTTCCTTGAAATAGTAAGGCTCGGGTGGTGTTGAGTAAATGTCCATTCTTTCTTTCAATTCTGCATTTTGTTGGGGTGTCTCCACATATGATGATCTCATGGATGATCTCCTGTGATTGAAAGTAAGGTGATAGAATACGATTGTAGTCTACAGCGTTGTATCGTCCTAAAATTTTTATTTTGACCCCAAATTGATTTTGAACAATTGAATGGAAATTAGGTATAACGATCTTAACATCGGATTTTTGTTTAAGAAGAAAGAGCGATGTAACACGGGTGCGATCATCGATTAAGGATACAACCAAGCGAGCCCATAAATGTTAGGTATAGTGGAAGGTCACATATGTCATTATGAATCGAATGAAAAGAGAAGTTCTTTTATTATTAATAGGAAAAGATACACGTATGTTTTGTCGATTCACAAGTTTCACGATGAAATTCGAAAATATCCAATCTTGGAATAAGTGAGGGAACATTATATTTAAAACTCTAAAAGAAGGATGACGCAAGGCGCAAGTGATATAAGTAAAATGACATCTTTGTTCGAGGAACTTAGGAAAGATAAAGACAATTTCTCTTAATTTTACGCTGATGGTTGAGTGGTAAAGACCGCTCCTTTCCTTAGCAAGTGCAATCCTCCTCCCCGTGTCACAGTCCCGAAAAACACGATAAGAAGAGTAAAAAAATAACATAGCATTTGAGATCGTGAGTCAACTTTTGAATGGATACGAGGCTTATTGACGAGTTTAGGTACATGGAGAGCGTTTTTAAGGATAAGGTAGAGTGTGATATGTATATCTCCGGTCCTGCAACGATGAGTAAAAATGCAATTGTCACAACTTTTCCCGTTACTTGGACATGGGGTATAGGAATGGAAGAGTTGAAATGTGAGAGTCGTATGGTGCATTGCGCTGAGTCTATGATCCAAGAGTTGGTATAGAAATTGTCCAAGACGTTCATGCAAACGAATTACTGAAAGAGCCATCGAACATGTTCCGGACGTTTTCTTAGAGATCCCAACAAGCTTCTAGTTTCTTAATTTCTTCATCATTGAACCCCTTTTACGAATTTTCTCGATATTGGATCGCTCTGCCACATGCGCTCGAGGCCTTGGTTGCCCCATTCTCGAGCTGGAGGTTTACCATTCAGCTTCCAACACTTCTCCTCGTATGCCTTGGTTTTCTGCAGTAGGTACACCAAAGATTGTCTTTGTTCTCCTTCACTTTGTTTTCTCTACCCGAGTGTTTAGGTAGATCATTCTTCGACTTCTCTTACTTTGTTTTTGCTACTAAGGCTGATCCATCCATAGTATGTGGTTCTAGCATGACACTCCTCCGACTTTCTTCTGCTCGGATTAGTGAGATTGTCTCTTCTAGAGACGGTGTATCCTCCTTGCCGAGGATTTGGATCCCGGCACGATCAAATTCGAATTTAATCTCGCCGAAAAATCATATATCTGATCCTTCTCAATGAACTTCTTCAAGGTGGCCGCATCATCAGGGCATTTCATCTCAATTACCCTATAGCTTGCCAGAGATTTTGTAACAGAGTTGCGTACTCTGTTACAAATTTATCTCCTTGCTTTGTGGCTCCGGTTTTGCCTTGATTTCGTACACAAGGGCAACATCACGGGCCTTCGAGTATGTGCGGTTGATGTAAGCCCAATTTCTTTGCAGTATTCGAACATGTACGAGTGTCACTAATCATTGGGTCATGGAATCCATAGCAGGTCATAATTATGGAATCCTCCTCATCCCATGCTGCAAAGGTTGGATCCATTTTTCCGGTGCAGTTCCGAGGAGGAGACTAAGCCTCCCTTTGCCCTTTCAGTATGTGCGGACGATTTGAGACCATTTGAGATAGTTTTTCCGTTGAATTTCTTGGATGCCGAATATTCGCAATTCTCGATTTTACGAACGACGTTGGATTCTTCGGACGGGTTGGAATTGCTTGGAGACGGTTTCGACGTTGACATGGTGATGGAGGGGAGAAGTTCGTAGCAATAAAGGCTGTGGGAAAAACTCCTGCGGGAAAGAGACAGAAATGCCCGTTCCTGTTCAACAATAAAGGTTGAGGAGACATTCCTGTTCCTGGATAATTCGAATGGCGCGCAGAAAGTCGAGAAGGTCACGCAGGAAGGAGGCGCTGGAAGAGACGGCGAGTTCGGCGCAGATCGTCGAGGATGTTCGCGTAGGAAGGAGGCGCGGACGACGGCGAGTTCGGCGCTACGGCGAGTTCGGCGTGGACGAAGCGGATGAAGCTTACGACGCAGACGATGCCAATCGATACGAAGGAAGAAGACAGAAGCAATGAAGGCTTCGATTTAGGGCTCTGATACCATGTGGAAAATCAGAGAAGAAGAAAAATAATTCTGTATTTTCTTACTTTGAATTGGTAATACAAGTTGTAATATAGAGGAGATTACAATGAATAAAAAGAAAATTATCTACCTAATTCCCTTGATTTAAGGGATTACAAATTAATACAAATTAATACAAATTAATTCTTAATTTATTCTCTCAATCTATTTACAGGATAAATCTGGAAACTTCAACAATAACCGATGAACTTTTCATAGAAGAGCAATTATATTAAGTACGCACAACAAATTGAAATTTTGCGTATAAATTGAAGTAATCATTTTGAAATCAAGATTAAACTGAATTCTGAACAAACATAATAAATACTAGCACATGCAAAAGGTAAGTTATTTCTAACAGCAACGCTGTGTTTTTATAAGCTTATAAAGAAGATATTATAAGATTTTAAAGATTACAATAAGGTAACCAAAGACACACTTGAAATTAATGCAATTTTTTTAAGAAAATGTATAAAAAGAATAGAAGAAAATAGATAAAGAATTGAACCTCTGGGTAATCATAACTCTCAGTGTAATCAGAGCCCTTTGGATATTCATATTCTTTAGGATAGTCGTAGCTCTTCGCGTAGTTATAATCCTTTGGATAGTCAGAACTCTTTGGGTAGTCATAGCCCTTCGGATAGTCAGAACTCTTTGGATAATCATAGCCCTTCGGATATTCATAACTCTTTTGATTCTCATAGCTCCTCGAATAATCTGAGCCCTTAGGATGATCATAAACCATTGGGTAGTCGTAGAAAGTTCGGTCTACAGAACCAACAGCAATAGATGGTTGCCTTGCTCTTCTAGAGAAACTTTCTGGACTAAATCCGCGTCCTGGTTCGATAGCCAAAGGATCTGCGGGAACAATTCCTCCTTGAAGAGACTTTGCTCTGAGCCTGGATGCAATCTCTAAGAGAGCGGTCTCAACAACATTCTCATTTCCAGATATCTGAATAACCAAGTTAGATGATCAGTTAAATTTGATCAACAAAAAAAGTATTAAAAAAGGCAAATCAAAATATATGAGATAAAGTATGAACGAAAATAAAGGAGATTCGGAATGTGGAATAACAATCACTGTAATAGAGTGTGAGTCAAAACAGTCTTTCCTACAGCTTGACCCTATAGCTCCTACAAGTGATCCACAATGTAGTTGTTTTTTTTTGCTAAAAATACAAACCAGAAGCGATTTATTAAACTCAAAAATAAACTCACAAACCTCCAACAGCCTCCATACTCCATAAATCCATCACCAAGTCCTCAAACCCTTTATCACTTCTTGGCCAAATCCTTAGACTAGAACCGAGCACATGCCTTCCAAAAAGCTAAAAAAAATTCCCGATCAAGCACTAAAACTAATTAATCCTTTCTCATCTAACCCTAACAATGCACAATCCAAACTCAAATTCTCATCGGATCATCTCCAAAGCATTTTCAGCAAGTGAAAGATATCCCACTTCAATTTACTACATTTTTTTGTACCAGAGCAAAACCCTGGTAGGATTGAAGAAAGTATCAAAGCAACATCAACAAGTCTCTCGCATCTGGCAACGACAATTTGTAGATTTGATTTCCACCTGCAGGTAACTGCACCAAACCCTAGCTTTAAATTCTTATGTTTGTATATTTTTATTAGCATGAGAATCCAGGATCATAGCATGTATAATGAAACATAAGATTCAATTCATGGTGCCTAAATAGAACCGAATCAAAATTGTGCCTAACCAAGCACAACCCGAACCCACTTTTTATTACTTCAGAACATGCATATGAGGGTTTGATCTACTTCAATAAACCTTCCATGCAAAAAATTGACATTAATAAAATCATTATAGCTTGTATGATACTCGGTCTTTGTTTTTGATCTATTAGTATATGTATGGTTATCATTGAAAATGGAAATCAATCGTACACAAGTGTTCGAAGACATTAAAAAAAGGGGGCATTTACATATGTTCCACACAATTCTAATGTATTTACATATCTAACACCTAAGAATTCATATTTACATGCAAACCAATCAAATCACATCAAAAATACCATTATTGTAACTTTTCAAAAGTGAAATATACATATGTTAAAACCTTAGGGTGTTATGAATGTAAATACCAAACTTTGGGTATTAGATAGGTGAATGAATAAAAATTGTGTGGTATGTACATAAATTTCCCTAAAAAAATTTGCCTACATTTTCATGCATCATACCACCTAAATCAACATCTATGGATCAACTAGAAGAGTTAGCCAAAGCTACAGAAGAATTGCCAACTGAATTTAACGCCCAGAATTATATAATGGCATACTTGCACAATATGATGAAGATGGGGATGATATAAAGAAGCCAAATGAATAAAGGGCACAAATACAACTTCTTATCCTTGCGCATCCTTGCGCAACTTATTAATGTCATAAATAGTTCTCCTGGCAGTGCTCCTAAACAAAATCATAGAGAGGAACATCACATCAGGAGAGTACCAAATTCATCAGAATGTAATTTTGGGTTGATAAACATAATAGGATTGTCGCTGATTCTATAGTTCCATTAAAAGACTTGAGAAAGAAGCAACCACAATTGATGGTGTCTCCAATTAACTCTAAGATTGGATTACTCAAATAGATGAATCTTTTAATTCACATAAAATATTTTATTAGTAGACAATAGCATTTACTAAAATGAAGTTGATATGACATGCAAAAATTTATTTGAATAACATTTACTAAAAAAAGCTAGAGTTCTAGTCCGCTTACCAAGAAACAGGGACTAACCTTTCAAAGACTTCCATGAGAATACTTAGGTCAAAGTATTATCCAAAACACCATGAAAAATGTCAACCTTTTTATTGACCTTATGGAAAGGATATTGACAGGTTACTGATTGCCGAAATACCAATGATATTTAATTGCTAAGATAAATTATGCATCTAATGATTGACCACGTGTAAATAAGTTTGTTAAAAGCCTCAGAGTGTAAGGAAGAAAAAAAAGACTGAACAACATTGTCCACAAACCTAGAGGATGCATTTCCTTGTGCATGAAACAAAAGAAGTAGCCTCCAAAGTCAACGCCAAGGGGTCCTACCACCCATGCACTAATCCCAAGGCTTACTTCATCCTTTATGATTATAGCTACTTAGCTAGCATTGTTTGCTTTTAGTAATCCCACTGATACATCAACTAGAAAGATTAAGGACAATATACGATTTACTTGTCATCAATATGGACAATGCAAAATATTTGCAAAGCAAAAATTCTATTTTTAGATTAGTTATAAAAAATGACTCTAGAATATGATAACTTAAATGATATTATAGATAAAACACATATATTAAATGATGAGATTATTGTTTTCCTCCTTTGCTATCAATTGATGTCATTGTATTTCACAATTTGATTCTGATAACTGAAAATTGAATGATTTCTTTCAAATGCATACAACATGGAACGAGAAGAGAAACAGGCTAGTTATAGACAATGGCAGTGCCATAAATGTTATATACACTAGTTATCCTTAGAGCTATAATCCACAAGGTAAATTACATCTTATACCATTCTAAGTTGGACATTGTCCACAAATCTAGAGGATGCATTTCCTTGTGCATGAAACAAAAGAAGTTGCCTCCAAAGTCAACGCCAAGGGGTCCTACTACCCATGCACTAATCCCAAGGCTTACTTCATCCTTTATGAATATAGCTACTTAGCTAGCATTGTTTGCTTTTAGTAATCCCACTGATACATCAACTAGAAAGATTCAGGACAATATACGATTTACTTGTCATCAATATGGACAATGCAAAATATTTGCAAAGCAAAAATTCTATTTTTAGATTAGTTATAAAAAATGGCTCTAGAATATGATAAATTAAATGATATTATAGATAAAACACATCTATTAAATGATGAGCTTATTGTTTTCCTCCTTTGATATCAATTGATGTCATTGTATTTCACAATTTGATTCTGATAACTGAAAATTGAATGATTTCTTTCAAATGCATACAACATGGAACGAGAAGAGAAACAGGCTAGTTATAGACAATGGCAGTGCCATAAATGTTATATACACTAGTTATCCTTAGAGCTATAATCCACAAGGTAAATTACATCTTATACCATTCTAAGTTGGTTGAAGAAACAACACTACACATTCTATGACCGTCAATGTCTAGTTCTCATCAAGTTATGAAGACGAGATTTTTATAATGACCTTTGCATAAACATAGCACATATAATCTCTACCATGTGTGTGTGTGTGTATAAATATAAACACACACACAGACACCTAAATATATGTGTGTATGTACATATATATGTGTGTGTGTGTGTGTGTGTGTGTTGTGTGTGTGTGTGTGTGTATTTTCAAACAATAAGAGCAAGTTCCACGTCAAGCTATCTCAAAGAATATGTCGGATGTTGTATCATCATATTGGTACATGGCATCGAAAGAGGCATCTAAGATAGGTAGACCAAAAACATAAGAAAAAATATCTAGAAAGATGATACATCTCTGCTCTTCGATTTACACACATGACACATTCTCAATCTATTCAATCAAAGATAAATTATATAAAGTTATTCAAGGAGTTATTTTTCCTAGCAATTTATAGCCTAATTTAACTCTACTTTGAGCTTTAGCACTCCACTATCATAAGTTGCTTAATATCATATAGGGTTTATTGTTTAGGATTGATAAAGTTGATCTAACATATCATTCTATATTGATGCAGCATAATTAGTACTTTGCTTTCACAATCTTCATTTACCTATGCTAAAGTTGGCAAGAATGACAAATATGTTACAAGTACTAATCAAAATTATACATTATGTGAGCATGTTAATATTAATTATGTTTTATTTTTCAATCATTCCCATATTGTGCAACCACAAAACGTTATGTGTTGTGTAAGAACCTTGGATTGAATGGTCATACATGAGTTTAAGCATTGAACCTTCATGTCTTCATTACAATTAATTAGTGATATCTAAAAATTAATAGAATATTGAGATTAGAGAAAACAGAGGAAATAGAATTACATTTTTGCAGGTGCTTTCAGAGATATGTTTTCCAATAGCTATAAAATTTGGGCTAAATGATGTCCCAATTATAGACACTCCACTCTTGTACCAATCCTTTTCTTGACTACATCAATTTTAACTTTGTGAATTGATGCAAAAATCAAAGAAAATTGTAAAAAACATTTTCTAACAAGTATTGTAGCTTTAGACATAGTAGTTGGTTAGAATCTAGTTGATTGATCATCATCATGTGGCTAGCTTCATCAAAGTCAAGCACAAATAATTCCCACCGAACTCCACCAATCACCCAACAAGAAAAAGTCCAGCCACCGCACCCACATCTTTTGAGTTTGAAATTTTTTGAAATGGTTAAAAAGGACCCCAAACAGTATTAACAAACCACCTTTAAATGAATTGAATTGGAGGAAGTTCATCTTCTTTCTTGGGTTCATGGCCATCGGTGGTCAGAATCAAGATCAAGGACTACCACCATCCTTTAATAAGGACTGATTTGATTTGCTTTTTGTGTTTTATTTACTGTATGATTACACTTTGTTGTATCTCACAAACCTACATACTCCATAACATTCATCGCCAAGCAGCCCTTAAATAATTTTCACATCTCTCAGATAAAACCCGTAAAGACCAAACCTAAGCCCACCCACTGCCCAACCCACAAATCATTCCCCGTTCAAGCACACTTCTCAGCAACACCAATTAATCCCTCCTCATTTAACCTTGGCCATTTCCAATCCTTCTTAACTTCTCATCACACTCTTCAATCATATCTAAGAAGGGCAACCCATCCCAACAATTAAATCCACCGCTTCATCCTCTACCACTAAGGGCTTGTTTGGCGCAACTGCAGCTTCTCACAGAACTTTGCGGCTGCGCCTATGATAAGTTCGTCGTGAGGAAGCGAGTTGTGCATTTAGTTCGATTGTGTGAAAACAGTTGTCGGGCAGCTTTTTCTTCATAAATGACTAAACTGCCCATGTTTGTTAAAACTGTTTAAAAATTTTAATATATTTATTTGTATGGAGGTTTAATATTCGTAAAATTTTTAAAAATAATATGTATTAAATTTTCATATGAATTAAACTTAAGTTTTATATACATGTTTACGTATATTTTTTAAATTCCAATAAAACATATTTAAAATAATGATATATAAAAACTGAGAATTCTAAAACCTGCAAAAACAAAATTTTTCTTGTTGTGACTACATCACAATTTTGGTACAACCCAACAACCAGACATATTTCCTCTCAAACTGGTCAACCAGCTGTTCTAATGCTTACATCACAATTTTGGTGCAACCCAGCAACCGCACATGTTTCATCTATCACAATAGTTTGTGGTAGAGGTTGGTGTTGGAAGGCATAATTTTTTGTGCATAATGAGCTGTTGTTGATACAAATATCCTGACAGATTCATAGTGAAATGTTACTGAAACAAAGAAAACTAGGAGGATGGAAATATTGATGGCTGGGAAACAACTCTTTTACATAGTGCTTACAGTGAATTTATCTCTTATCCTTTCTTTCTATGCAGTCCACCAGATGGGACTATTTCATCTATCAAAAATAAAAATAGCTTCCTCATTTAAACTGATTCCTGTTTGAGATAGAATTGTATAGGTGTTATTAATGGGACGATGTTCATACACGTGTGTCAAGTACAGATAAAGTTGCATACATTGGAAGTTGTGGTTCACCTACCCAGAATGTAATGGCAGTATGCTACTTTAATATGCATTTCATTTTCGTCATGATTGGTTGGGAAGGCGGTGCTCGCAATAGCCGAATTTTCGAGTTTGCAATGCGATATGGTATGCATAACTTTCCCTTGCCGCCTCAAGGTTGGATAACATTAAAACCTATATTAATGTTTCATATAGTAACTCAAGCTTGATTGTTCTAACAGGAAAATACTATTTAGTGGATGTTGGATAGCCATTACAATAGGAAAATTTAAACAATTTTCAAACACAAGATAACACATTGCAGACTTCGAAAGGACCGGTCAAGGTGTGCGAGGAAGAAAATAATTATTTAAAATGTGGCATTCTTCATTAAGGGGTATGGTTGAGAGAATTTTTGGAGTTTGAAAGAAAAAGTGGGTTATTCTACGAGACAATGACAATTCATAATTACATACGTCACTATCCTTCGCATTTTGATGTTGACTTTGCAAGTGTACAAGAAAACGAATCAATGCCTTCTGAATCATATGAATACCGCTTGGGTGTACTCATGTTACTGATGAAGAAAGTATCAACCCTCCTGTAGGCGACGGGGAAGTTGCTGATGAGATGACTGAGTTACGAGAGCATATCACCGATGATTTAGTTATTTGATTACTATTATGTGGTATGTATGTTATATATGTAAATACATATGAATTGTGTGGTATGTGTCATATGTAAATATTAAACCTTGGGTGCATTCATATTATATACCACTTGATTCTTATGCGACGGGGAAGAAAGTATGCACCCTTGTGTAAGCGACGGGGAAGGTGCTGATAAGATGGCTGAGTTACGAGAGCATATCACCAATGCTTTAGTTAATATTTGAATTTACATAACACTTGATTCTTATGAAGAAAGTATCAACCCTTGAGTAGGCGACAAGGAAGGTGCTGATGAGATGCTAAGTTACGAGAGCATATTACAGATACTTCTGTTAATATTTGATAATATTATGTGGTATGTATGTTATATATGTAAATACATAAGAATTGTCTGATATGTGTGTTATATAGGTAAACATCAAACCTTGGGTGTCATATTCATTTTACATACCACTTGATTCTTAAGCATACTACATGTCAAAAACAGAGACTTTAAATACCACTTATTCTAAGGCATTTTCTTTTACACATCACAAAAGGTTGCTGCATGTGCCTCTGTTGTAGTATGGTACCTCTTCTAAAATGGCTTTGGCTGCTTGTGCCCCTTCTGTAATTTCGTACCTGCCTTTTTATTCAGGTGGTCGTTTTTAAAAGGATTATGATAAGCAATTTGACCAAGGAGCTCTTTTGGATGGCCCTTTTAACTATGCATCTCTACATACACAAATTTGGTCTTAAGTGTTACTGGCAGCCAAGAGCCCCTGCATTATGGGTCTACTGCTGCATTATTCTTAAAAAACACACCAAAGGTTAATTGCCCATTACATTTTGTAATGCATGTGGTCAACCTGTATTCGTTGCACTTGCTAAGTACTCATTGCCCAACAAAAGAGGATTCAAATTTGATTGGAAGTTTGGTTGGATGGTGAAAAAAAGAGGTGTGCAGCTTTTATTTTAAGGGCCAAATATCAACATACAAACCACATATTTCTAATGTATTTAAATCTAACACCTATACATTCATAGTCGCACGCATACGACTCAATTTTTTATGGACTAGAGGGTCCTATTTTGTTTATATTTGAATATTTTGTTTCCTGTAAAGTGCAACAGTCTTACCTGTGAAGTTCTCCAGCATGGATGGTGAATCAGTTTTCATTTAAGGGCAAACCAGTTACATACATACCGCATAATTCACATAGGAATTGTGTGGTTTGTTGATGTGTCGCAACTTTATCTTTTGCAAGTGGTATCAATTGAGAAGAATATTTTGGTCATTCCTGCATTGGCCGTGTTGACATATTTTATTCATGATTTTGGAATAGAATACAAGGATTCCATTCTTATAAAGTGCAAACTTTGAAGAGGGTTATTAATTACAGCACACTAAAATGCAAAATTGTATCTTTTCAAATCTTCTTTATGGGTTTTTGCATATGCAAAGAATTTTGTTATTCTTGTGCTAATCATTAATGTACAGAATTGTAATATTGAATATGAGCTCGAGCAATTCAACAAGAGCTAAGGGACTTAAACATTGACCGGTTTTTTGTAATTGCAATCTATTATATGTTATTTTCATAAACCAGAAAGGTAACAATGAAGGACGAAAATTTTATAGATGTCCAAATAAAGTTTAACTAATAAAGATTGCAAATTTTTCCAGTGGTTTGGAGAACCAATGGATGCAATACAGGAGCGAACTGACGAAAAGATATATACAGTTGATGATACAGTGAAAAATGATGTCAAAGACTTAAATTTCTTGTGAAGACTTTATTTTTGTTTGATTTTATAATTGTAGCATTGGTTCTATTTTTGTTATCATTGTATCTGTTATGACTATGTTTATGTATTTTGGAGAACAAATTGTACTGCATTAAGTTTTTTTTTTTTTAAGTAAACTTATCTTTTTAGCTGAGAAGATGTAAATTCAGAATTTCATATTTTAATTAAGCAACCCAAAAAATGGGACCATTTGATCTATCACAATCTCTTATTATTACGTTGTTGTTGTTGGAATGCATAATTTGATGATTTCTTATGATTCGGTTGATATTCACCTAAATGTGCTTTATGGTGTTGTAAGTAAAAATAACTAGATAAATTGTCATTCGATATATTTCACATGAAGCACTTTCGAAACTGTGCTTTAATAGTTTAAATTGAACTGTGTTTGTATATTTTAGGAGTATTACAGTCATTATGTCAACATGCAACACTTTCAGAACGGTGTTTTTCAGACAGCTCAAATACTTATTAAACACTAGCTTCTAAACATCAGATTTTCAACAACAACTTTTGATACCAGATTTTCTACAGCCACAGCCAATACAAACGGCACCTTAAATTATTTCAATGTTTGAATGAGCATTATAATAAGATAAAATAACAAAGTTAAGTGTCTATTCACCCACACCAATATTCAATTGCAAGTTCAAGATTCAAGAAGATCCTATTAATCTTATTAGTTTTTTTAATCAACCTGCATATGAAAAAATCAAAATTTCTTTTTATTAAAGTGTCTTAACAATATTACATATCTAGTATATGCAATGTTTCTATGTATCAAAATGTTTTAGCAATTATTCAACAACCAGAAAGCATTTATCCCACTAAATGGCGTCAACTACATGAATCATTTTCTCCATTGTGTCCTACAGAGTGCCACATCTTCATTTAATTCTAATAGATTAAGATCATTTTTATACAACATGCCAAAATCATTTTAGGTATACCTCTACCTTTCTTACAAAAAGCCAAATCTAAAACATCAACTCTCCTAGCAGGATCATCAGACGGTTAACATGACCAAATCATCTAAGATGACTCTCTCTAATCTTGCCTGCCATTGAAACTACATCAACCTTTCACAAATATATTCGTTTCGCATTTTTCTCTAAGGGTAAAGTCGCTCATCTGCCAGAGTATTCTCATCTCAGCAACATTTAACTTAGTTTTATGCTTATCTTCTATAGGCTAACATTCTACACCATAACGCATTGCAGGTCTCACCATCTTATAAAAATTTCATTCAAGTCTAGGTAGTGCTTTTCTATCACACAATTGGCTCAGTGCATTTCTCAACTTCAACCATCCAACTTGAATTTTACTAATAACATCCCGATCTTTATCACCATCACTTTGAATAATAGACCATATATATCTTAAATGTTCACTCCTTTTAGTGATTTGATCAAACATTATCACAACCACACCACTAGATCTATTGTAACTAAAATTAAATTCCAAGTATTCAGTCTTAACAATTATTCAATTAAAATATATATGCCTAATAAATTTAACTTTAGGTTTTACTTTAGAAAATAATAAATTAAAAAAAAAACATTTTAACAAAATAAAACTGCAAATTAGTTTGCTTTTTATTATTTTTTTAATCCTTTTAACATGAAATTAATGCATGCACAATTAAATTAGCTATTCTAAAATAGAGAATAACTTCATATCTAACATAAAAATTTGAATTAAATCTGAACTTAAGATAGGATTTATATCAAAATCTACCTTAGTATTTGAACCAAACTTTACTCATGCACATGGAACAAAAACCATACTAGAGTTCGCACAAATCAGAAAACAAAATTTTGCATGAGATCATAATTGGATGCATGCGTCCAATAGAATTTAAATCTGTTTTTCAGATTGAAACAAATCAAAATTTTACAAGTTAAAAGTTCTTATATCAATTTAACAATTTGATAAAGAACGTCCAAGGAATTATATATTGTTATTATTTGTGTCCATAAATCAATTAGTCGTTTAATTTGTTTTTAGTAATTGTTTGTTGATTTACAAATTCATTAGAAAGAATTTAACTGACTACGAAGAACTGTATCAATATTTTCATGATTTTATTCAAGTTAACCCCCTTCAAGAAAACATAAAATTTAAAATTTCATCTATCAAATTGATTCCGAGAATACATAACTCACTGTTTAATCGATAAAATATTTGGATTTCTTGTGATTAAAAAGGTCATCCTTCAAAATACTACATGCATGGCTTCTGTGTGATTTGTTGGCTGTTATATGAAAATTTTATTAAATCATACAAATATTAATGTTATTATTCCTTCAAATTTCTCCTTCTTACATATAGTCTATAAATTACAAAACATAAAAAGAGTTTATTAAATAACTTAAGATGTATACAAATGATGACTCATGTATGTCTCTAAAAAAAACCTACTACTAGCCCAACTTTATTGAAAGAATATCGCCTAGTAAATTCATTAAAAATATAAACCACCAGATTGATGTAGATCTTATAATATTCCAGTAGTTAGTCCTAAGAGATTGTGGTGATTAGCTAGTGTTATCTATTTGGCCTTCTTTGCTACTATTTCAGTTAGTTGTTTCGATTTGTGATTTATAGCTTCCTTTATTTCTTCAGCTATGAACCATCTATTTTTTCCTTTATATTTCTAAAATTTTAAAAATTACTATATTAATACATAACTAAATCTGATGACCTAAGATATTATTTTGTATATATATCGAACTAATTGAATTACATAATGAATAAATTTGGTTTGATTTTCAAGTCGAGTACATCCCATTAATAAGTGGCTTAGTGGCCTACTCACGGTGTAGCTTGGCAGTTTTGGCATACCTATGGTGTAAATGCTTTGGTGATGAGTTATTTCTCTCTTTTGTAATTTAAATATTTCATTTTCTAACCCTGTTCATCATGTTACCCTTCTCCACCATCTAATACAAACCCTAGAACCTTAATAGCTCTCTCCTTCATTAAAATTCCCTAAACCCTAATTCCTAGGCCTCTGTTTTAACTTCAAACCCCAAACCTAATGCCTCCAAACTCCAACCAAAAGTCTCCAACGCATCATAAAGCCTAATCCTACCTTCTTAGCTCTCACCAAAAAACACTCAATCACCAAACCCTAGCATCTCCAATCTTGCATTCCACATAAGAAAAAACCTACTACAAGCTTTATCCCACTCCTCAAGAGTCTTTACTCTAAGCAAGCACATAAATATCTAATATATTTTAACCCTCTCTCCAATACTAATAAGATTAAAAGTCTTTCATCCACAATTAAATTTAACAAAATAACCACAACTATACCAATTTGGAATCGGCGCATTGGCTCCAATGGTGCATAATGGCAAGGCATCCAAGTATACAAAAGGCATATCAAAGAGGCAACCAATTCAATAATAAAATTAATTCTACATCGACATCAAGGATTAAGTTGTGCCATGTCCTTTTTAAAGTTAAGTTCATGAGAATCTATTTGCTTATATTTATTATTAAATATAGTAATAGTGCAAAAAATCTCCAATATTTAAATTTCAAGCCTGATTTATTTGTAGATCATCTTAACACTCCTTGCTAAACTTAAACACAAGCTTGAAAGATTTTGTAATAACATTGATAGCTGTAATCATTGTGACGCGGGGCTGTTTACAGCCTTGCGGGCCGGGCGAGTCTAGAAGCTGGTCCATCCTTCTTGCTGGATCGAATAGGACCAAGTCGACTTAAGGCGGACTTTCTGCCTCTCCTTCCCCTCCTATGCTGGATTCGTTCCACCTCTCCTTTTCTCCCTTGATCCCTGTTCTTCACCGCCCCCCACTCCTAACCATTGCAGTCATTCTTCACGACTCTTCAATACCATCCATTTTCACCCAACTTCCCTTCATAATTTTGCCTTTGCTAGCTGCTAGTCTTCCCCTAGTTATCCAGGTTATCTTGCTTAGGTTTAATCAATTTTTTTTGTTGATTTTTATTTCAGGTGTGCCTTCCAGGCATTCCCTCCTCGAGGGATGTAACATTTGGTGAGTGGTGCTACGGTTGTACTTCACCTGAAATGGTGTGTATCTCCACTCTGTTCTTTCCTCCCCAGCCAGCCATCGACGCATTCCTTTGCACAGAGAGGTTGTTGGTCTCGCCCGCTGCTTGCCTCAACCGATCGTAGCTGCCACCAATGACACAGACAAGCCGCATCCTCTTGTTGTTAGCCTCGCCAACCATCCAACATTGCCTCATACCACTGTCGCACCTCCCAGCCTCCTCCATTAGGTCGTCGGTTCTTCAATTTCCCTCTAGCACCACACAAGTTGTCATTGACCACATCCTACACTTTCTGCTGCCCTCCAGCGTTGTGTTTCATTCAACGTTCTTCTAGCCGACACCGCCCTTTCCCAACCCCTCCAGTGAGTTCTTTAGCCACCGTCCAAGACTTTTCATGTCTTTTGCATTGCTTATTTTATTACTTGTTTAGTCGTTGCATCTTATATTATTGTTTACATGCTTGTCTTTTTTTTTCAAAGATTTATAGTTGTATTTTCTCAATTTCAACAATAAAGTACGTGTCGTTTAAGTCGTGGTTTGGGTTAACTCCGGTATCATTTTGTATCAAAGCTAGCCCAATTATAGTCATAGCCTAGGATTCTCCAGTATCCGCCCCCACCCAATTATTTTCTCCTTTTCCCTTTTCCTTTTCCTTCCTTTTATTATCTTCTCCTCATTTTTCTCCTCTCATTCCAAATCACTCTCAGTCATGTCGACACATCGATACGTGCCAAACCACCTAGAAAATACAACGAGAGATTCATATCTTGATAAAATGAATGGCTGAGATGGATGACGGTACCCAAGGAAAAACAACCCTCGGCTGTGATATCAAGAGTCGAAGGGGGACCATAACGATCTGAATTTGTTTCACCGCGAGGACATCAACACGATGAATATCGACCATGTTGTTCGACGTTCACTATCAACGGAGACCAGGAGCACTCGTTCAGCACCCACAGAGAATACGGCATCAAAACGGACTTACCATAGTTTGAAGGAAACATGGATCCCGACGACATCATTGACTGGTTGCAAGCAATCAAACATATCTTTGAATACAATGAGGTACCCGAGGATAAACGGGTTAAACTAGCCGCTATAAAATTAAAGAAAAACACCTCTTTATGGTGGGAAAAACTACAGCGACAAAAGATCACCCTGTGGACCAAAATGAAGAAAGCAATACAAAAGAAATGCGTGCCACCCCACTGCCGTCAGAATATGTTCCTCAAGCTCCACAACCAGCAACAGTGAGATCTTTCAGTCGAGGAGTTCATGACAAACTTTGCCCAGTTGCATATGAAATGCGAGTTAGTAGAGCAAAAGAAGCACACAATTGCCCGCTATTTGGGGTCTAAAACCCGTCATTAAAAATATCGTTCAACGATAGCCCTGTTGGTCGTTGGGTGATGTCCAAACCTTAGCATTAAAGATAGAATGGCAGCAAAAGTAGGCTAGGTCCCAGTCATCCTTCTGACATCAATCCACCTTCAAGCCATCACCTACTGCCACACCTGCCGACAAGACCACTTTCGAAACTGACAAATCAAAACCAAGAAGCGAGAAGACCACCCCCAGCGGCACGAAGCTAGAAAATGATCGAGGTGGTATTCGCTCTCTTGCAGTCATTACCTACTGAAAAACTTGTTCAACCTCTTCACGAATCACAAATCTTTAAAATTTTTAATCAGTCAGAACAAACTAACAAGGTGAGACGCAATTGGGGTGGAATTCTTAGCTTCCTTTCAGTTCATGCCCAAACACAAAGTCGGGAGTCAGAACCACATCATGAACACACTGAGTCATCATCACTACTAATCACATGCATGCAGACCCATGTTGTAGGTTTTGAGATTCTAAAAGACTTATACGAGACAAATAAATACTTCTAAAAAATTTGTAAAACAGTGTCAGGAGAAACCTTACAGCAATACTACCGACCAGACGGCTACTTATTCCACCAAAATAAATTATGCATTCCCTGATGTTCACTGCGAGAGGTCATCGTCCAAGAGAGCCACAATGGAGGATTGGCCGATCATTTTGGCAGGGATACGAATCGCACTCATAAGAGCACTTTTTTTTGCCTCAACTAACGGCAGAAGCGAAGCGACATGTTCGACGGTGTAGGATTTGCCATATTGTCAAAACCTGTGAATAGAATACAGGATTGTACATACCTTTACCAGTACCTGAGACTTTGTCATATGACTTCCACGCACATAAAGGAATAACGATTTTGCCATGGTAGTAGTAGACCGTTTTTTAAAGATGACGCATTTCGTGGCCTATCACCAACATCTCACATTGTTGATTTTTATTTCCGTGAGATCATGTGACTTCATGGCATTTTCAAAAACATCACTTCCGACCGGGAAGTCAAATTTCTGAGCCACTTCTTGCGGACCCTCTAAGGCAAATTAGACACTAAACTTCAATTTAGTTCTACAGCACATCCTCAAACAGATGACAAGGCCGAAGTAGTTAATAGAAGCCTCGAGAATATTTTTCTATGCTTCTTGAGGAAAAACATCAAACAATGGGATCTCATTCTTGCACAAGTCGAATTAGCCTACAACTGATTAACGAGTCAGACCATAAGACACTTCATTTGAAATTGTGTACGAACGCAACATGCTCACCCCTCGAATTGGTCACAATTCTACCCCCATTAGAGATCAGTGAGGATGTTATCGAACGTGTTCACCGAATTCAACAACTCCACAAGGAAATTGAGAAAGAGGTTACAAAATAAAACCATAAATATCAATCACAAGCAAACGAGTCCAGAAAAAATGTAATATTTCTAGAAAGAGACCACTTGTGGATCCCACTAGAGTGATTTCTCGGGGGAGCTTACAGCAAACTTAAGCTTAGAGCCTGCAGAACTTTTCATCAACAAAACTACAAAATTGAGCTCTCGGTGGACTCTAAAAATTCAACAAAATTCATTGTCACGGATCTCATTTCATATTATGAGGAACCAAAAGCTTCTACAAATGATCGCAACCCTTGGAGACTGATGTGGGGTTGTTCACAACGTGGCGGACCAGAAGAGGCGGGAAGCCGGTCCAGCCTCCCTGTCGGATAAAACCGATCCAATTCCACTTAAGGCGGACGTTCTGCCTCTCCTCCTCCCATGTGTGATTCATTCCACCTCTCTTTTTCTCCCCAGTGCCCGGTTCTTTCCCACCCCCCCCCCCCCAAATCCTCCTAGCCATTGCTGTCATTCTTCACGCCTCTTCAATCCCTTCCATTTTCACCTCCCTTACATTCATAGATCCTGCCTTTGCTAGATGTTAGTTTTCCCCAATTTATATAGGCTAGATCTAATCTTTTTTTTTTTTGTTGATTTCTGATTTTAGGTGTGACTGTCATTCCGTCTTTGAGGGTGTATCCCTTCGGCGAGCGGTGCTACAGTTATACCTTGCCCAAGCTGGTGTATATCTCCACTCCATTACTTCCTCCCCCGGTCAGCCATCGGCGCCTTCCTCTGCACAGAGAGGTTGTTGGTCTCACCCCGTACTTGCTTCAACAGACCGCAGCTCCCGCCAGCGGCACATACGGGCTACACACTCTTCCTGTTCACCTTGCCAACCATCCAGCATCGCTTCATACCAATGCCACACCTCCCAGCCACCTCCAGCAGGTAGCTCGTCCTTCAAGTTCCCTCTAGCACCCCTCCAATAGTCGTTGACCACCTCCTACACACTTTCCACCGCCCTCAAGTGCCGACGTTTCAGCCACAATTCTTCTCGCTGTCATTACCCTTTCCCCAGTCCTTTCAGCAGGTTTTCAGCCACTGTCCAACGCCATCCAGGAATGTTCCTATCATTTGCATTGCTTATTTTATTACTTCTTTGAGTTATCAAATCTTATATTCTTGTTAACGTGCTTGAGTTGTTTTCTTTCAAAGAGTAATTGTTGTGCTTTATCAATTTCAAAAATAAAATGTATTGCTCGAGTCGCAGCTTAGATTAACTCCGGTATCATATTGTCATATAAAACTTAAATAATGTTGAGAGAAAATGATAAAAATTATGAAAATATATGGAAAAGTCGAATAGAACACTTACTTTTTAACATTCCACATCACCTTGATAACCACTTCACACCTACACCTCATCAATATCCAAAAGTTAACTATATGGATAATATTATCCCCAGCACGCTATATACAAGCACCTAAAAACCTTAAAAAGTTTGCCCCCACAAAATTCACAAATAAAAAAAATTTAAAAAAAAAACAAATGCACCCATTATCATGTATATACATATTCTCAACATCCTAGTACTGCGCTCACCCCAACCAATCACAAACCATTATGCACATCTCCTACAACCACAATTACTCATCATGGTTTAGCATTATAGGACTTTCTACGATCATCCTTTGACTTTTAATTTTGATGTTAGTATATTACTTATTATTTTAAATTATTATCAATTTAATGGTTGAATTTTAACTCTAATGCTTCAAAGCTTACACTCACCTCACAACAACAACAACAACAACAACAAAACCTTTATCCCACTAAGTGTGGTCAACTACATGAATCTTTTTTCTCCATTGTGTCCTATTTAGTGCAATATTTTCATTTAATTCTAATAAATTAAGATCGTTTTTTATACAATAAGCCCAAGCCTTCCTAGGTTTACACCTGCATTTCTTAACATAATTTGAATCTAAAACACTTATTCTTCAAATCAGATCATCTGATGGTCGACTTTTAATGTGACCAAACCATCTAAGACGACTCTCTCTAATTCAGTCTGTCATTGTAGCTACACCAACCCTAACGCGAATATAATCATTTCAAGTTTTGCCTTTAAGTGTAAAGCCACTAATCCACCCAATCATTCTCATCTCAACAACACTTAACTTAGTTTTATGCTTCCCTTTTAAAGACCAACATTCAGCGCCATAGAACATTGCAGGTCTCACCGCCAACATATAAAATTTTCCTTTCAGTCTAAGCGGTACTTTTCTATCACTAAATAGGCCCGAAGCATTCCTCCACTTCAACAAATCAACTTTAATTCTACTAATAACATCCTCATCAATATCACCATCACTTTGAACAATAGAACCGATATATCTAAAGCGTTCACACCTTTTAATAAATTTATCACCATAGTTACATTTATGTCACTAGAGCTACTACTACTATAATTACATTCCATGTATTCAGTTTTAGTTCTACTCAAACGAAGGCCTTTAGATTCCAAGGAAAACCTCTATAATTTAAGTATTTTCTGAGCTTTTATTCTCGTCTAATCCACAAGAAGGATATCATCAGCAAAAAGCATACACCAAGGTACATCCTCCTGTAGTGTCTGGTAAGACCATCCATAACTAAAGCAAAAAAGATATGGGCTTAAAGCCGATCCCTGACGTAAACCAACAAAAAAAGAAAAATATTTAGTCAATCCTCCTTCTGTTCAAACACAAGTAATAGCTCTTGTATACATATCTTTAATGACTTGAATATAAGTCATATCAACACCTTTCTTCTCAAGAACTCTCCAAAGGATATCCCTTGGAACCTAATCGTATGCTTTTTATAAAAAAATCATATGTAGAACCTCCTTATTATCTCTAAACTTCTCTGCCAAACCTCTCAATAAATGTACAACTTTCATAGTAGACCTGCTCGGCATAAATTCAAATTGATTACGAGAAATCTTTGTAATATGTCTTAAACTATGTTCAATTACCCTCTCCACTAATTCCTCTATAATTTGCACTCTTGTGCATACCCTTTATTCTTAAAAATGGGACCAAAATACTCTTTCTCCACGCCTCAGGCATCATTTTAGTTTTTAAAATAATATTAAAGAGTTTAGTAAGCCAAGAAACTCCCAAATCTCATAAATATTTCCACACTTCAATTGGGATATCATCATCTCCTACAGACTTTCCACCCTTGGTTTTATTTAAAGCCTCCTCAACATATTTTTTTACTAATGTGACAGTAAAAATGAAACATTTTATTATTATTAACGATATTAAGATCACTAAGGTCAATCATATTTTCCACAACTTCATTAAAAAGTTTATCAAAATAACTCATCCACCTATTTTGAATATCGTTTTCTAAGAAAAAACAAATTCTGATTTTCATCTTTAATACATTTTACTTGAGTTAATCTTTACTTTTATTTTCTTTTAGTTTGTAAATTTATACATATATTTTTCACCTTTCTTAGTATCTAATCTATTATAAAGATCACTAAAAACATACTATTTAGTCTCGCATATTGTTCTCTTAAACTCCTTCCGAGCTGTTTGATAATTTTATCAGTTCTTTAAGCTTTTACATTTAAATCATTTTTTATAACATAACTTCTTATCTTTTATCTTTCTTGCACATTATTATTCCACCGTCAACTATTTTTATTTATATAAATTTTTTATTTGATTCTCCAAGTACAACTTTTGTCACTTGTTTAATAGTGTTTGTTACTTTATCTCACATATAATTTGTTTCATCATAAACATCCTAAATTTCGAAATCTTGAATTTTACTCACAAAATAAGTTTATGTGTCTTTCAGGTAACCCATCTAATTTTAAGACGATGATCTCTAGTATTTTTATTTTACAATTCTTCATCTTAAAATCTAAAACTAATAATCGATGTTGAGTACTTAAATTCTCGCTTGGAATGACATTACAATCTTTACATTCTCGGCGATCTCTTCTTCTCATAAGAAAATAATCAATTTGTGTTTTATTATATCCATTCTTATAAGTAATAATATGCTCATCTACTTTCTTAAATAAAGTATTAGCAATAAAAAAAATCATAAGATAAAACAAAATCTAATATAGCTCTACATTCTTCATTAATCACTCCAAAACCGTAACCATCATGAATATTTCTAAAACATTCTACCACTCTATCGACATGTCTATTTAAGTATCTTCCAATAAAAATTCTTTCTTCAAGAGTTATCAATTCTATTAAATTTTCTAAGTCATTCCAAATATTATCTTTAGAACCTATATCTAAACCTACTTGAGGAGCATAAACACTTACAATATTAAAAATCATAATATCAACAATAATCTTAAGGCTATAATTCTATCTCCAACTCTATTAATTTTTACAACATTGCTTTTCAAACTATTATTCATAATAATACCTACACCATTTCTAGTGTGACTCTAACCTCAATACAAAAGTTTAAAACCTAGGTTATCAATCTCCAACCCATTAATTTTCATGAACACAAAAGATATTTATCTTTCTATGAATCTTAATATCAACAAATTCTACTAATTTACCGGTGAGAGGATATATATTCCGAGATCCTATCATAAAAGAAAATCATTACTGTGGGACAAAAAATTTAGATGGACGTATTTAAAATCATCATTATTATTCAAGTGTTTATCTTATTTGTAAATGGTATAAAGGGTGTAGAGGTGATTCAAGTGGCTTTAGAATTCATAAAAGAAAATCATTACTGGGGGGAAAAAAAATTTAGGTGGACGTATTTAAAATCATTATTATTATTCAAGTGTTTATCTTATTTGTAAAAGATATAAAGGGTGTAGAGGTGATTCAAGTGGCTTCACACACACACACACACACACACACACACACACACACACATACACACAAACACACACTTAACCCTGGAAGGATAATTAATGACTAAACTCGAGAAATAAATAAAAAAAATTGCAATTTTAAAATGAAGTGTGTCGTCAAATAAAATAAGGGAGAAATCTGAATACCAACAATCCCCCAACCCTCATCTGGATTTCCCCACTTCCTTCAACATGGCCAACCAATCATTATGGTGAGATCCAAGGGAATACTGCCTTGATTTAAGCAATGGTTATCCAAAACTTGATCGGATGTAGGAGTTCGGATAGAGGTTTCTAAATTAGTGCATTTAGCAGGAATTGACAATATATAAGAATTATTTGTTATTTTTCTATAAATAAGAAATCTTAAAATGAACCAATCAAGTCAAAATAAATTGAATGATTTTTCTCCTTAATTCTTCTCTAGCACTGTCCAATATGAGCCAAGGAGGCTACCAAAGCCCAATCCCCTCATTCCCCCGGCCCCACCCCCAAAAATCCCCCCAATATGACTCGGATGAGATGGCCTAATCAAATGCACAAACTATTTAGTTTGTATTAAGAGAAGTGAAGTTCTAATGGTATTAAGATCAACATCATGAGTCAAATATATCATCACTATTCTATAAATTGATTGCAATTACAGAACAAAAAGATAAAGGTGGATCATGATCTAGGAGACTCTAAATAAGAAAATACAAGTTTGCCTTGGAAAAAATTGACAAAAATAATTAAGATTAAATTGCAATTTCCGAAGGACAAAATGAGTAACCAATTTAGCATGAAAGAAATTTATGCGGATGAAATTTAAAAAAAAAATCATCCAATATTATCTCACCAATTTTCTCTGCATATTAGCACATGGCTTACTAGCTTTTAAAGGGAATATTGTCTTGATTTAAGCAGCATTCACCTAGACTTTAAATGGAAGTAGAAAATTAAAAATACTGATTATTAATTAATTGAAAGTACAAATAGACATGAATTTACCCATATAAATTTTTGTATAAAACGTTTTAGGATGCAACAAATGTATAGGAGGAATTAGATGACTTTTTTTCTGTCTCCTCCCCTCTCTGCAATATTCAGCGAAAGAGGCCACTTGAGATCCCTCGCATTTTCTCTCTCCTCAGTAAACCCAATAAGGCTGTTAAAATCACCAATGTCGCCTCTTCTCTCTGCCATCTCGATTAGATTACAAAAACTCCTAATCCTTCATAGAATACAAATTCCCTTATTTATCATGATACTTTCCTAACAATTTCATTAGTCTTTCGTCCACCCCTAATTCAAAACTCTAAGAACTTCATTATGATATGCATGCTGTCGAGTGAAGAAATAGAAAGTTATATGGAGAGATAAAAGTCGGTCAATCTAGATAAATAAATAAGCTTAAAGGACTTGGAAAGTTCATAGTCCAATTTCACAAATCACATGTCCAAACATATAGCCCCCTAAATGACTACCATGATGGCCATATTTGAAAAGCTTGCAGCCAAGTTGGCTCTACCAACACAAAAAAAAAGAAAATTAGAGTCAATCTACAAAAGAACAAAGTTGATCAACATGCAAACATTGACGCAGAAGCTTAGGTCGCGGTATTGTAGCTACTATAGTACCATACGAGATACTTGTAGCTGCTACACTAATGCAGGCCATTTTTCCAATTTGACCCAATACCTTTCTAATTCCTTCTTATTCTGACTGCTAGTACTTATTATAAATATATTGTTAGTTTTTTATGAATTTTATTTCGGATTTCTGTTAGGACAGTTGTCGGCATCCATTTTTCCATTCAAGGGTTGTATCCGAAGGAATGGGTAGTGCTTCAGATGTATCTCTCTCCTGAGGTGATAATTATCTTCTTCATTTCTCCTTCCATTGGTTGTTTTCTGCCACTGCAGCTTCCCAGTCATCTCTCACTTCTCGCCAGCTTCGTTGTTGCCCAAACCACACCTCCACCACGCTGCCCCAGCTTTCCCACTGCATCGTTGTTGCCCAGGACAGCCAGGGAACACCTCCCTTTTGCTATCATATAGCTATCCTCCCCCACTCACTGCCACCATCCACGAAAGTCTCCATACTGGTTGTCCCTGCATTTCTGCACCTCCCCCTCGCTGCCACCAATATTCCATTGTTGTTGCCCTCGCTGCCAACATCCCAATTCACCTAGTCGACCTCCACCACTCTGAGATACGCTTTAGAGGTATTTACTTATTTTATTTGATGTTTATTGTCACATATTTCCTGTTTGAAGAGTCGTTGTTGTAACCCTATTTGAATTCAGCAATAATATTTTTATTTATATAGTTGTTTGGGTTAACTATGGTATCAAACATATTCACAGAGGATTCCACATTTCATAGAGAGTCAAAGTGGACTTCGATATAATCCTAAAAGACTAAAGAGTGTCAAAGTGGGAAATTGGGCGAGTACGAAAAGAGATTAACCATAAACACAAGAAGGTAATCATGATAGGATTTCAAAAGAGACAATTGGCTTTTATGTAGATGACCCAAAAGGAAGATTAATAAAAAAGAGAATTCCTCATTTATCATTTTGCAAATACATTCACTGTTAGAGAGTATATCTGCTTCAATTATTCAAGATTGATCAATTTATAATCAATCAGAATATACCAACCTCATAAGAAAATTGGCCAACAAATAGATAGGTCCTGCCAAAATAAACATGCAAAAAGGATCTCGACAAAAATTGAAATTAAGGTATAGCAATAAATACCTCCTAGAGAAAAATAGGCAAATCAAAGATGCAAGAGACGCCTTGGAAAAAAATTTGCGAGCATACACTTTCTACTCAACTAAAGATGTGATTTTTTATTTCTTTTCTTTTTTCTTTTTCTTTTTTTTTGGTTTTGGTTGGAGCCAGCTTATGTTAAAACATAAGTTTCACTCTTCTATTCAAAAGGCTCGTTATCAAACACTTTATGGCAGCCTACCTCCATCAATTCCCTCTTATGTCAAAGATAGTACAGCCATCAGTGTTGAGTAAAAGTGTAAACAGCATTGAGTTGCTACATATCAACAAGAACAACAACAACAAAGCCTTAATCCCACTAAGTGGGGTCGGCTACATGAATCCTTTTTCTCCATTGCTTCCTATTTAGTGTCAAATTTTCGTTTAATTCTAATAAATTAAGATCACTTTTTATGCAATAAGCCCAAGTTTTCCTAGGTCTACCTCTGCCTATGCTCAAAATAAAGACCTTAGTTGAAGACAACAGCAGAGATGTGAAATTTGCGAAAATGAATGGGGCCAGCAAAGTTCAAACTCCAACAATATCAACAAACATCTCATGATAGCCGTGCAATAAACAAATTGGTAAAGCATTTTTTTGGACCACTCAGAAAAAAGACCGTTATTAGTCTAGTAGCATACCGATCGGAATTATCATTGGAGAGCAGGTACATATCATTTATCATTTCTCGGATCTTAAACCCATTAAAAGTGACCTCCCCAATTCTAGTCTAGAATTTCCATCTTTCTGTTTTAACAATTTTAAATGGGGGTGTTATGAAGCATACAGTAATTTTAGATCAGCTTTTTGTACAATTTGAATATGCAGAAAGAATGAAAGTTAGTGAAAAAGATGAAACAGAAAACAAACTATTTCTAGGATTATTCATACAACAGCATTATACAAATTACCAGATTCAAAATAGCTAAAGAATTATACACTTAAATAAACAGCATTGGAGGGAAAATTGGTTTGAGAGCCTGGCGCAAAGAACAATAGCCAACATAAGAGTATTACCATAAAATATTTGGTTGGGTAGTTATAGAAAACATATATATTTTTATGACTACTTATGGCTAATTAAGTTAGTAGATGAATAATGGGTGTGGTAGCAAGCAAGAGCATTGTTTTTGCTCTGTTTGGTTTTTTTTTTTTTTTTTTTTTGAGTCAATATAAATAGTCGTGTAATTTTTTAGAGCATAAATGAGTAATAATCCATCCCTCTTCTCAGAGTTCGTATCCACTTGAAATGATATTAATCTTGATTCATCTTCCAATGGAAGATCGTAAAAAATTGCTTTAATTCCTTGAGGCAGAAGTTAAGACTTACAAATCTATGTGTTATATACATGTAAATAATATAGATGTTCCCCAAAATCACAACAATCTATTTTAATAATTTTAAATCGAATAAGACCATCAAGCTACAATTCATTGAAGATCGTACAAAACTGCTTCAATTCATTGAGGCAGAAGCTAAAACTTACAAATTTATGTGTTATATACATGTAAATAATATAGATGTTCCCCAAAAACACAAAAATCTATTTTACTAAACTTAAATTGAATAAGACCATCAAGCTACATACAAAACAAAACAAAGAAATTACTGACTAAAAGAAATGGAGAAATACTAGCACAAATACAAAAAGAACTAGTCTGTCACAATAAAAGCCTAATTTAAGGAACTACAAAGTCCACACGAGAAAATAGAAAGAAAAATTGGAGACAAGTATGAAGAAATAGAATAATCAACCTGCAGCATGAGTAGTTCATATTTCATGGCAGAAGAAAGTCTGAAAATGTAAGCATACATAGCGATAATGATAATTCGTGTCTATTAAAGGGTTCGTGGATAAAATGAGGAAACATAAAGATCCACATACAAGACAACACAGATGGTATAGCAATAACAAAATCAAAATATGCTGAAACCCAAAAAGAGAAAAGAAGAAAATAGACTAATATAGACCACACCTTATGTGTCTATTCTTAGGTGATTCACCAGTATTGAAACAACTTGCTTAATTTATCTAATCCTTCCTTTCTTCGTCTAACTTAAAATGAATTACAAGATTCTTTGCATTTTTTTTCCTCATCAATTGACAAAGCTGCCTTATCTCAAACTATCATTTAACAGAATCTCTTAAAAATTCTGATCTTTCCTGAATTTCTTTAGTGTTACAGAAAAAACATCCCATTTTCACCCTGACAGTTTCTATGTTACCTCTTTTTAACTCATCTACCCCAGAATTTTTTTTTCCAAGCTAATGATTTTGACATCTAATAACTAAAGTATATTCTCGATACTTGCATAGATTCAGCATAATTCTATAGTTCAAATAATTAAATATAAAAACAGTTGTAGTAGCCAAGAATACCTGAACAAGTTCTTCATCATTAGATGCATACTTTGGTTTTTCAGATTCTGTAAAAACCTGTATATTAGCCAGGGTACGACGCCTCATTTCGGTAATTACATTTCCACCTTTTCCTAGAATGCAACCAACTTTACTCGAAGAGACGAGCAGCCTTGTTGTGACTGTACCTTTTTCAGTCACTTCACATGTTCTTCTCTGGAGTTGAAGAACAGCCTCAATGGTTGATGAAATTCGATTTGAAGGACCCTACATGTGTTAAGGTAAAATACAATGTCAAAATTTGAATGATGCATATGGCACAAGAAATGGATATTTACCTCCATCGAAGAAACAACAATAACACGTTCCTTAGCATCAGGATCACTGCCCTCAACATGAATTCTAGCACCAGTTTGTTTCTCTAATTGTCTAACATTTGCACCGCTTTTACCGATTATGCTGCCAATCTTCTCCGTAGAACACAGAATTTTTATGGAAAAATCCTCCAATGTCCCACTTCTGTCAGCACCATGATTAAAACTACTCGGACCATGACTAGGTGATTCAATTCTATATCCATCAAACCATGGTGTTGGTGGCGAATAGCGAGACAGCATTGGATTTCTGTGTGGCAAAAGAGGGGGGATTTCACGGCCTGATTGGTGGAGGTATTGTGTACTTGCAGATATAATATCTTCTAAAGAAGGAGTATCCTTTCGTGGATGATGGTGCAATAACGTAGAAATCTCAAAAAGGGCCCTTCTGACATTGATTGGCTTACCAGATATCTAAAGAGAATCAATATGTTAGCAAATGACATCAGCAGGACCAATCACCAATATCTCACATCTAAATTTCCATATTTACATACATGGTGCTTTAAACTTATGCATGAAAAAGTGTATTCACTTTTAAAAAGTTGTAATGATGCTATTTTTTACGTGATATTAAAGATTTGAGAGCTATCCGTGTACATATGAAAGTTTAGGTGTGAGATATGTAGATACATAAATATTGTATGCTATGTATGCAAATGCCCCAAAATATAAATAAGTTTCCCATATGGTTCAATCAAAATAGATACTTAACAACCGAAATTGAAGCAAAATACTAAAACTATAATTAAGAGGTCATGTTGTGATGCTACTTGACATTCCGATGAATCAAAATAGACAAAACATTAGCTCCTTCAACTTCATACATGCAGTAACTCCTTGTCCAAGAAGCATATCCAATTCACAGAACCACCGCAATAAAACAGGGTATAGAGTTTAAAAACACACTATGTATTTAAATATGAACGTCTGATAAAACAAGCAGTAAATAAACACTAGAGAGATGGAATGTAAAAGTCTAAAGAACTGGAAAAAAAACTGAGACATACTATGCTTGTTCATCCATTATAAATCATAGATGTGCATTTTTGAAAAAAGATGATATGATATCCTTGTAAAAGAGAAAATAATGAACTATGACTGCAAATATAAAATAATTGAGCATATAAGTGAAACCTGGAAAACAGAAATCATTTTTTTTATTAGATTACACTCCAAATTACAGAAAGATATTAGTAATCCATGCAAAACATAAACAGCTTGATAAAAACACATAAAAAGCTTAAGATGTTGAAGCTTCTAGAAGAACTCGTCTTAGAACTGCATCTTCTATAACCTCGAAAAAAATTTGTAAAAGAATTGCTTCGGGTGAGACTACTTTTAAGCGCAAATGTAAATAAAGAAACAAATTATAAATTTCGTCCTCACACGCATACAAGCACTTTTTCATGAAGAAAAATTATCAAGCATTTATATTCCATATTAAGACTATTATGCATATGACTTGCTTTCAAATATAGAGATGGGCTTGAGGATACCAAATGAATTTTTTTTCTAATTTCATAATAATCATTAGCATAGTCCTTGGTCTCGCCTCAACTATATAGTGTTGGGTTTCATGAATCCTTCTTCTAAGACATTTCTATTGCCAGATGCATGTGAAGATACTTCTTACTCAAGTTTTTCACACAACTGTCAGCTAAATTACAATCTCATAAACAAAACACACCAATCTTAGTGAAATTCAATAAATATTTATACAATTATTGACACAATAATAAACAGTAAATAAACCAAAAGTGGATCAGAGAAGGAATTTACCTGAACTAGTTCGTCGGATCCCATAGCACAAGGTGGAAGTTCCTCTGAAGGTAATATGCGAATGTTCGCACTATAATCCTGCCGTAATTTCTGAATTACATTTCCACCCTTCCCAAGAAGGCAACCAACTTGAATTTGAGGGACAAGAATACGCGCAACCACATCATCATGAAGCTCAGAATTTTCATGCACCACTCCGCCACGCATATGTTTGTCTGCCACAATCCTATCATGAATTTTTATAAGAGCATCCTGTGCTGGACAATGTGGATTCAAATCCAGATCATCACCACTGGCATTATGGCTTTTACTATTCCGTTCATCTCGCTGTTGCAAATAACTGAATATAATAATTGCTCGCTCGTCTGCACCAGGAACGACATCAACTACTCGTATCTTAGCATGGGTTTCTTTTCTCAGAGCATTAACTATATCGCCCCCTTTCCCGAGAACACTACCAATTTTCTTGATTGGGCAAAGAATGCGATATATAGTATCGATGGTTTTAGAATTATTAACATCATTAGTGTTGCGCCGCTTGTACCTCCCGTTATCCAATTCCAAGTTGGATCGTTTTTTGGAACCACCTGACTTGTAGTTCCCATAAGCCGACCGCCTTTCATCATCCATATTACCAGGAGATTGAAAACTTTGAAACAGCTGAGGCAAAAAAGTCTAGTTGAAAATGTATGGCATCAATAAAAAGAAATCTGACTAAACTATAAAGTTGCTAAATTGGGGAATAAATTATTAAAAAAAAGGGAATCAAATCAAAGAACTAATTATTTAAACTTGTTCGGTTTGCAAAAATAAAGAAAAAAATTACAATCAGCATGGTTTCAACAACAGGGAGAAGTAAGCTAAAGCTAGGACTAAAACTCAAGGAGAGAAAACAAAGGCAAATGTTTCAAATAATCAATAAAAGAAATCACATCATAATATGACTTCTCCAAATTTTGTAAAATAAATTTATCCCTAGTAATCGCATGGAAAAATAACATCCACAATCATGTTCAAGACTTCAAGTTAAAAAGTTGTGGCTGCAAAACAAACAACTGTAAACATATTTTCTCAAAAAATAAGATATTATTGGTTTTTAAACAAGGAAGGAAGAGCAGGATCTTGGAAGAAATCAGGCAAAAAAACAAAATATAACAAACACAGAACAAATCAATCATTAATAAAATAATTATAACTTAAAACTCTTTAAGCACTCCACATTCATACCAATCACTAGCTTTTAACATTTTTTTTTTTTCCAAACAAAGTATCAAAATACAGCACTCATGAATCCGTAAGCCGTCAAAATTCCCATTTTGTAAACTTTAACGTCCCCAACCTGATTCTAATCTTCCACGCTCCCCAGAAGCTGTTTTTAAGCATTCCCTACCCTATGCAGTACAACACAACAAACAAATAAATCAAAGCATAAAGCTTCGTAAACCAAACTTAAAGCTTGGAGCCTAGGGTTTAGAGCTCCAGCAAGCCCAATGCTCGAATAGGGGCCCTCGGGCTACTTGTCGAAGCGCCAAAAAAAGCGATTGAACAAGCAAATAAGCTACTTTGCGGAATAAAAGCTCGAGGCAACTGCGTGTAAAAACCCTAAAAGTTTTCCATTGATGAAGTAAGGAGAACTTTAGGAACAACATATACCTCGAAGGGTGTATTCCCTCCTCAGACGCGAGCGGAAGAAAGCGGAGAAGAAAGCGGAGCAGAGAAGACGAGAGGCTGGCAGAAGATCAAAGAAGAAACCCTCGCTTAGCAGTTACCAGGACGGATCTGGCGGACCCAATTCTCATTAGGTTTTGGAATGGAGCGAGCCCAAAGTTGGCTTGGATGGATTAATCGCACTGCACTCAACTATATTAGCGTTTGTTTCCTTTTTCAATGAAGTGCAACATTTAGGCTCTGTTTCAGCCCAAATTTTTTTGTCTGGACTCTTGACGTAGCTCTACGTGCGGACTTCCTCCAATAATATAACACCATGTGTCTTGCATCGTAGAGGTTATTTCAGGGTGATTGAAGTGACACTGTGGATATTATTCATAGGTTATCGAAGATTAACTAATATATTCCACTTTAATAACATAAAAATAACTCAGAAATAAACTCCGTGATTCCACTTTAATGACTCCAAAATAACACCGTGGATGTTATTTCTAATTTATTTATGAGTTATTGAAAAGAAATCATATATTTCACTTTAATGATCCCGAAATAACCCACAAATAACTCAAGAATAACCTCCATTGTCTTTATTTCTAGGTTATTAAAGAGAAACTCACTGCTGAGATTATTTTGGGGTTATTTCTAGGTTATTGCGGAATCTACGGTTCCACCATAATATTTTTTTAGGTGGGTTTGATATAATATAAATTGTGATATATTATTGGGAGTCCACACGTAGAGCTACATCAGACGTCCGGAAAAAAAAAATTCTCGTGTTTCGGAGCGGCAATGCGGTGCCCTCTTAGTTTTATTTGTTTGGATGAACTATATTTTTACAGTTTTTTCAAAAAGTTGTTGTTGAAATATACGTCTTCCCACTATATCTAACTAGGTGTGGTAGCAGTATTCTAGTTGTGATCTTATTTTTTCATATATATATATATATATATATATATATATATATATATATATATATATATATATATAAAATTGTCACCATAGTTTTTTTAGCACCATATTATTTTTCATTAATTTCACAGTTATTTTTTAATATGTTGCGGCTGCCCCAAACGGACCCTAATATAATAAAATACTCGCTTTGAAATATTGATATTTATAAGTCTTCTAAGTCCATAACATTGAAACTATTAACACACACACACAAATACATTTCACGCCTCGAACTTTAATACTATGAAAACTAAATTTTAATTAATAACTGCCTTCTCTCTCTATCCGCATCACGGTTCGATTGCTGAAGCGCAGAGAGATGGTTGCGGGTTTAAAGCAACAAAAAGTTTCATTTTCTCTTTTGATTTCTATCGACAACATGCCAAAATAGGTGAGGCCTTCCTCCAACCAATGTCGCACCTCTGTTAAGCTCGTACCATCATCTCTCATGTAGCACCGCGTTAACCGACAAGGTCATGCAAAATCAAACACCATCACATGATGACTCTCAATGGCCAAACCCACTCTCCAGTTACCAACGCCATCCTCTCTTTTGGTTCTATTCTCTCGAGAAAACAATGATGAAATTGCAGCGTACAAAGACCATTGAATTCTCCAAGTTTGTCTTCCATTATGCATTCATCTTATCCCACCATCCATCATCAAAGTAAAAGGTTTTATCCAATTCACCAAACTTGCCTCCAAGTTTTTGAAGAAAATCGAAGCCTCTCCTCCTTGCCGGAATACAGTCTCACTTTGCCGGAGTACTGGTCCGACGTTGATGCCAATAAAGAGGGACAAAAGCTACGTTTATGCCAACAGTCTGTGCGCACATATTCACGACATAGCGGTTGAGAGTGTAATCTCACACTATAAATACTCAGTTTTGAACTGTATCGATAAAGAACAAAAAAGATTACCATTAACATTTTAGATTATATGTAAAGAAAGATTGGATTTTGAGAGGTTCAATGTTAGTTTGATCATAAATAATTAGACTATAAATGAGTATATAATCAAATTTGACTTAGAGCGAACTTATATCAATTTAAATCGATTTCATGTCGGTTTGGCAATAAACCATTCTTCTTTCCTAAATGTGATATATTTAATATGCATTAATACATATTTACAATAGACAGTGCATATAGAAAATGTTAAAGAGGGATTTATTTTATAATGCACCCAATATTGGAATTTACATTCATATCAAACCATCTTATGTATATATATATATATATATATGATCAATATATATATGTCATCTTATTTAAGTACAAAAAGATATATTTCACCTTATAAAAAGATAATTTAGTGATATTTTTTTATAAGATATGAAAATTTTGGGTGGGGTGAATGTAGAAAATAAAGATTGGGGGTTAGATATATAAATACATTAGATTTTGGAGGTATGTATGTAAATGTTTCTTTATATATTTAAAACCTAGACTAGTAGAAATGGGCGATGAGATGTGCGGCTATATGATATGGTGATATTATAGTAGAAAGGGAGGCGTTGTTTTTTGTGTTGCTTTGATGTTTTAGAATTAATATGTAAATTTTAATGAATAAACATTTTATTGCTTAAGTAAGGTGATATGTAATCACAAACTCAGATCTGTTGAATCTAAACTTATCTTTTTGTGAACAATTGGGATTGAAAGAGGCAAGGCAAAGAGAAAGCGAGACAGAGAGAGAGAGAGAGTTTATTTATTTATCTTGAGACCACATATTTAATGGGGTCTAATCAGTACAATTAAGGGAGATGAGAATCATTATAGTAACCGCACTCAATAGAATTATTGTCTATATTTGAATTAATAGCTGTCATAATATCAACAGAGAATAACGATTTGTGATGACTTACGAGTTTAAGTGAGTGTTATCGGCCGGCGGGTGACCGAATGTATCAATCAGTAGTCTCAAATCAGGCTATGCCGAGAGGGGCGTGATCGATTGGAATGAATACGATTGTCCGTTTTGTCGAGAGGTCTGGTAGATAGGCTCTGCGAGACCTGTCGTTTTTGTCGATCGGTTGAACGATGCGTCCATTTATTTCGTGACTGAGTTGTCGCTCACTTGCTATGGCTCAAGTCTTACAGGACCCGTGTCTCGTTTGCTTGGTCAGTTCATCTCCTCGGCCGGATCTCCCCTCTTGCAAGGTTTGAGGTGGATATTGTTGAAGCCTATGCAGGGTATCCGATGACTCGCTGTCGGGATGACTTGCGCCTCACCCTCGATGAATATTTATCGTTGTCGAGTGGGAAACTATTGAGAATTTTAGAGCGAAGAAAAACAAGAATCGACACAAATCCAGAAGAAAACACAAAGATTTAACGAGGTTCGACAAAGATGCTTATATCATCGGAAGCAGAGCAACGGTTTTTCTTTCAATTTCAGAAAAAGTGTGTAGAATACAGAACGAGCTCTAGGGTTACAAGCAAGCTTATTTATATAACCTCAGAGTACAATATGTAATTACAAAACTATTCATGTACCATACCGCGGGGGCGTTACCACGCACCCTAACACACATAATGAAACTCCCTCGATTTGCTCGCTCCACTCCAACATTTGTTCTTTATTTGATATATGAGTCATATATAACAAATCTCCACTTTACCGAATATTCGGCCCCTTAAGAGAAAAGATACATGCGAGTTACACATGCACCAATGTGGGTTGGCCATCATGCATCTCTAGCAACTGTGAATATTCAATAAGTCCAAGCAATGCAAGAACTTGTTGATAGTAACTGGCTCGGTCAACATACTAGCTGCATTCTCATTAGTAAGAACCTTTTGCAATAGTATATCACCAGAAGTAATCAATTCTCTGGTATTGTGATACCTGACATCAATATGCTTGGTTTTCGCTTGGTACACCTGGTTCTTGGTCAAATAAATAGTATTTTGACTATCATAATGTATCTGAACTCCACCTTGCTCAACACCCAGTTCCTTTACTAGCCCAGTAAGCCATAAGGCATCTTTAGCAGCTTCAACTACTGTCATGTACTTAGCTTCAGTTGTAGATAATGTCACAATGAACTGAATTGTTGATTTACAACATATAAGCCCTCCACCAAGTGTAAACACATACCAGTTGTAGACATTCTGCCATCCAAATCACTTGCATAGTCTGAATTAACTCATCCCACAATTGAAGGAACATTCTGTTGACTGCCAAAAATAATTTCATATTCTACAGTACCCTTCAGCTACCTGAAATCCACTTGACTGCTTCCCAATGTTGTATTCATGGTTTAAACATGTGTTTGTAGACTTGACTAACTGAATGAGCTAAATCAGGACGAGTACATGCCATTGGATACAAAAGCAAAGCCTGTGAACACTCAAATGACAAATTATTTCAAGCTTTCTTCAGAACAGTGTCTGAAGACAAATAGGTAAATTGAATACATGGCAAATGTTCCATATGCCAATGTAATTGGCTGCTTGATGTCTTGAGCATATTAGCGAAGAAGACGCAACGAAAAACCCATAACTAGAGATTCAAGTTTGTTTGCATGGTTTGGGATCAAGTGCAACTCTCAAAGGGACGTATCCATTTGATTAATTACATCATGAGGGACACCTAAGAAAATTCTAGATAAAAAGAGTCTTGCTTATATAATTAGTAAAATTATGTTTTATAGGAAACTAATGAATTTAAATTATCTTAAGGGAAAATCTTGATGCTTTCGACATCTCAACCGTGCCATAAGGCAGGGGGGAAATCACTGTAACCACTATGGGTGACAGCGCCTATGCATGTGGGCCCATAAGATGATATCAACAGTTTGTCAAAGGAATCGTCAGGGCTCAAAAGAGAAACCAATAGAAAGGAGAAGAATCCCTAAAAAGGTAGAGGTAGTAGGTTCAATATACCATAAATCTGTCATCTAAAGCTATGTAGACTTTAAATCTACCTGGTTGTTAATGTAGTAGACCCAACACAACCGGAGGCTCCTTATCATCATTATGTGAATTGTGTCATCCAAGGAAGTATCGGTAGCCTTAAGGTAAGAGGAACGAAGCTTTATCCTATGACTATTAGGGTGGGGCTTCAAGTGGTAGGACCTATACCCATCGAGGTACCGAGGATGCCGTTGGAAAGAAGAGAAAAAGAGGTTCAACAACAAAACTATCAACACTATGCACAAATGACTTATATCTTGTTTGGGTCGGGGATGTCTCTAACACTCTTAGTGCGCTAGATAATTGTCTAAGTAAAAGTTTATGCTTGGCCAGGTCAGGTATGGTGAAACTCGGAGACTTTTCATCAGGTATATACATATGATGTAGTTTTCTATCACAATCATACGACGTAAAGGCCCTATTAAACATATTTGGATATATAGTCATGCATGCAAATTGTTTTAAAATCAACTCAAAGGCCATGCATAAAAGTAAAGCGCGGGTTCTAAAAATTCCCGAATTTTAACCCTAAATTTTAATTAATCTTAATCTTTTATCATTAAGATTTTGTAGAAAGTTTATGATTTTAGTATCCTTAATTAGCCTAGATTATTGTGCGTGTTAATCTCAGATAAAACACAAAATAAAACAAGAAGAAAACAATTTGAAGCGTGGAGTAGAAAAGTAAAAGCGCACAAAAAAAAGAAAGAACGATGCCACTGAGTCAGCAACATTTTCAAGGAAATGTAGGAAAAAGTTGTCAGACACCACATAAACATACATGGTCCTAATTCTAGATAGAAATATAAATTATGATTTAAGGTACGAGACACGAGTCAGCTACTTCTTGTCCCTCGTCACATGATGTGATGCGTCATACGCCTCGAAGCCCCATGACTATGCCTTAATTTCGATGCAGATTAGATCCCGTGACTCTATCAAATACATGTGAAAAAATAAGACTCAAGCTGTATAAAATGTTTGCACGGGTTAACATGCAACGTATATGAGTTGTTTATGGCAGAAGGAGCTTATAACGGCGATTGCAAGAAAGGGTTAGCATATAAATCGTGATATTGATCCCCCCTTACTAAACCCTTATTAAGCATATTGATGGGTCGACTTATGTCGTTGGGAGTCGTGGTTTTCACTGTTTGGCTTAAGTTCTACAGGACCCGTGTCTCATCTCTCTAGTCAGCTCGTCACCTCGCCCGGATCTCCCCTCTCGCAAGGTTTGGGGCGGATCTTGTTGCTGCCTATGTGGGGTATCTGGTGAGACTCACAGCTGGAATGATTAACGTTTTACTCTTGATAAATCTTGTCGCTACCGAGTGGGGAGCCATCTCCGGAGCTTTGACCTATCTCAGGTTTAGAGAAGCAGCTCTCAGGCTTAGCATTGAATTATCAGTCAATCACTTACCTCAGAGTGAAGCTTTATATTCGCGACAATTTGTTCTTTTTGAGATTGGTGTCAATAGTTATGTATATACAAAGTTTATATGTTATGTATGTAAATACATAAGAGTTGACTGTAACTTATGTAATTCTTCAAAAAAAAAAATCATTGTTTCCTAAATCCTTATAAATATGATTTTGGAGGGTTTGAATATTCTAGCTGATACAACAATAATAAATTTTCATTATCCGGCACGAATCTCGGGGCATGACACGAATCTTGGTGCAATCTTTTGATCGAGAAACATTCTAATCTTGATAAAAAGTCATACAAAACTCTGATTTCGGCAAACTTATAGTCAAACTGACCAACTCAATGAGACAAACCTAATGATATAAAAACTAGTCTAATCCGAGTCAAATCAAGCCAAGATCAAGTCATTAAACAACACTTGAAATATTTTTGGACAAATTTAGAAGGTCAAACAAATGTCGACACTAGCAAGCCTAAACTCTCGAGCGTCTCGACGAGATGAATTCAATGAGTCCAATATCACTCAATTCTGACATCGTTAAGGCCATCAGATGCCTCTTACACATCTTTTGATCAAGAGAAACTCTCTGGACTGTTTGATCATTTTGACTGCATTAATTGCACCAAAAATACTATAAATAGACCCTCAACCCTCACATGAGGAGGCTTAAGCCTAGAGAGAGCCCGAAACATTGAGGAGAAGCTGCAGCTTAGCACCACCGTCGACCGCCATCGACCACCGCTGACCTTCGTCGACCAACGCTGACCTCCGTTGATCACTGCCGACCACTATCAGCCATCACCTACCGTTGTCAACTACGACCAATCTCCGTCGTTGACCATCACTAACCTCTGTTGACCTCCGCCAACCGTCGTCAACTACCACTAACCACCATCGTCAATCACCACCAGCTGGACGCTGTTAATCGACACTGTAATCTAAAAAACATAATTACTATTTCTCGTCTGTGGGACAAGAGATTTCTGTAATCATCAATCAATAGTGAATTTTGGCAACTGGGTCATACCCCGTGGCTTTTCCCTTTACGAATTTTCCACGTAAAAATTTTTGGAGTTATCACTGCTTGTTTTTTTTTTCATCTGTATGTGTGCTGAATTATTGTACAACGCTGAGATGATAAATCAGTTACTCTACCACCGCAAATTTTCTAGCATGCATCACTACCACATTATAATTTATTGAGGTTACATCATCTTACACTCTTCGATATATATTTATGCGTGTGTGTGCGAGAGAGAAAGGGAAGCATCCCAAAAATTTCCGCTCCCAATCTCCCATTTGACACTCAATTTATATAAAAAAAAAGGGAAAATAAGTCTCTGATCGTTCCCCTAAAAAACGGTATTTTCGAATGCTAAGCCTAAACGTGTCAAAATTATTAGCAAGTCAGCACATCCGCTTCTTCCTCCTTGGCAACTGATCCATTCAATTCCCTTAATTGTCTATCTTTCGCTTCACAAGAACGCTCATGCAAGGTTAATGATTTCCAGCATCACGATCAAGTCGAGGCAACACGATGGCCATCAAAGCACATTGTGCTCATTCCCCAATGTCGATTTCAATCCTCTGGTCGAGTTTAGGTCTAAGTACCGTTTCACCTCTTATTTATCTCGATTGGGCCAAACTCGATCGAGTGAAGCAAATAATGACAACTAGATCATATAATGCATTATGTTATATTATATAACACTAGAAGTCCCTACTAAGTCAAATGTGATATAATAATAAAATAATTGTTATACATATATATATTATATTATAGTTGATATATTAAAATAGAATATTATATATAGCTTTGTTAAATATTTCATCATAAAATTATTATTAAAAAATCCTAATAAAATAATAATGACGATAATGATGCGATGACACAGACGTCAATAACGGTGATGGGCACACAATCCAACGGCGGAGAGCTTCTCTGCAGCCAGTGGCACTCTCGTAGTTTTCTCCAAAAACATGTCCAATTATCACCTCCCACACCTCTTAAACCTCCGCACCTTCTTCCCCAACCTTCCTCCCACGTGACGAAGCCTCCAAGACACATTTCTCTCTCCCTCTCCCCCTCCTCTTCAATGCACTGAATTCTCCGGCGGTGGTTGAAATTCCTGCGATGCCGACCGCCTCCCGAAACGCGTTTCTCTTCCCCCTCTTCCTCCTTACAGTAATCTCTGCTCTTCACCCGTTCGCCGCGGCGGCCCGTGATGTTCCGACCAAGATTGAAGCCGTTGCAGGAAAAATTCCTGCGAGTTCGCCGGCGGCGGGGTTCAACGATAGCAAGCGGCTGGTGCCTAGCTGCCCGGACCCGCTTCACAACCGGTAAAAGTGCCGTTTTCGTAAATACCCCTAGTTGATGGAGGTTATTACGTAGTTTGGTTTACTTGGCTGTAGTAATTGTGGTAATTATTAGGGGTAGAATGGGAAAAGAGCTTTGTATCGTTAGAATCTCCGGCTGACGGTGTAGCGATAGTGAGGGGCAAAAATGTAATTAGGCGGAGATTCTGCAAATACAGAGCTTTGTGGGAGCAGAGTAATTATTGTGATATTAAAATTTTGATTTTTATTTTATTTATTAAATATGAATATTGTAATTGCTTTATTTATTTTTTTTAATATTTTTTGTATAATGAATATTTTCTTAGCATTTGTATTTTTTTTATTGATAAAGTTTAAAATATCCCATTAAAGTATCAAATTTTATTTATAAAAAATGAAATATAATTTTTCATGATAAATATTTAGAAATTGTAGTAAGTATATGAATCTTCCTATATATATATATAAGTGTCTGTTTGGACAAACTTATTTCGTGCGCATGAATGTTTGAAAACTGGATCCTGCCTGTTTTGTAAACTGCGTTTTGACAGCTTATACATTTTCAAAACATTGAAAACAGTGTTTTCACACTTCACCTACCTAAGTGCGGTGAGAGCTTTCTGGCTGCGGTGTGGTTTTTCCAAAAAAATAAAAATTTGCAATAGCTACCAAACTTAGCTTATCACCAATTATTTTTAATCAACCTATTAGCAGATTATTCAATAAGCTGCAACTGCCCTAGACAGACCCTAAATCAAATTGTAGCATTTTAATAACCATGATATTTAGCCACCACGCCTTTGGTCTAAAACGAAAAATTTTCCATACTCCGGTACACTAGGAGTTTATTAGGGGGTTATTGAAGTGAAACTGCGGAGGTTATTTAGCGTTTATTAAAATTGTTATGCAGAGGTTATTGAAGTGAGGTTATTGGGTGATAATCCCTCAATAACCTCCGCGAATTTACTTCAATAACTCCCGTAAAAAAATTCATTTATTTAATATTTTACGAAGTGGGCTCAATACAACACACACGACCATATATTACTGGAGTCTGCACGCAAAGCTGCGTATGCACTCCATACAGAGAAATTTTTTTCCCAAACTAAGACGAATATATTACTATATTTTTTGTTATTTAATTATATATTTTATAATAAAATATTTTTATTAATTTTGAATTTCCCTAAAAAATAAAACTACAAAATTTAATGTTATTTAAAGATAATAGAAATATTAGTGTCAAATATTTAATTCTGCCCTTTTTTTACTTAATGTTTTCTTGGCTTTTGTGCCGTCCGATCCAAATTTACTAAATAAGGAATCTTGACATTTTTACTTGCCCGATTTTTTTAATTTTATTTTTATTATTTTTAATTTCACTTTCATAATTTTCAATAATTTTTTTAATGATAAATTATAAAAATATTTATGTAATAATTAAAAATTATGATGTTGACACAAATCTAATTTGATTATTATCTTATATGTAATTAGATGTCACATGTCAAAATATATTAAAATGGGGTAATCCTTTCATTTAGGAAGATTTACATATATACCACTCAATTTCTATAGTTTAGGTGTTAGATATGCAAATATATAAGAATTGGGTGCTATAATTTCTACGGCCAGACCATCACACTCGTACATTTTAGGCTTAAGTCGAGCGATTTGTACATAAAATTTTGATGTTGTGAGGGTTCGTTTGGGCCAGCGGTGCTGTGGCGGCGAGGCACTGCACCACAGTCTTGCCCGTTTTGACAAAATGTGTTTTGACAGCTTTTTCAAAAAACTGTTGCCAAAATCATTGTTTTCTCACCTATTTTTGGTTAGGCATAGTGATGATTTTCTAGCTGCGATCTCATTGTTTTCAAAAGAAAAAAAATATTGTAATACCCACCATAGCTTCACAGCTGTTTCTTAATAAGTTGCAGTTGACCCCAACAATTTCTAAATCTCCCTTGCTAGTGTTCTTGCTAAAAAAATATACATAGAAATAATGCAAAAAATTATTAAGTCGGAGGCTACACCCTTATGTGGTTAACTATTTGACGACCGACCGCTCTCACTACAGACAAACTGGCTAGAGAGAAATTCAAACTCATCACGTGATGGGACTTACGACCTTCAAAGAGACTATTTTACTAATAGGTCATGACTGACAACATTAAAGATAGTGAGTTTGTAGATCTTGAGAAAGCCAATTGTCGCAGAACTTGAAGGAACTTGCTATGACATAAGACCCGATGCAGCAATGACTTGATACAAACAATGCTTATATAACCATATAACAAAAGAGTTGCACATAATTTAGCCAAAAGTGTAGTTTAGGCTACCACAGGAATTTCTTGATTATCAGTCGATCGATCAAACTGTAAAAAATAATTTTTCGATCGGTATGTTTAGTATCCAACGGATTTATGATGAATTTTGGTAAACCTAAATATCTCTTGTAGGAAATGCATTTCCGATGAAATAAATTTCACAGCGAACGATTTTCAACGGAAGTGCGATTGAATATCATCGAGAAACCTTTTTGATTGAATACACATCTAACTATTTAGCCTACAATAACTAAGTCTCTTGGTTAATATAACATCAAAAAATATCAATAAATTCTTAGTTGATATGCCCGTCGATAAGAAAATGATTGAATATACGGTTGAAATATCCATCACTTAAAATCTAGGCTGCCAATTCTATTGGTTGTCCTTGGTCGGCTAAAATTTCCGCCAATACTCCACTAGAAACATGTATATATATGAACCCTAGCAAAATTATATACTGTACACACCTGCAATCGTAAAAGAAAATACAATGCAACTGTATCCCTTAGATCTCAAAGACGTCCACATTGAAAAAAATCATCATAAATATAACAATCAATCTGGATAATTATCATGCACAATATTATCTATAGAATAAATCTAAATACATATCAATTCCCAATAGTACAAACATATCAATGACATAAATAATGAGAATAAAAACTACTCATCCGCCTCACGTCGTTGTTGCTCCATCCTCACATCCATCGCGGACTCCAGCCTCGACGTCATCTCAACAAGCTCAACAAAAGAGCGGCCTCTATATAACCTACTAACTTAAACGTGAAGTGATGGGGTACTCTTATTATAGACAGGATGTTGTGCCTCATTTGCTAGTCCTTGTAAGCTGAGGTCATAAATTCTCCCATTCTTTTTACGTCCAGCAATTTCCCTCCAGATGTTGAAGTTTGTTTGGTCAGACAGGCCACTAGAGCTACGAACTTCTGTTGGGTTATTACTCTTTCAAGCATATATACTTATCACACAAATGATTGTAAAGAGTGATTAACATCAAAATAAAATTATAATAAATTACATAAATACGAGAACAATACTTCCCCTTATAAAGACTAGCTGAGACTGAGATCTTGATGGTGTCTATATCATAGATATGCTCTTAAGATAACCTTGCTCTCACACCTCACTTTCCTTGTTATGATAGAAACTTAAGGAAAGTATATATGATCTTATTGAGGTGGACTTTAGTTCTAAATGAAAAGGGTAGGGGATGTGTCTCAAGTGTACTTCCATCCTTAATACCATATCCAATATGAAAGTTATATGAAGGTTTCTTAATAATAGTAATAAACTTTCCTTCAAGTGCGAGGATTCCTATAGTTCTATCAAGGATCAAAAATATCAATTGCCACTCTTTTATCAGAGCTTAACTATCACATATTGTTTAACATTCCCCATAATGCTTACATCAACATTTTCACTTTGATTGAGTGTCATCTATTGAAGATGTTTGATGTTATAAATATGTCTTTTTGTAACGTTATCATGAAATTTCCATTGAAAGCCACGATAATTTTTTTTTCGTGGAATAAGATGAATCCTATAATTCTTTATATAGCTAATTATTATCGTTCCTTTAATCTTCTTGAACTCTGTTATTCTACCTGTGTGTGTTTTACTGATCACTATATTAAGTATAAATTGTATTATTGAATGGAATGCTTTGACGTGTTAAAATTTGATTACAAATTGAAGGGTAGACGTCTTGCTATTAAAATTCAATAAAATTATCAAATATGGATGTTAAAAGTCACAACGCTAATCCTTTAGGCGACCATTTGGGATACGAGTGATTACAATTTAATTTTGGGTGGAAATTCTTCCTTTTGGAGCCTTCATTATTCCCTACTTTAGTGACCAGCTTTAAACATCAACATAAAATGGTTATGATGTTACTCTTTTTCATCTCAATGTTACACCCCCTTTTATATACTTCACTTGATCTCTCTAAAGTGAATCGAGTCGAGGTTTAATCAACTGAGTTTTTATAGACATTTGATTGTATGCTCGAGTCCTTGTGGAAACAATCTATTCTTTTGTTTCACTCATCTCCTGATGATCTTTACTCATAAGCTATTTGATGACCATTTCTTTTACATCGCTTATTTTCTAAGGGCTCGTTTCAGGTAGCTTTTTTGGTGTGGTGGCGTTTTGAAAGCACACCAGAGTTATTATGAAAACAGAGTTTTCACAACACACCTATCAGGCAGCTTTGTGACTACAGTATGACTTTTCCAAAAAAAAACAAAAAATTGCAATAGTCACTGTACCTGGCTTATCAACATATTATGTTTAAACAGTTTATCAGCAGATTATTCAATAAGCTGCAGTTACCTCAAACAGACCCTAAGTCTTATATACTATATATATGTGTGTGTGTGCGCGCGCGCGCGCGCACGCCACCTACAATGACTCTTTGATTGACAGAGTTTATAAGACCGGAGGGTAACTAACTAATAATTGATTTTTTCATATATAGCACAGATTTCTTGTATATTTACATATCTAACGCGTAATTTACATGAAGGCTACATTTTTCAACTTTACATAACAATATCACTATAAATTATTTTAAAAAATAAAAACAATATTTTCATGCATAACTTTATAATAACAAAATTATATATATGTAAATATGATAGATTTTAGAAATGTATATACATAAAACTTGTATGGTATATATGTAAATTTCTCTTTCATATATTAAACCCCAGAGGTGGGGTGGTCATTTTGTGTCCCTTTGTGGTTTGGATGGGAATCTACATTTTGACCTCCCGCCCATTATTCAAATTATTTCATTTTAGGATATTATTTATTTATTTATTTATATTATATTATTGAATTATTTGCATGCAAAAAAAAATCAAAATAAATGCCACGTCAATTATTTACTGATACCATTTGCCACATGGCATGCTTCTAGCGGTCGGTCATTGGACCCACTAGTGTACCCTAAAAATGTCATGACAATTTTTTTTTTTTTTTTTTTGTAAATTAAGATTTGGATGGTAGAAATGTAAAAAAAGAAAATTTTTGGAGTTATGTGTAATTACATAATGTCCCATTTTTTTAATAATTATAATTCATAAATCAAGATTCATTTTAAAATATTATCTTAAAACTATTTTTTGTAACCGAGAAGATGGAGTAAAAATATCTCTTTAAAAATATATCTTTATATAAGAAAATATATTAAAAATCAGAGTAATTTTTAATATTTTTAATATTTTTAATGGGGGCATTTACATATATACCACCCAAATTCTATTGTATTTACATATATACCACGTAAACTTTACCTTTTATATTGATACCATCCAAATCTTTCATATCACATATTGTAGTGACATATATGTAAGAATTAAAGTTTAAGGGTTAGATATGTAAATACATTATAATTAAGATGTACATATGTCTATGATTTTGATAAACTAAAATTTAAATTTTTATTACCAACTAAGTCAAAATGGATGCAAGTGAAATAGAATTGATATAATTAAGTATTAATGTGATATGTTATTGAAGCATTCTAATGTAGAGCCACAATTCAACTCTAACCAAAATTCAAGTGAATTGAGTCAAACTCAAAGTAGACTCATTCTTTAATTTGAGTCATTAGTTTTGATTAAATTTAAGGCATAAAAAAGTAATCAATTACAAATAAGGTATTGTTTAATTTTGATTAGGATTGCTACCTTGGATGACACATGACTTATAAATGATCTTGTACGAATGTCCTATAAAATGTTTGAAATCTAGTAAACGTGTTCAGGGAGTGACCCTGAACAACTTTAGAACTCCTGGATCATTTCAAGTTCATTTGGCATTGTTAAGTTGTTGAGTCGATCAAGTTAATTATATTAGGAGTCCTTAATGTTTTAACTGTGCTCAAGTGGTCTTATTGTCTTAATTAACCCATGAGTATGACAAATAGTCACCTTGTTAATGTTATGTTAGAATTATATAAGTAAGTATCTCTAGGGGTACGTCAGGCCTTTAGAGAATTTTATACTCTTCCCTCCTAATTGGGATTGAGCTAGTAGGGTTTTAAGATGTTTATCATTACTTATGTTTTCTTCTCTAACAATTTTCAAAAGATATTAAATTAAACCTAGTTCACTATCAAGTTCTTAAAGGCTTAGGGGTAATCTTGTAATTTAAAAAAAAAAACTTATAAAATAAGTTTGATCCTTACTAAAAGATTGAATTATTCATAACAATTGATTGAGGGTTCCATATCAGTAAATGTGATCTCCTAAATCATATCCCTCACTCCTGGATCATCCAAATTCATTCTTTCTTCACACGACCAATAATTTAGATAATTATAATTTTACCCTTTTTATAAAAAGTTGTGAGTGAGTTGCTACACTATTTACACTTGTGTTTCAATCATCTTAGTGTATTAATAATCATAAATATTATTCATTTTCCCTCTGACTTAACCTTAAAAATTAATTAAAGCGTAAAATTATTAAATTACCATTATACCCCTAGGGTTTATATCCCATAACTCTTATATTTGAGATCAAATGGTCAGGAAATTTTGCTAACCCTTTACTCATGGGCTATTTAATACAACAAAGGAAAAATTATATATATTTTTTATATTTATTTCTTTTTTGTAATTTTTTAAACCAATAGTTATGAAATTCCATTGATAATTAATTTAATCCTCCAAAATATTTCCCCTGTCCTTATAAAAATTTTACAATATTGGACATGGTTAGATGATCGACCAAGAAAAATATTCATGATTTTCTAAAATATATTTTTTATTTTTATAAATTTTAATTGATTTAAATACTTAAATACTTGGAAAATACATTTTAAATTTTAAAATAATTTTTTATTTTTGCTCGACTCCCCTAACCACAGTGAACTCACCAAAGTTAATTTCATATATATGTTTTTGTTTTTTATTTTATTTTTTATAATTATTTTAGTTGATGATTGGCAAAATAATAAGCAAATACATTTTTGTATTTGAAAATTTTATGAGGGCATTTTAGAATTGTTTTCCTTAATCAAAGAGACTTTTGTAATTTTTTGAAATATGTTTGTATTTTTTAAATTTTTAATTATGTTTTTAATTAAAATATTAGAAAATTTATTCCTTAGTTCTATATTTCATATTTATTTTTCCTAGGTGTCTTTAACCTTAGAGAACTCACCAAAATTGATTTCATATTTTTTTGGCTTGTATTTTATTTTTTTTAATGATTACTTTAATTAAGCAGAAGCATTTAACATGGAAAATTAGGATTTTTAGGGTTAGAGGTGACATTGGAAAATTAAAGAACAACTCTAGTCCCATGAGGAATACACCCTGAAAATTTAAAGCCATGGTGATTAATAGTTACTTTTATTATGATTTAAAGTATTTAATTATTTTAAAAATAAATATCATATACATATTTTTGATTTTTTGTTCACCGAACACAAGTGTATTTTAATTTTATTTTTCTGATTTTCTACATAAAGATATGATTTTTTGAAGTTATATTTCATTTTTTAGATTTAATTTAATAAAAAAGTCCTTATTTTCCTACTTATCCATGCCTTGGCCAACTCAACCTAGGCAGCTCCGAAGCTCTGCGCAGCACCTTTCTACTGGTTGCGCTTTTCATTTGGCCAGCCTCGTTAGCCCGCTGTCCAGAGTCACATATCAATGCGATATTTCGTCTGCCGCGATTCGAACCGTCGGTTTCAAATACACAGGAATGGACGACATCCGTTCACCGTCCCCGATGAATCATAACTTAAGAACGATACACACTCTAGAGCTAATATCTCTCTTGATACTTAACCAAATTAAGTGTAGTTTGTTCCAAAACCTTTATCTAAGTGAGACAAACATATCTATATTATTAGGTGGACATGGATTGTTCATTTTCTTCATGAATGATCGAGGGAAAAATTAGGGATTTTGAGCTTATATCTTTGCCCAAGTGGTGAGGCCTCAATTGGGTTGATTGAGAATCTTCACCTTGACACCACAAACCTCCTCCAAGTGTCAATTTGCTCTATGGATGGGTCTAGGTATGACTTTGACCAAATGGTGGATCGGGCTTGGTAGACTTAGATTAAAGGTCGCAGGAGAGAGGGATTTTGATTGGGGAAGTGGTTTTGAAGTGTCGTGAAGCTTTTGAAAGAGTTAATTTGGAGTATTGGTAGAGTTGATTTTAAGGCCGTAAAAGTCCTGGTCTTAGGCTTTAAAATTAGGGTTTCTCAATGGGGAGAGGGGCTAAGGATGGTGGAGATGATCTTCGCAAGATTGTGAGAAGGTTGGAGTAATTTTGGTAGAGTTTCCCCAAGGTTTGTACACTTATTAATTTTGGCTGTGAGGGGGTGCCCTATTTATGAACTTGACCATGGAGCTTAACTGGCCAATGTGAGGTGTCCAAAGTGATGCTTAGGTAGAGGTCTAACAAAGGCAAGTGTTAAATGGGAATGAGCCACAGTGGATGGGCCCGATTTTGGGTTTAAGCCATGGAGGTGGCTCTCGGGTTTGGGTTTTCTGGAGGCCATGGTGGCCAGTCACGGTGTGGGAGGTCAACAGTGGAGAGTTGTGAAGCCAAGGGTCCAAGCATGGGTTAGTGTGTTGAATCAAAATAGTAAGGGGTTTAGGCTAGGCTTGGGTTTGACTTGGGCCACGCTCATGAAAATGGGCTTGAGTCACTCTCAAAGTGTTTTGACGTGGTGGCCAGCCTTGGAGCTTGATTGGTAAGTCCATATCATAGAGATTAGAGCTTAATAATGAGAGAGTGAGTCTTAGGTATGGTTAAGTGCTTTTTTCTAAGAGTGGAAAGTAGGTCCTCCTTTAACCATAAGTGGTAGGGTGGCTCACATGGGGCGTGTGCATGGCTCCATGGCTTCCATTTGGGTTGGGTAAAGCCACTTTGCTTGCCAATGACTCATGAATGACCTTCATGGATTGCATTAAAGAGGAGGGGGGGGGGTTTCAACCCTTAAAAATATTTCCATGGATTCCATTTTTTGTTGATTAATGATGGAGTTTTGGACCTTAGTTTTGATCAATTTAATCATGGGGGAGCTGATTTTGTCATGTAGGCTTGGGTTGAAGGAGATTTGGAAATTGGGCTCAAATTATGGGCTTTTGGAATTTAATTATAGGTTAGGCTTGAATTTTGGGCTTGTATTTAATCTTAATGTGGTTAGGAATTAACCATGGGAAATTTCATGAGGTTTAGGATGATGGAATTTGGGATCTATACTTGTTGAATTTTAGGTTTAGTATGAGGGTTCAATTTGGTGAATTTAAGGTATGGGGTAAATTTTGGTAATTTTGGTAAGGCTTAGGGTGAATATGTGAGACATGTGAGTAAAAGGTGTATGGAGGTGGAGTGAGTGTGGTGATGGAGTGTGAGGTGACCAAGCCACCCAATATCATCCTAAGGCCTTCCTATTGGAACTCATTTTTGAGTTTCCACATATTTGTCCTAACCATGTCAATCAAGAGATGAGGGCTTGAGACCACCCATGTTAGACTTCATAAAAGAGTCAGGAAGTGGTTTGAGTTTCTAATTGAGGTGGTTCCAATCACTAGTCATCTTGGATAGTCAATAGGAAAGTACTATGGCTAAATCCTAAGTTCTAAGATAAAAACTAGACCTAAAAAAAGTGAGGTCAATAGAACCTATTTAGTACAAGGGGTAAACTGTTAGTTTTATATGTCCTAGTCCTTGGCACCATCTAAGTGTACATCGTAATCTAACTTAAATTTCTAAGATGGACTATTCTAGGGTATGTGTGATCATGGGTTTTGTTTCAAAGTTTAACATTGGAATTGTTTGGGATAAGCTTAGGAATGGCATGGGAGATGGCTTAGGGAGTTAGATAAGGACTGTGCTCTGTTTGGAATGGAGTTATGAAGGGTTTTAATAGCATCGATAACTTTCAATAATCATGCCATGGGAAACCCAAAGGGGTATTTATAGGCTTAGGAGAGCTTGAGGGAGCTTAGTCCGAGTTGCCAAGGGTATTGATGCACCAATAATTGGTTGCTTGGTGAGGTATTAGTGAATTCTTAGCCAAATCTTGCCACCAATGAGGTGGATCCACGTGGAGGGTCAACTTTGGTGGGCGGTATATGGGAGCTTGCACTTGTGCTTGAAAATTCAGGTAGTTTCTAAGGGAAGAAGGGAGGTATTAGGCTTACAAGGACTGAGCTTGTGCTGGTTGTTGAGGTGATTAAGTTGATTACAATGTTAGAAACTGGCCAATGGGTGAGTGCTACATGGAGAAGGGCTCATTTCGGGTTTTGACAGGCCATAGAATGTGGCCTGATCTTGGCTTGGTTATGAGCTCATTTGTTGAGCTAAAGGTGAGCTAATCTTTGAGTGAACTTGGGTGAATGTGGCTTGGAATGAGCTTGTATTGGAGTGAGCCATGAATGATCTAAGGGCTCATACAAGCTTGGTTATAAGTGGATTTGGCTTAGTATGAGTTAAGCTTTAAGTGAGTGGAGGTTGGCTAGAAGAGAAGAAGAAATTGTGTTTGAATGAAGGTTGGTTGTGTAAATTTTGTGAGGCTTTGGAGGTGGATTTAGGTTTGGAAAGTTTCGGATTTAAGAGGCTTTGAATGTTGGACTTAGTGATGTGTTAAGAAGAAAATCAGATGGGTTATGAGGTGATGATAATTTTGAATTGGCTTTATGTTAAAGACGGGTTAGTTTTAGGTTTAAAATGGATTGTGTTTGGATGATAATGATGATGAATTATATATTAACAAATTTATTAGGATTTTAAAATGAATTAATGTGTTGAATTAATTTTTGTATTTTGATTTCATTTATTTTTTATGATAATTTTTTTTTTAAAGTTTTATATTTGAATTTATATTTATTGGGCCCATTTTTATTTCAATTAATTTTGATTTCAATTATTCTCAATCAAATTTTTTTTTTAAAATTGGTTTTATCATATTTTAGAAAATGAATTTAAATTTTGATGAATTTGGCTTTAATCTAGTTATTATTATTATTTTTATTTCAATTATGTTTAATTTTATTTTGGATGAACACAATCATTGTTCAAGTCGAACACTAAATCAAATATGCTCTCTTTAAACTAAAGAATGAGTTAGGAAAGGAGTTTGGAAAGAAATCAGAAAGGATCCAAATAAGACTAAGTCAAAGACCTAAGTCTTTAAAGTCAAAGAGTTGGTAAAAAATTGAGGTAAACAATGAGAGGAAGTTGATTGCTTTCAAAAAAAATGATAAATAATAAGGAGATAAGTTTGGTGGAAATAATGGCCCAAAATAATATAGAACTATACTAATGCTTATGATAATATTTAATTATATGATAGGGTGAGAATTTGGGAAGTTATTAGATAAAAATCAAAATAGTTACATTTTGCTAAGTTATTGTGTAACTTTTGTACATTTAAGAGCAAACAATGTCATTTTAGAAACCTTTTGTGAAAGAAAGTGAGAAATGAAAAGCAGTGCCACAATGCTACACATTCGGTGCCGTAGTGCTCATAATAGAGTGCTCAGAATAGAGCATCACAATGTCATGGTTATAGTGCCTCAACTTTCGATGAACAAAAAGGGATTCATCGACCTGAGAACTTGGGGCCGCAATGCTAACTCACAGAGTCGTATTGCTAACCTACAAAGCCGCAACACCATAGTTTCAGTGCGCATTTGTCATCTTTACAACAATGTGGTGCCTTGATCTGTGAAATATGAAGCCAACCGCCCTAGTGAGTGACACCACAACATTATATTCAAGCACTACTGTGCTATATCATAGTATCGCGACAGTACGACCAAAATATACATTACTAAACATTGTAATCAAGATCATTATGTTGGTATGAAAAATCTAAGGCTTCAAGGAAAAAAATAATTAAATTAAATTTGTTGTCGCGTAATAAATTTCGAAATGCCAAGTAAAATTGTAAGGGAATTTTACATATATATTACAAAATTCTTACATATCATATAAAACACACAAATTTTCATATTTACATTTTTGATATTGTGATGTTAAAATCCTCTGAATAGACAAAGTATCTTTAATATTTTAGAAGTAGGTAATAATTTAATGATAACTAGGGCTGTAAACGAGCCGAGCTTGAGCGAGCGAGCTCATGCTCGACTCATATTAGTTCCATTAGAAATTGCTCGTGTTCGAAATTGGCTCTTGTTCTAAATTTGCTCACGAACAGGCTCGATTTAAATATTCTTGTTCGTGTCCGGCTAAAAATTGTCTCGTTAAACTTAATTAGAGAAAAAAAATGAAATGTGTTGGATTCGTAGCTGCACTAATTCTATGCAATATAAGACACAAAACCATGTGAACATATGAGACGTTATGATTTAAACTTAGATAAAAAAATATATAATATATTATTATATAAACAACATGTATAAATTTTTTATTTCGAGCTAAAAAGAGCTGAACACGAGTGAAGAAATGATTGTTCGCGTTCAACTCGTTCATACTTCGAGCTTGAAAAATTTATTCGTCTTCGACTCGTTTACTTAACAAACGAGCCGAATACTAGCTACCTGATGAGCCGAACACGAGTTATTATTAAACTTGAAATGTTTACATGCAAATAAGGAAAGGTTTACGGGGGGTATGTATTAAAATATCCTAATTGTGTAATTATTATTGCAGCTGGCAGAAGGTGATTGAAGGTGGAAGTCCAGCGCAGCTACAGGCCCAGCTTTTTATTTGAATAAATAAGGCAATGAGAGCATTTAATTTGAGCATTAAAACCCCCCAACATTATATAAATGCATTTAATTTACATGTGGGTGCTGTTCTGCAATTATTATAAATTATTATTATTATAAATAATTAAAATGAAAATAAGTTATAATTATTTTATTAAAAATAAATTAAGAGTTTTAATGATTATTTTAGAATTATTATTATTATTATTTAAAATGAAATATTTTATCAGAATTTAATGAGCTTATTCAATGGGCATTATTTCAAATATTTGGACTGTTGTTGGAAGCTCCTCTAGAGTATGATTGCACATGACAATTTTCATTTTGTTTAGGTATTTACATGCATAACTTCCAAGTCTTTTTTATTTATATATCTAACACCTAAAATTTAATTTTTAAATTTATAACATCTAAGTTCACTATTTTAATTTTTAAAAAGTGAATGTTACATTGGTTGTTATAGGGAGAAACTACGCAAAAGCTACTGCGGGGAAACTATGTGAATGTTAGTTTTGTACATCTATGCAATAGCTGTTTATGATAAAAATGCTTTTTTTGAATATAAACAATTTAATTTTTATAGCTCTTGAATGAAAATTGAAATTATATTCATAATCTCCAAAAAACTCGTAAGTTCAAACATTATACGTAAAAACTAACAACTTACAAAACAAAGATAACACAAAAAACAAAATTAAGAATAAAGGATTCATGTAACCGACCCCACTTAGTGGGATTAAGGCTTTGTTGTTGTTGTTGTTGTTGTTTCCATCACCTCTGGTAAGTGTAAAAAGAGCTTGATTCAAGCTTTCTCTTCCTTTACTTTCCTTCATCCTCTAATACATTTTATCTTTTATCTTTAGTATTTGATCTATGTGATTTAGGGTTACTCTATCTCATCGAACTTTGTGGCTTTTTTGTGATGGCCTTAATTTTTTCATGTGCATGCATTCGAGCAATCGATCTTCATGTGAATACATCACATTTTATCAGGAGAATGTGGAGCTGGGGGCAATGAAGGAATTTCCTTCAAACAAAACCTTAGAATGCTGGTAGAAGAGCCTGACGAAATTATTCAGGTGTGTTTTCCTTCGAACGAAATGACAAAATGCGGGTAGGTGATCCCAACGAGATTATTCAGGTGTGTTTTCCTTCAAACAAAGGCGCAGAATGCAGGTACGCAAGCCTAATGGGATTATTCGAGTGTGCTCAATAAAATGAACCCCCACCGCTCCAACCAAATGGGTTTAGAGCGTTTTCGTGCTGCACCACAACTAAAAGGCTGCCCTAAATGGACCCTAAGTTGACGACGCAATGGAGAAAAATGATTCATGTAGCCAACCCCACTTAGTGGTATAAATGCTTCTTCTTGTTATTCTTGTAACTAAGTTAAAATTCACCAATTCTAAATCAAGCAAACCAATTCTAGGTAGATCAACCTTGAAATTCCAAGGTTGGTTAGCTTAGAAAAAAACCAAGTATCACACATATCCTAGATTAGCTTGGTTTAGAAGCATGTGTTAGTTTACTAAGTACACATAAAACAAATAGCCTTGCCCCTTAAAACTATGTAGGTGCCCTAGGATGAAATAGCCCATAGTTACTAACGAAATGCACTATTAACCACCTTTAGCTAAGAAAACCTCAATTTGCTATTGATATGACTTTAAGTGGATATTTTTGGTTATAAGAGCAATTCATAGTCAAGTGAATATGCTCATATTCCCAAATTTTAGGTTAGTCCATCCATTAGGCTCCTTACAGAGTTTAGGCTTATATCAAAATTAGGATTTTCACCTCCATATAGAAATCTTTCCTACCCGACTCTAACCCCTTAGTTTAGGAATCTTCCAACTTAAATGACCCAAAATCAACTCATATTTCTGAACTTAAATCCAAGTCAATCTTTTCAAACCAAAGTTATTCATTCCTTGCTCATCCTCCTTTAAATCTATCCAAATCCCAATCAAACTCAAAATCTTCAAGCTCAACCTCCTTTGAATATATCCTAATACCAATCAAACTCAAAATCTTCAATAATCATTAAGTCTAAATCTTCTAGGTAAACCATCCTCATTAGGATGGTTCAATCCATTTTCTTAGGTCTTTCCGTGACACATCGTTATTAGATTCTAAGTCACTACTTTTGAGCTAAATTTATTCATAATTATGAACTTGGATCAAGTTCTCACCTTTCAAATTCTAATTTTGAAAATCCAACCTTGAAATTTGTGTAACATAAGTCAATATTTTAACTAAGATTTTTCTTTAGAGTTCACAATTATGGAGTTGTTGTTAACTATGAGGGCTTACCCTAGTAGGGATACCAAAACTCATAATAAATAAACATTATCTTACACCCTTAAGGTAGGGGGAAAAACCTCTGATTCATGTAACCCTTAATCTTAAAAGACTTCAATCATATGAATGATTAGACTAATTTCAAGGTAATATTTTCTTCCATCGTACAAATATATTATTCTTTAAATGTCATATACAATCATTCAGATAAAAATCCTTAAAGATCTGTGGTGGACACAAATGAAACCAAAGAAAAAGAATCCACCATAAAGCCTCTTTAAGACTTCGTACCTCACATTTAATCGACTCTCTTTGACCCTCATATTTTTAAACTTCCATGTCAATCAAAAATAAAATTAAAAATTTATAAAATAAATAAAGATGAGTAAGTCTAAAGTCTAAGATTTTATTAACTAAAAATGTGGAGAAGGCTTGTCAAGCACATGCATGAAGTCTTCCACCATCTAGTGAATGAAAAGGATGTAAACTTGTCAATTATACTAACTATATGATCAAGAAATTGATAGATAATATTGCATACATTACACACATATATTACACACACAAGGAACATTTACATATATACCGCTCAGTTCTTTTGTATTTACATAACTAAAACTAATTTTTACAAACATGCATCTTAACAAAGTATATTTACCTCGGTTTGTTGGATGTCATCCACAGTATAAGACCCCTTAGGTCGAGGGTTCGAATCCTCTCTGACACAGTTGGCCTTAAGGAGGTGGTACACAAATTGTTAGACACATTAAGGATGACTGGAGGCTCGTATAATAGTAATTTCCTCTCCACTCTGCCAAATTTAAATAAATATTATACTGATTGTAAAAATAATTTTCTCCGCAATAATTAATTATATGTTCAATTAATAAATTAGTTAATTTTTCAATATAATTTATAGCCAATTTCACAAAAAAAAAAAAAAGCCAGCTGGAGATCTCGCTGACACAATCAACAAATTAATTTGATGTTTATCATAATAAAGATAATATTTTAACTTATTATAATCCCAATAACTTATTTAAAATTAAATTAAAAAAAAACAGAATTGACATGCATACCACACTATTTTTATGTATTTACATATCTTACATCTAAAGTTTGTATATTTGATGTGGTGTTATAATATTGAGGGTTATAAATGCAAATATAAAAGTTTATGCAAGTACAAAAGAATTGTGGGGAATAGCACCACTTCAAAAATGAATGTGCAATGTCCATGTTGGCCCCACATAATAATTATTTTCTACATAATAGAATGGGCTAATTTATTACTATATTTTCAGCTAAGTAATTACAACAACAACAACAACAACAAAGCCTTGATCTCCCTAAGTGGGGTCGGCTACATGAATCTTTTTTCTCCATTTGCATCCTATTTAGTGTCATATTTTCATTTAATTCTAATAAATTAAGATCATTATACAATAAGCCCAAGTCTCCCAAGATCTACCTCTGTCTTTCTTAACATAAGTCAAATCTAAAACATCTACTCTCCTAATCGGATCGTCAGATGGCCGACGTTTAATGTGACTAAACCATCTAAGGCGACTCTCCCTAATTTTATCCGTCACTAAAGCTACACCAACCCTATCACGGATATATTCATTTCGCATTTTGTCTCTAAGTGTAAAGCCACTCATCCGCCTAATTATTCTCATCTCGGCAACACTTAACTTAGTATTATGCTTCTCTTTTAAAGACCAACATTCAACATCACAGAGCATTGCAGGTCTCGCCACCATCTTATAAAATTTTCAGCTAAGAAACTATGTAAAAATAATTAAATGATTAATCATATAAATAAAAAGGGGCATTTATGTACATTCCACACAATTCTTGTCTATTTAAAAATGTATAGTACCTAAATTTTCATACTTACATTCATATTATTTAAATCCTTTACATTACATCAAAAAAATTAGAATTATTAACATTTTTAAAAGTGAGATACATATTTTTATGTATATATTTATTAAAAGTGTAATTACATATTTTCAATAAAAAAAAGACCAAAAGCAAATTCAAAATAAAAGAAAAAAAATGAAACAAATTAAGGAAAATATTTTTTTTTATTTTTTTATTTTGGAGTTTTCCCAACAAATCAAATGTGCATAATGCATAAAGTGGAAAATAAGAATAAGAAATGATATTATGATGAGTAATGAAGCATTTAATCCTTAATGAATATTTAATAAATAAATTAAAAATAAGCAAGAAAGGAGAAGACTATTGTCAGATGAAGAAATATAAGAAGAGCCAACATAAAAAATAGAATGAAGCCCATTTCTTTTCAAATAACACAATATTAGTTAAGAAATCCCAATAATATAAGAAAAATATGCTATATACCTAAAATAGAGGACACACCAAATTAAAATCACACGTAAAATCAAATAATTTGATGAAAATAACTTAGGGGTATCAATAAATTTATCACATGAATAAAGAGCATCATTAAAATATTTACATATGACTCAAGGAAAGGGGAAAACTAAGTATAATTAGAATGCTGCAGCCGCACATAACGAGGTCTAGTGTGCAAACGCTGATTTCAGCGGTCTAAAAAAACAGCTTTTTGAAAAAGCTGTAAAAAAAAAACTGTCAAAACGTAATTTACCAAACATGAAAAACTATAGTGCATTTTGAAAACGTCACCGTACTGCAGCCCCAAAAAGTCTCTAATTTCATCTAAGAAAATAGTTTTATCCAGACCTAAAATAAAAATAAGAACTTAATGATGATTGAAATTTTGAGAAGATACAAGTAGAAAAAATATTTAGCCAATGAAGATTTGAAAATACGTAGAAATTGAGTGGCATGTATCTAAATACATAAAAATTGAGCGGCATGTATGCAAATAGATAAAAGTTGAACGTGTGAATGTAAATGGCCCAAAGAAAAGCTATGTCAGAAGCCGTTTAACTAGCCCATTCTATGCAAATGGTAGCAAATTGGATCTAGGCCTTTTTTAAAAATCTGGAAGTGCAGTCTGGGCTTGGCCCATTTCTGGTGTAGCCCAAATTAATATTTTTTTCATCAATTGGCATACCAATATCATAAAAATATGAAGCAATACACGAAATTTAAAAAAAGTACTTTAGGTATAATGGAACTAATGCAAAAATATAATTTTAAATTTATAAGAAGCAATAATTTTAAATGTAAATAATTTCAACAAAATAATTAATAAAACATTACAAAATAAATATTTGGCAAAGTTGAGTTCCAACATTAATACAAATTACATAAGCAATATTCAAATGAAATTTGGTAAAGCTTTGAATTATTAAAATAGATATTGGGGATTGAACAAAACTTAGAAGTACATTATCTTATAAACTTTAAAATTAAAAACAATTACTACATCTTTGTAGAATAATCAAACACGACAATTTTCTTGCATCTACTATTATAGTTGTTGTTTTGACCTCCAATTACCGGGCTAAGGCAAAGGGGCTCCTTATTACTATTTACCTTTGGGCTCTAAAGCGGTGGCCTCACCTAGTATGTATAGATGAGGGAGAGAGCTTAGGAGGGTAAGGGGAGAAGTCCTAAGTGAAGGGAGGAAGGAGAGAATAGCTAGAGAGGAGGAGAGCATCTTGAAGTATTGTATCAAGGTGTTGCTTGTGAGGGAGGCTATAGAAGGAAGACGAGGGCTCATCTCTATGTATAAGCTATGTATTCTCCGTTTCTTTTGCCTTAGTGAACTATTTGATTGATTCCCTCCCGTGGATGTATATCCAGTTGGATCGAACCACGTAATCGTCTTGTGTTTGCTTGTGTTCTTTGCGTTTATTTCTTTACAAGGAAGTTTATCTCACAATAATAGTTAACTCATTCTTAAGATATTATTGATAATTATCTTTCCACTAGAATGAGTTCCACATTAATGGAAATGAAAGCCCTTTAACATGTCGACAATCTCATGTTCTGATACGCATCAAAACTTTGTTGAATAGCCTATTATTTAAACAACTTTTCATTAAGAAGAAAATAATGAGTTGCTACACTAATTTATTTTAAAGCTTCTCTAATCATTGGTAATAGATAAAATTGTCCCTATATATAAGTGTTCAGTGAATGGATCTGTCCAATTAAACACGACTTTGATTTGTGTTGCTTCAATTTATGGCTAACTTTAATAGCTATTTGACTATTAAAAGTGTTATATGTAGAAAATAAGTCAAAAGAGTTTATAAATTTTAATATTTATCAAGATAAAGGCTTCCTTTATTAATTCATATTTTTCATTTGATTGATTTACAATAAGTTGAGTTTAAAAATATGGTGAGGTACTTTGTGCCAACCTCTAGAGCAAAATGAAGATTAGCAATTAAGCCTTCATAGTTAGCTTAATTGGGCATAATTATAAAGTGAAGTTTAATTTTATATGAAAGAACAACACCAATTACAACTTTTAGCACCATCATAATACTATTTTCTTAGTTCTTAGAGGTGTCATTAATGAAGAGGTTTCGAATCATTTCTTCGTTCATTATGATCTTGTTTTTCTACATTAAGAATGGTGAAGTTGGCCAAGATTTGTATCATGACTAGCCCGGCAAGTCGTGATGATTAATACCCAAATTATATTCTTCTTGATTATGTATTTCAAATTAACACATCAAAGATTTTGTCAAGTAATAAATTGACCATTATTTTCTTTCATTTTCTTTTATCAAGCAAAATTTATAAATATATCATCCACTCTCAAATTATTTTCTGTGGTGACATCTCTTTATTGTCTTTGCCTTTTTTGGGATACATTTTTGACACATTCAGAAGTGGGTAAGAAAAAAGAAACCTTTTTATTTAGTTCAAAAAATGCATTTGAATGAAATGTGATGCATTTTATATTTCTTAAAAACTATGAATGTCTCATGTAAATCCAATATACATTTGATGTGAAGTAAAAGTATGATATTTTTTGTGATTCTATGTTCTGTTGTGCGATTATAATGATATTATGATTGCAGAAGGTGTTTTAGTTATTTTTCATAGTATATAGTTGTTGAGTATGTTTCAGGGAAATGGCTAAAGGACCCATGAAACCCCCACCTCAGAAGGCGGTGGCACGCTCATGTTGCCCTCTCTGTATGTGGAGAGTATTGATAACAGAAACTGCAACATCCCCGCACCAGAGGCGTCATATGTGTCAACAGACAGAGGAGGCGGCACCCCAATGTTGAGTAGGCGGCATGACCCCGCCGCTCCATGGAGAAAGAGATAAGCCTGCAGCTGACAAGGGCGCGAGCGCACCCAATTAAAATTGTTTAATGAATTTGGCAGGATTTGAGGCAGTGTTTGAGGCTTGGATTATATAAGTGCATGGATTGAAGCCCTTGACACACTTTTAGTTGTAGAGGCTCATCTATAGAATTAGAAAAATATTCTCTTTTGTGTGCCATAGAGTTTTCTCCACAGCTTTTATTGGGAGAGAATATGTTGTGTTTGAGAGTTTGGAGAGTTGGAGAGGGTGAGGTATTTGAGTGCTTGTACGAGGGAGATTGCATAGTGTGCTTTTGTTCGGGGAGAGGGCCAAAGAGTAAGTCGAGGTAAGGATTATCGGGTTTGATTTCATGTATTTGTTTTACATGTTGGCTTTCCTTAATTGCAATAAAATTTTTAACTTTTCTTCTGTCATGCACAATAGGTAAATATCTTCATGCTCCTATGATCAAAATATGTGAATGAATTGACTATATATCCATAGTTTTTTTTGTAGACATTTTTATGTACTTTTTTTGGATTCATGTTGAGACGTTAGTCTTTTAATTATCATTTACTTTTAATTTGTCCAATAAAAATCTCATGTGATATAGACTCTTAACCATTGATTAGAATAACTAACATACAATCACCTAGTGGAATAGATATATTGTCATTAGAATATTGCAACCAAGACAGGGGACTAAATACTTCTTGGGAAACCTTGAATGGTTAAACACCCTTAATTGTAATATGAGTTTCCAACGTTTTTTATGTCTTAGACATAGGCTAAAAAGAAATTGTTCCTGGTTGTCAACAACAAGGTGAGGATCACATATAGAAATACTTAAAGGGTTCACAGAGCTTGAGTTTCAAGAAAAGTACTTTCTTCACCTCTTAAAAAACTCCAAAAACTAAGTCTTATTTTCTGTCTATTAGGGTTTTAGAAAATTTTCACTTTTTGCAAATCTGCAAAACTTCAAAGTAGACTTAAAGGTTTAGAAATTAGAACTATATATGTTAGGAAAATTGACTAGTTTTCTTGTGGGATTGACACACACAATCTAATTCCATATATTGCTTGAGCAACATGTATATTTTCATAATTGTCATATGCTTCGAACTATTTTCGGGCATCAACATTCATCTAAGTTTTACTTTTAATAAGAATTTTATCATAAAATTTAATGTTTATCTCTTTTAATTTTCGGAGACAATTCATTAATTACTGATAAGTAGCCCCAGCCTTTTTTGTTCTAACTGACATGAAAGTATGGTAGTATAATCCATTATAAATGATGAAAGTCATCTTCTTAAAATCAACAAAATATATTTTTATCTAATGAGAACATAAAATAATTTTTAGAGTGCATATTATAAAAAGTCGACTGCCAAGTCAATTAGTACATTAAGTCGTGAAAATGGATAATTGTACTTAGATAAGCCAAGTTTAATTTTAAAAATATGCACATATGATCAATTTTTCATTCAAGTAATACACTTCTCCGATGAGTTGAGGTTTCAAACTCTTTTAGAACAATAAGTTTCTTTAATCTATGTTGTTGTAACTTCATTAACTCATTATTTTTACCAAAATTGCCAATGAGGTGACATTGATTATGGAGCATGCAATATTAATATTAGCTATTTATACATCAAGTTGTGAACTTCTTCATGGATGCTTCTCATCACATTAGATGAAAATGGCCAAAATTACAAGAAACTCTCATGGATAGTAATGGCGCGCCCTTTTGCCGAAAACATTTTAGCGAAGCGATTAACTTGAAGATATATGAAGATATTAAATAAATATTGAATTGAATTCATCTGGACTTTGAATGTCATGCAATAGGAGCACTATTATAAATAGTTGATCTTTTTCTCCTCGGGTTATTACGATTACAAGAGTACCCACTATTTCCTTACATTCATCAAAGAAACTATAAAGTGCCTATTTTATATGCATCAAATTGGAAATTTCAAAGTTCATTCTCAACTCTTGTAAACCAAATGGATATTTAAAAGGCAAAACCTTAAAATTTCAGAGTTAACATGGCTAGGGATATTACTAGTTTTAAGTCTTTAAATTTCAACATTTTATATTAGAATTAGAGTATAAATGTTTTAAGAAGTTTTATGTCTTAGATTTTTTGTCTTAGGCAACATCACACGTAGAAACATAAACAACAAAGACAACACAAGACATTGACCCACTAATTGGGGTCAACTAAATGAATCTTTTTTCTCCATTGTGTCATATTTTCATTAATTATAATAAATTAAGATCATTTTTATACAACATACCGATGTATTTTTAGGGCTACCTCTATATTTCTTATGATAAGTCAAACCTAAAGCATAGACAAATCCTAAGGTGATTAGATGGTCGACGTTTAACGTGATTGTCGGGTATTATTTTCGCTTCGACACAGGGCTCTTGAATGATGTGTCGATTCGAAGATTCTGGTTGGTGAAGTAATCAAATGCTTCATCTAAAGTAGTAAACCACATCGAAAGGTAGAAATACAATTTTACGATGGGTATGATTATTAAAACTAAGAAAATATTGGATATATGCACTGGTCTGCTGTTTAAACTCGATAAATTATCTCCCTTATCTAATTTAAAAACTAGATAGAGTTTAAATTAGTTATTGAGTCTTCATCTTCCTATAAGAGTAAGCACCTATAGCTAATTACATCTTAAGCAACCAAAGTTATTTAAGAAAACTCTCGAATAAAGCTAGGGTTTTTTCTCAAGAAATTACTAAGTTTAGGATTCTACGATTAGACATTGGATTTCCAAATGGGAAAAACTAAATAGTTGAACAATTATTAACGGAAACAGAAAGGAGAAAGGGTATGAGACATTTAGAGATACCAATGAAGCCTTAGTAGTGTACCTGACTATTATATTATTTGGCGTTTGGTGTTTATGAATAAAAAATTAATGTTTCTTTCGGATGTTTTGTTAGAATGTTAGGACTTATACTGCATGATATACAATCATACAGAAGTCTAAAGATGATGATTCACATCATAACTAGACAAACAACCTCAAAGACCTACGGTGAAGTTCACCAAGAAAATTGAAACTTCGGAACCCTAACCTAAAAAGAAGGAGCACATAAAATGCAATGGGCTTACAACCCTGCCTGGAAAGGGTTGTCATCTAAACCACCTAATCACATTCAAAACTATGCATGGCCGATCTCGATGATCCAAGATAGAGTTAGTTGTTGTTATTAGAAGTGATAGGTCTTACGAGTTGAATATAAATCAAGTTGCCTAAATATGTATGGTATGCATAATGTTCTGAGACTAATGCAAATATACTTTTGAGATTTCAAATTTAAATCTCGAGTGTTCAGTTGTATTTGATTAAGCTTGAGTACATCGAAGCAAGCTCTATAACGAGTCATGCAACTCCTTGATGATGAATGGATAAAAATGTTGTTCAAAAGACTAATCAGCATGTATAAGCAGGAGTCACTCTATAAGGTAGTGGTTCTCACTAGTCAAAACACTACTTTGTGTGGATTGAATGAGGGCTTAAAGACAAGGAATAGAAGCAATATATTATTCATATGTCTACTGATTATGTTATCGTTCATATTCTTAGATCGAAAAGGGGTTTCTTCTCAATTTTATTTAATCGAGTTTGTTTGAATGTATGATATTTTTGTGGTTGTGAATGCAATAATTAATGCAATTTATTTTTGTTATGAATTTTGTTTTGAAAAGTTAAGTTAAAATTGTTAAGATGGGGTAGAAAATTTAATCCTTAGGCGAGTCTACTGGTAATCCAGACAAAAGATAAAAATATAAATATAGGCCTACCATAGGGACATACCTTTCGAACAGACATGGGCAAACTGACAATATGGGTACCGACCCTAAATCTATGTCAGACTCGTCAACTAACATCATCTAAACTACCACTGAGGGTTTTGTTTGAGGTTCATCATTTGTTTCGTTTTTTGTCTTCTTATGGATAGTTCAGATGTTTTAGTAATTGTACATAACATTTCATAACTCTAAAAGAAAGAAAACTAAAAGAAAAGATCCTAGATTACTACAACAACTTATTTATTTATAGCAGACTTGCAAAACAAAGTTAGTAACATGTAAAGTAAATTTAAAGTAGTGTTTTGTATGTTGTCTTTAGCAGCCCTGCAAAACAAAATAGTTAGTTTTATTTTAATGTAAGAAAAATAAATGTATTTATTTTGATTACTAAATAGTTAATTATTATTTTGTTATTTAAGACGACCCGGTCAAGATGTCAATGACTTTTTGTCGTCCCAGGGTAGGTTCCCTAATTTACTAACCCTAGAGAGGTGGTGAAACCTATTCCGACTGGAAGATTCTTATCAACAACCATGGACTGCGTCATCCAGGAGATTTTCGTAGATCGGATAGCAGGGTCAAAGTTGCGTTCAATGATCTTTCTTCATTAGGGTTTCATTTAAGTTTTAGTGTCTTTTTCAGATTTTAGGGGGTTGAAAATTTTAGGTTGCTTAAGACTTCTTAGCCGAATAGATTTTCATGCGAGATTTATTATTATTTTTTTTGAGATATCCTAGTTAAGATCGTATGGTTCTATCATTCTGAAGTCATTGGAGTTTGTGGTTTGATTGGTCATAAGTGACCGAAAGGATCTTTGTTAGCGGCCATGAGTTGTCTCCTCCAAAATTCCTTCTTAAATCAGGTTGTATGTTATAGTTGAAGTTTTAGTGATTTTTAGGGTGTGTTTTATTATGTTGTCTCTTTTAAGTTTGTTACAAATTATGCAATTCATCCCATAGTATCTCTGGGATGTGTTTTAAGTAAATTGTGTTTTTATTATCTTACGTGAGGTCAAACGCTCATTAAATTTGTTTGTTTAGTTGAGTTGCTGTTAATATTGAGTTTCTTTCAGGTTACCCTAGGTTAGCCCAAATTGGTTTAAGTTGATTTGGGCTAGCTGAGATTAGGTTGGGTTGATTTGAGTTTGTTTAAGTTTGATTTAAGTTAGCCCAGGTTAGTCTGGGCTGAATCAAGTTGGCTTAATTTTGATTTGGGTTAGCCCAGGTTAGACTAGGTTGACCTAGGTTTGATTTAAGTTTAATTTGGGTTAGATCAGGTTAGGTTGGGTTATCCCAGGTTGGATTTAATTTTGAGTCGAGTTAACCCCGGGTTGGTTTAAGTTTGATTTGATCTTGAGAAATTTAAAATTTGGTTGGGTCAAGTCTAAGTTAGCTTAGACTTGAGTAAAGTTTTAGGTTAAGTCTAAATTGGTTTAAACTTAAGCTAAGTGTAGAATATGATTAAGTCAAGTATACGTGGGTTAAACTTGAGTTAAGTTTAAAGTTGCGTTAGGTTGAGTTAGATTTAAGTTGGATTAGAACTAAGTTAAAAGTTGGGCTTAGGTTTATGTTTAAGTTGGGTTAGACTTAATTTAAATTTAGAATTTGAGTTAAGTTAGGTTATGTTTAAGTTGGGTTAGACCTAAGTTAAGATAAAGTTAAATAGTTTGAGTTAGGTCTAAGTTGGATTAGACCTAAGATAAGCTTAGGGTAAATTCGAGTTGTCTTAGGTCTAAAATGGGCTGGACCTAAGTTTAAATATTAGGTTAGATATCAAGGTAATTTCATAATTAAAGCAATAATTATGAAATAAATATTCTTTAATTGATAATTTAATTTAATGATTTCATGAGGATATAATCCTAAGATTTTTTGGATTAATTTTTATGTTAATTTAAGAGATAATTTGGGCCGAAAATACAATATTTATAATTTTACAAATTTAAACCTAATGTTTTATTTTCATCTTTTTAAATTTTTTAGAGGTGAAAATTATTATTTTAGAGTTTAGAATTACCGCTCTAATGTTCATTGTTAATTTGCATCTGAATTTTTATTTTCCTAATTGATCTTTTATTTTTTATAATTATCTTTTTTAAATAATTACAATTTTGATAGAAAATTATAACGTGAGGGAAGTTCTTCGTTCCAAGAAAAATAAGAAAATGTTTCCAATGACAGGGGAATTATTCCTTGTAAATTTCAAAATTTGCGTATTTATATTTATTTTTTTATAATTAAAATACTTTCTTATGTATTTAATTAATTTAACCTTAAATATAACTTAATTATTCTATTTTTTATTTTTATTATTTTTCATTTGTTTGCTGAGTCTGAGAGTATTTTTTATTTTATTTTGTGATTTTTATTTTCAAGTTATGAATTTTTGAAGTTACATATTAGTTTATGTATTTAATTAATTCTAAAATCAAGATTTTCCTACTTAACCACACGGCGGCCAAGTCAACCTCGTCCGCTCTGAAGCTCCACGCGTCATCCTGCTTTTGGTTGTGTTTTCCACGTGCGTGTCAAGGTGGCGATCAAACCGGTGCTCTGATCCGCACGGTTTCGATTTCCGGCTCGATCAGTGTCGTCCATTTTAAATAGAACAAATCAGACGGCACTTCGTCTTCATTCCCAATGAGACGTAGAGCGTCCATTAGATCTCGCGCTAGACTCAACTAACCAATTTCAGGTGGCACGTACGTAATCATCCCTTAATATCAACATAAATATTCTATAGTTCAAACAAAAAGTTTAGATTTCCTACCCATCCTGACAAATTCTAAAATGCTAACAACACCTTATAATTAGATCCGGAATTTTCTGTCTGATAGCATCACAGATTAAGACTGGATGGAAAGGTCCCCTCTAAACATCTCATAATCAACTATTTAACATTTACTAAATTAATTCAAAATTCTAAACAGCTTAAAACGTGCAATTAAATTTAGAAAATAAAAAATTATATTTACACTTTGAAAGCACCAACGTACTCTTATCTCTACTCAGGAGCACTGCTCCCTTTCCAACCATAGAAGCCATAAGAATAGAGGCCAATAAAGTTGAAGATAAGATGCCACGTGGCAAGATGGTGTGGCTCTTAGATGATAAGGGTCAGCCTTCACATGTGGTGATTGAAGTGTATATGTCATCACCTAATCAAATCTACTCACTGGTTTCAATTATATATAGAAGGATATGAAGCATATAAGGGGCATTAGGAAGTATTGAAGGGTTAAAAATGGCTTCTTCGATGATGATCTCGTCCGCTACAGCGACGGTGGCCAGATCAACGGCTCCGGCGCAGGCAGCCGTGGTGGCTCCTTACACCGGTTTGAAGTCTGCCGCCGGATTGCCCGCCGCCGCCCGCAAAGCCGCCACAAACCTCAACCACCTCCCGAGCAACGGCGGCAGGGTCCAGTGCATGCAGGTATCAGGGTGTGATTGTTCTTGAGCAGTTTTTTCATAACTTTACTTTTTTAGATCGAATTTGAGTGTGGTAGCGGCAAGAAAACTGTTGTTTAATATCTTAAAAAAAAATCATATATATATATATTATAATAATTTATGATGCTCATAACAAGTTTAAAGATTTTTATTTTTTTATTTTTTTAAAGGTGTGGCCTATTGAGGGTAAGAAGAAGTTTGAGACACTGTCATACCTCCCTCCACTTTCTCTTGAAGCTCTGCTGAAGCAGATTGATTATCTTCTCCGTTCCGGATGGATTCCCTGCTTGGAATTCTGCAAGGTAATTGATTTCATAAGCCATAACTAAATCAAAATAGAAACAAATAAATTTGAATATTGCCTTAATTAATTAACTAAAATTTTAAATTCAAGAAATATTTGATATGATAGAGGCAATTAAGTACTTAATTAAAATTTGAAATTCAACAAATATTTTTGTTGAAGTACTAGGATGCATGTATGTCTAATAGATTTAAAATTAGTTCTTCATTAAACCCTACTTAAGCACAAATTAATCTAATTAATCCTAATTAGGAAAAGCTTTTAGACTAAGAAGCTTTTGAACTAGCACTAATTTATCCATTATTATTTCCTTAATAAATTTACAACATAAAGATTGTACTTCAAATGATTGTAGGATCACAAGTTTATCTTCTCCTCCTTGCAGCTTTAACAGACCCTGAGATTATTAGAATGAATCTCAATAAAATTTGCAGAAAAAAGGTAGCTAAGACACAACACTTCTTTTTTTTGCATTTTTTAAATGTCCATATTTAAATAAAAAAAGAGTTTACATAAATACCAATCAATTTTATCTTATTTACATATCTACTGCATAAAGTTTAATAATTTAGGTATTAGTATTATTCTTAATATGATGTTAAGATTTGAGTGTTATATGTTTAAACATTGTGGCATGTCTATAACTCCCTGTGGAAAAGCAAAAGAAAAAATCAAGGAAAAATTACTAACCACTAATTCTTATGTATTTACATATCTAACACCTAAACTTCAAGAAATATAAAAAAAGCAAGGTTTAGGTTTTTAGATATGCAAATATATAGAAAATAGTAGGTATGTACATAAATGCACCAATAATCAAATAATGTGCTCATGAAGTGGGTGGAATAGGTTGGATTTGTGTCCAGGGACAACAATAGGTCACCTGGATATTATGACGGGCGGTACTGGACGATGTGGAAGCTGCCGATGTTTGGATGCACCGACGCAACACAAGTGGTGAAAGAGCTGGAAGAGTTGAAAAAGGAATATCCGGATGCCTTCGCTCGAGTTATCGGGTTCGATAATGTTCGTCAAGTGCAATGCATCAGTTTCATAGCCTATAAGCCTCCAAGCAAAGAATATAATCCTTGAGATCATTGTTCTACTTTGCTACTTCTCCATGGTGTTCTCCATATTTTTTTTGAGGGGTGTTAAGACCCTTTTTTATGTTGGTTTTCTATGTTGCTTTTGTGTATCTCTGTTTTGCACATCTGAATGATGGGAACTCAGAATCAGTTGAGTCATAATCTATGCTGTTCAATGTCATTGCATTGCTCTTAGAATTGACCAAATTTATAAGAAATAGGTGCTAATTTTTATTGGATGACAAATATAGCATAAAATTTGCATAAGAAAAGCTTAACAACTCTTAAACTTCACAATAAATTGGTTCAACTAATGTTGTTGCAACTTCATTAATTCATTGTTTTGCTGTCATTGCCAGCTAGTTGAGATTGATTATATAACATGCAACATTAACATCAACAATATATATATGAAAGATTTGCATCATACAAAGCTTAAATAATGATATTTTATAATGTGATAAGAATTCTTTGGGTGGTGTAAATGTAAAACATATAGTTTGGGTGTTAGGTATATAAAATACATAAGAATTGGGTGGTATCAGGTATGTATGTAAATAATCTGAAAAAGGAACATTTACAAACATACGACACAATTCTTACGCATTTATATATATCTAAAACCTAAAGAGTCATATATACATATATATCACTCAAATCTTTAACATCACATCAAAAATAACATAATCATTATTATTTTAGAAGTGAATTACACACTCTCATACATAAGTTTATGACACCAAGCACAAATAACAAACATTTTGTGTTAGATACAAAAATGCACAAGGATTTCACAAATTCTAAATAAACTTCGACAGCACCAAGATATAATTATGATATTCATAACCAAAGAAGCTAAATGATTGGAGATAAAGAACCAGAGGCCACAAATAGCCAACCAAGTTGAGGATAAGTTGCTATGTGGCGTAATAGAAAGGTTTTTAGATGATAAAGGTCAGCTTTTATTTGTGTTGGTGGGAGGGTGTAAAGTCATCACCTAAGGAAATTTAAGCAGCATGTTAAAGGCCCCATAATATAGTAGTTAGGTTAGCACCGGTTCTTCAATTTGGAAGAGGAGAAGGTGAAAAATGGCTTTCTTCAATGATGGTCTCATCCACCACTTTGACAATGGCCCGATCAACAAAAATGTTCTAGTTTCTCAAAGCTATTGATATTATTGATATCAGTAATATCAAGTTGAAGATGAAATATGAATAAATAAGATAGCGGAATCAACACCTCTTCAAGGAAAGATCAAAATTTTATCATTATGGGTCAAACAACAATCTAAAAATCATCAAATTGCCCGAATTTAGGTAGGCGAAGACTGCCTGAATTTAAGTAAGCAACAACTACCTAAATTTGGGTAGGCAATAACTACTTGAACCTGGGTAGGCAACAATTGTTTGAATAGACAACAAAAGCCTCAATCAATACCTATAGGCAAGACAACTACGACTATTAGAAGATGTGTGCGGCTTAGCTTCTTCTCAAGAGAGGCATTTATAGTTCAAATTTTAGAAAAAAGAAGAAAAAATTCAAAATTTAAAGATTCGCTCTGCTACCAAAGTTGTGGTCTTGCACGTGTGCGCGCACTCGCCGGTGGGACGCATGTATGAACATGTCAAAGCATGCGCACGCAAGCTAGCGTGCTGGATGAGAGAACAGTTTCACATCCGTTCCTGTGCCTACGCACGCGCATGCTCGCAGCAGCATGCACTCACAAGTATTCCTGGAGCCGCACATGCACGCCAACCCCCAAGAACACACCCGTGTTTGCTAAGATATCATCACCATTGTTTCTGCCTTTGACAAAATCACTCTGATTTGAAAAAAATAATATTAGGCAACACAGTATCAAGTGTGTTTAGAGTTTGTTCTTCAAATAATTAGAATTGATCATAATTAAAATTAGGAGAAAATAAAAAAAGAAACACAGTTGCCAATTCAACAGATGACTGTTTGCTAAGAGAACGCACCACTCGCCTGTTAAACAGTTGCCTAAATTATTTATTTTAACTATTATCATTTTGAAAAACAACATTTTAGAATTGATATAAATTTAAATATTACATTTTAAAAGCTTACAAAAAGATTACTAATATTTTTTAAAAATAGTTTTTAAATAACAAAATATTGTCAATTGATGTAAAAAATTTTATAATTTCTATCATAAAAAGAATAAAAGGATGGCTACCTTAAATTTTAAGAAAAAATTTAAATTAATATTTAATAATTTTAATAAATAATTAAAAGTTATAATTACTTAATTATAAAAAAAATTAGCAATAATTTCGTGGAAATGAACGTAAAATAACAAAATATTGTGGCATAACACCTTTAGACTTGTATAAATTGTTTTGCAAAAAACATGACAGAAATAATTAAATATTTATAAAATTATGTATAATAAAAATATGCGCCCATTTTATTGATAGTATATTTAAATAATATGAAATTATAGGTTATTTATCGTTTGATTTAGCGCACTAGCTTTATTTTATTTTTCCAGAAATAGAAGATTAACTTGTTTAACTTATATGATTTATACAAAAATATAATTATTCATTGAATCCAACATTTTATTCACTTATCATTTATTAAATTTAACATACTTTGAGTAAAAAAATTGCACCTCTAATTAAAAAATAATAATTATATCTAATAACTTCAAATAAAGATATCATAATTATAAATTTGATGAACATAAGAATAAACAGGAAAACAAGAAATAATCTAATGTCTACAATAGGATCTACATAGTATTGCATTACTCACAGGAACATAATGATTAGGAGCATATAATGAGCCACCTTGTATATGATTCTAGTCATAAACATGTCAGTGCGCTACTTTTGACTTGTTTACTGCATATGGCCCTTCAACACATTCTAAGATAGAACAGGTGTTGATCCTCAAATTTAGCACATATAAAATAGTTCTATTGCAGTAATCATAAAAAATGATATCTAAAACAGTATAGAAATAAAATAGAGCGTCAGAGTCATTGGACTATTGAAGTATAGAGCTGCTAATAGTAGGTGGCGCGGGTGGGCTCCCGCACGGGACACGGGATGCGGCAGCCTCAAGCTATCAAACCGACTCAACTTTGTGTGACCCAGTTCATCCTAAGGGATGAGGAGGCCGAGCGATCCTTCCTTGATTGGGAATTGCCTCCTAACTGAGAGGGCCCCACCATTAGCTACCCTAGGTAGTAATTATACATTGTTTTCTATGTTTAGTCAGTTTTCGATTTAGTTTTATGACAGGATAAACTTCGGCATTCAGGTTTTTACTTTTTAGGGTTGTATCCGAACGCGAAAAATGTGTTCTGGTTGTAACTCTTCCTGAGGTGGTAATTATTTATCCTCCCTTGCTTTCCCCGCCTTCCTCCCAGACGCTGCCTGCTTGTTGTCGTTATTTTTAAGTTAACAACAGTATCATTTGACATCAGAGTTAACCCAACTTTAGTTATATCCTAGGTTTTGCTAGCATCCATCCATACCAACCCTACCTCCACCAATTTTTTTAATTTATTTTATTTCCTACCCTAAATCAACCCATACACCCATTTCCACACCCAAAACCTAATTATGTTGTCGAGGAGACAATTGTCAGAAACTGATCAAAAGTTTACCATGGAAGAGTTACAGCACAGCTCTGCCAAGTGCTATAATGGCTCGATGACATTGAGGAAAGGACAAATGGAGGGGTTACCGAAGAGAGCGGTACCGAGATCCGAAGTGTAGAGGGAGGAACGCTAGAACCCCTTCCATACGGATGATTCCGATGAAGAATAAGACATGCCACGACGCTTTAAGATACAATATCAGAGGAGGTCAAGAGATGCAGTGTCTATTAGAAGATACATAGATTAAGTGTCCGCTAGAGGATATAGAGACAGAGTGCCTGTTGAGCGATACAGAGATTCAAGAGTGAAAGTGGACATACCAAATTTCTAGGGCAGAATGAATTCAGATGATTTCATAGAATGGTTGCAGACCTTTGAGAAGGTATTTGAATACAAGGAGGTGTCAAATGACCAAAAAGTAAAACTAGCTTCTATCAAGTTAAAGAAGAGCGTCTCATTGTGATACGAGAACATGAAGAGTGAGGAAAATAGAGAAGGACGAAGCAAAATTACTACTTGAGTGAAGATGGAGAGAGAGTTGCAGCGACAATATATACCCCCACACTACCATCGGGACCTTGAGGCTCCACTACCTACCTAAAACAGATAGACCTATTACTGGAGAAGTTCACAACAAAATTTATACAATTTAAGCTAAAATGTGATCAAATAGAGCTAAAGGAGCACACAATAGTTAAGTAATTAGGAGGCTTGAAGCCCGCATCGGTAATGCGGTTTAGCTACAAGCTTACTAGCCTTTAGGTAATGTATACACCAAGGAACTGAAGCTGAAGAGACAGCAGAAGCAGAGCAAATACCCGCCGCCATTTATAATACCACTCTTAGTTATAGAAATCAGTAGTACATTACAGGGACTTGAGAAAATTGGTCATGAGAAGGATAGAGCCACTCAAAGTGAAAATAAGCCCGATAGCAGTAGCACGCCCACTACATTCCTAGCTAGGAAATGTTTCAGATGTCATAGATTTGGACACATCACCTCCAGTTGCCCAATGAGCCGAGTTGTGTCCTTCACCGTACAAGGTGTTGTGGAAGATGTAATAGCAAAGCGGCAATGGAAAAACATAGTGAAGAGTACCATCTTCCACTAGATAAGGGTGAGATGTTGGTGGTTCAATAGGTTCTTTAGAATAAGGCTATGAAGGAGTAGCAGTGATTTCACCACAATATAGTCTACACCCTTTGCACTGTGAAAGGAAGAATATGTAGTCTCATCATCGATGGAGGAAATAACAAGAATGTAGCGTCTACACATATGGTAGATAAGTTGAGCCTCACGACGAAAAGACACTCCCAACTGTACTCCCCGACATGGTTGAGGAAGAAGAATGGAGTCATCATTGACAAGAAACGTCGCGTGGAGTTTTCAATTGAGATTTAGCTACAGGATCGGATTTGGTGCTACGTGGTGCCCATGGATTTCTATCACGTATTGTTGGGGAGACCGTGACAATTTGATCACCAGACTAAACATGGCGGATTCAATAAAACCTACTGTTTTCGTTCGTTTTTTTTCTCTCTTTTATTTTAGAAGGAGTCGCCAGCCTGTCGACCGTCATATACTTCCCCCATTCGAATAAATCTCCCTCCTGAATCAAATAAGTGATTCGAAGAGGAGAGGAACCGAATAGAAAGGGACATACGACAAAATGACAGACAAGAGAAAACACAAAACGTGGAGAGCTTACGTGCGATAAACCTCGCAAGGATAGGTTTAAAAGTGTTCGCCCAAACAACATCGGGCGAATGCATCTTAAACCGATATCCGCGAAAGAATACCTACGTAAACTACCCATAACCAGAGAGTCGAGTGTAGGTGCGCGTTGCGGGGCCAAGAGTGCTCCTAGGGGACGTATCCCACTTAGTTAATTACATCTTAGGGTGTACCCGAGAATACTCTTGATCCAAGGGGTTTGCTTACTCGAGTAGTGCCAACTAAGCACAGGGCTACAAAAGGAGGTTATTTCACGTGGGATGTTCCGAAGCTTTCAAAGTTCTGTTAGACCACGGGGTGGAGAATGGATCTCCCACTATCCCCGCAAGAGTAACGGACTCATCCGAGCATACGGAACCTGTGAAAGAACCATATCATTCCAATGGAGAACCCCAACACGTCAAAGCACATCCGGGCCGTAAGGGCAGAGGACAAATCGTCGTATCCCAAACGGGCGGCAGCTCATCGGCGTTAGGCCATCGAGATGATGCCAACGAAGACAAAGGAATGAAATGGCTCAACAGAGGTAGTCAAGAGGATGGAAAGAGTATTCCTAAAAAGGTAGATGTAGCTAAGTCAGGGTACGACAGACCCATCATTCCAAGCAATTAGGACCCTAAGTCCACCCGGTCGCGAAGGTAGTCGACCCAACACGTCCTGAGATCCCCGGTCGACAATCCTTGAATTGTGACCCCAACGGGGACCCTCGGTAGCCTCTAAGGTCGAAAGGACGAAACTCTATCCTACGACTATAAGTTGGAGTTCCAAGAGGTGGGGCTCACACCGCCGAAATGGCGAGGATGCCACAGGAAGGAAAAGAATGGGAGGTTCGACTACAAAGTCAGTAAACACTCCAATAAGAGGGCTTACACCCGTCCGGGTCTGGGAGCCTCCTAACATCCTAAGCGAGCTGAGACAACCACATATTCGAGATTATCTTGCGGCCGGTCGGATTGAAGAAGTACGGGGACTTCTCATCGGGACATGCAAATATGATGCAATTATCTAAGAGAGTCCTAAAGTATTGTGGAGGCCACTATTAGGTATGACTTGGGTGATAGCCATGCAATGCAACCCGTTTTTAAATGCAGCCGAAGGCCATGCAGAAAAATAAAGACGGACTTTAAAATCTTGAATCTTTTAATCCTAAATTTTAATTTTATATTGAATATTTTATTAGGATCTTTAAAGCGGGAAATAAACAAAATAAAGCGCTTCCCGGATCACGAAAGAAACAATGTAAAACGATTCAAACATGCAAGTCATGCAAATAAAAGCGTAAAAGCACTCCAAAAGAATAAATAAAAGAGACTAAATGCCGCTTGGACCGGCAACATAATCCGTAAAAGCGATAGGCGGCCGGACTCCGCATATACATGCCCGGTCCTAGATCTATACAAAAATATAAGATTCGGACTTAAGGTACGGGCCACGAGTCGTTGCTCTGGTCCTGGTCACATGGTTCGGTGCGTCGTCCGCCTCGAAACCCGTGCCCGTACCTTATTTCCGATACAGACTCTTCCTAAGGACTCTATTAAATGCATCCAGAAAAGAAAATAAAGACTCGACCCGCATAAAACAAGTATTAGCGGGCACACTCATGCAACGTGAAATAACAAGCCGTGCCTCGTAATCGGGGGAGCTAACGACACTCGCAAGCAAAGGGTTAGAAATCATTACGAGCTCCCCCATGATAGCATTCGTGTGAGTGTGTAAATAGGCACGGCTCCTGCGTAAAATCGCCCTAACATACTATCACACACGATAAACATGCAAGCACATTGACGAAAGCAAGAAAAGTGACACGTAGCTAGCACAAGACAACACAACGACATAACAATAGCCAGAGGTGTCGAAAAGACTACCTAGCATCCTAAATCCTAGCCTAGCACACCATCTAACGAAAAGTGCATTAACCTAGAATCTAAGTGAGGGGCAAGTCTGGGTTTAGTATGACTTTGGCGGGATGCCGGCCCCACCCTGAGGATCCAAAGGGTCTAATAAGTGTCACCCGGGATGAGCTTTTAAAAATGACGGCCTCATATACGGCCTAAATTTGCTATATGCTTAAATTTACAAATACGATAGACGTGATAAATAGAAAAATATGTAATTTTATATTTTAGAATAAGGGCCATTAAATGCGAGCCCGTAACATGCATGGGTGACACAAATTAGATCCTTTGGATCCTTAAGCACGATCATACTCGTGTCAATCCCGATGACTTAACTCGCGGAACTCACCGGGATCAACCCGACGAGCGACGCTCGTTAAGGCATCGCGACCGACACGGAGTCACTCTCCTAACGGTCCGGCTCATCTATCGATGCGAACGAGCAAATGCAAATGTAATCGATCAAAATGTGCAAGTAACGAGTGTACCACGAGGCGGTGACTCGAGCAAAGACGAGCATGACGTGATGGCGGCGGCCCAAGTGGGTCCGTCGAGGCGACGAGTGACCCGAAGGGATGGGCGTGCCATGGTGGCGATGGCCGAGGTGATGGGCGTGCCATGGTGGCGACGGCCGAAGAGGGTGTCGCCGAGGCGGCAGTGACCGAAAGGATGTGCAACTCGTACATATGACCAATGCGATATGGCTAAACCTATGTGCGACAATATGCGGAAATGCATACATACACATGCAGGACATACAACGATGCAAGTGGTCGGTCGACCTAGTCGCAGTATTCGGTCGGACCAAAATATCGCGCCCAACCGGCTCGGGATAGCCGATTAGAGCATAGGTGATATCGACCGTCCAGGACAACCGATCGATGTGCAAATGTGAAATGCAAAGTGCAGCTAGTGTCAACCGGTCCGGGACGACCGATTGGGGTGCACATGGAGAATGCAAAGTGCAAAAGTATGACACGTGGGAAATACAAAGTGCAAAAGGGTACCAATTGGGTCGGGACGACCGATCGGGATGCAAGTGCAAACTGTAACGTATAGGTGCAAGCTTGCAACATGCGAATGTATCAAGCAACATGCAAGGCATACAAATGTGATAGCGAGCCATTCCCGCACTAACGACCTCGCCCGGGGAACCTAGGGTCAATATATGAAAAGAAACGGCGATCGCCGCCTTGCTCCGGCGAGGCGAATGGGATACTTTCCCTCCGGATTTCCGAGAGGAAACTCTCCACGACGTCGTGAAATGGGCTAGCTACGAAAGCTTTTCCCGTTTTGCGAACTCCTCTAAACTTTGCAAGCGAGCCGGCCGAAAAGCTTCTCTCGCTTGCCGAGTCCGACCTCCCAGCCTTTCAAGGTAGAACCGGGAATCCAAAGCAAACGGAGTGAGGGACTCCGACCCGTCGGGACCGGTGCTAAGGCTCAAAATAAATGGAATTCACTCGGCTTTCGAGGGGATTAGGCCACGCATGTAAAGTAAGCTCATCCTAAAGGCTAGCTCTGAGAAACAAACGATCCATCACATAGGCGCGTCGCCGCCGCGGCTCACGCCGGCGCACGCACCCCATGCGGGCGATCGAACCCGCACGCCTACCAACAACAACCTACGGCCGACTATAAAGCAAAATGCAAGTTTCAGAGATTATACCGCCGCGATGTTTGCACGATGCCCGTCGATGATCGAGGAAGTTTTCGCACGCGACAGGAGGTCCTCGCAATCTCCCTAAAGTAACGACATCCGCTGTCCGGAGGTCGGCTTCGACAACGAAGCACGCCGAAAACGAAGGAGGTGCGATGGAGAGCCCGAATATATGATTATTCCGCTGGTTTACTTCGGCGCAAGTTCGTCACCGGCGAGGCGGAGGTCCGGCGAGCTAGAGGATGACTTGGACCGAAAAATGAGACCGACGAGGAGAGCTCTAAACGGCGGGATCTCGTCACCGGAGTTGGAGGAAGCCGGCGAGAAAGGATGCCGCGGATGCGGCCGGCCGAGAAAGGGAGAATGGTGCCGACGCTAAGCTTCGCCGGAGGCCGGAAGGAAGGCGTAGGTCGTCGGCGGGCCGCGCCGTGTCGCCGCCAAAGTGAAAGGAGGCCGGCGGGCTTGGTTCCGCGAGATCTGGAGGAGAGCTAAAGAGCTTCGCGAGAGGGAAAAAAAATGGAAATCCGCCCTTGCTTGAGAAGGCCGCCGGCGATATTACCCCCCCCCCCCCCCCACCCCCCCCCCCCACCCCCCCCCCTCTAATAGCATGCGTGAGTTTCTTTTTTTAAATAGAATAGGATATTATTATTTTATTTCTCTTACATATATATATATATATATAAAGAGAAAATGGAGAAGGAAGGTAGGCTAGCATGCGTGAGATTCTTTTAGTACAGATTAGATAAGATTTTTTTATATTATATAACACAATAATGATATATAATAATATTATTAAGAGAGAGGGAGAGGGAGGATAAGTTTTTTTTTCATTTTTTTCTTCCCATGCGTGACATGATATGATTCTCCTCCTTTTCCTTTTTTTGTTTTATTATAATATAATAATAATAATATTATTATTATTACTATTATTCTCCCCGTCTCTTTTGTTGGATACACGTCGCAGTGAAATGAACATCTCCACTATATAAAATAGATATTTCGACTCACTCGCGTGGTTTGTTTCGTCATCCGGAGTCGTTCGGGGTCGTTCGGGCCACTTTTTGAGCGATTTGGCCAAAAAGGATAATCCACATATTTTAAGCCCGCCCGCAACGTCGTAGTAAAATGAATGTCCTCCCTAGGTAATATCGACATTCCGGACACACTCGCGTGGTCCGTTGCGTCGTTCGAGGTCATCTGAACAAGCTCGCAGTGGATGGGCTAATTTGAGCCAATTTCCGCACGACGCGTCGAGTAATACATGTCCGCCCGACTAAAGCCATCCGATATGTGAAATGTCGACCGGCCTTCGCCAGTGAAAGCCAAAGCCTAACAGAATGACCACGGTTGCGTGCCCCTCAACACGCACCGAAATATCTCGAATGGATGTCTTGCGCTATAGCGGTTAACACACGCATTGAGCAAAATTCCTTGGCGCTCGAGCATACATTCTACACTCGTGACATAAAAAATTGATGCCAACACCTACTCCATCACCAAAGATGATAAGCTCATAGTCCTTCTACCTTCAACAGAGTCCGAGAGTACAATTGTCTTTTAGCAACAGTGAAGCGACAGCCAGATCAGTTTTGATGATGATAGAAACCAGCGAGATAGAAAAGCGGGTTTCAGACATAGGGCAGCCGGTACAGAGGGCGATTCAGGGCGCCCTGTTCGATAGATTACCGCCATGGCAGCTACCATTTGAGGAGATTCAAGCTGTCCTCTCTCTAGATAGGGTCGAACCAATCTTGGGTTACTTTTAGATGAATTGATAGAATACACTTGGCACGAAATCCCAGTTTAGCTCAACAGTGTAACTCTAGATGATTGGACTGATATAGGTGTTTGCGCGCAAGTGGAGAAAACTCCTTAGGTGTTTTGGGAGCCAGTGTAACTAGCAATGGGTCCAAATGCTCATATTGATGTAGTTGAAGACTCTTTAGCCCTGAGAGGTTACAACAACTCTTCTACCTTCAACGTGCTTGATATGATTCCATAGTATAAGAAGACGGAAGCTTCGACAAATGAGGTTGAAGCTCCTCAACCTAGGGAGAATGACGCGGGTGTGTCTCACACATGGCCGCAGGATGTGGTAACCCAAGCTGCCGAACCGACTCAGCATTGCATGAACCGGTCCTTCCTAATGGAGGCGGGGGCCGCACGATCTTTCCTTGATTGGGAATTGCCGCCTAACTTAAGTGGCCCCACCCTTTACTACCCTAATAGTACTTATATGTTATTTTAAGTGTTCTATGCCAGTTTTTAATTCAAATTTTTTGTTAGGACAACCTTCAGTGTCCAAGTTTCCTATTCCAGGATTGTATTTGAAGGCGAGATGGTGTTTCGGCTGTAACTCGTCCTGAGGTGGTATTTATCTATCCTTCCCTACATCTCCCGCCTTACTCAAGTAGCCTGATTTGTTTTAGCCCTTGCTGAAAGTGTTCTACCGCCATTCCTGTTGTTTTCCGGCCGCTGGCCCCCTCTCAGCTATTGTCTGCTTTCTGCCGCCCCATTCTCAGTCATGTTCCTCGCATTACAACCCTTCCACCACCCTACCGCAGCCCTCCTTCTGCCACCCCCACAAACCCCAGTCTTTGCTTCCATCCACTTTCCATACCCCTTAACAACCACCACCATCTTCCCTGTTGCTGCCACTCTTCTCCTTGTTGTCCCTCGACAACCATATCTACCTACTAATCCCCCTCAAGTCGCAGCATCACCCCCTTCGATCCATACCCTAGTTTGGTGTTTGTGTTGCATGTCTTTGTTATCTCCTATTTCGGTGTGCACTTGTTGTAACCTGTATTTGTTTTCTGTAATAAAAGTTGTATTTTTCGTTGTTGTCCGGTCAACTCCGGGATCAGCAGGTTCTCTCAAATGTAGGATGCTATTGAAATGACACATGTCATCATATCCATATGACCCATGAATTAGATATATATACTAGTATGTGGAAGATCCATGACTAGCATACATAGATAAGTCAACACCCATCATTTAGGCAATACAATCATAAGGTATATCATCATCTAGCATATCTCGGTTCCGTGTATCACTAACATGCACACGTTATCTTAAATCAATTGTCAGCTTTTCAAATCTATTCATTACTAACTGTATGTTAAAGTTGTTCTCACACTCAAAGTATCAATAAAATGTCTTTGGAGTTCAAGAAATCGTGCTGCATAAAAGTGAGTACTTATTTATATCAGCTAATTCAATTTGGATATAGTCAACATAAGTCAATTAATTCAACTGAGTAATAAAAAATACTCATAATTATGCCATTTTCATGTCAAAATTGTTGTGAAGAAAAGATCATTCGACACCATCTAGTCTTTGATTTATCTAAAATATAAACTTTTAAAGCTATAACTTATAATTGATTAAACTTCTTAGAGTTATTGTAAGATTTATATTTTGCATTGATTTTAGAACACAATGATATAGAAAAAATTGATAGCTATAGTATTAAGACGACAATATTCCTAATTGAAAGTTGTGTTGAGAGGATTACTTTTATCTTATTTAATTTAAGATAAATGAAATCTCGCATTTGGAGCACAATCAAAATGACAATAATAAAAAAATTACTAATGGCACCTTGAGGAAAAAAAATTACAGACTGAATAGTCATTTATACATGTTCCTTGTTTCTTATATAAAACTATTATATACGAAAAATTTACGTACATACAAATCAACAGATAAATATAGCACCTCTCAGATACCTTTTAAGTTATAGTATTGATCCAAGCAATAAAAAGATCTTTAAAAAAAAAGGCTCCAGGCATTGGTTAGAAAGGATAAAAAAGAAAAATGAGTGTATGACATGAAAATAACCTAAATTTTAGTATATTTGATTTTCAATCAAGTGAATCGATTTGTATAGAGTAGATCCAAATTGATTTAGTAGATTAAGACAAGCTCTAACAATCACTGTGCAGTTCTATTTTTTCTTGGACTTGGAAGAAACATTTCAACTTTTATTTGGTGAAAAAGGAACACTAACATTCAGCGAACATTCAATAGATTTGAAGATCTGACCATGAATTTAAAATGATGCATATCAATGAAACATGAAATGAGATATACTAGAGTTGGATATAGGTTGTGATTTTGCTTCGACGTCCACTTCATAGACCTCAATGATGGGTGTTAGCCTATTTATACATGTCGATCTTGAACCTTCCGCATACCAGTACACATATCCAATTTATATCTATATGAATAGGGTAGAATAAGTCAGTTCTAGTATAGCCCTACATTTGACTTGATCTGGCAAGGAACTCATGGATCTCCTAACAACATTCCTAAATACAAATAATTGATGCCTTATTTCATTTATATATTATTTAGGGTGTCATTCAGCTCACCGCCAACTTCACCATTACACAAATCATGAGATAGCTTCTAAAAAAGTGGTGCACAAACATATTACTGTTGAAGGCAAAAATTATCTATGATCATCTTTTATATATGTCCTAATCACTATACTCTTAGGAAGAGACGCTAAACCACCAAAATCCGCCATGTATATTAGTTATTTCATATATTCTTGTTTATTCTTATGTTTATTGAAGTTAAAAATGATATAATATTTATTTCAAATTACTAGATATAATTTTTTTCTCAATTAGACATGCAAATTTATTGACTTAAAACATATCAAATTTAATTCTTGTTATATGAATAAAATGCTGATTTTATTGAATAAAATATATGACTGTTTTTATAACAATTCTAAAAAGTAAAACAAATTAATTATTTAATTTTGGACAAAAATAAAATTATTTAAGCTAAATCAAAGATCACAACTCATAATTTTATGTCATTTAAATATAATATTAAGCAAAAGAGCACATTCCTTTATTATATATAACCTTACCAATATTATATCATCTTTATCATATTTTTTACAGTATAATTTATACAACTTTGACAATATCATGCCAACAATATTTTATTCTTTTATGTCTATTCTGATGAAAAATATTACTAAGTTTTATAAATTTAAATAAGATAATAATTTTTATTTTTTATTAAAATTTATTTTTAAAATTTTAAAAAAAGTTAACTCAGTCATACTCTGATTGTTTTTATACTATCTTTTGATAATATAATTTACAAAAATTTGAAAATGTCATGCCAACTAAATTTAATTATTTTATGTCCATTTCTAAAATAATATTACTAATTTATTTATATAATTGTAATATGTATCTTTTCTCAGTTTTTATTTTACTTATAAAATGGCATTATTTTTAAATAATAAAGTTTCTAAATAAATAATTTGGTTGCAATTTAGCAGGCACATGAGGTATTATCTCAGCTGCCAATCACCCATTAAGCAGGCGATTGTGCTTATTTTTAATTTTTTTTCCCTAACCCCATCCACAATCATATCAATTCTAGCCTACATGGTGACATTAAAACAAGTATAACAGTTTCCAATAAAAAGAGGCTCTATCAGACCATAGTCCTCAATCTTATTGCTAAAATCTTCCAGAGTGGAAAGATTAGGAAGTTACAGCCCTCTCTCTCCAAAAGAAAAATACAAATTTGCATGTAGAGTCTTTCCAAAGATTTTACAATTGTAGATGGACAAATCAAAAACCAAAATTCATCCAAAGAAATCAAGTTTAGAGGCAAACAACAAGGGTTCTCAGTTCACTACAAGGTGGGGCTTCTGAATACCAAAAGTTTTTTTAGTCCTTTTTTAGCATTCAGCTTAAAAATGCCTAAAATGTTAGATATGAGATAGTTAATCGCTGACATGTTAGGTGAACATCAAGTGATTCTGCATATTTTAAAAATAATTCTATTCTTACCTCTAACTTCACTAGAAACCACCTCAATTCATCAATTAGGGGAAGGGCAAACATTTAGTAGCAAGAACATTCCCGTCGAAGAACAGTCAAGATAACTCTCTGCCAATACCCATTAGCTCTAGATCCAATTCAAACATCAGTTTCATGTAGTATCCTGACATCAATTTCTACAAAGACACTACTAATAGAAGTTCAAGTAGGGCTGTTAACGATTTAAAATCAAGCCGAGTGTGGCTTGGATCGGCTTAGCACAGCACGAAATTGAATCGTGCTCGATCTGGCTCAAAAGCGAAACGAGTTGGCTCAAAGTGAGTCATTTGGATATGTTTCAGCTCGAAATCGAACTAGGTAACTTAAATTGAATTATTTGGTTCCGTTCCAGCTTGAATCCGGCTTGTGGCATGTTATATTCAATTTTATTTAGCATTGTATATATAAATATAAATACTAAATCATTCCAATCTCGAGCCAATTTGAGCCGATCCATGTATGGCTCGAAATCGGCTTGAAAAAAAATTCAATCCAAAGTTTCAGCTTACAGTTGTTTCATTTAATTCGATCTCGATCCAAGCTATAATTTGAATCGATTTTCTTGCGACTAATGATCTTCAAGCTAAATTTACAGCCCTAAAAGTTCCAGAGATGCTAGCACTCGATGACATTTTAGGATTTCCCAAAATGAGACCTACTTCATTTAGGAACGAAATCCAAATCGATGTGATATAAGGCTCTTTGTTAAAAGTCGAGAAATGGAAACTAGTATAGATTGTTCATCGGGAACCCTATGCAAAATAGCAGTCATCATCATTCCATAGTCCAGTAACTAAAGCTTAAAGTCTAGATTTGAAGTTGGCTTTTAAAACACAGCTCGACAAAAAAGCAAGAAAAGGCAATCTCCTCAAAAGATCGGCGCAGATTGAAATGGCTTAGAAAGCTTAATCGCGTCATCAACAGTGTAAAACAGGGCCAGTTCGGCACCGAAAACAGGAGCATCGTTGAACTCAGAGGATCAATAACCAAATTCTTAAAAGGCGAAGCTTGGAAGACAGGTTAGGATGGTAAAAGAGTTCTAATTCTTACCAAATGCGGATAACTTGTTCGGAGGGTATTGATTTCCGAAGAGGAGTAGATCTGGATGATGCCTATACGCCACATATGATGGCGATCAACGTCAATCATCGCCTCTAGAATCGAGATCCTGTTGCAGCACAACATGGAGACCAACCATGAATAGAAGATCAGAGGATTAAATCGATACACACACACGAGCCTCCAACCACTAGGGTCTGTTTGGGGTTGCTACAGCTTATTGAATAATCTACTGATAAGCTCATTAAAAATAATCTGTTGATAAACTAGTGAGTTTGCTATTATAAATTTTTATTTTTTGGGAAAAGTCATACCGCGACTAGAAAGCTCCCACCGCATCTAGGTATGTGCGATGTGAAAGCGCTGTTTTCAGCGTTTTGAAAACATATAAGCTGCCAAAACACATTTTACCCAAGCAGGTCAGGTGCGTTTTCAAAACGCTACCGCACCAAATAAACTGTCCCAAACAGAACCTTAATGTGTCTAATAATTCGAAGGGATTTGAATTCTTGACTCGAGGTGTCTTACCGTGAATGTTATCCAACAAGTCCAGATACGGGACTCAATATATAAATGTATATATATATAGGTGAAATTATGATGATGTTGTCATTCTATTCATTTTTGCAAGTAAATATTTATAAAATATGTAATATTTTCTCGAAAAATAGAGTGATTGCAGTGTTTTGAATGGGGAACACTTAGCTGATTTAGTAGAACTTGTAAATCCAAGGTTAATAGAGTTCTAGAGGAGTTTGTTAGAATGTTATGAATAGGATATAGTCATGAATTTAGCTTAAATTTCTCAAATATTAAAAAAAAAATATTAAATTCAACATTACGTTAAATTTAATTTTTTACATATTTAACTATTTTTACGATGTAAATCTGAATTTAATAAATTCAATTGTTAACTGTTGTTGCTCGAAAGCTCTTACGTCGTAGTTTGGATTTGATTAAATCTAAGTTGCAATCAAATATCGCCTTCGGCAATTAAACTGAATATTGTTCGGTGATACTGCACGATGTATTCTTTTCTGCTAAAACCCTAACTTAGGGTCTCTTTGTTACGAGAAATCATTGCATGCGTCGATCACATGTTCGGATGACGGTATAAATGAGCTATCCTGCAATTCATGGTGGCGTGGACTCATCTGGACTGTTGGACGTACAGTAGGCCACATATAATAATTTTTCCTTGGTTTAATCCCTAGAACGAAATTAGTCGATGAACTTATGCTAAATGTGCTCAAAATCATCAATGGTTAAATCCAACGGTCAAATAGGCAGTTAAGAACTTGAGAAAAAAGGAAGATTTGTATACAAATATCTAACATAAATTTTACTATTTACATTAATACCATTTTATCATTACATGAAAATGAGTATTTGACTTTTAAAAAGTTAATAATAGTGATATTTTTTTTTACAATATGAAAGAGTTGAATGTTAGAGATATAAATTTAAAGTCTAGGTGTTAGTTAATGTAATTTATATAAATGCCCCCGAGAATAAACACACACAAAAGGAAAAAAAAAATTTTATATGTATATGTATGTGTGTGTGTGTGAGCGCGTGCTGCCAGCCGCGATGTGTTGGTAGAGCAGTTTCTTTGAAGGTTGTAAGTATCCTCGGGTCATGAGTTCAAATTAACCTTTGACCAGTCTATCGGCAGTGAGAGCGGTGCTCGAATAGTTAGACACATGAGTGTGGTTGGGGGCTTGTATAATAGCCTCCGACTATTTATTTTTAATATATATAATAATAATTTTTTGGGTCTCGTTTAGATTATAAGAAAATTATGAGCGCATGGATTGAATGTTTAGAAGAAAAGTTTGAGCATGCAGATTATAAGTTTCTATCGTTTGAACAATTTTATAATAGACTTTACATTACAATTCATGTGTTATTGCTTTGATAAAAATTATGAATGGGCGACAAGTGCAAATATTATTCTCCAAGCGACATTTATATGATGATAAAATTTCTCCCTTAATGCAGACAAAAGAAAAACTGTCGTAGGTCATACAGATTTTTCTTCGATATATCTTTTTTAGTAGTCATACGAGTTAAGACAACAAAATAAAAACCGAACGTACCGGAAGACGGACAAAATGACGACCGTATGATTCAAGAACGAGTCATTCAGCCATAAGAATTAAAAAAGAAAAAGAAAAACATCCCAGCCTATCACAACAAGAAAGCTGACCTAATACGATTGCTTGCATTCCAGTAATGCTGAATTAAGGAATGATCCAGTTCCTCCTCCTCTCCAACGATTTCCTGGACGCCCTAGAAGCTCTTCACTAGATACCAAGGATTGATAGTAAGATTAAATTAGTTGACCAGCCCATACCAAACAAGCTCAACCAATTGAGCTGATCCTATCAACTCAAAGTCAACTAAGCATAATCGAATGGACCACAAGAAAGACAAAATGAAGACCGTACGATTCAAGAACGAGTCATTCAGTCATAAGAAAAAAAAAAGAACATCTCAGCCTTTCACAACAAGAAAATTGATTAAATACGACAGCCTGTATTCCAGTAGAACTTAATTAAGGAATGATACAGTTCTTCCTTATCTCAGACCATTTCTAGACCCCCTAGAAGCTCTTAACTAGGTATCAAGGATTGACAGTAAGGTCAAATTACTTGACAGGCCCATATCAACTAAGTTATACCAATTGAGCTGATCATATCAACCTGAAGTCAATTAGCCATAATCGATCGAGCCATGAAGTGGTCAGATGACGAGACCATCCATGTAAAATACGAAAATTACCCTAGCACACACATTCCTAATAAGGACAAAACTATAATACATCGTTGCACTATCGCCTCTATTAATAAGAGAAATATTTTTTAAAAAAAATAAAAGATTTCTCTTCATCTCTCTCTATTTCTCTCTTTCTCTCTCCTCTTTATGCTATATTTTCTTAGCACACGTGATTCACAAAAAGATCCAAATTTAACAGTTATACGCGACTTTTAGCTCTAATTTATAACACTACAATGTCATCGATAAAAATATCAAATTTAAAGCGTTAGACATGTAAAAAAATATTAACATTTTAATTTTTAAAAAGTAAAATATGTAATTTTAACTATAGATAAGGTGGTATATATATAAATACTAAAATTAAATATGTAAATACATAAATACACTTTATTTTAAAGTGTGAGTCACTGCTGACTCAACTAAAATAAAATTAATATAATTTATATTAAAAATACTTTAAAAAATATATATTTTTTCTATATAAATTTAACTTTTTAGTTAGAAGGCCGGCAGCAGCAGATGGAGACATCACCAGCTTTTATCTCCATTTTAATATTAAATTATTTTTTATATAATTTTATAATTTTAGAAGTCTATATTTGAAAATAAAATAATATTTAAATAAAAAGACGAAAATGCCCTTGGTCCGGCCGGCCCCTTGCCTCCACAGGATTGTCTTTTCCTTCTTATTTATGTACATATGTACCCTAATTTGTTATAAGTTTAATTAAATAATTAATTATATATTATTATTTTTTAAATTTTATTTAAAGCATATTCAAGAATTTTAAATATTGGAAGTATTTATTTGAAGAATCTCACATTATTTTTTTATTTTATTTTATAGCTTTTACATATTTTGATTTCTTTATAAATAAATTGTAAGAGCATTTATTTATTTACTTATATATGTTCTTAATCATGCGGAGAAAATTTAATGAAACATGAAAGGTTTGTTTGGGGCTGCTGCAGCTTATTGAATAATCTGCTGATTAGTTAGGTGTGGTGGCTATTACAATTTTTATTTTTATTTTTAGAAAAGTCAGACCGCAGCCAGAAAGCTCTCACTGCACTTAGGTATGTGCGGTGTAAAAACGCTGTTTTTAACGAGTTAAAAACGCACAAGTTGTCAAAACGTAGTTTACCCAAACAGCCAAGTGCGTTTTCAAAATGCTGCTGCACCAAATAAGCTGCCCCAAACGGACTTTAAGACTTTCACCCACTTCGATTACATAGGCGCCTTATGGTGAAGTAAGCCATGGATACTGACGAAGACACAACTAATCACCTAATGGTCAAGAAGATTGACATTCAACATCGTTGTTATAATAGTGGAAATCTCTTTGTATCTAGTTGGTTAATAGTGTCTAAGGCAGTTGATAAACCTAGAACATTTGAAAGTCACGGGCTTCTTGATCGTACGTGTTTTACCTAAAATATAAGTTAGTCCACCTCTTTAGCCTCTTTATAGACTAGATTTTTCTTAGGGTTAGACACTTAACTGTTATCTAGAAATCTTTTCAAACCTTCAAACAATTCTTTCAAATCAAACCTTCCAAATCCAACATTTTTAAATCAAACAGTGGTCTTGTAGTCGACGATGATGATGGTGGCTGGGCAGTGGTGGTCTGGCGGTAGTGGCCGATGGCGGTGAAACTTTAGAACCCTTTAATGTTTGGAGCTCATTTAGCCTTCTCATCCTGGTCCAAGCCCCCATTCATGTAGAGAATGTGGGCCGTCTATTTATTGATTTTAGGAGTGACGTCTGCCGAAACATTATATAATTTCATTCCACTTCATCAGACAACCCAGAGTGATATCCTTGATTGAATAGAGATTTATGAGTATTTTCAATGTCGAAATTAGGATATCTTGGGCTTGTTGTGTTATGAAAAAATCTCGGAATGAAAACAAGAATCGACACAAATCAGAAGAACACACAAAGATTTAACGAGGTCCGACAAAGAATTGCCTACGTCCTCGGGAGCGAGCCGACGAATTTCACTATTTCAGAGGAGTTACATATCAAGAGGATTACACATCTATTTATAGAAAAAACCCAAGGATAAATTACAAACACGCCCTCGCTCCCCCCAACCCACTAACTTCCAAGAGACACTCCTTTTACCAGGAGTCACACCTCTTCACCAAGAAACTCCAACTCCATAGATATGAGTCATACCTAACATGTTGGACTTGTCCTTTCAAGATGATCGATTTGACCATAAACTTGTTAAATTTGGAGATTATTCTGTCCCTCAAACTTTATCCAAAACTTATCTCCATGCTTTAAGTGTATGATCTTGGCTCACTTTGACTTAGATTAGTCTATTTTGTACGTCGATGGTTCATCTCACAGAGACACTTCACTTGATCATAACTAAGTTTTAAAGCTCGGGTGGTATAAACGTAAAAAAGGAAAAATTTAAGGGTTAGATAAGAAAATAATGATCTAAAATTATTAAGAATACGATTTATTATTATTATTTTTTTATGAATAACATTCAAATCTAGGGCTGTAAACGAGAGGCTCGGCTCGTGTTCTGCTCGTTCGATACCGGCTCGAGTTCGAAATCGGCTCGTGTTCGAAATGGCTCGTGAAAGGTGTGTTCGTGTTCGGCTCGAATTAAATATTCTTGTTCGTGTTCGGCTCATGTTCGGCTCGAAATTGGCTCGTTAAAATTAATTGAAAAAAATATATGTATAGTGTCAGATTCAAACTTGGAGCAAATGAATGGAAGCAGAACGCATAACCGCATTACGACACAAAAAATTATGATTTAAACTTCAATATAAATACATATAATATATTAATATATAAATAATATATATAATAAATTATTATATAAATATTTATATGATTATTTTTTTATTTCGAGCTAAAACGAGCCGAACACGAGAGAACAAAGAGTTGTTTGTGTTCGGTTCGTTTATAATACAAGCTTAAAAAATTTATTCGTGTTCGACTCGTTTACTTAACGAGCGAAGCTGTTTTGACAGCCTTATTCAAATCAAATTTAAAAATTACAAAAAAAAAAAATGCTAAGAAATTTCCTTCCCCCTTCGCTACAATTAAATAAATTAAATAAAATATTTACTTCAACTAATGAGTGCGACTTATTCCATTTATAAATATAAAAATTAAAAATATTGTCTTTCTTTTTTTCTTTTTTCCACAAATCCAAATTGTTTTATTTGACTTTCGAATATCAGAAATCGCGTTGAAATCGCCGAAATACTTTGATTCGGTCCCATCTCCTATCTACTTGCAGCCTCCTTTTAAGGCCAAAATTAATTATTTTATTTCTATAAATTTATTTTTTATGAGGGGGTTTTTTGTCAATCACCAAAAATATTTATATTACATTTTAGCCCCCCACAAAAATATTAAAATGTTATATTTAATATTTTTGACGATTTTTATGCAAAAATTATTATTTTTATTATATATATAAACCTATGAAAATTAATTTATTTAAAATAAAAATTAGATGTAAGAATATAAATATATAAAAATTAAGGTAGTGACATGCATGCCACAAAAGTCTCCTATATTTACATATCGAACACCTAGGGCTGTCAAAACGGCTCGTTGTTAACGAGCAGCTCGGGTTCAACTTGTTAAGAAGCTCATGTTTGGCTTGCTTGCTAAGTTAACGAGCGGAACATGAACAAAGATTTGTTCGTTCGTGTTCGTTTCATTCTGGCTCGAAATATATATATATATATATATATATATATATATATTATGATGAGTAGTATTTTTAAAAAATTTTAATTTACTACAAGGCTAGGGCTGTCAAAAAAGCTCGTTGTTCGCGAACAGTCCGTGTTCGGTTCGTTCGATGACCAAACGATACGAACACGAACAATTTTTTTCGTTCGGTTTGTTAAACAAATCAAACATGAACAGTGATGTGTTCGTTCGTGTTCGGTTCGTTATTGTTCGAAATATAAAATAATTTAAAATAATTCTATATAAAAAATTTATGATATTTTAAAAAATAATTATATATTATAAACATTTAACATATTTTAAATAATTAAAACTTCTATAAATTATAATATATGATAAATTATTAATAACACTAATAATATTATAGGATTAATTATATTAATATAAATATTATAATATTATAATTAATATACTATACTATATATTAAAATAAAATCCAAAACAAAACCCTAAATGCCTTATTCGGTTTGCTTCATTTTAAGGAAATATGAATTACTCGACGTGTAGAAGAATACATGATCAATTTGCTTCATTTTGAGAAAGTATGCTATCAAAGCTAGGGCTGTCAAAAAAGCTCGTTGTTCGCGAACAGTTCGTGTTCGATTCTCTAGGAAATTCGTGTTCGATTCGTTCGATGAAGAACGAGACGAACACGAACAAATTTTTTTTGTTCGGTTCGTTTACACCCTTATATAAGGCTACAATTATTTATAATCAATTAAAAATATTAATTAAGAAAATAAAATAAAAATTATTAAATTAGATTCAGACGATGTTTTTATACAAACAATAATTTTTAAATATTGCCACAATCCTTAACATCTTATGGGTACGTGATTAGGGTTGTCAAAACAACTCTTTGTTCGTGAACGGCTCGTGTTCGGCTCGCTAAGCAAACGAGCCGAACACGAACACACTTTTTGAGCTCGAAATATAAACGAGCCGAACATGAGTTGAGCCTGGCTCGCTTGTGTTCGGCTCGTTTACACCCCTACTAACCCCTAAAATTTTCAAATTTCTAGTAAAATTGAGGCATTTACATCCAAACCACCAGAAACTTGTTATTTACATATCAAACACCCTCTTCAATCCATTTTTCAAATTCTTACTAAAATATCAAAATTATGGTAAACCCGTAAATAATTGGATGATAAATTTATAAATATCAAATTTTTGGGGGGGTTCATAGTGTAAATTTGAATTTAATGCCTTCTCCTTTTGCATTTCGGCTTCATCCCCCCTCACTCAATTAAAGGCGGTTTCAGCTCCTTCGAACCGAATAATATTTATATATTCTGCTTTTAATTTTAACTTTATTTATTTATTTTTTTCCTTTTATTAATTTTTTTAAAAATTTTCGCCGTGGGCCTATAAATACTCCCCTGAGCTCTTTCTCTTTCCTCTCAGAGCCCCTCCTTGAAGCTCTCGATCTCTCTGCCCTACTTTCTACTCTCGACGGCGATTCCTCCCCTCTATAGAGAGAGAATTAAAGGGTAACTCTATACTCCAACTCTAGATCTGCAATTTCTGCTAGCGATTTCAGTTTCTATTGTTTAGATCTGCTCTGCTTAGTTGTAGATCTTGAAGTGAAGTGATTTTCTGATTTTTTTTTTTAATTTTTGCAGTCGGTCTAAGCTCTATGGCAAACGGATGTTCGATCCAGCAGAGCGTGTTCTACTTTGCCGGCGGAGATCGGTCGGTGATCTGTCCGAAACCTCGGCGGATTTTTGCGCCGGCGATCGCTTTGGAACCGAAATCAGCTAACCATCTATTCGATGCCCTTTTTGCAAAGGTTCGTTGCTTTCCTACCTTGTAACGTGTTTATAGCCGTCAGATCTGATAGGAGTGGTTCTGATCTGTTTGTTTTCTGCACTCAGCAATCTGATCCAGTTCCCCTCTTCATCTCCGGGTCGCCGCTGGCGAGATCTGATAACCCGATGGTCCATGACGCCCGATTCGGCGAAGGTACTCCGATCCCGATTGCTACGGAGGGGTCCGGATCTGGATCCGGATCCGAATCAGTTAGAAGTGTAGGTGCCCGAATCAGATATGGCCTAACTCCGGCCGCCGTTCGTATCGAGGGCTTCGATTGTTTGGACCGCGAGCGTAGCTGCCGGAGCCGTGGGATTCCGGCGGTCGCATAGATGCATCCGCATAATTTAAAGCAGAGATCCTATGCCGTCGTTCAAAGTAAGATTAGTCAAGGCCATTGAAATTATGAAATTAGGAGATATATATATTTTTTAAAATTTTATTAATGGAGGGAATTTTGTATTTGTAAATAGTTCAGGGGGGGACAAATAATTGGCATTGTTATAGTTTTTAGGGTTTAGGGTCTTCATAATTGAAGTTGTACAAAGAAATGTTATTGTAACCTATTTAAAAATCAGGAATTGTTGGGCTGTTTTATCTTAATTATTGAAGCTATTAATTTAGTCATGCAATTGTGTTTGGATTTGATTTGAAAGATGGTTTTTTCTATTGTGTTGGTATAAATATGTAATAAGAGATGGCGTTTTGTATGTGAATTTGAAAATTGAATGTAGTTGTTTTGTAAATTTGATATCTTGCATGTGTATTGAACCGTTTCTTTGCTAATTTGATTGTGTAGTCGGGTGAATTAATGAATATGTTTGATTTTAAGTATGTTTTTTTGAAACATTGAGTGATAAATTATAAAATATTGTTACGGGTCGTTCTCTTATTTAGAGTGCGTTGCGTTTGTTTCGACTGTGATTGTATGAAATCTCAATTCAAAAGTTATATTGTGTAAAATCTGCGGTTTAACACAATTGATTTGTATAGATTACTGTCAAATCTCATAATATAAAGGAAAAGAAGAGGTAAGAGACTGAAAGGGGGAAAGAGAGGGCTAGCCATAGTGAAGCGTGTCTTTGAAAAATACTCGAGCGTAGTCAGAGCACTTCAAAGGAGGAATTCATGAGAGTGTTGGGAGTGTGAACGAGAGTTCTCTTTAGTGATATCGAGTGTTTAGTGAGTGAGATTGAGCCTTTTGTGTATTCAGCTAGAGAAATCACTTTGAATTCATAGTATATAGTTATAATTTAGTGAGCATCTTGGTGATTTTATTCTAACATATATTTTCTTTAGTATTGAAATAAGTTTTTCGTTGCGTTTCTATCGAAAAAATATTGCATCAGGACACCTGATGCATGCGGACGCGAATGGCGGGGCGCCATGTGGAAAGTGGGCCCCGTCACTCCATACACCAACCAATCGCAGTGTATGGTGGCGGGCCCATTTTTCACATGATACCCCGTCATTCGTGTCCGCACATCAGGTGTCCTGATGCAATATTTGTTCTTTTCTTTCAAATAAGTGGGAACTAAACATTTCACTCATTTGAATTGGTAACTTAATAAGTTAGTGCCATCCTTTAATTGTGAATTGGTAACTTATATAAGTTAGTAGTCTAGCGAAATGTTAGGTTAAAATACACTGCTTTAAGTTAATAGAAATATTGCTGCTAGAATAGTCCAACTGTGTAGAGAAACACAGAGCTTTTTCATGGTTAGGGAACTAACTGTAAAAATGAAAGAGCAATATTTTTTAAGACCACCAGATGTGGCTAAGACATACTGTTATTTCTGGTTGTCAATAACATTTGAGTCATATAGATCGGGCTAGATTTCTTGGTCTAACTCTAATGAGGCTTCCTCACTTGATTAAAACCCTAAAGCTTAGTTCTTAGGTTTCAATTAATTACAAAATTTAGGATTTAATAACTTTAAAAATTCACCAGATCAACAGCATTTCAAGCTAGACTTGAGACCAGCAGACTAGAACTTCTTATAATTTATAAATTAAACAAGTTCGTTGTAGGATCGATATACTGACTCAAATCTAATAATACTCGAGCAAGATGTTTACTTACATGATTGTGGGTACTGCACAATATATCAGTCGCTATATTTTTATCATATATTTTTTGTTATTTTATAGGCTAGAAAAAAAAAAAATCATGTCACTTTATGAATTATATTAAAATTAAATATCAAATAAATAATTATAAATTTGCATTATCAAACCCTTTCAAACCCAACATGCCCTTAATTTATTTTCTCTCTCTTAATCTCTTAATCTTTAGTCATTGCCAAATGTTTATGAATATATGCTCTAAATTAGATATACATACATGCATATTCCTTAAATGATAAATCTTTAACCTCACAATAAAAATATCAACATCAGTATGTTTTATGTATTAATTCAGTGTCGTATATCCCTACCTGTTGGTTGACATCTGCGATGTCAGTTGCAAGTCCCTTAAGGTTGAGGGTTCGAATCCACCTCTGGCGACGATCGCACTATAGAGGTTGGTATTCAAATTGTTATGCACATTAATGGTGGTTGGGGGCTCGTATAATAGCCTCTGGTCATTCTTTTTTAAAAAAATAATAATAATAATGTATTGATTCATGAAATTATGTTATTATATGTAAACATCGAACTTTGGGGGATATATTTGTAAACACAAATTCTTATATTTATATAAATTTCCATAAAATTTTACTTTAAATAATAAGTTAATAATAACAATATGTTTATGTGATATTATGAAAATTTAGATGTAGATATGTAAGTACATAAAAAATGTGTGGTATGCATGTAAATGCCCACTCAAGATAGTCTAAATTTGACTTGTGTCAAAATCGTATATAAATTTTATAATGTGAACTTGCTATTATTAATTAATGAAGTGAATTTATGAAAATTTTATTTGTATATATATAGCAAATGTAATTAAGAAATATGCTGTAAATTTTATGACAAAATATCAAATACTAAATCTTTTATATGTGCTTAGCACAATTATTTCTATGTCTTTATGAATGTGTCGCCAGCTGTGACCTATTGGTAGAACACTTTTTGAAGGTCGTAAGTCCTCTCAGGTCACAGGTTCGAATCCTCTACTGGCCACTTGTCAGTAGTGAGGGCGCTCCTCAAATACTTGGCACATGAGAGTGACTGAGGACTCGTATAATAGTCTCTAGCCATTCTTTGAGAATATATATATATATATATATATATATATATATATATATATATATATATATATATATATATATATATATATATATAGTATTACCGTGTTATAATCACTTTTATCATTCCATCTATAGTAAATAGCACCTTAATCTAATCACCAAATTTAAAAATTCTCACTTCATAAATACACACAAAACTCAATCTAGGCCCCACCAAAAAAGGATGAGGAATTCAAAAGAGTCTTATTCTATCATCTTAGAGTATATTTGGGGCGACGGTGCTGCACTGCACTACAGTTTTGTCTATTTAGGTAAACTACATTTTGATGACTTTTCCAAAGAGCTACCGTTGTTTTGGCGAGGTACAATGGTAGTTTTCTAGCAGCGGTCTGACTTCTCCAAAAAAAAAAATAATAATAAAGTAACAGGCAGCATAGCTTTTTGAATATTAGATCATTTTCAAGCAGCTTCACAACTGTTTTTTAATAAGTTTGAGCTGCTCCAAACAGACCCTTAATTACAACTCTTGAAATACCTCTTCGAACATATTTAGGGATAAAATATCAAAAAAATGTCTTAGCAAACTTTAATTTATGTTATTTTTAGATTCTCATTATGAATACATTATCTCATTTCCTATAAATGTAATTATTTATTTATATATAAAAAAACTAATAATTACTTATTTATAATCTCAGGAAAATCCTCATACAAATATTGCGGTGTGGAAAGCGATGGTAACGCCATGTTTCATTGATCCATAAAGTCGGTGCACGTTTTATGTTTGATGAAATGCCGGTGAGAAAAAAAAAAAAAAAAAAAAAACACCGTTTCAATGAATCTTATGCTTGTGGGCCATAGAAAATATTTTTTACTCTGCCTTTATTTATTTTTCAATTATATTTTGTCAAAAAATAAAAAAAGGTATTTGGTAATTTTGTAATAATATAAAATTTGAGGCACATTTACATGCATACACCCAAATTCCTATGTATTTACATATCTACCATTTAAATGTTATCTTTTACATTTATCCACCCAAAATTTGCATCACATAAAAATTAACACCATTGCATCTTTTAAAAGTAAATTATACATTTTTCATGCAAAGTTCATATCTCATGTATGTAAAACTTGAAAGTTTAAGGATTTGTTTGGGATAGCTGCAACATATTGAATAATCTGCTGATAATTTTTTTTTTTTTTTTTTTTTTTTGGAAAAATCAAACCGCAGCCAGAAAACTGTCACCGCACCTAGATGGGTGCGGTGTGAAAAAGCTGTTTTTTATGTTTTGAAAACGCATAAATTGCCAAAATGCAGTTTACCCAAACAAGTCAAGTGCATTTTCAAAACACCACCGCACCAAATAATCTGCCCCAAACAAACCCTAAATGTTTCATATATATATATATATAAAGAATGGCCGGAGGCTATTATACGAGCCCTCAGCCGCCCTCATTTGCCTAGCTATTCTATGTCATCACTACATGCAAACTAATCAGAGGAGGATTCAAACCCGTGACCTAACGGGACTTACGACCTTCAAAGAGACTGCTCTGCCAACAAGTCACAGCTGTCGGCACACACACGTGTTTATATATATATATATATATATATATATATATATATATATATATATATATATATATATAATATTCCAAAACTTTAATAAAAATCATATAAAAATAGAAAGGTGGTGTGAGTTGATGAGAAGGAAGTGAGGTGATTTTACATATTTATTTATTTTCTTTCAGTTTAAGCAAAATGCGTGTTTAGGTGAGAAATGTGTAAATTTGACATTCATTGTTAATTAATTCACAATCTAATTAGCAATCCTTATTAACCTAATATGACAATTACTCCTACCTAATAGCCTATCAATTCTCCTTAATTAGGCCAAAATTACAAGAAGTTGTACTAATTAATTATAACAAATACCATTATATTTCACGTAATTAAGGAAATATTTACATGCATACCACTCAAATCTTATGTATAAATATAAAAATTAAGTTTTAGGCGGCAAAAAAACTTAGCTATATGTGTATAATTTCCTCTTCCAAAAAAATATTATTTATATATATTAATATTACGGTTGTCAAACTAGCTCGTCGTTCGCGAATAGCTCGTGTTCGTCTCATGTTCGACTCGTTAGTTAGAAAAGAACAAGAACAGTGACTTCACGAACATTTTCGAACACGAGCTTATTTCGAACAAACTAAATTTCAAACTAACCAAACACAAACACAAGCTCTGTTCGTTCGTGTTCGGTTCGTTTACACCCCTAGGTGCAACAGTAAATGCTCAGTATAATAATAAGATACATCCCAAAATTACCTAAAAAACAACAAGCAATAGAACTCCCAGCAGGTCAAGAAAAAACTGTCTTAGGCAATAATAAAGTAACAACGGCTATAATATCTATATTAGTATATTAATATATTATTATTATTAATTTATTACATATTATAATTTATAAAATTTAATTTTTTAAAATATCATAAATTTTTTTATATATAATTATTTTAAATTATTTTATATTTCAAACAATAACGATTTAAATATGAACGAACGCATCATTGTTCGTGTTTGGTTCGTTTAACTAACCGAACGAAAAAAAAATTGTCCATGTTCGCCTCGATTACTTATCGAACACAAACTCTTTGACGAACCGAACACGAACTGTTCGCGAATAACTGTGCTATTGTCCAATGGAGATGTTGGGCTTTATTGCTAGTCCTTTACTTATTGCTTGGCTTAACTTATCTTTACTCTGAAGGGGGTTATTCTTATTATATGATGTTTATGAGGTTTAGGTGAAAAGTTACATTTCACTTTTAAATGCTTACATAATGAAATATTTGATGTATATGAATGATATAATTGGCATAAATATGAAAAAAATTAGAGTTTTGAAAGGTAGGATCTTAAATGCATAAAAGTTAAGTGTGTGTAAATGAGTTTACAAGATTTAAACTTGAGTTTACAAGATTTAGAGGTGTAAACGAGCCGAGCTTGAGCGAGCTCAGATTTGACTCGTATTTGACTGGTTAACAAAGTGCTATTGTTCTTGTCCGACTCGTTTATATACAGAGTACAAAAATTTTAGTGAACAAGCCGAACAAGAGCTCTTTGCGAACAATGAGGAGAGGCAAAATTTAAATCTTATTATTGATATTAAAATACTCATTTATATAGAACTTAATATATTTTTATTCTATTTTTTAATTACTAATTCTAATTTTAAACATAATTTAATTATTTCAAGTCAAAATGCGCCGAATAAGAATCAAGCATTTTTTTTATGGTATACAAGTCGTTTACTGATTGAGCATAAGAAAATTATTCGTATTCAGCTCGTTTACTTAACGAACGAGTCAATTATTTTCAAGATTACAACCTAAGGTTGAGATCGAGAGAACAACCCTTTCCATGTTCCGAATTCTCCTCAGGACTGCTCCTCCCATCATCTCTACGCTCCGGACCCCCTTTCAACGCGAAATCCTCCCACTCAAACGCCGGCTTCCAGAGTAATGTTTCCGGCCTCTTCGTCGGCGCTGCCGCCTTCCAAAGCTCCCTCGTCGCTCGAATCTTCTCCATAAGACTGTAGAAGTTCTTCATCGTCTCATCTTCTTGTTCTTCTTCCTCCTGCATCTCCTTCCTTTGATCTCTTCTCTCCTCCTCCGCCATTGATTAATCCCAGCTCGCCTGCTCTCAAATCATGGAGTTGATGACTGCTTATATATGGAAAGATGGATGCTTGGATTTGTTAAATAAAGACTTTGGGAGAATTACTGGGGAGTAAGTATTTGACCCGCAGTCGGCAGGCATGAGATGCGTGTTCATGATGTTCTCATGTGTGACGTCATGAGTGGACGTCAGCAGATGACGTATTAACTTGACTTTTTTTTTTTACTTATAGTTATTGTAATAAGTTTAGTTGAATTTTTTATGTAATATTGTAATTGAGGTTATTAGACAATGGGTTCTATTCTATATATATATATATTATATATATATATATATATATATATATATATATATATATATATATATATATATATATATATATATATATATTGATATTGAAATATTAAAAATTGCTAGAATTTTTTGCATAAAAATAGGAAAATGATTTAAAATGAGTACAATGAAGCGTAGAAAGTTGATTGGGTTATTCTCTGATGATTGTTGCATTGATTAAAATGAGTAGAATCGTTCTTTCATTGAATATTAAAGTGTCAGGAAAACACACCCAAGGAATGGAATGTTCGCCTATGAAGTGACTAGAGAGAGAGAGAGAGAGAGAGAGAGAGAGCATTAAAAGAGAGTCTTATTCATGATATGGATCCCTATTTATAGACATAGATCTCAATGTTACAAAAGTTTATATTTGCTCCCTCATTATTAACATTTCAGCGAGACTCTTTGGTAATTACCAAATTATTTGCATATAATAAGATCAGGAGCTCATTCGATTGATGAGGGCTGTTTATCCGATAAGCCTGGCCTCCATTCGCATAAAAATAGGAAAATGATTAAAATGAGTACTATGAAGCGTAGAAAGTTGATTGGGATATTCTCTGACGAACTTTGCCTTGATTAAAATGAGTAGAATCGTTCTTTCATTGAATCTAAAAGTGTCAGGGAAACACACCCAAGGAATAGAACGTTCGACTATGAAGTGACTAGAGAGAGAGAGAGAGCATTAAAAGAGACAGTCTTATTTATGATATGGATCCCTATTTATAGGCATAAATCTCAATATTACAAAAATCTATATTTGCTCTCCTCATTATTAACACTTCCGAGAGACTCTTTGGTAATTACCAAATTATTTGCATATATAAGATCAGGAGCTGATTCGATTGATGAGGGTAGTTTATCTGATAAACCTGCCCTCGATCAATAAGTATTCCGAAAGAGTGCCCCCACCCCCTCCCCCCTCAATCGTCTTGAAGGCTGACTATTGCCCTATGGGAGCTTCTCTTTTCGGGTTCTGCCTATCGTTCTAACAAGATGCTTCAATCGCCAACGTTCATCCAAAATAATCGTCGACATATTTGATCGTCCGATCGTCCACATTTATTTCCTGAGCTGTTCATATGCTTTGAGACTCGTGCTGACATACTTTTTAATATACAATACTAATTTACTAGTAAAAAAGTCGACAAGTCATAGAAGATCTGAGGATTAATATATAAAAGAAGATTAAGAGGGAGGGTAGGTAAACGTAAGACGAAGAATAATTACGCATATTTTTTTTCAAATTGTACACCAAAAAACATAGCATGTTAAAGCCAGAACCGCCAACCAATAGAGTTGATCCATAGGCAAATTCATGATAGGTTGAGACACACCCGTTAATTAGGAATCGATCTACTCTATCTGACATCAATTAATTAGGAACCAACCAACTTTATATCCCTCATTTATCTGCCATGCAAGAGCATGTTGACATACTACAAGGATGGCTTCTAGTTCTTCTCATCTTTCATCATTCAATTTGCCTTGCTTCAAATTGTGTTGTTGTAGTTCTTTGTGATCCAAATCCTCATGCTACACAATCTACCCTCACTCATTATATACCCCATCGAACACAATCTTAGGAGGAACCAAAATAATTTGCAAATCAAAGTTAGTAGGCACATAGCACACTAAAAAAAGGTACATGTATGCGCACATAGTCTTAGCACCAATGGGTGCCAAGTCACACGTCCTATTAGGTCATGTTTTGCGGCATAAGCATGAATAAAGCAAATGTAACAAAATTCATTAGTGTTGATCCAATATTAGTGTTTGTTTTATTATGGATGAGCTCATATTGAACATAAGTATAAAGACTACTAAAAAGTAGCCCTAACAATAAGTCCAACGAGCAAATAGTCACCCTATAGAAATCATCCATAAGAATCACAAAAATCAGCCACCACCTCTCTGACCTAATTTTGGGGAGAGGTATGAAAAATTTACTTGATACGCCAACTCGGTCTGAACTCGACTAAAAAAGTTTGGGTTTGGGTTAACCCAAATAATTATTGGGATTAGTTCGAGTTACAAATCCTACCCTGTTTTATTTTTTGGGTCAGACTCAAGTTGACCCACCAATCCAAAATAGACTCAAAATCAAACCAACAAACTAAAATTGATCTGAAATTGACCAAAAATAGACCCAAATAGATATTACACCTTATATTAAAGTTATTATACAGGCCGGGTTCAGGTTGATGGATTGAATGTGGGTCAAGTTTGGGTTGGACATTCTATCAATTTAATATTTGAGTTAGGTTCAGATCAATTTGGGTCAGAGTTAAACCTGACCTACTAACCCGATTAGATACCCCTAAATCGAATCTAGTCTGCTAGCTAAAAATCAAATGTATGTGTGGCTGGTGATATGCCTTATAGACCTTAAAGTTAAATTTTTATTTAGTTAAGAGTTAAATTTTACTAATATAGAGGTTTTAATTTAAGTAATTAATATTTAAAAGATAAATATTATTTTTCATGATGTTAATTATATCAATTTTGATTTTTTGTGTTCAAGTGGAATAGGATTAGTGGGACCCACATAAAAGGGGGTTCATACTATTCCTAGTCTCATAACCCTAGTAGGATGAACTCTACCAATAAAAGGTAAGTGTTGTCACCCTAAAGATAACAACTAGATTAATTTAAACATCTTGATTTGATTTATTCAAATGAGTCGGACTCATGAACCGCTATCCTTTGAACTCCAACAACGGGGGATGCTCGAGTGGGTGGCCTATCACAAATCTTTGTTGGATTTGGTTCGGGATGTTCATGGAAAGTTTAGAGGAGAGAGGGGAAAGTTGGAGGATGTTCATCTTAAATACAAGGAATGCAAGTAAAAACTCCTCGGAAGCAGATCCAAAAGCAGTGGGAGCTTCATCATCACCTCGGTTAAGTGAAACTAATTGAGTATTGCAAAATTCATTTCTTCTGTGTATGATTTTTAATTTTTTTTTTTACAAGTCTTCACATTAGCGGTGACTTTGCCACTGACATGGCAAAGTCGTTGATGTCTAGGCAACTTTTTCATGTCAGCGACAAAATGGACAACCTTGTCGATTGTTAAATATTTTTTTGATGTCGATTTATGAAATAAAAATCTTTCAAAATTCTATTTTAAAAATTTTGCCCCGCAAAGGGGCAATATTTAACATAAAACCTAAAATGGCAACAATAAAAGCCTATAAAAACTTAAATCTCCTTTTCTATTCAATCTTGCCTCAAGTTCTGAGTTTAGTAATTCACATTGGGATAAGCTGAAGCACATGAAGGGGGGTGGGAGGAAGGGGGAGAAAGATGATATTTAAATGTTTTTGTAGGCCGCGATCTTGACTAGAGAGGGAAGGCCAGAAGGGGAAGACAAGTTTCGTGATCTAATTTAATTTTATCTGTAGTATCTCTTTGCATAATGTTTCGAGTGAAGCAAAGAGAAGGAATGGAGCGACGAAGCAAATAAACAGGGATGAACGGTGGAAGACGAAGTGTTACTTCTAAAGATGTTAGGATGACAATGCCTCAGTTCTTGATATACAGTGCCTCAATGCTAGTCAGAATGAGTATTTGCTTAGAAACTCGAGAGCTCAACACGAACACCATATTACTTCAATTTTATGCCAAAATACTATAGAACTAAATGCTCCAGTTTTAACTTTTAGAGTCGACACCATAGCCCACTGAGTCATTTATTGGGTCTCGGGAGTCCGTGAGATAATCCGTTATGAAGTATAATGTTAGATGACATATAATATTATGCAGTACAAAGATATAAGATGCTATAAAATGATGCAATACCGTATGTGAAATAATGTTTTGACACATTATATCATTTTTTATTAACAATTTTGTACGATACATCATGCACTTTTACTCTGTTTCAGCCATGCATGATGCGCGATAACTTCAGAAACATTGAAGTCATTATTTAATGGCGGAGATAATGGAATTCGGTCAAACTCTGAGCAAGATTACAAATTGGTGAGTTCATCAAGACGTCATCTGCAGACGTCTTCGAATCGCGTCATTCAGCTGACTAAACGCTGATGTGTTGCAGACGACCGTTTAAGTCTCCATCTCTCTCTCCCCCTCTCTCTATAAACTTGACGATTTAAGAAAAGAAGTAATAGCGAGAGATTAATGGCGGAGGATAAAAGAGAAAGAAAAGAGGAGGGGGAGGAGGAGAAAGGGGAGCAGATGAAGAAATTGTACAGGCTTGCGGAGAAGATCAGAGCGACGAGGTATCTTTGGGAGGCATCGCCGACAAAGAGGCAGAGGCGAGAAATATTGCTTTGGAAGCCGTCTTTTGAGTGGGAGGATTTCGCGTCTGCAGAGACTCCTGAGCTTAGCGATGATGCCATGAGTAGCAATAAACAGAATTCGGGGAACAAGGAACAAGGAACGACCTGCGTGCGTCCATGACTATTTGAACGAGGAAAAAATATTCAGTCTATCCTGACGTGCAGACGTTCATACGGTCAATCACCGACCGTCATGTCCCGTGTCGATGAAGTGTATGATGTGTGGCTGCCGGTGGTTTGTCGTCCGAACATGCACTGTCTGGACTATATTTTCTTTTGAATGAGATGTCATGTCATCCACAGTGATGTGATCGTGTATAAGCCATCGTTCAGATCTATATTTGTATTTATTACACTTGAGTTTTATATATTTATGTTTTATTTTATTTTTTAAAGTTTAGTGATAATGATTGTTTTGATAAGATATTAACGATTTGAGTATTATGTATATAGATATAAATATTTAGGCATAAAAATATATAAATACATGAGAATTATGTTGGGTATATCTAATTGCCTCATAAACATTTTTAAGATAAAATATTTTGCTCTAAAATTTTCTTAAATGTTATAACTTGAGATTTAATGTCTGTTTTTAGGGCAGCTACAACTTAATAATAAGTTGCTGTGAAGCTGTTGAAAAATAATTTGATGTTTTAAAAGTTGTAGTGGCTATTATAATTTTTTTCTTTTGAAAAAATCTGACTACATCTAGAATGCTGCCACCGCACCAAATCAAGACCGATGGGAGACCATAATTTTCATTGTCAACTTTTTGAAAAAACATATAAAATACAGTTTATACAAACAGTCAAAACTATGATGCGACGACTTAAAATACATTGACTCAAAATTTTATTATAAGTTATAAAAAAAAAAAAATTTCAAGATAAAAAATAAAGACATTACAACTTCAAATGAGAGAGTTAAAAAGAGATTGCTGTATAATAAAATAAAGTGGAGCCAAATGTCAAATTTTCTACCTATATAACTTTGACTCTACTCTTACATTAATCACACTTTCAAAATAAATAAATAAATAAAGGGAAATTTACATACACAGCATAAAATTTTTATGTATTTACATATCCTCACAGCACCCCACCGGCTAAATGATAATCATTTTGTGTGACTAAGAGTGCCTTTGGAGCTGCAGTGTGGTGTTGCAAAGCAGTTTTTCTGTTTTGCAAAACTGCGTTTTATCTTCGTTCTCAAAAAACTGCACTAAAAGCCGTATTTTCTTACCAATCTTGCTACCTGCTATGGTTGTTAGAAAACTGCAATCTGATTTTAAAATAGAAAAAAAAAAATTTGTAATAGTCACTGAAATTTTTTTTAACAACAACTTCTTCTTTAATAGCTTTATAACTTATTTATACAGCTGTAACTGTCCCAAACAGATCCAAAAATATTCGCTATTCCCCATACAAGTTAAGGTTCTAAGAAATAGGATTTGACAAGGCATTTCATCAAATACCTGATATGCACCAACTGAAGTCTGGATCAGAAAAAATGCCATCATCATAGCATTCCACACAACATTCTGATGCGGCAATTCTGCAAACACCTTCAGTGCGTAAATGCTGAGCCCTCAGTTGAAAAAGTTAGTGCCTTGAACTTATGAGGTGCAGCGCAGACCTGCAGGGTTGGTTGCGATGAAAAGCCTATCCAATTTGATTATTTAATAATATTTTTTATTATTTTTTTAATTTAATAGCATTATTAATCTGTTTCGATATGTAGAAGAGCATTTATACATAATTATTTACATTACTTCTGTATTAAAGTAAAATTTTGGCTAAAAATTTCTATAAATTACTTAAAATTATATTGTTAAGATTATAAGAATGATGAAACCGATCACTCTGATAAAAAAAAGGCTCAGAGGTCACCACAAGAAAACACCGAAAGACGATTGTTCAGGCATTTGAGAGCCAAGAAAGCGTGGTGGCTTGCTGGCACCTAAGGGCGACTGATATAAGGCAGAGCAAGCGAACCCAAAAGCCAAGCGACTATGACCAAAGTATAAATGATTGACTTAAGCTACACTTACTAGACCCACTATAAAGAGGATGAAATAGAATAAAACAAAGAAGAAAATGTATATGAATGAGGATAAACGATTTATGATTCTTGCATGCAACAAAGAGGTCCTTAGAAAAGTAGAGAAAGTTAGAGGGTGACTCGCCGTAACTATCTTTTTCATATATAAAGCTTGTACAATCAACAAAAGCTCACAAGGAAGAATAACAGGCTTCAAGGAAGGGCATGGTACTAGTTGGATTTTATGGATCTATCATCTTAGGCTGTTAACCGCGAAGTCATTTAGCCGTGATGGTTGTTGACCTAACACGACAATGATCAATATATTCACAATCATGAATTGTGTCATTTAGAGTTATAAATCTCATGATCTCAACCCAAGCAAAAAAATTGAGATTTCATGAGAGAAATTTCAGGCTTTAATGCTCGTGCATCTGTCATTATTGTACCACGACTGTCTTCCTTCCAAGCATGACTCTCAACTTCTATTGAGCCCGACACATCGAGCACCTCAGAACACACTTACATCAAGATTGACTGAGGCATGTAAGTCATTTAAAGTATTGTAACTATAATTATTATTCTATTGCATTGTATAGATGTAAATAAGTACTTATTTTTGTATGTTTTGTCTTTCCAAATAAGTCATCCACATGATCATGAAAATCATCAAGAGTTCATAACTATCCTAGAAAGAGATTTCGAATGAGGTTTAGGATGTTTAAGAGAGTTCGAGGTAAACCCTAAATAATATTGAATTAAGTTATATTATTATTATGACTATTATTGCAAAACAACTTCTAATGGCCAAGTGAGCTTAACTAAAAGATACAGTGTAACTTTGAGATTAGAGGGGCCACCCACTTGCGAGATATATTTACTTATATTCGCAAGAAGGGATATAGGACCCTCTCGATTGGGGATGATGTCTGAGTCTGATTGCGCAACTTCTGGTTCTCTCTTGACTATGTCATGAAGAGGCAATATGTGTAGTAGTAGCAGGCTTTGGCTGTGGGGGCATAGGTATCTCCCTACACAGCGGTACACAACGGAGCTCCATTCCTCATACCTAGTATAGGAGGAAGAGGATGACCAACAAAGCAATAAAGATAACGAGTAGTTTTTTCCTTTTATGAGTTATTAATATATATAATTTTTGTCACTAATTTGTATTTATATTTATTATATATATACTCTTATACTGGATGATCTATTTAGATTGGTTATTATATTTATTATGATTTTATTCCATTATGTTTTTATTATGATTTTATTCATTATGAATTCAACACACACATAGATGAAAGAGAAAATAAACAGTGACGACTCCAGAAGTTTTACATGGAAAACCAGTAAAGGGAAAAACCACGGGGCCTGGCCCAGTTATGGAAATCCACTACTAATTGATGATTACAAAAATCCTCTGTCCCATATACGGGAGATTGTAACTATATTTTTCAGACTACAGCTTTGACTGACAGTGTCGTTGGTGGTGATCAATGGTGGTTAGCAGTGGTCGACCACGGTTGGCGGAGGTCAACGGAGGTCAGTGGTGTTCAATGACGATCGACAGTGATCGACAACAGTAGACGATGGTCGACGGAGGTTGGCAGCAGTCGTCGGCGGTCGGCTGAGCTGTAACTTCTCCTCAAGGCCTCAACCTCTCTCTCTCTCTATCTAAGCTTCAGTTCCTCTCATGTGAGGGGTAGGAGTGTATTTATAGTGTTCTGGGTGTAATTAATACATGAATATAAACTATTTGACCAGACTATTCAGAGAATTTCCTTTGATAATACGACGTTTAATGGTCATTTGAATACCTTAATGATGTCGAAATTAAGTGATTATGGGCTCTTTGGATTCATCTTGTCGAGACACTAGATTCGAGTGTAGGCTTGCTAGTGTCGACATCTGTTTGACATTCCAAATATGTACAATAATCTTCTAAGAGTGGATTAATGACTTGATTTGAGTTTGATTTGACTTGGATTAGACTAGTTTTTATATCATTAGGTCCATCTTATCGAGCCGGTCAGTTTGACTATAAGCTTGTTGAAATCAGAGCTCTGTATGATTTTTTATAAAGATTTGAATGTTTCTTATTCAAAATATTATCTCGAGATTTGTGTCATGCCTCGAGATTTGTGTTGGATGATGAAAATTTGTTGACGGCGTATCAAAACTAAAGACGTAGAATGCCAATATTGACCTTTCAAACCATCTCACAATGTTTGATGACATCTATTCTTTATATAATATAGTTGATGTCTTCAAATTTCACATGTTTACCATTGCCTTCAAAGACTTAGCAAAGCGGTGGTTCAACAATCAATTTGAGCTTCTCTAAATGCACACTAAAGTTATTAGTTTTACAAACAATTTCATGCCATCTAATGGCTCATAGGTCAAGTTATCTAAACATAGGCCACAACATCATCTTCATTTGCATTACCACAAATTCAATCATATATTAATCAAGATAAAAAATAGTAAAAAAAAAGTGAAATTCTCAAGACGTCATTAAGGACAAATTATTACATGAACAACTCATTTCTATTCGTATTCTGTCTACTGAGTCACATGAACAAATATTACATGCGGCGACCTGAATGATCTTCATGTGCCGCATCTGAACCATCGTCCAGACGTGTAGTCAGCCGCACGTAATATTTTCTCCAGTCACACACAAAACATCACCAACTATCACCACAAAACTAAGCTAAAAACCAACCTAAACATGTCCCTCTCCCCTCACATCATAGAACAAGCATTGGGATTCTCATCACTAAAGATAGAAATATACCTCTCCACAGAGTTCCCTGGGCTCAGCATCGCTTGAGGAACTCTGCGAACAAACCCTGATGGGGCCTTCTTATCATAAGCCCCAGCAGCATAAGGGTAGAAAACCAGATTATGAGGAGCATAAGGCCATAACTCAGCTGCTTTCCCTGTGCTCCTCACCCTCTGCAAAACCTTTGCAGGCTCCACATGTCCCGTCACAGATACTCTGCTTTGATTTCTGTTCACATCCACTGATATTACATCTGCAAAATGAAAATTTTTTAAACCAAAAATGAACTGTAAACTGATAGGAACTCTGATTGAAAAGAGCAATTTGTAGGGAGTGAAAGATCTTCACTTTTCATTGTGCGCACAGCATGCTTCACTCTTCTTTCACAGCCATCACAGTCCATTTTAACCTTTATCTGCACTGTCTATTTTGTTCCCAAATAGAACATATAATACTACTGAGTTAGAATATGTACATAACAAAATTATGCAAACAATGAAATATATTTATAAATTGAATTGTTTGTGGAAATTAATAAAACTTAGAGTGGGATTTCCTATAGCCATCACATGTTAATAACCCTCGTTAAAAGAAATAACTTCGATGATGATTTGAAACAGAACATAGGCAGAAAACTACCTCGAACATGCTCTTATTTTGCTTAGAGGAAACTTAAGGTGTGTTTGGGGATGCAGTGTGGTGGCGGTGCGATGTTGCACTCCACTTTCTTATGTTTGACAAAAACTATTTCTTGACAAAATGGTGGTTAAAAGCCGGATTTTCCAACCTAACCTGGCTACGTGCAATGACTGTTAGAAAACTCCAGTCAAACTTCTTGAAAGAAAATTTTTTTGTAATAGTCACAACAGTTTTTTGAACAACAGTTTCTTTAAATAACCATAGGCTTACCTGGAGTGGTTTCTTTCTCTTCCTCCTTTCCAAAGCTCTTCTGGTGTCTGTGAAGCTACACACCTCTGACAAATGGTCTAGTATTCCCATCTTCAATTCCTTCCTAGAGAGAGAGAGAAAGAGAGAGAGAGAGAGAGAGAGAGAGAGAGAGAGAGAGAGGTGGCTAAGCTGTGAGTTTTTAATACAAGCAGGTAAGCTATAAGGAAAGCATGATATTGTTTAAATTGTTCAATTTATACAATCAAAGTGAAGCTGTGGAGGACAGTGAAAGCTGTATCAATCATGCAATTATTGCAGTTCTCAATTATTTCTGAATATTTAGCAACTTTAATATCTAATTAAAAACATTGTTAATCCCATATTAACAGTGATTTTCTAGAATCTAAGTTGCAAATTAACTTTTGGCTTTTTTGCAGATAAGTATGAGAGAAAAGCGTGTTCTTCACATCTTTGCAGCTTTATGATTGCTTTGTTGCAAATAAATTTCAAATGTAATTATTGTTTTTGCAATTATACACTTAACCCTAATTATTATTTAACACTGACGTTCTACCTCTCTCTCCTTTAGGATGTGGATTGGTGAGAATTTGCAGGACCTTTCTTGATCTTTTGAAGAAAGTTCGGTTTTTGATTTCTTGTAAAATAAGAGGAGAGCTGGAAGTAGGGGTGTAAACGAATTAAACATGAGCGAACAGAGTTTGTGTTCGTGTTTGATTCGTTTGAAGTTTACTTTATTTGAAATAAACTCGTGTTCGAAATTGTTAGTGAAGTCACTGTTCGTGTTTGTTTCTTAACGAACGAGTCGAACACGAGCTGTTCGCAAACGACGAGCCAGTTTGACAGCTTTAATATTAATATATATATATATATAAATAATATATTATATTAATTATATAACTTATATTATATAGACATATAATATCTATATTAGTATATTACTAATATATTATATTAATATATTATTATTATTAGTTTATTATATATTATAATTTTTAAAATTTAATTTTCAAAATATCATAAATTTTTTATATATAGTTATTTTAATTTATTTTATATTTCGAACAATAACGATTCAAACACAAACGAATGTATCACTGTTAGTGTTTGGTTCGTTTAATTAACCGAACGAAAAAAAAATTGTTCGTGTTCGTCTCGTTTACTTATCGAAGGAAATCGAACAAAACTTCTTGACGAACCGAACACGAACTGTTCGCGAACAACGAGCTTTTTCGACGATCCTAATCGGAAGTCCGAAAAAGCTCGAAGCTTTAGGCGAAGTCAAGCATCACTTAGTTATCGTCGACCCCCGCCGACTGTTGTTGATTACTGTCAACCACGGTCGACCGCCGTTAACCACCACCGACCGCCGTCTATCATTGTCGATCATAATCTACCACCGCCCACTTCTTACAACAATTTTATTCGTGCACCAACGTTGTAACTCTGAAGAGTGCTTTCTAGTCTGTGGGACGTAGGACTGTAAATGTAATGTCCAGTTTATAGTGGGTTTTTTCAGCTAGGCTAATCCCTGTGGATTTTTCTTTTTACGGGTTTTCCACGTAAAAACTTTGGGTTTCACTTATGGTTGTTTACATTTGTCTGAATGTGTGTTGAATTCTCGTGCAATGCTAAGACGATAATCTATTATTCTACCATCGCAAATTTTCTAGCATGCATCATGTACATAAAAATTGAAGTCTTGGTGTTAGATATGTAAATACATAGGAATTGAGAGGTATTTATGTAAACATATAAGATATTACTTTTATGTAATAAAACGTGATTAATGGTAGCTTCGTGTTTACAATACAAACCGGTAAGTTGTATGGCAGGCATGATGTTCCTTAAACAGTTCCATTTTTATGGTCTAATAATACAGACAAAATGAAGCTGTGTAACACAATCAAAGCTGTATCAATCAAAGCAATAATGGCAAGGCTCAATTATTTCTTGAATATTTTCAATTTTTTTTTAATTAAATTAGAAGCAGACTAATCCTAAGATTATTTTGACTTTGATCCTCATTTGATTTGTCCCATTATTATTTTATTTTTTGGGGGGCAATTACATAAACTTCATATTTACAAATCAAGCCTCCTCTTACATTCCTTTTTCAATTTCTAGGGTCGTCAAAACAGTACGTTGTTCGCGAACAACTCATGTTCGGCTCGTTAAATAGCTCGTGTTGGATTTGTTCGCTAAGCAAACGGTACCGAACACGAACACAATTTTGTTCGTTCCTATTCAGATCGATTTGGCTATAATAACTTAATTGACTCCAACGCTACAAAGACTTATAATCAATTAAAGTTACTCATAAAAAAAATAAAAGATATTAAATGAATATTTTAATATAAATAACGAAAGTTAAATCTCACCCTAATCTTAAAATTTTACGGCTGTGTGGTTTGGGTTGACAAAAGAGCTCATTTTCGTGAATAGCTCGTGTTCGGCTCGATAAGCAAGCGAGTCAAACACAAACAAATTTTTTGAGCTTGATATATAAACGAGCAGAACACAAACGATGATATTTTTTAACAAATTGAATCTGGACATACTCAAGCTCGACACTTTTACACTCCTAACAGCTGCATGCACGACTAAGGCTGTCAAAATGGTTTTTATGTCCGTGAGCAACTTGTGTTCGGCTAGCTATCAAACGAGACAAATACGAACAAATTTTTTGTGTTTGAAATATGAACGAGCCGAGCATGAACATTGATATTTTTTTACGAGACGAACACGAGCTGAGACTAGGTTCGCTCGCGTTCGGCTCATTTACACCCCTATTCATGGCCAAACTACAACCCATATTATTCATTTTTATCAACTCGGTAGCTTGATCAATAATTTGATCTTGACATACATAAATATATCAATTATTTTGGTACGGCGGTTCAAAAAAAATCATATAAATGTTTTAATTTATAAATATTAATATTTTGGATGATCTTTATGTAATTATCTCATTATTTTTTTAATTATCAATAGTTATTTTCTATGGTTTAATTTGCATTATGTAATTAATAAATTTTAAATGGTTTTATTATTGCTAATCCAAAAATTTCATAGGACTATTAAGTAATTTGTTGCAAGAGATTATCGAGGAAGATTTACTAATATACCACTCAATTCCTATATATTTACATATCTAACAATTAAATTTCAATATTTACACATATACATGTTATTTTACTTATGCATGAAAAATGCACCACTTTATTAAAACTTTAAATAGTGATATAAGAGATTTTGATGGTATAAATATAAAAAATAAAATTTAGGTGTTAGATATGTAAATATATAAGAATTGAGTGCTATGTATGTAAATGCCCAATTGCAATTATTGTTTTTTGCAAGTATATACCCCAGCTAATTATTTTTGTCAACACTGGCGTTCCAACGACCTCTGTCGGATGTGGATTGGCATAAAGTAAAGTGCGAGTGGAAACATCTGTCCAATTAGAAGAGTTTCGTTAAGTGGGCTGAGTGTAGGCAACGCATCTCCACAGTACGATATGAGGATAATTTTATAATAGTACAAAGAGTTATATATATATATATATATATATATATATATATATATATATATATATATATATATATATATATATATAAAAAAGTAATGGTGACTATCTTTAGTTTTCCCCTTGACTACAAATTGATGAGTCCCTTAATCCAAGCTATCAACATCATGCACTGTTTAGACTAAGCTAGATGTTGAGAATTTTAGAGCAAAGAAAAGTTAGAATCGGCACAAATCCAGAAGCAAAACACACATATTTAACGAGGTTCGATAAAGATGTTTGCTCCCTTAAGAGCTAAGCGGCGGCTATTTCTTCTTTCAATTCAGAAAAAGAGTACAATAAGGTTACAAACAAGACACAAACACACACACACACACATATAACCATGATGTAAAATATATTATTACAAAATTACCCCTATACCGTACCTGCACCCCCAACTCATATAAAATAACTGACCCTGTTTGGATAGATGCTTCCGCTCCACTCCGTTGGCTTGCTCCATTCTGCTCCAGCATCTGTCCCTTATCTGGTATATGAGCCATACCTAACACTAATTAATACCTATTTGCATGAAACCTTTCATTGTTGATCTCACTTTAGGATCTACATTATAATTATTGCTCTCTTATAGTGAAATATTAGGAATTTATTCATTGTAATTATGTTATAATAATAAGAGTTGATGCACTAACCCATTTATTATAATGAGACAAGCACTACCTCATAGTTATGATCCCATTAAATTGATATCAAGCATGGCTGTAACGTTGCATGTTATGAGATGTGGGACTATATTCCTTTCATATTCAATAGGGCAATAAATGAGCGACACTTAAGGCTTAAGGTTCAATCACAGCCGTCCATATGGCTTTGCCTTAGCTTTGTGTGATGCCACTAAGGAGAGAGACATTCAACTCCCAAAGAATGATAGCCGTTGGATTAGGCATCGCATTAAATATATTTAGCTTATTATAATTAGTCATTGTAAGTAAGAGAACCGATCTAGTCAACACCTTTTAATGAAATTCCTCCCTTCGTTGACCGAGAAGGTATACCTGAATACGGCTGTCAAAAAAGGCATGTCGATCGATCGAGAACCGCTCATGTTGTCTACGAATAAATTTTTGAAGTTCGAACTATAAATGAATCGAATATGAATAAACATTTTGTTTGATGGTGTTCGACTCATTTTAACTCGAAACAAGAAAATTATATATGTTATTTATATAATAATATATTTTATATATTTATATTTAAATTTAAATAATCATAGCTCATGTGATTATGTGACTTTAGGCTTATTCTTGCATATAAATAGTAAACATTTGTATCCGTATTTATTTTTTAATTAATTTAAATGAGCCAATTTAGATTATTAAACCTCAATTCACATTAAGGGGCCGTTCGGAGCCGCGCTCTGCAGTTTTGCCCGTTTGGATAAACTGTGTTTTGGCAGAATCAATGTTTTTCCACCTATCCTGACTGGTGCGGATGTAGCTTACTAGCTACGGTTTGAATTAACATGAGCTATGCTGATTTAAATTTAGTTATAAAATCTATTATTTCTTTAGATTTAAAGTCTAAAAAGTTATGAGAAAATAAATATAAAATAACTCACATATTTGGAGCACTAAAGTTGAAATGGTTTGTATAATGGACATCAATAAAACCCCAAAAATCAAATCTTATATATTTACATATCTAAAGCATAAACATAAATTTGAGCGGTATCATAAATCAATGAATGTTTAGGTGTTAGATATGTAAATACATAAGAATTGTGTGGTATGTATGCAAATGCCCCAAAACATTTTTAGCCAAATTCTTAAAAAAACATTTTATGAGTGGAGAATTTTGAGTTCTGCCTTCGAGCATTCTTCCCCTTCAAGGGTTGTACCCGACGACGAGAAGATGCTCTGGTTGTAACTCGTCCAAGGTGGTGACCGTCTCTAAGGGTTCGGGTGGTGCTACGACTATAGCTCGACTCCAATGAGACATTTATCCCTTTGTAGTCTCTTCCGACCCCACTTCCAGCAACTGACAACCATTTCTAAGCCTCTGATCCGCTGCCAGCCGCTGTCCACCACTTCCACTTGTTGCTGCCCACCTCCCTACTTCTAAAAACCTTCTATCCATTCCCTGTTTTCCCCGGCCGCCATCTTTAAATCTATGTCCAGCTGTTGTCATCACCCTCACAACACCCAGCCGGCTATTGTACCATTATTCCAGCCTCCTGTTGACCAATCGTCAACCTGTTGCCTAGCCGCCGTCCACCACCCTCACCGCCATTCGAGGGTGTTTTCCGTGTTTTTATTGTTGTTATTCTCGTATTATCAAGAGTCGGTGGCTGTACTCCTTTTGAATTTCAGCAAAAAAATTATCGTTTTCTATTATGATGTATATATATATATATATATATTAAACAATATAATAATAACAAGAAGTTTTTTTTCAACTAAGTTAGGTCGGACACATGAATCCTTTTTCTCCAGTGTCATAGTTTCCTTTAATTCTAATAAATTATAATCATTTTGTATACAATATACCCAAGTCTTTTTAGGTCTACCTTTCTTAACTTAAATCAAATATAAAACGTCCACTCTTTAAATCAGATCATCAGATAGTTGACGTTTAATGTGACCAAATCATTTAAAACAGCTCCCTCTAATCGCTATTATTGGAGCTACACCAACCCATTCACGAATACAACGAGAACTTTTCATTTAAGCAACAAATAAAATAAAATAAAAGCACAAATTATGTGAACTTAGGGTTTGAATCCCTTAGGAAAACCTTGCAAAAGAACTCAACATGAATTCATATACCAACCATGCAATATATATATATATATATAGAGAGAGAGAGAGAGAGAGAGAGAGAGAGAGAGAGAGAGAGAGAGAGAGAGAGAGATAATATGCAGAGCTCCCTTCAATCCAAAGAAGGATCATTAAGGGCTAATGAAGCTCCTAAAGTTATGCTAACCACAAGCCAATTCCAATTATTTTCTCCCATGGAATAGGATAGTGGAAACCATAACTAAGCAGCTCAATCCAAAACCCTAAAACACCCTCCTTTGAATCAAAGGCAGCTCTGCCATCAAAACCAGTTCAACTCTCTCACTGTAACCATCCATGCACACATTTAGCTATCAAATGTGACGAAAGCATATACCATACATATAGAACCTTCATCTTCTCCCAAACTTCATTAGTACATCTCCAAGGTAGGCGTAGGGTTACATACACTTATGTTTATATAGTGGATTCTGGAGAGGTTCAGTGAAGGTTCAGCTCTCTGTTTCAAAGATATTTATGGGTGGTCCATCTCTCCTGCTAACCCACATGGCTGCTGCTCTCGTTAGTCTTACCTACCTATCTCTTCTTTTTCTTACCTTTGTTTTAAATGGAGAGGAGGAAGATGGAAGACTTTTCATTAATGGCGGCCATGAACTTTCAATGGTCTGTCATGTGTTTGTTGGGTGGATGTCTCCAAGTCTAAACGTGAATAAAGATTTATTGACTAATTATTAGTAGTGTTATTAAAGATCTGATATCGAGTCGTGTCGGTGTTGGGTTTAAATAAGTTTAGTGTGGCTTGAAATTGGCTCGTCGCTTGTTATATTCAATTCTGAGTTGAGCCAGCTCAAAATTGAATCGAGCTCTATTCGGCTCAAAATCGAAATGAGCAGGCTCAAATTGAGTTATTTGGATTCAATTTAGCTCGGAATTGGCTAGGTATGGTTTTCAAATGAATCTAATTTGCTTAGATTGAGTAATTTGGATCTGTTCCAGGTCAAAATTGGCTTATGGCTTGTTATATTCAATTTTAACTAGCATTATATAAATGTCTTTTTTATAAATATGAAATATTCTAAGCCAATCTTGAGTCAGTTCAGTTGATCCATATATGACTTAAAATAGGCTGGAAAAAATTTCAATCCAAAATTTCGGCTCATTCATTAATTTTGATTCGAGCCAAAATTCGAGTAATATTTTGTTAAAATTGTGAGAATTATATGATTAAATATTTATTTTTTTAAGAATTTATACTAACCTCTATGTGAAAGCTGAATCATTATTGATTGAATTATACCTAAACAATATATTAATTTGTCAAGTTTGAACCCTATTGGCTTGTAGGATATACATTCAGTATCTTAGTTTAGTCTTGACTAAATGTTTTTTTATTGTTATTAGATGGTGTCATATGTATGTTTGAAATATTATGTGCCAAATTAAGAAATTTAAGGATGTCATTTTTTCTATATATATATATATATATATATATATATATATATATATATATATATATATATAATTTAGATATGGATTAAAGTTATTTAGTCCAAGGTATGTTTTATTGGAGTTATTTGGATTGCTCTAAGAGTTTGCCTAAGTTAATGATTCAAGAGTAATGTTTGAACTAAGCATTCATAGATTTGAGATAGCTATAAGTCCATAGTTTACTCAAAAACTTAACTATAAAGGGGTACAAGTCAATGTCATACTCAATGCTAGCCTAAGAGTGACTAGGGTTTGTTTAGTTTGATAGGTTCTACGCCTGTTCTATTTTGAAGTTGTATGAACGTTGGGCCAACCATGAGCTAAGTCAAGGTATAGTTCTTTGTCTACCTAATTAGAAAGGAAAAATTCACTGTTCAGTCCCTCTTATAGCACATGACAGAACCGACTTAGTAAGTATGCTTACTTGGTTGAGTTAGGTTAGTCCTAGGCTAAGAAAGTTAGCTTAATATAAGACTATTGTGTTTAAGTTTGGCTTTTAATACAACGTCCATGATGTATGAAGTCCATAATAGGTCCATTAATTAACAAAATTTATGTTGTATTAATATGCAAAGGCTATAATGAGAAAGTTTTACTAGATCCACTTATGTTTTATATGATCAAGGTTTTCCTTAACTAGGACTTGATTGATATGGCTCATAATAAGTGTATAAGAACACTCAAGTGCAAATGTACTAGTTTTGGTCCACTCATAAGACTAGGTTAGGACTAAACCTAATGAGAGTTAAGACTACTTAACCAAGGTTTAGGTATAGGCTTCAGTATGAGACTAAGGTTAGTCGCATTAGTATCAATAATTTACATATATACCAATCAATTCATATATATTTACACATCTTACACCTCAACTTCAACTTTTACATATATGCCACTTTATCTATCCATGAAAAGCTATATTTCACTTTTTAAAAGTTATAGTGATGTTTATAATGTTATATGAAAGGTTTGGGTGGTATAAATGTAAAGTAAAATTTTAAGTGTTAGATTTGTACCCTCAACATCAATCTTTATAAGAAGTAAAGTTTTAACTACCAGTTTTCACCCCAATTCAATAAATAATATCTCTTTGGTGTACACAATTTATGTATTTACATATCTAGCGCTTAAGTTTTGCTTTTTACATTTCTACCGTTGAAATCTTCGTATCACATAAAAAAGTATCACTATTTCAACTTTTAGAAACCGGTATATACGTAAAAAAATGTAGCCTAGGTGCTAGATATGTAAATATATAGGAATTGGAAGGGGTATATGTGTAAATGTATCTTAAAATAATAAAGGAATAAAGGTTGGGTGAAAGCTCCCCTCAACTAACTGGCCTTAGAAATGGCAGTAGTGTCAGTCCATATTGATCTATGAAGCCATCTAAAGAAATAGGGTTTGAATTGAATGCATCACATGGCTTACCAAACAATATTGTGAGGATCTTGTGCTAGATTCTCTTAAATCATTGAATTTCTTTTTGGATATGGGTTTAAATGATGCCCCAAAAATGATTTTTTTTATTTTTTATTTTTTATTTTTTTGATGTTGGAGAGATTTTTCAAGAACTATGATATATTTTCATTAAGTTGGGGCGTCAAAAAAACTCGTTGTTCGCGGATAACTCTGTTCTGCTCGTTAAGTAGTTCATGTTTTGAACGAGTTAAACGTGACAAGCCTTTGTTAGTTCTTTTTTTCTGTTTGTTTTAGTTTGAAATAAAGATTGTTTTTTTTTTAATATTATTTATATAATATATGGTTAGATATATTTAAATGTAAGTTTAAATCATAACAGTTCGTGTTGTCATGTAGTTCTGCATTTTTTATTGCATAGAATTGGTGCAAGTTTGAATCTAACAAGTAATAAGAAACGATAGTCACAAGATTGCAGACTGTCGCCTCTCTTCCGTTCTCTGAGCACATCGTAAGCCACGAACACATTTTGAGTCGTCATGAGAAGACGACATATTAGAAAAGAAACATGAAAATGTAGCCATATATGTAGCATCTCTTGTAATTGCAATAAAATCATTGATTGTGAAACCTGAATGTATACAATCCCCCAACCAATTAGGCTACATAGCATTAGGTAAAAGAGGGAAGTAAGGAGACAGAGTATCTTAGTTGGTTTGTTTCTTATGTTGCTTATAAATAGGGCTGTCAAAACGGCTCGTTTTTCTTGAACAGCTCGTGTTCGGCTCGTTCGCTATGTTAACGAGTTGAACATGAACAAAGACTTGTTCGTTCGTGTTCGACTGATTTTGGCTCGAAATACTATTCATCAATTATATATATATATATATATATATATATATATATATATATATATTGATGAGTAGTATTTTTAAAAAATTAATTGGATACTAGGTTACATAGATTTATAATCAATTAAAAGTATTAATTACAAAAATAAAATAAAATTTAGTAAATTAGATTCAAATGATGTTTTAATATAAACAATAATTTTTAAGTCTTGCCCCAACCCTTAACATCTTATGGTTACGTGATTGGGTTGTTAAAATGACTCTTTGTTCATGAACAGCTCGTGTTCGGCTCGCTAAGCAAACAAGCCGAACACGCACACACCAAACACGAGTTGAGCTTGGGCTCGCTCGTGTTCGGCTCATTTACAACCCTACTTATAAAGCCTTTAGACAATCAATAAATAAAATAGATAAAAATAAAAAATAAAAAAAATAATAATAAAACCAATCCATAAATGACAGTGCATTAGAAAATCAAATAATTTGATGTATTTGCATATCTAATGGGTGAGCTTCCAAATTTAAATGTATAACATTCAAATATTTAATATTACATTAAAAATATTATTATTATTATTAATTTATTTAAAGTGACAACATGTTTTTAAACTAGGTTGAATTACATATATACCACTCATTTCTTATGTATGAAATTTCCTCAAGAATTAAATTTTACAAAAGTGAGCACAACCAATTTATATCCCATTTATTAAATATTCTATAATATATATATTACAGGTTTCATTTCAAATTAAATAGAGGAATACAAATTATATGAGAAGAATAAATGAATTTCATATAAGAAACCAGAGTTCACATTACTGACCAAACCAAGCCAAAGAGACCCTATGATGGCAATCTTTCTATATTTCACTTCATAAGCCTCTTCAATATCTCCAGTAAAGGCTACACAGCAACAACAACAAAACCTTTTATCCCACTAAGTGAGGTCGGCTACACGAATCATTTTTCTCCGTTGCATTCTATTTAGTGTCATATTTTCATTTAATTCTAATAAATTAAGATAATTCTCTATCCATTATGCCCAAGTCTTCCTAGGCCTATCTATGCCTTTCTTAACATAAGTCGAATCTAAAACATCAACACTCCTAATCAGATCTTCAGATGATCGACGTTTAATGTGACCAAAACCATCTAAGACGACTCTCTCTAATTTTGTCCGTCACTGGAGCTACACCAACCCGATCACAGCAATAAAGCAAAAAAGAAAATCACTCGTACACTCAGATTTTCAACCGACACGAACCAATACATATAATTCACATTTTCTGACCCAACTATAATAATAATTTACATAAAACTTCAACTCTTTATTCTCTAAAAAGCACAAAGCATTAAATTGTGAAATATTATCTTCTGACACTGTAAACACACAGATTGTCTCAGTTCTGGCAAGTAAGGTCAGCTTATAATGAATCTTTGACACAAAAAGAAGAATGAAGCAAATCAAACTGCTCTGAGAGCATAATTAGCAGCAAAAATTGCTTACAGGAAGATCTGCAGGAAAATGAGTACAAAATACAGGATGCAGGGTAGTCTAATCCCAGCTCTATTGATTCAAGATATCAAAATTTTCATTTTACGGGTCGCATTTCCGGCGATACCGCCGTTCCGTGGTATTGGCTCCTGCAATCGTGAGAGTCTGGCTGTCGAAAAAAAATTTATTTTCTTTCTTTTATTTTTCATCAAGTTTCTTTCATTTGCTTCTTTCTTTTCTACTTCTTACCCATTCCTTTAGTTTCTTACCCATTTCTTTAGTTTCTAGTTAGGTTATTTTTTATTAGGGGGCTTTTATATAGGTTGTATTCAGGTTTTTGGATTCTTAGCTAGTTTTTCTGTATATTGGGAGATATTTATTTGATTTAAACTCTCCAGTGAAGTAGCATTTTCCTTTTGTAAATGGTGTGGTGTATCTATATAGCTTGTATAAGAATAGGTGGGGGAACCCCATCGCCGTCCGCACCTCGTCAATTCGTCGTTCGCCTGCTGTTTTTAGCTGGGCAGCCGTCGACACCTCTACCAATTATTGTTTAAAGCGAGGAATTGTCTTTTCTTCTACTTTCGGTCCGCTGTCCTGTTGCAGTTCATGTTTATTTTCAGTTGTTATCTGTCCTCCGACTCATGTAATCAATCCTACAACTTTCCTAACATCTTTTGTGTACCTGAAATGACATTCGAAAACGAACATAAGAACTTTTATTACAAGTTATATCAAACTCATCTCTCATTGAAAATAACCCTCATAACTCCAACACCTGAAAAAGTAAACTACAAATTTCAGAATTCATTGAGATAAACATCTTACCACTTAAGAGAGAAGTTGAAATATAAATATAGAGAACCTAAACCTTTATATAAATGGTTAAGGTCAAACATAATAATTTATCTCATAAAACTACGACAACATTTTCTTATGAAAAAATTGGGAATTTTATTCCTTTGATATCAAAATATTACTTCTTCGTGAAGTTTGATCAATTTGTCCACTTTACATTCCTGTAAATGTGGTTCAATCAAAATATCTTGAAATCATTCAATATTAAATCTCTCCATCCACATATCATATCATTCTTGAACTAGAGTGGAAAAAACCTTATTTTAGAAACAATTTTTGAAACCCACTTGAGAGAATTTTGAAACTAAGATATCATTCTTCAGAGATATATAGATGAAGGAACTGGAAAGATGTCATCGCATAATTAATAATCTTCAGACATTATGTTGCCAATTTCACACTTTTTATAAACCTACGAGTAGATAAAGGAATCATGAAAAATTGTAAAGTATGACGAAACACCAACTATTAAAATTATATCATCAAACACAAAGAATGGAGAATCTACGATGTTTCCAGTCTTGACAACAAGTTTTACACTGAGGGTTGGTCTAAAGTAAGGACCATATTCGCAAAAAGTAAAAGAAAAAAGAAGGGGGAAGAAAGAAGCAAGAAAAAGAAGAAAAGAGAAAAAGAAGAGAGAAAAATAGTTGACTTGATCAATCCACTGGCCAGAAAATAGTACATATATCTCTGAAGATAGATATCAATTAAAAAAGGTCTTGAGGGTGTCCAATGCTTAAATCTTAATTATTTGATCAATTCCAATTTTTTCATCTTCAAACCTTTTTGTAAAAGTTGGAAATCAAAATTACCTTACCACTGCGAATTTTCGAAAGACAAATTCCTTCTGCTCAAATCTAGTGGAATTTTGAATTTAATCTCACAATTCAAAATTGAGCTATTCCAAAATCATGAAATTTCTCGAAAAAAATGTGTCAACTTTAAAGTGAGCTAAAATCAATCAATTTAAGGAGACATTCCATTTGAAGTGAAAATTAAGCCAATAAACTTGTTAAGAGTTATCTTTAAATGATGGGGAAACTTGTTAAAATAGTTCTAACTATATATCGAGATTGACAGTCCCCAAACTCAAAATACATCATGATACGAAGTTAGCTCCATAATGTTTATCCTTAGAGATCGAACACGCAAACGCTCATTCAAGGATATGTCATCGATGTTGGAGAATGAGAAGTATATTGCATGTTGATTCCTTAAAAGAATTTATACCTTTTTTACCTTAAAATGTTGATTTCCCAAATATTTGAAGGACACAACATGAATCCTTGAGTTGCTTGTCTAAAAAGATTTTGGAATGATGAAAACATGAAGTATAAGTAGACTAAACCAAAAAAATTAAAGAATAATAATGCTTGGTTGCAGTCTTATCAAAGTAAAAAACAAAAATACTATTCATTGGTTATGTACTTTTAACACTGGGTCTGTCCAAAAAGCAAAAATCTCAAAGATTTGATTTTCTTGGATCCTAGATAGGATGACATGCCATTTGACAAACCTACTTTCAAGACTTAGCAAGAATCCAATAATCATGGAATCTCAGAATCTCTGAAAATAAACTTCAACTCTCTTTATTTTAAATTTTAAGCTTAAACTTAAATGAAAATGTAATTAATTACAAGGGCTTGCTCTTGTAGGAAGTAAGACCCCATAATTAAAATAAACTCTCTTACGCTAGGTAAGGGAAAAAACCCCGGTTCCGTAGACTGAAATAAGGCTTTCATTATCCGGGTGGGTAGGTCCATTTATACGGTAATATTATCTTCCTTCTGAAAGACTTATTTGTCTGCAGAATACCGTGCCCCGATCATCTAGATAGAATGTCTTCCGAAAGGTACTATGGTGTTGGCGAACAAAAATTTCCCTACCAGGATCAAGTTAACGATAGTACAACAGGTGGCACGATGAAGAGTGAAGAAAATAATTTCAAATGAATTACCACAAAGTCCGACATAAGGAAAAAAACCACCAAGTCATACTTATTATATCACTAACAAAGCAAGTAATCTAATATGAATTCAACAATTCATTTCATTTATCACAAGAGAATTTATTAAATTATAAAGCATATAATTTGAAGGAATAAGCAATGAGTTTTTTGAATATATACAAGATGATGACTTAAATGCATACGTTTCTTCCTCAAGATTGACCTTTCATCCTCTAAGATTCATGAATTGAAAATCATCTACTCCACACAATAAAGAGCCAAATTTAGTAGTCAAATAAGATACTTCAAATTCACTCCGAATCTTCAAGAATACTCTTCCTAATCATGAAAAAATATTTTCAACAAACTTAAAGTTCAACTCACAAAAATATACTAAAACAACATGAGGTATCCTACATCAACTCTCCCCAAACTTCAAAAATTCTACTCCATCGAGTTTATGCGTTGATAAAGTTGAAAAGATATAAAATGCAAACGTATCAACAAAATTTAATATTGCAAGGTTAGAAAAATAAATACGTAAATGCAATGATAATAAATTAAGATGCAAGATAACCACATAGAATGGTCCATATGATAATCAAATTTAAATTCTCACCAACTACGTTAAGGAGGGTTGGATCCTACCCAGGATCAACAAAAAGTAACCATCAAACTCTTTTAACTTTCTAAGAACAAAATTTGAAACAAAAAACATAAAAAACTAATGAAAACATTCTCAACGGATACTTTAAGATGACTGGATCCCATCAAGAATCATTACAAGCAACCATCAAGCTCTTGACATCGAAGGAACATAAAAGGAAAAAAGAAAAAACTAACGAAATGCAGCGAGTTAAGAGATGAAATTTTAAAAATAATAAAAATGGCAAAAATCAGATGTAAGGAAAGGCGATCTCGCCAAAGTACAAAAGAAGAATATCACTCTTGAAAGTATTAGAATTGCTACATAAGGATAAACGAGCCACAAATTCATGGGCTAAATAATGCAAAGCATGTGCTACAAATTTATGTGTGCAACATGGAAATAAAAGTTCATATGCTTAATATGGAATGAGTGTCACGGATTCATAATCTTGACACGGGAAAGGGAGTGTCATAGACTAATTCCTCCTACAAGCCAAGATATTGCTTTGGATAATAATTTTAATATTTAAATTCTTTATATTTAGTAGTTTTCAAATATTTTTTGGATAACTTTGAGTATAAATACCCATTGAGGGTTATCAACCGAAGCTTTATAGCGGCTTCTTTTATATTATAATATTACAACAAGGTTAGAGTCATTTTCCAACCTTTATATTAATCACTCTTCGATTCTTCTTCTCATGTGATGTATTATATTTTGGCTTTCGTTACAAAGTCTATCATCAAGAAATGTGAAAATTAGACTGACGGAAAATTCTAGATACTACTAATATCAAATCCTTTGAATAAAAGGAACTATCTCAAATACTCTCAAATCATACGTATCTTTGCGAAATAGAAATGAAAAATTCATCAATTTTTTTATCATCTCTAAATCTAAAAGACCTAATGTTTGCATTTTGGGAGACGACAAATTACATGACCATGTCAGAGCTAACAACATAATGTTTGAAATTAGTGGACCATATAAGTTTCTAAGGAACGCAAAAAACATCTAGGAAATTGTTAAACAAATTTACTCAAAAGTTAAGTATGTTGCTTTCATCTATGAGATCAAGACAAAACTTTCACAAGCCAAGCAATAACTTCTCTGACATCGAATATTTCAATAAATTGAAAGTCTATTGGTTAGAGCTAAGATTAATATCGAGATCTTAAGATGATGTATAGTAATGACATTATAGTTCTTAAATAATATGTAGTAAGAGAAAGGGCATCTGAACTACATGTATAACCTAATAACAAACTCAACCTAAGATGATGTAGTAAGAGAAAGGGCATCTGAACTACATGTATAACCTAATAACAAACTCAACCGAATCCATATTCAAATCTTGAGCAGAGAGAACTTACCATCCATAAAAGAGGTCTTCTCACTCATGAGAACCAAAGAAAAATGATGAAAATCCCTGACACTCCCAAATTTGAAACATCGGTCCAGAAGAATGAAAAGGAAATGAAACCCAGAGAAAACTATTGGAAAGCTCAAATAATTTCAGGGTATGCAAGTGGATCAATCAAAAAAAGAAATTCATTTCCAAACAAAGTATGTTATAGAAATTTTAAGAGAAATAAAAATAATTTATTGCATCATAAGGGTGGGTATTAATATAAATAAAAAATAATAAATCTAAGTAGAAAAGAAGTGGGACCTTTTAATACAATAGGTGGTTTAAATGCATCTTTTCTTAAAAATTGACCTTTCATCTTCTACACTTTTGAGCTTATATAGTTAGCTAACAATTATACATGTTAACCTTTTTGACATTTGACATTTGTGAGCTATATACTGCATTCTAAGCACTACATATTGTCCAATCTATGTTCCTACATGGCTAGTCGTCGTGTGAATTCTACATATTCATATGTTCTTGACTACACATGGTCCAATGATCTAAAATAATATATGTTGGTTAAGTCCATCCTTTCTATTGCTGCTAATTGATATTGTGATTTGTAAGCTAATTATTGAATCCACGACATGAATTGTTATCCTATGTTCTCTATTATAATATTTAACTAATTGATCTGACACATGTTAATATTTCTTATCATCAATCCTTGCATCTGGATAGCATGTACAAATCTTACTAGATAGAATTCTAAAGTTTATAACGAATTAAACATGGGATTTTGTATGTTTCAGTGTATACAATACTTTAGCAATGTCATGTATAGTGTTTAACATATGATCTATGACCAACACGTTATTCTTATGATTTTCTATGCGGCATCCGTAAGTATAAAAGCATAATTGTATGTTTGCATGGCATCCGTAGTTGAGCCTAAACATATATAATTGACCTTTCATCTTCGGTAATGCATGTATGATTTGCAAGCTAATGACTCATGGTATCATAAGTCCCACTACTCATATTATTTATAATATTGCATTTTAAGAGTATGGATAATACTTCCATGTATTAATTTGTGTCCATTATTCATATTGTTAGCTTTGCAAATTATTATACATGTTAGCCTAACTTTTTATTATATTATATATGTCATCTAATTTGTGTGAACTATGGACAGATTGACTGGACTAAATAAGTACTATAGTATAACTACATGCCAGGGCTGCCCTTCTAGCTGGTTAGGTTTGTTCTGTTCCTTATGCAAGGGAGTGGGATATTTTCCAAGATTTCAAAAAATTAAATAAATACCACTGACACCTGTTTAGCTCATTTCTATCTAAAAAGTACCCCAACACCTCATCCCCTGACCCCCAACACAAAAATACCTTGCAAAAAACATAGCTAACCCTAATCCTAAATTCACATTAAACCCTAGTTATGCAACCCCTGCAATCATCTTTTTAATTTTAGTGTTCCAATACGTTGGGTTCAAAATATATAAAATGCTTCAAACATTACTGAAATATAAAATCTTAATGTGACTGATTGTTATTCCACACCGAAGATTGTTACGATCATAGAATGCATTATAAATCAAATTCTGCATAAACTTATCATGATACATATTATCATAATCTATTCATTATTACTGTAATGAGTGAAACATCTATGTCTATGATCATTTTAAACATCACCATAAATCACATATATAATCATAACCAATATTATTATGAAAACCGAGTGTTGAATATCACATGTTAGTTCTAAAAAATGAAATCACTTGTTGAGCCTAAACATACATAATCGTAACCAATATTATTACAAGAACCGAGTATTGAATATGACATGTTACTTATAAAAATGAAATCTCTTGTTTATCCTAAACATGGATGTTATTCTCGTGACAAATCCTAAACTTAAATATAAAATCATACTAGACACCTAGTACTAAGCCTAAGTCTGAGAAGTCATCGAAGCCATTACTACTATTTAAAATCAACATGAAAGAAACAAGTCAGATTTTCATCTTATAATGTCATATTCTTATATAATTATGCAAGTTATACCACATTAAACAAAATAGATACATGCTTCCTTACCAAAATATAAGTAGAACTCATGCTACCATTACTTCAATTACTGACTGGGAAATCACCCCTTTGGCACTAATATAAGAAAATTGTACGATGCAAGCTAATGTGTAAAGATCCAAATCCTATATTTCTTGTGAATACGATCAAACTATAATTGCTTCTAATTTCAACAAACCCATAAGCTAATTCTACCACTTTCTCCATGAAAGTAGAGATTCAAGGGAGCCTCTTGCATGGATCTTCATAGTAAGTCAATTCAGCCCTAGAAAAGTTGACGTATATTGGATTGTTCTAAAGTTTTAATGCATTTAATTTTAATGAAAAAATTTGAATTGTTATTTTCTTTGGTATTACTTTATTAGTAGTAATTACTTGGATTTAAAATTTAATAGGTTTGAATTATTTATGAATCCATAGAAATGGGACATCTTATTCTTGATTTAAATTGGAAGTGATTTTTTTTCTTGATAGATGTTCTAATTAAGCTCCTCTCTCTCCCATAGCTCTCTCATTAATTCTCAAAGTCAAAAGCAGATTTTCTATTGTTTGGAGTTCAAAATCATGATACTCCCACCTCTAAGGGTCTGTTTGGATGTAACTTTTGGAGCGGCGCTGCGTGTTACCGCGGCTTCGAAAAAAAATTTGGTGTTTGTTTTACGACTTCGCGGCACCGCCCCCATGAAGTTTTCCCGAAGCCGACCGCGGGATAACACCCGCGTCCCGACTTTCCCCATGACTTTTTATCATTTACCCTTTACCCTTTACCCTATTTCGCGTCCTCGCTTCCTCGCTCTCTCCCTGCCTCCGCCCCATCTCTCTCGCGAAGCCGACCGCGAAGACCTCGTTCGTCATCCCACGAAGAAAACGCGAAGAAGACCTCGCCGAATTGCCGCTCGCTCGTCGTCCTCGCTCGTCGTCCAGCCGAATTGCCCCAGCTTTCGCGAAGAAGACCTAGCGGACAGTCCCGAGCCTTTCCTCCTCGTCGTCCCGCAGCCCAGCGATCCCGCTCCTTCTTCTTCCTCGTCGTCCAGGTTCCGTCCCGATCCCGATATATCTTAATTATTTTTATTTTTATAAATTGATACACTTTATTCTCGGTTGCACATTTCTCTTTTGCTAACATTAATAAATTGATACACTTTATTCTCTGTTCTTCAAAAAAATGTACCCTATGAAATTTTAGCATCAATTGTATATTTTGTTTTATCCATCAGACTCTTACTTGAGAAGATTCATAGATTGAAATGTTTTATTTAACTAAGCTAGTTTCCTATGACATCAAATATCTAACAAATTGAAACACTATATATATATACATACATATTATCCAATTTTAATAATTAAAACTATAAATTAAAAACAGTTTTAATAAACATGGGTAGAAATGTCATTTTCTATGCAAAGCTCCCCACGACTGGTTTCGCACAATATCGCAATCAAACAGCTAATAACTTCCCTATAGTGCTTCCGCAGACTGCTTACTGGACAACGCAGCTGCAGCTGAAAGCTGAGCAGCTGCAGCTGCATCCAAACAGACCCTAAGTTTATCCTTCTTTACTGAATACTACTTTTCTCTATCTGGAATCATCTCTCCCTAGGAAACTTTCCATCTACATTGGGACAGAATTCAATGAGAAAAAACTACAATGAAAGGTAAATTTGATAAAAGATAATCAAAAGGTGATCAAAGATCCATAATCATTGCACTTTAAACAATCCTGACGTAAAGCTACGGGTGCCATAATCTTAAAAATGATCCCACCTACCTATTTATAGATAATAGCAAGGAAGCTTCTAAAAATACCGACCTTAATTGGCTCTTAAAAAAAAGTTGTTAAATTAGAATTTTATTATGCCAACTCCATGTTTGATAACTGCTACACAAATTTCTAGATCAGATCTACTTCTCCTTACTTCATCCCCTCTGGCCTGCATTGCCGGTAGTGGGCCATTTAGAGTACAGGGACTGTTCTTTTTGTCATGATCAAATGATTGAAGTGAAGTTTTCAAAGGAATGTGAACCCCATTTTTTATCATCGTATAAAAAAGAAGGAATTTACTTCAACTTTATTAAGCCTTAGAGGGGAATTATGCAACTCATCCTTTATTAGTTGATGAAAAGACTATCCTTATTAAATGGCTCATATGATTATCATATTTAGATCACAAGGCGTTGAGATTGGAATGTAGTACAAAAATATTAAACACCTCCTTCCAAATCTATTAAAGAATGAAATGAAAGTGAAAAGGATAGGGATACTCTTAATTTTTTAATAATGAATTCCATAGTTAGTGGTTTAGACAAAGATGAATTAAACAGAGTTTCAATTTGTAATATGCAGCAACTTCCTCAGGTTTTGCATGAGGATATATCTAAAGTTAAAAACTAAAACATTAACATACTGGATCACAAATGTTCAAAAACATATAGGCCTATTTTAGAAATGTTTTACTTCTTTAATTAATACTACTAATAAGCTTAATTCTCTGGGTAGGAAACTATTTGCTAATGATATGATCCTCATTGCCTTGAAGAGCATACCAAATATTACAAGCCCAAAGTTAAGGCAATAATGAAAGCAAATTATTTTGATCACCACATTAATGAACTTGTGAGATCATTGATCATCTATGAGGTACATTTAAAAACTAAGGCTATATAGAAAAATAAAAAATCCGACTATAGATTTCACAATTCATTTGAAGTGCATGAGAAGTGAAAGTGAAGATGACGAGATAGCTCAAATTATGAAAAGAATAAAAATACCTTAAAATAAGTTAGGATAGATGGTACAAAGGAATATAAATGAATTACCTAATGCTACTAATGCAACAAATTTGTTCATATGATAAAGGATTGCCAAAACTTGAAGCAATACAAAGAAACGAAAGGGAAGAAACATAAATTTATTGCAAATTTGGATGTAAGTTATGCTTGCTTATCTAAAGAAAAAAATTCATATTTAGAATTACAATTATGCACTGATAGTCACTGGAGTTGAGGCAAATATCTTGATCTAAAAAGGAGCATGGATTAAATAATAATGATTGCTTTAATCATCTAAAATCTTTCATTGTGAGTTTAAAACTTTGGATTTGAAGTAATAGTGTCTAAAGAAATAAGAAAATTACTTTTAGACAAAAATATTAAAGGAGAAAAAGATAAATTAATTCTAAGAATGACATTTTAAAAAATGAGAATGCTATCTTGACACACAAGTTAATGCTTTGATGAATTCACTTGGAATTAGTAAAAATGTGATCGTGAAATTAAAAGATCTAGCATTTGGTACCTAAGCTTACTAATCAAGTTGTACGTGGGACAAAATGTGACGAACCGGCCCGGAAGCTTGTAATTACTAAGGCGGGAACTAACGGTCGGATGAAGTAAATTTATCTAACAGTTTCATTTCCTAATTAAAATGAAAGCCAAACCACAAAAGAGTAGTTTTAATTCATAAATTCAAAATTACAACAAGTTCATAGATATTTTTAAATGTTACGACTGATAGAAATATAAGTTATCTCACTACCTACCAACTTGAGCTCCACGCCACCTATACACGTACTCTACAATAGGTTTTCTTGTAAAATATTAGCAACTAAAGTTTGAGTTAAGACTACTCAGAGGGCAAATGTTTCTAAATTACAATAATTTTCATTTTAAAATATTTTGTAAAAGAGCAATAACAGTTAAACATTGTGCAGTAAAGGATATCAGTAAAGAAACTAGTTTCATTTCTTTTCATTTATTTATATTACACTTTTCATAATTGAGAGTCACTGTCTAAACGTATACTTTATAAATATATACATTTAACATTTTCCAACCAGTCGTAAATATAAAGAACATTTCCATTTCTATTTTCATGGATATATTGCATTCCCTTGTCAGTATCATTCATGGATGACTCTTATATGCATGCATATATCATATTTTATTCATTTTTATCCTGCAGTTAACATTTAAAAGAAACATGTATTTTTGCATTTAAAATAAAAGCTGAAAAATAGTAAAAAAATACAGAATTATTGTAATATAAAACATATTTAGTCAACTCAAAAGTGTCATTTGCTATCCTTTTCCTCAAATGAACTAGTCATTATTCTAAACCTGTAATAACTCATTGGGCTTAATTAGCTTTTATTCAGGCTAATTTTCTTTCTTATTCATTCAAAAAATTTTATCATGATTTTCATAATTTAGATATTTAATAAGCTATTTATTTACCTATATATACATATATACGTACATATGCATTACCTAAAGATGTATAGGTATATATGTAGAAATAGCCTAATTGCATTTTATATTAAAGCTTCTAAAATTTTCATTTGGGCATACTTCAAGTTAAATAGTAATTTAATTCTAAATATATTTTAAAATTAAGGTGCTTTAGCTCATTTTAATAATAATTCATTAGGACAATAACAATTAATAATTGAAATCCACCTTTATACCTGAATTTTCCTTTTTGCTCTTCTGATTTGAGTTGCCTTCTCGTCAGTTTACCCTAAACAATTATTAACAAACTTGAAATCAATTCGACATAATTTTTTTGAAATTTTATTACAATCAATAACTTAAATAATTTAATTTCATTTATTACCTTATTAACATTTCCAAACCCTAAAGCTTTCGAACCGAACATATGGGCGTTCAGTTGAGCCCTCTCTCGCAAGCACGCCCGCTCCCGTGACCTCTTCTTCCTCCCCAAGCTTACAAGTCGCACACTAATTTCCTTCTCCTCTGCGAACCGCACGACAGGTATAAACCATTCTTCGCCTTCTTCCGCAAGCCACATGACATCTCTGAATCATGAGCAAACCACACGACAGTCGTCCAACAACAACGACGACGGTGGCCAGACAACGGTTGTCCAACATGAGCGACTGCTAGACAATGTTGGTCTAAAGACAACAAAGATGATGGTCAGACGGTCGCGAATGTGGTAGTCAAGAAATGATGGTTCGACGATGGTGGCGGTCAGATGTCAGTGGTCAAGCAACGGTGGAGCTCAGGAATACTCAAGAGCTTTGAGCTCCTTCAACTTTCTCCTCCAAGTCCATGTCCCTCTTCATGAAGAGGCTAGGAATTTATTTATAGATTGTGTGAGTAGCATGCTTCATAAATATTGCATGAATTCAAACAACTCCATCGAACGCCTCAGGAGTGACTCCTTTGATCGAATGATATTTTATAGGTATTTAGTGTTTTAATGATGTCATAATCAAATGATGTTGGGCCTGTTGAATTCATCTCACCGAGATGCTCAATTTGACTATAAAGTTGTTATATTTGAAGATCATTTGAACCCCAAAATATACGAACAAAATTTCTTATTATGCTTTAAGTGCATGATCTGGGTTCACTTGGCTTAAATCGAGCTATGATCGATGTCAGCTGGCTAATCTTATCAAGGCACTTCATTTGAATTGGAGTAGGTAATTAAATATTTGGAGCGCCCAGTCTCAAGGTGCATCGAGATTTGTGTTTCAATAAAATATTTTTTGAAGATAAATCAACTTTATTTTTATTTAAAAGAATTAAATTGTATTTAAAAATAATCAAAGTATATAAAATATATTTTGAGAACTTTTAAAAACAACTTAGTTTAACATATTTTAATTTAAATCAAAATATAAATAACTAAAAATAAATAAAACAAAATAAAACTAATCCCATGTGGCACTTAAGTTGTACATAGATAATTGTTTAGTTTATGACATACAAAAATAAACATATATTATTTTGTAATGCTTCAAGATTTAAGTCATCTTAATCAATTATTCATTAAAAGAAATTAAACGGTCACTGACTTCTTTGACACTAAATTCTTATATATTTGAATATCTTAATATACCACTATTTTTAGTTTTAAAAAGTAAAATACACATTTTCATATCAATTTAAGCATATATATAAAAATTAAAATTTAGGTGTTAGACATGTAAATACCTAAAACTTGAGTAGATCTATATAAATCTTTTTTGAATTGTACATAAAAAAAAAAATATATTGTTTAACTCGTCTTAAAAATATCTTTCATAAATGTTTAATTCATTAATTTAGGATACACGTACCCTCTTTTCTTAAATATTATTTAAAATGGACACTTACATGTTATGCAGACATGCGTCGGTGCCATGTCAGAACCATGTTCATGTAGGGCTGGCAATTTGGCTCGTTGTTCGCGAACAGCTCGTGTTCGGCTCGTTAAGTAGCTCTTGTTCGGCTCGTTCGTTGAGCCTAACGAGCCGAACACGAACAAATTTTTAAGCTCGAAATGTTAACGAGCCGAACACGAACAATTGTTTGTTCGCTCGTGTTCGGCTCGAATTGCTTCGAAATAAAAAAATAATCATATAATTATTTATATAATAATTTATTATATATATTATTTATATATTAATATATTATATATATTTATATTTAAGTTTAAATCATAATTCGTTGTGTGGTAGCGTGGTTATGCTTCTTGTTTCAATTCATTTGGTCAGGGTTCGAATCCGGCGCTAGACATATATTTTTCCAATTAATTTTAATGAGCCAATTTCGAGCCGAACACGAGCCGAACACGAACAAGAATATTTAATTCGAGCTGAACACGAACACACCTTTCACGAGCCATTTCGAACACGAGCCGATTTCGAGCCGAGCTAATTTCGAACGAGCCGAACACGAGCCAAGCCTGAGCTCGCTCGAGCTCGGCTCGTTTACAGCCCTATGTTCATGTCTGCGTCTAACACTGCACGAGTGCTTAATTAGAAATGTCCATGCATCATAGACCTCGTCTATGCTAAAGCCCTCGCTCCTATGACTCAAACCATTAACCCCGTTAATGATCTCACTCTCGCCACCCCACTCCTGCCATATGCATTTTTGTGTCCTAGGTTGAATTCAATTTACAAAAACCTAAACACAAGAAAAAATATTTCATAGATTATTTTACAATCAACCAAACAACTTTAAAATTTAGGTGTTAGACATGTAAATACATAAAACTTGAGTAGATCTATGTAAATCTTTTTTGAATTGTACATAAAAAAATATATTGTTTAACTTGTCTTAAAAATATCTTTCATAAATGTTTAATTCATTAATTTAGGATACATGTACCCTCTTTTCTTAAATATTATTTAAAATAGACACTTACATGTTATGCTGACATGCGTCGGTGCCATGTCAGAACCATGTTCATGTCTGCGTCTAACACTGCACGAGTGCTTAATTAGAAATGTCCATACATCATAGACCTCGTCTGTGCTAAAGCCTTCGCTCCTACGACTCAAACCATCAACCCCGTTAATGATCTCACTCTCGCCACCCCATTCCTACCATATGCATTTTTGTGTCCTAGGTTGAATTCAATTTACAAACACCTAAACACAAGAATATATATTTCATGGATTATTTTACAATCAACCAAACAACTTTAAGAAATCAAAATGTAATGTGTTTAGTTTACATGGCATTTGAAATATAGATACATCATAAATACTTGCAACCGACCAAATGGCAACATAACCTTTTCTAATACTCTCCCTTTTAACAATGGAAATTGTTACCACTAAAGAGATATGTGCAAATGTTTTTTCAAGTATATGCAAGATGAATTCAAAATGAGCTTAATAGATGAATAAACCTTCATGCTTAAACTTCAAATCAAATAAACAAAGGAATGACTTCTTATAAATAAATTTATGCAAAAGAAATTCATGGGTCTGAACTAGAAAGTAGACAAACATGCCAACTAACGTCCGTGACAATAATTAGCATCATAAAAGAATTATCATAAAACAAAATGAAGTGTCATCTAAATTGCCCTGCCTATAAAATTACTTGGAAAAGAATCATGATTTTCTTTCTATAAGGAATAAAGTAAAATATGCATGCAGGTGGTATCTACCAGCATTTAAATCATAGCACATTTTCCGATCATGGCACATTTTCTGACAATGGAGCATAGCGAACAAGAAACTTCATCAAAACATGAAAATGCTCGACCTCAAGAAAGAAACTTTGGATTAGAAAAATGCATAAAAATAAGCCAAATAAGTCTCCTATACCATTAATCCTAAATATGCCAAAACTGCTTTGGCTATGAAATCTGCAAGCTAGGAGGATCAAGACAACATTAAGTTTCTGAAGAAACTGTAAACAACAGAAAGTATATAAATAACTGAAACACATGCCTCAAATATCAGAAGTCCTATAAGGTTTCCCCAAGCTACTTCTTGAAGACTAGCTTCTTACTCAAAACATCCATCACAGACGCGAAATCTGCCTTCACTTTCACAGGCGGATTTGCAAACCTGCAAACCATATCTGAGATCTTCTCAGAGTGGTAATCCACCTTCGCTTGTGTGAACTTGAGGCCATGGGCAGTACTAACAACAACAGTCCTATCATTTGTTCCAATCACTCCCTTCTCCCTCAATTTAAATAGGGCAGCAAGGGCAACACCAGTGTGCGGACAAGCAAACATGCCAGTTCGATCAGCAAGTGACATGGCATCCATTAGCTCCTCCTCAGTGGCCTCCTCAACAATTCCATCTGTCTTCTGGATAGCATAAACAGCACGGTCTATGGATACAGGGTCCCCAATCTGGATAGCAGATGCAAATGTTTCGGAAGCAGTGACCGGCTTGAAATCGCTCCATCCTGATTTGAAATGAAGATACAAAGGGTTGGCATTTGCAGCCTGGGCACATACGAGGCGAGGCACTCGGTCAACAAGACCAAGCTCTTTGCACATGCTGAATCCCTTATAGAAAGCATAGATATTCCCAAGATTTCCTCCAGGTACAATTACCCAATCTGGAACCTCCCAATCAAACTGTTGCAGAATTTCAATTGCTGCTGTCTTCTGGCCTTCGAGTCTAAGCGAATTCAGGGAATTCGCAAGATAAATTGGAAGCTCAGCCGTCACCTCACGAATTAGCCTCATGCACCCATCAAAGTCTGTATCAATGGAGAGAACGGTGGCGCCATTGGCGATTGGTTGAACGAGCTGTGCCAATGAAATACGATCGGTCGGCAGGAAGACAATAGCAGGAATGTTCGCCGCAGCGCAATAGGCTGAAAGAGCAGCAGACGTATCACCCGTGGAAGCGCAGCCAACACCCCCAATGGGGCGGGAGAGGGGTTTGCTCCGAAGCCGATTAACCTGGGATACAAGAACAGTCATACCTAGATCCTTAAAAGATCCGGTGTGCGAGATGCCGCAATGCTTGACCCAGAGATCGGGCATCCCGCCTAGATGTTCACGACCGAGCCGCTCAGCCCAGAAGAGATTGGAGTTTCCTTCGAAGAGAGAAACGATGTGATCGGCATCTATCTCGGGGAGGACGAACTCCTTCTTGGACCAGACGCCGGAGCCGTAGGGCCAAGTGGTGCGACCGACGCGGGAGTCGAAGAGGTCACGCCAATAGGAACCGGGGAACTTGGCGAGGGCTGAGAAATCATGTTGGACATCAAGAAGACCACCGGAGCTGCTCCTGTAGACAACATCGTCGAGAGAGTAGCGCTCGTCGGGGTCGGACGAGGGGCCGAAAGGAACGTACCAGGCGGAGAAGCCTTGGTAGTTGGCAGGTGAGGCGTGGTCGCGCCGGGAAGCTTCTTCGCGGATGCTCTCGTCGGCATGGCGGCCGCGTCGGCTGTTGTCCTCCACGATGAAAGTGGAGGCTGCGGAACAAGCGAGAGGACGAATCCGGCGGTGAAGTATGGGAGGGAAGGAGGGGGGAGGGTGGGGAATGGTGCTTTTGAGGGTGGCTGACGAGTTGGAATTTGAGGAGAGGAAGGGGAGAGCAGAGGAAGCGACTGCAGCGGCCATGGACGACGAAGAGAGAAGGAACACTCGGCGGTGAAATGTGGGTAATTTTGACACCTATCGAATTTGGAATAATTCGACTTCATATGCGTCAAAAGGGTGTAAAAGATCAGGCTCACAGGCTGGGAAAAAATTTGCGTACGTAAATCGTACGCATGAGCTGTGGCGAAATAGGATACACAGAGATCATAATCGGATTCATAATCGAAGCATGATCGCGATTCTGAGCAGCGTAACTCATTTTACCCCTATGTAACTCAATTATAACCTCGCACGCTCATATCAGTAACCTTAGTAACCTACAATTAGATGAAATAAGAGCGCACGATAGAGTACACGAAAGTTACTGATTGAGTTACGATCGGGTTACTGATCGGGTTACTAAGCGAGTTTTAACCCGTTTGTATCATCCATATAACCTCACTTCGTAACCTGCGCGCTCATATTGTAACGCTTTGTAAAATAGGAGCACACGGGTTACAAGTGAGTTACATGGCTCGCTTGTAACTCGTTTGTAACCCGATTGTAACCTCCGTGTACCCCATTCCGCATGCAGCTCCTGGGTACGGTTTACGTATGCAATTTTTTTTCCCACAGGCTGGCTTTATAGGCCCCCGAGCCCGAGTTTGAGCTCATCTCGAATAAGATTGTTGACTCGAGAGCCGGCTTGACCGACAGTAGGCCGTGAGCCGGCTACTATCACTACGAGCCGAGTTCAAGCTCATCATTCAAGCTCGCCTCAAGCTCAAACTAACGTTTTGACTGATGAGCCAGGCTTGTGTTTAGCATGGCTCGATCTTGACTCGACTCGTTTACAACCCTCGTTAAAGTGCACAAATATTTTCAAGTAACGTTAAATAGTACTCTATTTTTTAAGATAAAGTCACTTTTTAGTCAAGTTATTTTAGTTTTATAAAAAAAAATAACAGAAATTTTCATATATGACCTATCTGATACCCAAACTTTAATTTTCTCTCTCTAAATATTATTAATTTTAGAAGGAGTGAATGGTACAAACCTACCTCGCACATAGAAGAATCATTGGTTGATTTCATGAAGATTTGTATAAAACTCTTTCACAACAGGAATGACTACAACGACAATAGTATAGCATAACATAGTGCACGAGAATTCCTTGATTGTAGATCTATGCTTGCTCTTTGAAATTCTCTCAAAGTCCTTTGTCTTAATTTCCTCTTCCTTGCGTTACCACACTCTTATTCTAGGCTAAGTTATAATCTTTCACACTACACAAGCTAACTCTAACATATGATATAGGATATGTATAACTCCAATGCACCCTCACATTATTTTAAGACTTGTGAGTGTCATTATTTTAAGACGCTCTAGAGGTTAGCAATAGCACTGCGACGCTCTAGTCTAGCATTGCAGTACCTTACTCTCGAGAATCATGTTACACAAGTTTCCAATATAGTATTGTGATGCAGGTGGGAGCTCTACGGTGCCATTCTTGAAATCTCCACTTCTTCATACTTTTTCTTCTGATGGTTTTTCTGCAAACAATGCATAAAATAATGTAATATTTACAATAAAAAAGAAAATAAGACGAATATTTTGGCAAACCTTTTAAAAAATTTTCTTACTCAATAGTAACTCAATTAACACTGAGAAGAAGCTCATTGGAGTTGTCTTTAAGATAAAGATATGTGCTCTAAAAAGGAGGAGCTATGCGGAAGTCTCTCATGCTTTGGGAAAGCAGATGGATGCTTCAATTGGGAGAGTTTGCCAATGTAAAAGCATGTGTGAAATAACCTCTCTTATGTCAAAGTGGCTTGATAAAGTAAAGGAGTGACCATCATGCCCTCTTAAGCTCAAGAATGGTTAATTAGGATTGCTACAAGCTTCTTTTGGAGCCTAGAGAAGCTAGAGGAAACATGGTGGTGGATGAGGAGTTTAGGGGGATCACCACCTTTTGATTGAAGTAGTGAGGCATTGACAGCATTGGGTTCAACTCTAGATGGATTTAAGCATGGAAAGAGACCTAGGAAAAATAGTGGTGTAGCAATTTGGGTGGGTAACACAAACTAAGTTGATCAAATTTTAAAAATGGGGCTTAAGTCAACCCCTTTGATTTGCAAAAGCCAACCGAATTGACCTTGGCCAGATCTAGTTAAGTCCCTAGGATGATTATCAACCTTAGGTTCAATTTGGTTTGAGATTAGATTGGGCTGGAGAGGCCTAGTTGAACCTAATTAAAGATCCATGACTATGCAGATGGCCTAGGGGCATCCCTTAAGTCCTCAATTGGTTGTGTTCAATTTGAATGAAGTTTGATTGGATTTAAACAACCATTGCTCATATAAACCTGATAAGGTCAATTTACGTCAAGACCCAATTAGGCCCAATTGGAGTCCATTAGCCATGAGTGTAATTTTTATTATTTAGATGACCATTTAAGAGGAGTCTAAAAAAATTTAATTGGATTGATATATTAAGTTAGCATAGGATGACTTAGATGGACTCATTTGGGTCAATATTGACCAAAACCAAAATGTGTTCAATTCAATACCAAAATTGGTTTAAAAAATTATTGAAGGAGCTAAGAAAGTGTTAAGTCTAATTTAGTTGAGTTTAGATTATATGTAATTTAATTTGTCTTATAATAATCCAAATGCTGAGCATAATGCCAATTAGGGCCAATTAGGCTTGGTTGAGTAAGAATTTGTTTTCATTAGTCGGAAAATTACCCAAGAAATTGTTATTCTAAGTTTGATAGGATTTATATTAGATTTGGACAAGGTTTAACCCAAAATAACTTTAATGGGTCATGGACCCAAATTGGTTCAATTAAGTGTTAACATTGGTTATCAAGCCTCAAAGAAAGCTCAATGTTTTCCTAAAAAATAGAAAACCAATTAAAATTTGATACTTAGAGAATATTTTTAAGTTGGCTCAAATGGCCCTTAATGGGTATTAACGGGCCTTTTGGTCAAAGGGAGTAGTTTATTAAGCCCTTATGTGAGCTTAGATTGATCCAAGCTTCACAAGGCTTAGCACCACTTGGGCCTAGGTAAGCCTAGTTGAGCAAGGATCTACTTACATTGGTTGGAATATGACCCAAAGGAGCTCTCTGCAAAGGTTGATTGGCCTTAGATTATATTTAAGAAAGATTCAACACAAAGTGAACTTAATGGTTCAAGATAGGTTATGGGCCCAAATTGCTTCAACTGAATTTTAGTTTGGTGGTGAAGAAGAGGAGGAGAAGAAGATGAAAGAAGTGAGCCTCGACCAAGAGAAAAGGGGAAAATAAAAAAAAGGCAGAGAATAGAAGGGCAGAAGAAGAGATTCACAACACATTTGTAAAGAGAATATTTTAAATCCATGCTTGCAAAGAAACTCATGCTTGATAAATTAAATGAAGGAAATGAATAAAGTATACTTTATTTGGTTAAGGGGATCCCAAAATAGGTTCGTGGAAGACTCTTGATTTTTGTAAACAGAGGAGAAGGAGAAGAGGGGTTCATGGCTTGGAGAGTAGAGCCATGGGAGAAGAGGTATAGAGAAGGGAAAAGGAGGGAGTAGTTGTAGGTGGATGCACACAAAAAGGGAGGGAAAGAGTTTGATTTATTATTATTATTATTTTTTTTAATGAGATGGAAAAAGGAAGGGAATTTTGGCCAATGCACCATGGTTTATAATGCAAATGGGTTTATAATGGGGCTAGGATCAATTCAATTAAACCCGATTAAGCAAGAATTTGGTTTCATTGATTGGGATAAGACCTAAGCGAGTTATATTCTAAGTTTGATTGGACTTAAATTAGATTTGGATAGGGTTTGGCCCAAAGTGACTTTAATGAGTCATAATAAGTCATGGGCCCAAACTGATTCAGCTGAGTTTTGAATTTGGATGGTAGACCTCAAGGAGAGATTTATGTGTACCTAAATAAAATTAAGACCAAGTAGAATTTGCTTCTTCAAAAATTTTAAGTTGGCTAAAAAATGATCCTTAATAGGCTTTTTTGGTTAAATAAGGTTAATCAAGCCTTTAGGTGAGCTTGCATGAACCTGAGCTTGTTAAGGTCCATTAAGCCCAATTGAGCCTAGTTGAGCAAGGATTTAGGGTCTATTTGGGGCAGCTGCAGGTTATCCAGCTTATCTGGATAAGCAGCTTATCCCGATAATCTGCTGATAGCAGCTTATCCTGACAAGTTGGCTGACTGTTTAGTTTATGCATTTGGAAAACGACTGTTTCTAGATAAATGACCATTTTGCCCTTGTTATGGATAAGCTGTTTAGGTGTTTGTTTTGTGCATTTTGAAAATAACTTATTTGCAGTTTTTGTGTGGATAAAAGACTATTTTGGGACGCAGTAGTTGTGTTGTTTGCAATAGAACTATAATGACTATGCATTATATATTTCAGAACAGATAAAATCACTTCAAAACATTACAACAAAATGATATACACCTCACTTAAGAGTGAGCATCAAGGTACCGAATAAAAAAGAAAAACATATTAAAATTACAATGAAAATTATAATAATATTCATTTTAAAGTGTAGAAGATGCATGTCACGAGCAACGTCACCCGGTTAGGATGTCGTCGAATCCCAGACAACATTGTCCACTTGCGATACCGTCAAACCCTACTCACTACCGACAATGGAATCGGGCGAACCGTTTGCCCACCGGAAGAACTCAAACCTGTTTGGACCATCCGCCCACTGCGGACACCTGTAGAACTGCCGCCCGTAGCTATGTGACCGGTGTAATGTGAGTAACAAAGATGGCCGTCCGCAACGGCATAGCACTAGCCCGGAGTGCCCCAAAATTCTGGAGCTTATTTGACTACAATTAATCAAGAGAGAACATGTCAGCCATAAAATTAGATTAAAAAAGAAAATCATTGAAATTGAAAATAAGAAACAATATTGCATAAAGAAATGAAAACTCTGATCAAAAGAAAAAATAACAGGCGAGAGTATGAAAAAAAAAGCCCAAGAAAAAAGGTAGAGGAGGGGAGAGGGGTTTAGGGAAGGGGGCATATTTGATGGAATGGAAATAAAAATGATAATTAATTGAAGCCTTCGCAGGGGTACAATTATTACCTCTAACTTCTCAGTCCACCATTCCTCTGAAGCATTCAATGTACGGTTGATAGGATCCCATCCCAATCCCATGGATCCCCATTTCAGTTCCTTCCATAACTTTCAGTCCTTCTTTAGCTGATCCCACTTGTTCTTGAATTTTAACATATCGTACTCCTGCCCTGTCATTTCTTTAAACTTCTTGGAGATATTCTGTCACTTTTCTTTGTTAAATTAAGTGGTAGGTCTATCTCCAAGTTCAAGCTTCTTAATACAGAGACTGGAGAAAATGTTTGTCACATCCTTATCCCACGTTGCTGGCGTAGCCCCTTCTTTATTCTTAGTCATAATTGAACTAATAAAAGATATTAATCAAAGAGTGCACTCATATTGATAGTAAAATTAAGCAGCAATAGAAATAATGACATAACCTAATATAGAAAAACATTTGAAGCATAAAACAGAAGCCACAAAAAACACCAACTCACACACCCAAAGCCAGGCAGCACACACAACCCACCTCACACATCCAACACAATCAATCCACCACACACAGGCACAGCTCACACATCCACCACGAACTCAAACACCCAAAGCTAGGAGAGCACACCCAAGCCACCTCACAGATCCAACACAACCAATCCACCACACACAGACACAGCTCACACATCCACCACCAACTCACACACCCAAAGCCATGAGATCATGCCCATGCCACCTCACACATCTGTTGCAACCAATCCACCACACAGAAGCACACCTCACACTCTCAACCCAAACTCACACACAAAGCCAGGAGATCACCTCCAAACCACCTCACACATCCACCACAACCAATCCACCATACACAAGCACACATCACAGATCCATCACCCACTCACACACCCAAAGCCAGGAGATCACACCCAAGCCACCTCACACATCCACCACAACCAATCCACCACACACAAACACAACCAATTCAGCTCACACACCAAAACTAATCCACCTCACACATCCACCACAACCAAGCACACCTCACACATCAAACACAACCAATCCACCACACATAGGCACATCTCACACATCCACCACCAACTCACACACCCAAAGCTAGGAGAGCACACCCAAGCGAACTCACGCATCCACAAAAACCAATCCACCACACAATAGCACAACTCACACATCCACCACCAACTCACACTCCCAAAGCCAAGAGATCACACCCAAGCACACCTCACACATCCATCACAACCAATTTACCACACACAAGCACACATCACAAATCCATCACCAACTCACACACCTAAAGCCATCTCACACCCAATGCCACCATTTTGATTTTTATGAAGTGAAATACAACTTTACATGCATAAAGAAGTTAGTATGTATGTAACAATTGACGTGTATCTACATGAGCATGTGCATGCCTACCACACAACTTCTATTCATGCCACTGAATTCCTCTGCGTACATACCATTGAATTCCTTTGCATGCCATCGAATTCCTCCGCATTTATAGAAGGTAAACGAAAATGAAGATGCAGAATTTGTTCCAAAAAATAGGCACTTACATGCATACCACCTAATTCTTATGTGTCACATTGGGGCATCACATACACACAACCAAATCCTTATGTATTCACATACACATTTTCACCATTTGTACTGCCCATTTCTTATGTATTTAGTTATGTATGCACATATACACACATTGGGGCATTCACATACACACTTTTTCCATTTCTACCACCCATTTCACCCTATATTCATATAGTTCTGCACAGATCCGAGGGAGGAGAAGGAGAGGGAGATAAAGGAGAATCACAAAGAGGAGAAGGAGAATCGCAGCAAAGAACACAAACCTAGGGCATGGGATGAGAGACGGTAGAGAGGAGAAGGAGAACCGCACCAGATCGATCCAGGAGAAGGAGAATCGTGACAAGATAAATCGCAACTAGGGCATACGACACAGAGAGAAGAATCACAGCTAAGGAAGGGGGCAATATCGCGATCAGTAGACGGATATGCAGGCCGCGGGATACCACCTGCGGTCTGTGTCTTATACAACAGGATAAGCACTTATCTTGAAACGCACACCAAACGGACTAACCAACACCTGCACAGCATTTTGAAAACGCATGAGCAACAAATAAGCTGCCCCAAACTAACCCTTAGTTTCATTGGTTGGAATATGACCCAACATAATTATATTCGAAGTTTGATTGGATATTGACCAGCGGGTTACTTGGTAGCTTCCTTTTAACCTGATTTTGCTATGAATTCAACGTAAATCCACCAAGACACAAAAAATACAAAATTTAAATCCTGCTCTCCATTAAATCGAATATTCACCGGTTCCTTCTAAATTTCAACGTAAATTCAATCCGATTAAGAAACGGATTTAGGGGCTTTAGCTCGCGAGTGTTTCTCTATCAAACTATGGATTTGATAAATATGAATTTATTGGATTCATGAAATCCTTCTTCACACTTAAATATGAGATGCACCTAAATTGGTTGACACAAACTGACCTTAATGGTTCAACATGAGTTATGGGCAGGGTTAAGAAAATTAGACCGGACATTGAATCGAAAAAATGAGAGATTCAATGTTCAAAAGTTGAATCGTGGTTGGATACAACCGGATGACGTACTAAATTATAAATTTATTTAAATGTCACGGAAAATAATGTAATTTAAAAAAAATTAATTGTGAAATATAATAAATATCTCAATATTTAAATAACCAACATCAAAATAATTTTAGCATGTTATTCTAAAAGTTAATAAAAACTAATTTTTAAAAAATTAGATATGAAATATAAGAGTCACACTATAATAATTTTTAAAAAATTTTAGGGGCATTTACATACATACCACCCTATACTTTGCCTTTTTTCATTTATACCACCAAAATTTCATATCACATCAAAAGTGCCACTTCTTTTTATTTTTAAAAACTGAAATTCACCTTTTCATTCACATGTAAGGTGGTATTTTTGTAAAAATTAAAGTTTAGGATTTAGATATGTAAATAGATAACAATCGAGAGGTATACATGTAAATCTTCCAAAATTTTATAATGAATGGAAATTAAATGTTAGTAACTTATTATTAAGATCAATATAGCATTATTATATATTTATATATCAATATTAACATATATATATATATATATATATATATATATATATATATATATATATATATATACACACACACACACACATATACACACCTTTTGCCTTTGTCACCTTATTTTAGGCATTTAATAAAATAAATTATGAATATTTGTTGTAAAAGGTTTAGAGTTCAAATCGGACGGTTTTTGCGGGTTCCAAGCTGGTTCGAACCGGTTCAATCCAATTCAATATAAGGGCGGTTATTAAGCCAATCCGAGCCGGATGACCAGCCGGTTCACGATCGAATTGGCCGGTTCGGTCTGATTTTTTTAAATCATGGTTATGAGCTCAATCAGTTCAATTGAGTTTGAGATTTGGATTGCAGGCCTTAGGAAGAGCTCTGTGCTTCTAAAGGCATATAAGACCAATTAATTTTTGCTACTTAAATTAAATTTTTAATATGGTTCAAATGACCCTAAAGGAACTTAATCAGCCTTTTGGTCAAAGTGGGTTGACCAAGCTCTTAAGTGAGCTTGGATGGTTCCAAATATAATCTTAAGATTATCAGTTTTATTTAGAGATAAATAGATTAAAACTGCATTGATTTGAAGGAATTTAACTAATTGGCCCTTTTTTTTTTCAAAAGATTGATCGACAGTCGGAGACCGCCGATCAACTTCTATAGGTTGAACTGACCAAGGAGCGGACTCCCCTTCCAGTCCGGTGTGCTATTCAAATTTTCCCGTCATGGGTGGGATTTGAACCCCTGACCCGAGGTACTTACACCAAAGGCCGCAACCAATAAGCCAAGGCTTTTACACAAACTAATTGGCCTTAATGGGTCACTTGGTTAATCTAGATTGATGAGGGGCTTAGATGTCTCAAATTAGGTCAATAGTCATCCTTCGTAATCCTTAGCTCAGATATGTTAGAGTTATATAAAAAAAAAATTCAAAGTTTTGAGAAAATAAGACTTTTGTCTTTGCTGGGCACAAAGGGTTAACCAACTTGACTGTGTCAAATAACTTTAACCAAGCCTCTTAGGCTTAATAAAGGGTGTGTTTGGGGTAGCTTAATGCCTGCGAAGCATTTTGAAAACGCGGCTCGTCACGTGGGATTATTCTGATGCTCTGATGGAATTTCGGATTAAATGCGGTCGCGGGATCAACCCCGCGACATCCATTCCTTTAAAGAACTATTACCTTGCTGCCCCCCAGACGCTCTCTCAACTCTCGCTTGCCCTAGGTGCGATCGATCTCGCGAAAGTTGCTCTTCTTTCCCTCACCCACGTCTCTAGCATTGCCTTCTCCTCTCCCTTCTCACTCAGAGCTCTGGTTACTGTGCTCTGTAAGTAAATTCATGCAGTTGTCAATGGACTTGCTTTCCTTATGTGATTTTTTGCTCTCTATTTTGCAATTTGTTGCGAGATTTTCGTCATATTGGTGATTTGTGATTTCTGCTTTCTCATTTGCGGTCTTGTTGATTTTGGATTTTGATCTTGCAACAAAAAAAAAAAAAAATCAAAATGTTTTGAATACTAGATGAAAGGTTTTGTTTGATTTGTTGAATATCAATTTCATAAATGGATGTTTAGATGTTGCTTCAATGGTAGTTTGCAACGTTTAGGGGCTCTGTTTGAAAAATGGATGAACTTGGGTGCTTGATTTGTGCATGCCACTATTTCGGGTATCCTGTGTAAAAAATGGATGAAATCAGGTGGTTTATTTGTATCCTGTTTGAAAAATCGATATGCTTGCTACTTCTAGTTTGAATGATGACTCAACATTGAGTAGTTTTAAGTGGCAAATGAATTTGGCGCTTCATTTGAATGTGAAGGTTCAACATTGAGTAGTTTGGACTTGTTGCGAGCCTCATCTCAAGATTAGATCCGTTTTGTTTATGTTTCAATTGTGAAATTGAAGTTTGGATGGAAGAGCATGCTTCACTTGTACATAGCAATGTTTCGGGCGCCCCATATGTAATTGCTCCAAATGAAAAATATGGACTGGGGTTTCTTCACTTCCTTTGATGTTTAAGTGATAATTTCAAAAAATAGATGAGATATGTGCTTCATTTGTTCATAGCTTTGTCTTGGCTGGCCTGTTTGTAATTGCATTATTTCAAAATTACATTTTTTCTTTTTTTGGTTTCATCTATGAACACGTGAAAGTTGTGGATATGTGGTAGGGGTTGAGTGGTAGCTGTAGCGGGGGATGGATGGTGGCCGTGGTGTGGCTGTGGTGGGGGTAGATTGGTGGCTGTGTTGGGTGTTGGATAGTGGCTATGGTGGGGGTTGGGTGGTGGTTGTGGTGAGGGTTGATTGGTGGCTATGCTGGGTGTTGGAAGGTGGTTGTGGTAGGTGTTGGGTGGTGGTTGTGGTGGGTGTTGTGTGGTGGCTTGGTGGGGGCTGGTTGGTGGCTGTGGTTTGTCTTTTGGTCATCTGAAATATTAATGTTTTGTCTTTTATTTGTTAATAACACAATGGTTAAAACCAAAGAAGTCAGATCATTAGTGGGATAGGGAATTCACAATCATAATTTGCGACCTATTTCTTAGGGAGGTCGAGTTGGGAAATAGATCCACCACCTGTGGGGAGATAGTCCGACATATTCCACAACCGATAGTGATCGGGGTCAGATGGTATCCCTAGAGGATGACATAACTTGTGACATACGACGTCCGTATTTTAAAATTAATATTATCATACTTTTTGTAATTTTAATATTTTTTTCTTTTTTTTAATAGCAATCTGGATACTCACTATTAAGTAATGTGTGTATTTTATTTTTGTATTGTTCTGAAGTGATTTTTTGCTTCTAAAGTATCAAATATATTGATATAACAGTTCTGTTACAAACAACATTACTGCACATAGGTAGAATGATCATTTATCAAGAAATAACTGCAGAACAATTATTTTCCAATATCACAAACCAAAAGCCAGTAGAACTATCAGAATCAGCTACTGTTTAACAGCTTATCTGAATGGGCAGCTTATTAATAAGCTGCAGCTGCCCCAAATAGACCCGAAGAGTCAAAAAAGGGTATAAGTCACTTGGAAGAGTCCAAGAACATTAAACATTACTTTGGGACCGTTAGATCCAAAAGACATATAGATGTGTAAGTGTTGACCTAAAGCCTAAATCAACTTGGTTCGGATTCAAGTTTCTTTGAATTTATCATAAACATATGATTGAGCTACTAACTACAATTTATAAGCTAAACCCCAACCTAAGCTCATTTAAACCCAAACAAAGCTAGCTGGTTTGATTTATGGTAGCCATTCACTATAATATATTGGTGTTGAACCTAAAAATGCCTGGAATCCCACCTAAGGAATAGAACACATGTAGGTTGGTAAGGAATGAACAGTAAAGTGGGCTTTATTGCCTGCCTTTCTCATACTGCGTCTCCTATTTATATGTATAGGAGGTACATTAAGTGCACCTCCTTATCCATAAGAGATTTTAGGGGTACAAAAGTCATTTGTCTGATACATGAATATATATACATATTAAATAAATATTTGTCGACGGAGTCAACCTTTGCTTGTCGGCTTACCCAGGTTTATTCGCCCCCAGCGGGCCAAATTATGAGAGAGTAATAGGTTCGGTCGGTCTTATCTATGAATTCCTCAATACTCTGGCTCACTTCTCTTGTCCGCTCACTGGTGTATGGTCCATCAATCAGCTAGTCCTGCGGATGCCTTTCGTTCAGCTCCAATGTCCATTGGTTCACTATCTGGTTAGATAGACTGATGGGATGTTGTGCCAATCCTCTGGCTCGGGTATCAATTTTCTAAGTAAACCGATTTAGTTATGTTGATCGGTCCTAACTCATTTTTGTTGGAGACCCACCTGTTTGTCGTGTTGCTTACCCTTGCTTCGAGATTCTTATCACCACATTCAGATTATACAATTGGAGACAACTTAGGGTCTGTTTGGCGCAGCTGCAGACTTCTCGAACTTTTCATTGCATTGTATCTTCTTTCAGGAAAGTTCATTGCGGGGAAGATTGTTGTGGGAAAGTTGGCTGTCTGTTTGTTACGGCTGTGTGAAAACAGCTGTGGGGCAGCTGTTTTTGGAAAAAATGACCATTATGCCCCTGTTTAGTGAAGCTGTTTAAAACAGAACTGTGAGAGCAATATATTTGATACTTTATAAGCAGAAATTCATTTCAAAACAGAATATTCAAATGACCACAGCCCCTAAGCTTCCTTTGGATGCATAAAGTTGAAAAAAAATGTGGAGAACAAAAAGGTTGACCGGATGCTCAGATTTACCTTAAGCTCAATATTTTCAAGCAATGCCGCCTGCTATATATCTAACACAGATGCATGGGATGCAACGGTTACCCAAGGATTCTTCGGCCGTCCAAGCTGCTCCATGATGGATTTCAAATTGGAAATCACAAGTATGAAGCAGATAAAAATTACAATCAAATAGAATTTTGGTTCTGATTTTTAATGAGTTTTCTTTGGAGAGTGAAGCAGCACTGATAAATTTATACATAACATCCGAGTTCTGTTCTCCACAAGTATGTGAGTATACAGATAATTCAAAGCCAGGTCAAACAAAAGAAAAAGAAACAAAGACAGATTTCAAAACTTTGGCTAAATTGCAAATAACCCACTGGAACGCCCCAAGTGGTTGTTTGGAGATATAGAAAAGCTGAAAGAAATGGGGAATCGTTGGTTCAAATTTCCATAATTCTATTAAATAGAAGCAAAAAGAAAAAAACATCCACATGTTCTCAACCAATGAAACTAGCTGTGGATGTTACCTGCAGAAGCATAGGTCCAAGTTGCTCCACCATCGCATGAGAAATGCAGAGATCCCTTAAGCTTCAACGCCCCAAGTGGCTGTGTGAGAGGAGTACTTCGGAGAAAGGCGGAACAGGGCACCGTGGTAAAAAGGCGGAACACGAAGCTGGGACGTGGGTCGGCTCTGGCTTTCCGCGTTCGACGAATATCGCGGCAGGCCGCAGCCTTGCCGCCGCCCCAAACGGCCATAAATTGCGGCGCGGAGCCGCGCCGCACCCTTGCCGCCGCTCCAAACAGACCCTTAAAGACACTTTAGGAATGAATCATAAGACTCTGGTTGAAGGCTAGGGACTTGATTAGTATTTATTTTTTTCATCTTTCTCAATAAAAATAAGGTCAAAACATTATCCAATCTCAAACCCAAAGAACATAGTAATTCAATTTGTATATTTAAGCATCATTAAAGCTGATTTAGTACAATTTAACCAATTAAGGATTATTTTTTTTAATCACATGACAACACATTTGATTTCATAAGTTAAGTCATATTACCTCAAAAATTCTTGAATTTTTATAATAAAATTTGGTAAGTTTTTGTATTTTAATGATTAAAATCATTATTTTATTTAGAAAATATAAAAATACATTAAATAACTTTATAGAAATTCTTAGGATAAATTAAAATAGTTAATTTATATTATTTAATGCATGCTCTATTTCTTTATTATCCTTTAAAAAAAGAAACGGGCATATGCTATTATACGATCCTCCAGCCACTCCTAATATGCCTAATAATTCGAGTACAACTAGGGCTGGCAATTTGGCTCGTTGTTCGCGAACAGCTCGTGTTCGGCTCGTTAAGTAGCTCGTGTTCGGCTCGTTCGTTAAGCCTAACGAGCCGAACACGAACAAATTTTTAAGCTCGAAATGTTAACGAGCCGAACACGAACAACTGTTTGTTCGCTCGTGTTCGGCTCGAATTGGCTCGTAATAAAAAAATAATCATATAATTATTTATATAATAATTTTATATATATATTATTTATATTTTAATATATTATATATATTTATATTTAAGTTTAAATCATAACTGCTTTGTGTGGTAGCGTGGTTATCTTGCTTGTTTCCATTCATTTGGTCTGGGTTCGAATCCGTGCTAGACATATATTTTTCCAATTAATTTTAACGAGCCAATTTCGAGCCGAACACGAGCCGAACACGAACAAGAATATTTAATTCGAGCCGAACACAAACACACCTTTCACGAGCCATTTCGAACACGAGTCGATTTCGAGCCGAGCTAATTTCGAACGAGCCGAACACGAGCCAAGCCTGAGCTCGCTCAAGCTCGGCTCGTTTACAACCCTAAGTACAACCTCTTTAAGACTCACGTTGTCAGAGGAGATTCGAACCCCCGACCTGAGAGGTCTTATACCGAGGATGCCAACCAACAGGCCGAGGTACGCGGCACATGTACTTGACAAATATAGCACAGGATACATTGAAACATAATACTGCTTATTCAAATTTAAATATATTTAATTATCCATAGATTCAAAAGTTGGAGAATACCAGCCCAAATCCACCTTGATCTTGTTCAGCCTTTCTATCTGGCCTGCAGAATCACCTAAGGCTGTAGTGAATGGATATATGTATGTCACCTTGGTGGCCATGCATCTGTAAGCAACAATGTCCCTTTTTACCAAAAACTCCATCACATCTCGCCCAATTCCCCCATCAACCTCCACTTGCAAATATCTCCCTAACAAAGAGTCAGAAGAGAAGGTTGTATCAAGTACAAGAATGTAAAAATGATTTTAAATTTGTAAGGAGAGAACTAACATTTAGTGCTGTGAAAAGGAAGATTGTATAGACATAGCACACAATTCTTTATTCAATCACATTTTTCATACCTAAACTTTAACATTTATTTATGTAACATTCAAATCTTTAACATCATATCACTGATACCAACCTTTTCATGCAAATATTTTGACGTGATTATGACGATAAAGTGTTCGATATGTAAATATATAGAACTTATGTGGTGTGCATGTAATTCCCCTAGAGAAAACATGGAGATTAATAGGAACATTTTCAAGATTTATTTCTAATCTTTTTAGAGCTACTAGTCATTACATGTTAATCTAATTGAAACATTTTCTCTCGAATAACATTAATTGACTTGGGCTTCATTTGAAGTAGTTTCACCGTGCAACAATTTTTTTTAAAAGTCGTATTTGTCTAACCAGAGGAAGCTAACTGCGATCTGAAATGATGAAAATTTGATGTTTTTGTAAAAGAATTTCGGGAGACGTTCTCGCAGCTTCACCAAAAGAAATTTTTTTTGGCATCAGTGATCACTCAAACAGAACAGAACTTCACCGTCTTTTCAAATGAAGATTGAATTATATATTTATATGAGGTTATTCCACAAGAAATTTTCTGACCATATTACATAAAAATTCTACTATTTGCAATAATAGTGCTTCTTTGCTCTGTTATCCACCCAAAAAATACAGATAAATTTGATTGATATTATCCTCCAACACTAGTATCTCCAAACTTTGTCAATAAAACTTAATTTCATTCTTATTATTTTCAAGGATGATTTACATAGATACCACTCAATTCCTATGAATTTACATATCTAAGTAAACTTCAACTTTTACATACATGCATGCCACCTATCTATGTGACCCTATACAAAGAACAAAACTATTAAAAAAAAAATTGTATCTCAAAGCAAAGGAGGCTAAGAAAATTCTTACTATCACAACTGATAAAGTGGTAGAACTGTCAGCCACCCAGAAGGCTAAAGAGTATCATCACTAATGGCAGTAAATTTTGTGTGTTACCATCACTAAGGCTAAAGTATTGAATCACTCAAAGGGTGACTCCTCATCTTCTAGATGTGAAATCAAAATGTCAAACCCATATTAAATCATTCACTTCCCTTTATCAATAGTGTTACCATCAATGTTGGACAATTGGTTGAAGCTATTAACTCTAGTGTAAAAATTCTTGGCATGTTCTGAGACACCCCGCAAAACCTGCCACAAGAACCTTATCCCAAATTACACTGCTTACTTTTGGATTAGTTCACATATCCGATGACAAGCTCCTCAATAATGGTGCACACACTTAGAGTTCGATCTTTTATCTATGACCATGAAGTGTTCATTATCGATTACGATATAGTAAATAAGTCTGTTTTTAACAAAGACCCTAACATTCGAGCCATTGAGAATCTCCAATGAAACTTTAGCTAAGTATTCAATTAATGTTGGGTTACATAACATCCATGTTCAAAAGCATGATAAATAAATAGCAATGATGGTGAGTGGGATGCATATTAATGATATATTTTTTATGCATTTTTCAGTTATTAATATGCATACATTATTTTAAATTTCATTTACATGGATGCACTAATTATGTGGGAAATTTCTTTGTGTACTCCCTATCATTTTTTGCAATAGATTTTCCATCATCAAAATGACCTCACCCACGTAATGGGCTGATAGTGTTAACAAGTGATAAATTATGTGCTATAAAAAAGGCAGGCATCAATTTTAAGTGGGTGATTTGAAGTATTAATAAAACATACATTATTTTTGTATCTTTTTGAGTTATTCTCACATTTCCTTGAGAAAATTGGGGTTCTATTGTTATATTTTTGTCTATTCATTGTAGTTATTCTAGATCAACAATTCAACATAAAAGTTAGGTGTTTCCCCTAACATGTTTGCATACAATAAAACAACTCAAAAAATCCCATAAATAGATATACTTGCAGATTAAATTTACATTTTTGTTTATTGAGAAGTATTTAAATAGTTCCAAAATAATGTTCAAGATGTGTTGATCATGATAAGCATCTCTCTTTGAGAGAATCACTACAAATCAACTTCTTTAGCGTCCAATTTCAGAGAAAAAGGTAATAGAAACACCAAAACCAACTATTGTGAAAATCGACTTTCTTTCTTCTTAATTAAAAGTATTTGAATTAATTTTGAAAGTCAATGAATTGCAAGTTTGCTCCCAAAGAAATCATTCAAGTGATGTTTTACTTAATACCCAGGGGCAGTCTGGTCAAAGATTTAAATTGGATTTGCCTTAAATTCTGTTATACCAAAAAAAAAGAAAAAAGAAAAAAAAAATGCCAACTTCTAAATCCTATATTTACTAAATCCAACTTCTATTGAATTTCTCCCCAACTTTGCCTTAAATCCTGCATTTACCAAATCCTGGTTTTGGGGATTTAGTACATCCAGAATTATAGGATTTACTAAGGCTTTGTTTGGAGCAGCGATGCGATGTCAGTGTGATGCTGTGTCGTGCTTTCCGGTATTTGGCAAAAGTGTTTTTTGCCTAATTTTTCAAATATCTAAGATTAGAAGTTAAGTTTTGCAATCTAACAATATAATGATTGTCAGAAAACTACAACCTGACTTTTTTAAAATAAGATAAATTTGTAATAGTCACCGTAGTTTTTTGAACATCAATTTCTTCTACAGCTTTACAGCTGCTTCTTCAAATAACTGCAATGGCCCCAAACATACCCTAAATCCATTCCCAAACAACCATCCAGACTTTATGAATCATCTAGGCTTGCATATAAAATAGTAAAACCTCCACATTTTGAAGAAAACAGATTGAAAATGCAAAATAATCAGCTAAATAATATTCGATTTACCGAATGGAGTTTCCACATCGACCTCAAACTTCACATTGCTTTGTGTGCCGACTATCGCATTCCGCAGTTTCTTACAAAACCAATAAATATATCAGGGAGAATAATGGCAAAGCAAACAAAAGAAAAGAGCTGAAAATCATGTAAGAAAATGAAGTCACCTGCACTGCATTCTCTAAAGAGCCCTCAGGAATCACCAATGGAAAAGCAAAGGAAGACGACATGGGGTTACTGGAAACACAACTTGGATTAGTTGACGGACAAGCCCTAATCCTTCTGCAAAATAAAGAATTCTGTTGATTTCTTACAAATAACTAAACAGGGTCCAATGGGATGGGAAAAAAATGAGATTTTTGGGCTCACCCATCTTCCAGTCCTAATTTCAAACTCTGAGATTGGGAGTAGGGAGTGGCTGAGGAAGTGGAGAAGGTCTGCGGGGCAAGGGGAAGTGAAGCTAGAGAAGGAAAAGGAGAGGTAAGAGTAATGGCGATGGCCGCGGAGGCGAAGGAAGAGAGAATAGTCGCCACTTTGGAGCTGGAGATCGGAGAAGCAGAGGATAGGCTTTGAAGGGCTACGGTTGGTCTTCAATGGCAAGAGTATGGCCAATTGAGTATTATGATTTTTGGGAGATTTACATGCATGCCATGCAATTCTTATGTATTTACATGTCTACAATCTAAAATTTAATTTTTACATATAAATGCTATAAGCCATCTAGGGTTGTGAATTTAGTTTAAAAACCGATAATCACACAAACAATCGATTTGAATTATAGATTGGATCGAGATTGCTTGGAAATAAATGTGTCGAGCTATGAGTTGAAAATTTTTATCTATATTTTTTCGAGCTGATTTCGAGTCATACATGGATCAGCTCGAATTGGCTCGATTTATTTTTTATTCATAAAAATTATATGTACAATGTTAAATAAAAATGAATGTAGCGAGCTACGAGCCAGTTTAGAGCTTTTTTCGAGATGGAACAGATCTAATAACTCAATTTGAGCAAGCTAGTTTAGATTTCGAGTTGAAATGGATCCAAATGACTCAATTTGAGCCAGCTCGTTTCAATTTCGAGATGAGCTGGCTCGAAATTGAACATAACAAACCACAAGCCCATTTTAAACCTCACTCAATCCATTTGAGTCGATTTCAAGCTGACCCCAGCACCAACACTTTTAGTGAATTTGATCTTGAGGGGATTCAGACTCCTAACTAAGATTCTCTTGTATATGCTCTAGAATCAGTGAACCATGTTATAATGAAAAGAAAATCTTGATCGATGGAGGAAGTTCAGTCGAGGTTGTATTTTATTCAACTCTCTCGAGTTCGAGTTAACCAATGAAAAACTACAATCTACTTATGGAGCTCTTACAACTTTGATGTTCGCTCTGTTGGGTCAAACAACAACTTTTTAGACTGAGCAAGGCACTGTTAGTCTCTGGAAGGACTGGAGAGCTCTACGAGCTTAAGGCAAAGCTAGGGGAGCTCTGGGGGCTTAAAGGAAAGCTTGGAGAGCTCTGATGGATGGGGAAAAGAGAAAAATATCATCTAATTTATGTTTAAGGAGTCTTTGAAGGAATCCAAATTCCCATAGATTCTAATTGTGATAGCCATGAAAGAATACAAGTATGTCTATCGTGCCCTTAGGGAGGCTAAATCGAGTCGCTATGATCATTTTGAGTGTGCCCCTGAGAGGAATTGCTATCAGGAGGGCTTAGGGAGGTGGTTGCGCTGGATGGAACATTTGGCTTAACCTAGGGGCCTTCAGCTGGGTTTCAAAGGAGTTGTAGCTGGGCTCAAGAACATGTGATTGAGCCTAGGGTTGTGATTGCCTCACTAGAGATGGCCTAAAATTGTATGGTTGAGCCAATTAGGCTAAAAGTTGGGATGAAGCCACACAAGCCAACAAATGCTCAATTTTAGTTCATCAGTGATCCTGGGTGTTGGGGAGTGAGCTGAGTTGGCTAGAAAGCTGAGCTTGATCACTAGGAAGCTTGGAGCCTCGAATAAGGTGGTTGAATCTCGTGTTTAAGGAGTTAACCTTGTGCCCTTAGCCATGGTATCATAAGGATTCTCTCAATTTAGTCTTGACCTCTCGAGGGGTCTTGAGCTAGCCATTAAGTTGCTTAAAGGTTGTTGTGTTAGCCTTAGGGTAGGCTTGAGAGTAGCTTAGATTTGAGTTAGGTTTAGTCTTGTTTGAGCTCAATGAATAATGCTCAAATGTAAAGTAAACTTATTTCAAAATGATTTGAGTTGAACTTAAGTGAGGTTGCGGAGTTTTCATTATATTAAATCACATTAATCAAGTTTAGATTTTAAATAATCAATTTATATATAGACACACACGTACACATAATTATACATAAAATACTCTACATATACATATGCATATGTATATCCACACATATGTGCATGCATGTTTACATGTATATGTGGGTTTACACACACACACACAGATAGATATATATATATGTGGACCCAACATAAGCATATATGGTCTAATATACTTTAATTCAATTTGAGATCTTAATTTAAACCTAAAGCAATACAATACATAATATGATCCAAGTAAAACTTCATTAAATCAAATACATGACTTTAGTATAACCTGAGATCAATTAGATTAAGATTAAAAAAAAATTAATTAAATCATGAACTCCAACAAATTTTAAGAATAGGCTTTGTTTAGATTTTAGGTTAAATTATAACTAATTTTAAATTTTAATTTTAGATTTAATGTTAACATATGATGCAGTTGTAGTCAATTTTAAGTTCCAAGTCAGTTGAAGTGAATTTGAAAGCAATTACTCATAAGGTTCAACAACTAAAAATATACAACATTTTTTGAAATTATTTTTTCTTATTATGAAGATGAACACAATTTAGATGAACCTAATGCTTAGGATGATGCATTTAGTTCTCTCCCATTCATGATAAGGTTCGCCTTGAATGAAAAATTGTGAAAAACCCCCTCTTAGAAAAGAGAGAATATTTCGTCCGGACCCCGAATGTCCGAACGGCCAACCACCGGCCACCACAACATCATACACAGCATTAGCGGGCGAGGTTGCGGCTGGTGGTTGGCCGTCCGGACATACAGAAGTCCAGATGGAATAATTTTCCCTTACAGCAAATTTCAACGTCAAATATCATAAATGTAAAAAAAATATATGTATAGAAATGTAAATATTTCATTCAAAAAGCAAAGCACCAGCCAACATAAAAAAAAAAGCCAACTGTAATAATCATGAACATATAAAGGAACATGATCCACATAGGACCACATGTATTAAAATTTTTTTAATCCTTACTTTTAACTTTATCATATTTTACTTCTACTTCGATTTAAAATAAAACATGCTTAAAAAGAAATAGTCCCAAACAGCCTATTAGCTTTTATTTCAGCTAAATGCCATCACAATAGTTGAAACAGTTATCAAACAATAGCACTTTCATGAAGAAAATACTCGTGCAAACTGAATAAATTACAAGCTGGTTCTTTGTAAAATTCCCATATCCATCATCCATGACCACCTTTTATACACAAAGCATGCTTAGATTTATCATTCAACACAGAGACAATTAATATTTACAAGAATGACCACTGAAAATCACAGAATGTTTATATAACTTACTCGCACGATGTGAACCAGCGTAGAAATTCATCATCTTGCATCAACTCAAAATTATCTTGTAGCCTTAGAATTCCTTCTTCGACACCGCCTTGATTCGCCAGCTAATGAATGGTTATGTTGTTTGTTAGAAGAAAAACCATAATGATAGGGAAGATTTACATATAAAACACTCGATTCCTATGTATTTACAATTAAGGGTCTCAGCTCGTGTTCGGCTCATTAAAAAGTACCACTATTCGTGTTCAATTCATTGACTTGTTCGTGTTCGACTCGTTGCTTAGCGAGTTGAACACGAGCTCTTTGCGAACAAAGAGCCGTTTTGACAACTCTAATTACACAGTTGTAGGATGTTAATGATAGAGCTAAATCTAAATCTTATTATTTATATTAAAATATATATTTAAATAAAATTTAATATATTTTTATTTTATTTTTTAATTAATAATTTTAATTGATTATAAATCTTTGTCGCTTTGTAATCAATTAAATTATTTAAAAATAACAATTATCAATTATATATATATATATATATATATATATATATATATATATATATATATATATATATATATATATATATATATTTAATTTAATTATTTTGAGCCAAAAGGAGACAAATAAGAACGAATAAATCTTTATTCGTGTTCGGTTCGTTTATATATTGAGTGCAAAAAATTTGTTTGTGTTCGGCTCGTTTCCTTAACGAATGAAGCGAACACGAACTACTTAAAGAGCCGAACACTAGTTGTTCACGAAGAACGAGCTGTTTTAACAGCCCTAATTATAAAAGTTATGAATAAGTCAAAATATTGGTATGTATAACATCAACATTTTACCTTAAATTCAAGATAGCTTTCCAGCATGCGCCGATATTGTCGCCTCGCCCTAGGAGATTCCACCATGGAACGAACCCTGGAGTAAGCTTGGTCTAGGGCTGCATCTACTTTCTGTTTGCGGAAAACCTTGACAATGTCTTCTTCCTCACCTTCATCCTCGTCCACGAGAATTGTTTCAGACCGAAAACCTCGAAGACCAACACCCCTCCGACGCCATCTCAGGACAACTTTATCAAGCACACCAACCGTCCAAAGCAACTCCCTGTACTTCTTCCTCGTCTGATGACCTCTCACATGAGCCTGTGAAGATGAATAACATAGCATTAAATCTTGTCATATGTCAGCATCCATTCCTATTTAAACAGACCCATATATTTGATAGGTTCATCATGCAACTCTTAAAAAGTGAAATGAAGAATTGATGTTCTCCTCAACTTCAAAATGTCTAAAATGATCCCTAGATGTTTTAGCTGCTCCCATTAAAACTTTAAACATATCAGTCCTGCTTAAGACTTTTCCGTGAGGGTATTTTAGAATTTTTAGAGTCAAAATCACTAATTAACATCAACGTAGACTAATGATATTGACCAAGAAAAGTCTAAAATGTGCTCATGGAAAGTGTCAACTTGTTCCCCAAAGCTCTCCACCAAGTTTTGTTCAAAGAAATGATGAGGTTGATGGTAAAAACCAAATTGGTACAGATTGTACATCAGTAAATATTATCATATAACAGTTTGTCTTGACAACTAGAAATGGAATTAAAACTTTACATGTTTAAGCATAAAGCTTGGACATATAAATCACAGGAACACTGGAATGTAAATAAAAATGTCAAGTTCAAATTAGTAATTTCAATTACCTGTATTTTCACAACATGCCGCCGCAAGGTTAGGAAATCCTTTCGATCTTTCCAGCCTCTATATTGTTTCTGGATAGATAGAGCTGCTTTATGAAATTTATGATCGTGATAACCAAGAGCTGCCCTTGTATTCTTAATGAGACCATGTAAGTCTTTTGAATTCATTCCATATTCATCGAACTCTCTATCGGCTAATTCACGCCTCTTCCTAAAAGAATGAGCACGGAAAGCAGCCTGGATTCGAGCTGCAGCTTGAGCAGCATTTTTTACAGCTGCTAAAGTATCCTTAAATGAAAGATCATCTTCTGTTCCATTACCATGCAACTGCGGAGTCCGCTCGGAAATGCTTTCTACAACCCTTTCAGCCTCCACAGCAGAAGACCCTTCAGAAATCTCGCATTCCTCAAAGGTAAGCGAAGAGAGATGACTGGTAAGATCAGCTTCAGAAAGATACCCAGCAAGGCCCTTGTGTCCACTGGCAGCAGCGATGGCACCGGCGGTTTTACCAAGGGGATCATGGGGGGTAGGATCTGTAACTGCTCCAGCTAATGCACCAGCTGCGAGCAGTGCAGCAGCCATTCTTTCCCTGTGGATGTTTGGATGTGTTTCCATAATCACCAGCAAACTTCTTATTGCATATAATTAGGGTGCATTTACATACATACCAACCAATTCCTATGTATTTACCGATCCAACACCTGAACTTTAATTTTCACATTTATACTACCCAAATCTTTTATATCATGTAAAAAATACCGTCATTTAACTTCTAGACTGCGTAATACACCTTTTCATGCATAGGTAAGGTAGCCAAGTAAAAATTGATGTTTAGGCGTTCCATATGTAAATACATGGGAATTGAATCGAATGTATTGTAAATCTTCCTTAATTTAAGTTGTGTGCAGAGACCTAAAATTAGGAAATAATATTTCCAAATAATACAAAATAAATGATAGATAGTATTAGAATATTAGAATATTCATTAATCCATAATTTTGTATTAATTACTTTTATTTGCTGTTATTTTCTTTTCTTTATTCTTTTATTTAGTTTTTATTTGTTTCCTAGTATCTCATAATGGGTATTTGTACCCCTCTTTGAATCAATAATAATTATCTTGACTTCTATTCTAACATAGTATCAGAACCATCCCCTAACTTAGCTGCAGATTTGCTCTTCCCTAATCTCGTCACCAGGCAGCAAGTCTTCCGTCTGCTTATGCCTGGTCCTGTCTCCCGTATCTGGTTCCAGCTTCTGCCTGGTCCCCGTCTCATGCTTCTGCGGGTTCCCGCTTCAGCAGATCTCTTCTCCAACACCAGCTTGAGTTCTTCATATTTCAAAGGAAGCAATAAAGGAGATTTCTTGATCCAACATATGGAGATTTCAACGGAGGCTACAGATCTATTCTCAATCCAGTCACCTGCCTCCAAAGGATATTTCTTCCAGCAAATATGATCTGATTGCAGGAACCTTCGTCCAAACGACCAGAAAATCTCTTTCAATAGTAATCACTTCCCGAGGCCAGATACATTCCCTCTAGCATTAGGAACCTTATAATGTCTCAAGAACCTAACATCTCGTTTAGTTCAATCGGAACCACGACAGACTCCTCTAGAACAAAGTCATCATCAGAAGGTATTTTAATTCCACCGGAAGATCAATTCCAACCTTCGTTCCCCTGCAAATTGGATGATAGAAAAATAACATGACTTTCTTAATCACAACACAGACTAAATGACAGCAACTTTCTCCAATGGTTCCAATCTGTCTCTTTGTTCATCAAAGTGCGTGGAAAATTCAGACATCTCACTGGAATAATTGGTGAACCTCTAAAGTCTGACCCAACATATGGAGCCTGGGAAGAGGAGGATTCCATCGTCGTGACATGGGTGATCAACTCCATGGAGACTTCGATTGGCGGATCGTTTAGGGTTTAGATCTTCCTTCCCTTCACTAGTGCGCTATGGACAATAGTCCATGATACCTACTCAGATGTGGGGAATTCCAACCAACCCTATGAAGTATTTAAGAAAATCCTTGAGGCAAAACAAAGATACAAGATAGTGACCCAGTACTATAATAATCTAGTTGCATTATAGATGGGATGTGACTTATATTATAATAACACTTGGGAATCACCAGCTGACTTGTATCTTTTCCATAAAATTATAGAAAAAGAACGCATGTTCCAATTTCTGGCAGGTCTCAACAAAGATCTTGATGAAGTCCGGGGCCGTATTCATGGTCGGAATCCTATTCCTTCTACTCGCGTTGCTTTCACTGAGATTCGTCATGAAGAGAGCCGGAGATTTATTATGCTAGGTACATCCACTCCGTCTGTCAAAGCATCTGCTAATAGTGCTAAATGTCGGGTTGATCACGCCACTTGTGATTTTTGTCACAAGTCCAACCACATTCGTGATAAGTGTTAGAAGCTCCATGGGAAACCTGCATCCAAACCTTCCGCTACCAAGTGTCTCGCTACGGCATCTGAATCCAACACAGTACAACCAACCTCTACCCAGACCAATCTAGAATCCTTCAATTCTCTTAAGAGTCAAATAGGGCAACTAATCAAGATGCTTGGATCCAATCCACTCTCTTCCGACCTATTAAACTCCCACGGTTGTTAAGGTACCAATCCTATGACACTCACTTGTTTGCCCTTTCAAGTCCATGAATCATTTATTCAAGTGACACGAACCACAAGACTGTAAGCTCTCAAGCCTTCTCAACCTACTATTCTTGTTCAGCTGAATGGTCTTAAAGTTCCATTGCGGGTAAGGGGCCTGACATTTCAACAACACGTCTAACTCTGAAATCCTAACATTTTATCTGTCAGTAAACTGACATATGACATTGATTGCATTGCACATTTTTCCTCTGATGTTTGTATTTTTCAGGATTGTTGTTCGGGAAGAATGATTGGAACTGCTAAGCAAGTTGACAGGTTCTACTTCTAAGAGAAAAACATGAAGAATGAGAACACTCCACCCACTAGTTGCAGTTAATCTCAGTCCACTAAATGTCCTATTATGTTGTTACACTGTCGTTTGAGTCATTATAATTTCCAGTATCTAAAATAATTGTATTGTTGATGTTTATTAATAAAAATCCTTCTAATTTCAAATGCGAACCTGTTAGTTAGCCAAACATCATCGTGTCTCTTATCCACCCCACAATTATACACATTCTACTCTTTTCTCTCTTATTCACAGTGACTTATGGGGACCCAATCGTACTCCTAACTATACCAATAAATGGTGATTCCATACTTTAATTGATGACCACACTCGGATTTACACGAGTCTATATTTTAAAATATAAATTTGAAGTTGCAGTCACTTTTAAAAACTTTGACATCTTTATTTTGGCCCAATTCAAAACTTCTATTCAAGTCCTTCGGACTGACAATAGTCCTGAATTTTTTAAACTCTATATAAGGAGAATTCTTAGTAAGGGCATCCTCAATCATAATTCGTATATCGACAGCAAAATGGGGTAGCCGAGAAAAAAACCCGACATCTCCTCGATATTACTCGCTCCATTATGTTTCACTCAAATGCCCCAAAATGTTTCTGGAATGATGTCATTCTTACTGTCACTTATCTCATAAATAAAGTTCCCTAAAAAATTAACAACTTCCGAACCCCTTCAAATGTCTTAAGATCTTGTTTTCCTAACAATCATATATTCTCCACTTCAAACCCCAAAAATTTTGGGTGCACAATCTTTGTTCGGGACGTGGCCCCACCCCAGAATAAACATAATCCCAGGTCCATAAAACATGTTTTCCTTGGATAATATACCACTCAAAAGAGGTATCAGTGTCTTGACCGTACCACAAATAAGGTCTATGTGAGATGCATATGTTATTTTCTTTGAAAGTGTTCCCTATTTTCCTATCTTGACCCTCACTGAGAAGGAGCTTGAGTTCTTGAACGGTGTTCCTTACCCTACTCTTGTGGATGTTCCCCCTACACCACCAAACATCGAGGAACCCTTTGTTCTGTTGGTCTCGCCCACTTCTCCTACCACCAAAGAATCCCCTATCACTTTGTTTTTACAAACACACCCTCCCACTCTCGGTGTCTACACTCGACGCACTCGTTCTTATGCACCTACTCTGGAGCTCGCTAACCCCTTGCTGGACCCTAAATCCCCTCCTAACAACATCCCCAACACCGCTCCTACACCAATTGAGGAAGGCAATTCCTTCAGAGGTACGCAATCAAACAGACTTGTCTCTACCGCATGGCAAACTATGTCTCTCTTTGCAGATTATCTCCAACTTACATAGCAATTGCTGCAACCTTGACCAATCATTAGCATCCATCTACTATTGAGGCTATCTTAGCAGTCCTAGGAGGAACCATACTTGGGACATTGTTGATCTTCCTTGGGTTAAGAAAGCAGTGGATGGTGATGGATTTTTAGCATTAAGTTTAAATATGATGGATCATTGGAGCGCAAAAATACATAATTGATCAACAAAGGATACTCATAGACCTATAGAGTTGATTATGAGGAGACCTTTGCTTCAGTTGCCAAATTAAACACCATTCGAGTCCTCTTTTCCATTGCAACGAATCTGAATTGGCTCTTATTTCAGCTTGATGTCAAGAATGCATTCCTGATTGATGATCTTATATAGGAGGTATACATGGCCCTTCCTCTAAACTTTGACTCTACTGCCTCCCAGAGGCAAGCATGTAGACTCCGAAAATCCCTCTATGGCAGATGCGGGATGTATCATTCGTGGCAAGTGTGGCTTTGGACTTATTGCCACCGAACACCTCTTTTAACATTGGGATAGTGCCCAAGTGGAGATCCAAGCCATCAAAATTTTAAAGTTACTTGCCAACCATGGATGTTTGAGTGCAACGATATCATTATTGAAGGCGACAACTCTAATATCATGCACTTCTTGGGACAACTATGAATAAGAAGACTTGGCAGATTTTCCCACATGATACACCAGATTTTGCCTCTTTTGAACTTTAAGCAAGTTTTATTTCTTTATACACCCCATGAATGTAATAGGGTCACTCATTTTTGTGCTAAGCGTGCCCTTAGTGGTTTTTTTTGTTTTGATGCATGTAGATAATAATAGGGAACTTTCTACGATACTTATAGATGATAGATCTTACTTTCATATATCATAAATGCACACATGCATAGTTTTGTGCCTTTTTTGATATAGTAATGCAAATGCACCATTTCAAGAAAATCCCTCTATGGATTGAAGCAATCAAGCAATCATCACAGGCATGGTCTGGGAAATTCACAAAGGTGGTGGTCAGCCACAGATTCACTCGGTCTCAAACAGACCACACTCTCTTCTTCCGGCAATCTTTCCAGCGGCCAAGTAGCTATCCTTATTGTCTATGTTGACGATATTATTCTTATAGGTGATGATCTACCAGCATTAGAAACTCTGAAAGACATGTTTGTTGCTTTCTTTGAAATGAAGGAATCAGGATCTCTTTGATACTTCTTTGGCATGAAAGTTGCTCGGTCATCACATGTGTCTTGTCTCAACGGAAATATGTGATTGACCTTTAGACAAATAACAATCTTCTCCTGTGCAAAGCAGTGGTTGTCCCGATGAATCACAAGGAAAAACTTATTGATGTTACCAATGTAGTTATGTAAACAGGACTCACTATCAGTGTCTTGTAGAGAAACTTATCTATCTTACATGTACACGCCCCTACATATGCCACGCAGTTAAGATAGCCAGTCAATTCATGCATCATCCCTATGAGCACCACCTCCAAGCTGTCCACCGGATTCTCCACTATTTAAAAGGGATACCAGGCTCAGGTTTGTTTTTTTTTTCCCATTACTCTTGTTCTATTACAGTTAACACAGATGCGGATTGGGCAGGTCCTTCCATGATCGGCAATCTACCTCAGGGTACTGTTCATTTGGGTGGGTAAACCTAATCATGTGGACAAAAAAGCAGTTTGTAGTTGCTAAGAGTAGTGCGGAAGCCAAATTTCAATCCATGTCCCTGGGAATTTGTGAAGCTCTCTGATTACGCATTATGCTTCACGAACTACGTATGACAGTTTTTCACTCCCATACAGTTGTTCTATGATAACAAGACTGTCATAAGCATTGCTTACAATCACGTCTAGCATGATAACACCATGCACGTTGAAATTAACCGTCACTTCATTAAGGAAAAACTCGAGTCCGAGGAAATTTGTGTTCTGTTTGTGTCATCTAGTGGTCAGTTGACTGATATTATCACAAAAATCTTCCTCGGTCACTATTCAATGAGCTTAAATCCAAGTTGAATATGACTGACATCTATGCTTGAACTTGAGGGGGAGTTTTAGAATTTTAGAATATTTATTAATACAAAATTTTGTATTAATTACTTTTATTTGCTATTATTTTCTTTCTTTTATTCCTTTATTCTACATTTATTTGTTTACTTACTAATATTTCCTATAATGGGTATTTATACCCCTCTTTGCATAATAATAATTATCTTGGGTTCTATTCTAACAGATAGCAATGCCAAAAGTGAGAAAACAGAAAAGAAAAAGAAGGAATAGAAAGACCAAAAGCCATAAAATTTTCAGTACCTCCCAAAGCGCGCAGCCCAATGAAGGGCAGTCCATCCTTTGAAATCTCGAAAATTAACACCAACACCAACATCGAGTAACATATTTAAAGCCCACTCATACCCCAAACCAGAAATCATGTGAATAATTCCTTGCTCCTCTTTGGACAGCGGAACATTTCCATCTTTAGAACTGAGTTTGGACAATTGCCACTGCTGGAACTTATCCTTTATAAGTTCCAGAAGGACCCAATCCACTGTGCCTGATGAAATCTCACAACCAACTTGTAGCTGATCAATAATTTGAAGCCATTTTTCCTCTGCTGCTTTGAACTTTCTGTGGGACTCGGCTTCTGTTTGACTGGCGCCTTTAGAAACTGAAGATTCATGATGTTGACATAAAAGAACACGGACAAGTTTTACCAGCAATAAAAGCTCTTCAGAATTCACATGATGCAAAGTTTCCATTGAATTAGTAGCAGGGTTGGTGTGAAACTCGAACTCCCGTACTACACTGCAAGACTGCCTATTTCTAGATGTTATACATAGAGGGACCCTTCCTGAAGTGTGTTCAGGAGTCTCACAGCGTAGGACTCCCTGCTGCACAATTTCTGCAGGGACTTCAACGTCACCAAACATGACTGCCCAAGCATAAGATGAAGGAATGCAAAGAAAGTCTCCGACGATAAGAACCTGCAGAAAGTTTTTGATGGAAGAGCTTGGTACATCAATTTGAATTCACAATGAGAAAAGCATTTTGATTGAACAGAAATGAACCATTCCATGAAATTAATGCATAAATATTGTAATGATTATGGCATGAACGAGCCATTAACCTGTGGAGCATGTAACCATATTGTTTATATTGGTAAGAAAACATTGTTGGACAAACAGAAAAAGGGTAAAAAAAAAAGTAGTCAAAAGCCGCCTTTCAAATTTCATGAAATTTCCTATCTCCCTGCTACGGCATCACTTGTCTCATTTTGATTGCAGCCTCCTGCGTTTCTGTTCCCAGAATTTGAAATGAACTTCCAGCTTCTTGGAACCGACAAACGTGCTATCTTGAGCTTTCCAGCTAAAACTCAGTTTCAGAAGGAGACAGTTTCTGTCTTCTTGTTCTCCACGACAGCCGTACTCCTGAATTCTCTCCTTCCTTTCCTCTACAAATTTCGAACAAAAAATCATGCCCCTGCACAAGAACGTGCCTAAAACCAATCAAGAAGTGTCGATGGAGGATTGTTTGCGTGAAATGCAGCGTATGCAAGAAAGTCTTGCAGCATCGGGGCAGATAAATACAAAAGAATGCTCAGTGGCACACAATTTCAAAGCAGTGGGAGAAGAAGGGAGTGTAAATCCATTTCATTAAGAAGCCCTAAGTTTCAGTGGGTTTGAAGATTTAATGTTTGAATCATGGTCAATAACCGTATACGACATATATGAAAATGATTATTTTTTGGCCTCTAATCATGAATATGCTCAGAAGGGAGACAATTTTTCCAAAGTAAAAAATTCTGAATATGCAGTTGACGGCAGAGCTGATGGTGAAGATTCCCATGCTGGAAGGGATTTGCAGAGTGATCAAAATAAACTATATTTTGATTCTGCCTCTCTCAGCCATCATCATGGTATGGATCAAGCATCATTGCTTCGACAACAACCAAGCATAAAAGCTTGGCAATTGCATTCCGGACCAAGTTGAAAATCTTACAGCAAGAACTGCACCTATCGGTCCTGGTTCTCAAGAAATTGATGTCAAGTGAATTGCCATATTTCATAATCGGAGCTGTAAACCTCTTGATCTAGTTTCAACAGTGACAATGTTAGAAGATGCTTGGATCACCAAATATAACCTACATAGAGATTAGAGAGACTGCATCACCTTCACTGTCTCAGAGTTGGCTGCCATTATGAATCAAATTCTAAGATTGCTCAATATGAGGGAACTTTACCAACCACAAAAGAATGATGCAGGATCTAGAGTTTTATTTCTGTTTATATGTCTTGGTTCATATGTTTTAGTTTCTTATTTGTGTCTTTATGTTTAGGATGACATGCTTGTAATTAGGAGAATCTAGCCTTTATAAATAGGGTTTGATTTGTATGGGCTGAGGATAGGAGGGTTCTAGACTTGTGTTTGTCTTCTCTTGGGAGGTTTCGTTCCATCCCAATCTTGCCCTGCAGCTATATCTTGAATTAGCGCCTAGGTGGAATTTAGCCATTATCTTTTTCATTTTATTCACTGTTTTTTTCAGTTCTTTCCACTGTTCTTGTTGAAATCAATAACTAGCCCCATTTTGGACGGTATCACTCATGCTCTGGCCTAGTTGGCTGCTTTTTGTATCGCTTGTACATCTTTTTTTATTTTAGTAATGCAAAATGCACCCTTTCAAAAAAAAAAGAAAAACTACTAATTACATGCATAGGAGTCTTTTTGAGATTTGTATTGAGTAGTTTGTAACAGTATCTTCGCTAAATTAGATACATCAAGCCATATAGACCAGACTGTTTTGAGCTAAAAAATATGCATTACCTTTTAAAAATTTACTAGAGCCTTAAAAAAGCAAAGACAGAAAAGAAAAAAAAGAGAAATATGAACGGACGGTATAATAGAGGGATCAAGCTAAATGAGGTTATAGACACACCTTGGTTTTCTCGAAGGAAAAGGACCATTCAGGTGAGATTTCATTAATCCTGAATAGTTGCTTCTGAGCCACAGTCAAACTTGGCTCTGTTGCAAGCGACGTTTCATGTTGACCTTGATCAGACCACATTCCGAGAAAATCAGAAGAATAAGCATTTCCTTCAAGACGTAAGTCTAGACTACCCATCAGCTCGATGTTGCTTTCATTTCGAGTAGTCACCACTTCAGAGTTGTATCCAGCATTAATTGCGCCTGCAGTAGAACACAGCACACCTGCTGTCAGATAACAACTAAATTAGGCGACTCAAACTAACTGAGCCTAAAGCTGCGGATAACTGTGAGATCAAGTAACATCCACCGGACATATGCTCTTCATTTTTCTCTGAATTGGTCGACAGCTGCAAATTACATTGTTCCAACCAATCAAATGGAATACCCAATAGGCCCTCCTCTTCCGAGGAAAATTGCTGAAAATTCTACAAAATAAGATCAGATCAAGGTAATTAATACATTATATAAAATTTTTGAGTAGTTAGGCTAGGAAAATGAGTAAATAACTTACCCCTGAATCATGGATCATCTTTCCAATATCATCCTAGAATATGAATTTCAAATTACATAAGTTCCTAACATATTTGATAGGTCCCAGCAGTTAAGTTCACCATTAGAGATGGCGAAAAGACTTAAGTGCTAAAGTCCCATACATTATTCCTTAACATAATAGTTTTTGGGATGATGATAATGATGGGAAAAAGAGTCCAAGCATTTCTAAATTCAAGAGGTCCTATGTCACCTGATTCTAATGACAAGAATCTAGAGACATCTATTTACTTCTAAGTGCAAGGAACAAAGTACATATGGTGTTATGGGCAAATGCAAGTTAAGCAAATGTTGAAGGCCCCTAAATAGTAGTTACATTTTCACGCCCAGAAAACTACTCTCCATAGCATGAAAAATAGAAAATAATAATAATAAAATAGAAACTTCAAAAACATTTCACAAAATGTAATAAAAATTTGTATCATTCATGTCCTTACAACATAGCAGCATCTATAGTAAGGTTTAGATGATACTTCATATCATAGCAAACTTAAAATACGAGAATTTATTGCTTAATTAATGACAGTAAGAGAAAAGATTGTTGGCTGTAATTAGATGTTACCATAAAAAGAATTTTTTTAAACAAAATAACTTCAAAATTATACAATAAAAAAATGATTACAAAAGTTTCCAAGTTAGATCTTAAAGAGAACTAAACAAGAAGGCAAATAAATGCTACAACAAAAAGCTTGCAACTATTGATTAATGATATATGAAACATCTGGAATCTCACGCTTTCATGCTCCAGTTCATTCCCGCCGCAATGATCAGTTATAGTCGCATTACATGAATGGAAGGAAGGTTCCCGCACCGATGAAACAGCCATTAAATCTGAAGCTTTTACATCAGCATTTATTACTGTAGAACTGGAACTAAGATCCAACATATCATTCCATGGAGAGATATTTCTGGAAATTCTACAATGAAAACCCAACGATTGGCTATTCCGATTTCCATGAACACCTAGGAAATTACACAAATAGTTACCAAACATATTGAAAGATTTAAGGAATATCAGCAGCTAAAACTCAAGCGCTATAATTTGGTTAGGAAATTGGACCGGAGAACTGGCAAAATTAAGAGCAGAATAATTCTTCTAATAGAAAATATTATAATTAATACAGGCAGTTGTGGGAAGAGGAACAAGGCATTATATATTCAAAAATAAACAAGACCGTGCTGGGCATCATTCAACTCATTCCAGTAATCTAGTCAGACAGGCTTTGGAACAGATTTACTGAAGTAGCATAATTTTTTAAATTTATGCGAATAAGTAAACAAGAACAAGGATTCCTCCGTGCACATTTGAAATAAAATTAAGAGCTGCATATTTACCTAAAAGCAAACTCATTCTTAAGTCCTGATGCATGAAGACTCAGCATTCGCATATAAGTTTTTTTTTCTTTGACTAATGCTCATAACTTCCAAATCAAAACAGAGGAAAACTAATCATAGCTCAGCGCATTCTCAGTAATGGGAAATAATCGAATATAACCGAATTATCCATTTAAATCACACAACAATTGAAAATATACATCTTTCTATATATTATTCTTCCCATAAAAAGCTCTTGAGTGAATAAATGAATAAATACATTGCAAAAATCAGTTATTTTATTGGAAACTCAAATGTTGGTGAAAATTTTCAAACTCAAACTAGTAAAAAAATCATAGAAAAAAAAGGTATGATTTGGATCCATAATGCTACCTTTCTTCATGTAGTTTTATATACGGCCATTCAGATAGGTAAGGCAATGACCACGATAAAAAATTGTCAAGGAAAGTTAAAAAGACTTCCTACTCAACCATCACAAGGAAAGGTAAAAAGAACTACTCAGAAAGCACGAAGAACACACCACAAAGCTTCATTGAAAATAAGAGAATTCACTAAATTATTGTGCTTACAGAAATACAAGAAATGCAATACACAAAGCTTATCTTTCTCTCCGTTACAAAGCTCAGAGAATGCTCCACAAAAGATCTCCTCATCCCTTGCTGCTTTCCTGAAGATTCTCCTCTCAGTACAACTCAAATCCTCTCCAAATCCCTAACATAAACTCTCTATTACTCAAGACTAGCAAACCTTCAGCCCCCTTCCTTCTCTCCATCTCAGACTATAAAACATATAATAAAGCCCTCTAGTCATCTGATTAACTCCCGACATCATGTGTCTGAACTGCTAAAAACTGCCTCAAGCAGTTACTGGTCCCTAGGATGTCAGATGCTTTTCCAAATATTTTGCACAAAATGCTATTGAGGTGGATAGTAGTACCTGAAGGAAACAATAGAATGAAAAACAGTAGATTTGAGATAAAATGGAGCAAGTAGAAAAAATAATCTAGGCATAAGGGCACCATCATAATGTCCCGTCCCAACAATTTTTCATTTAGTTTTATGAGTTCCACTCCAATCATTCCAATTTGGTTTTGCATGTGGCATTAACTCTGATTTACAAACATACCTTTTCAATATTTCTAGTTATGTTACCTTTGATTTAACTCTTTTACTTCCAATAACTTTCACATAAATTCTAAATACTCATCTTATAGGTGAATCCTTTGCTCTTTCACCTCTATGCCATTATCTTTAATAGGTGTTATTTCAAGAGTCCTTAATACATAATTTCACACTATGCCTTCATAGTTTACTATACATTCATTTTAAGGTTTCAATCCAAGTAATGATTCTAAACTTAGCAGATTTGTTCTTGTCAGGAATTTGGAGTGTGCCATGCTTGTGCTTGTGAAATTTTGATACATTGATCATTTATTCACTTCATGAACTTAGTTTAGGTCAACTTTTTTTATTGTTTTTGTGGTAAAAGAACCAACCAATAAAAAAGAAGGTATGCTTAGTTGAAAAAACCAAAAACATAACATGAAACCTTTTTATCATTGTGCAACTGACCAGCTTACCTTTGATGCTCTGCCTCCACAAGTTGACATGTAGGACACTTAGCCAAAAACTCTGCAATCCTTATTTTCAATCATGGCTATCAAAATATTTTCTTGAGCTCTTAATACATTTTCAATCATGGCCACAAACCCTAGCATTCAACACTGTCATTGTCGGGTCCCAAGCCCCGGATATAAAAAGTGGAGTGTTGCTGTTGACCTCACTTTTTGTCGAGGTTTAGTATTCCTCCTAGATTTAGGATTCTAGCCTCAGGAGCTTCCTCGACGATCCTAGATTCCTAGCGATGGGACCCACCTCGTTTTAGAGTGTCTGGAAGCCACTTCGTTACTCTTTGAAATCCTGTACGAGATTCCGTACCGCTAGTCTATAGCCGGTCGAAATTGATGTCAGGAGTTCAAATTGAGTCCCTATAGGACCTCTGGACATTAGGACAGCCTCGTGCACGTCTTACACACCTACACCATTCTGATCGATCGAGCTCGAGTTAAAATTTTGCGACGATACTAAATTTCGACGCAATTTTGACGCGACCGTCGACGAGGTTGCCCAGACGACCTCGGATGACGAAACGGACTGCGCCGATGCGTCCGGAACGTCGATTTTACCTAAAATTGACATTCAATTTGCGACGATAGCCCGCCGGGGATGAAACTTACGGGACGATTATAATTATCCTATTAATAATAATAATATTTATATTATTATTATTAATATATGTATTTATATTTACCCCTCCCCTTTTAACACATAACCAAAACCCTAAATCCTTCCTCACGCATGATTCGGCCCGTCTCCTCCCGCGCTCGAGCCGCACGCCTCTCGCCCCATCTTCTGTGGTTTCCTCCTCGACTCGCACGAAGTCGATCCCATCTCTTATCCCTCGCAGGCGCCCATCCCTCGTAGCTCATCTTCTGCTCTCTGCGGCATCTCTGCGGCATTTCCTATCCCTGCGGCGTCCCGCGTGCGCAGGTGGCCCGAGCGGCATTTCTCCCCCATTCTCTCGTGCCTTACCCGAGCCTACTCGACTCTACGGGTGAGTAACGGTCCTTCTTCTCCTTCTCCGCCTATATAAACCCCATTTTGGGATGAAATTAGGGTTGGACGAATTTCTTCTTGGAGAAGGGGAGGTGCTGCTGGTTTGAGGCTTGGACTTCCTGCTCCCTTTGTGTATTCTACACTAGCTGGTACCCCTTATCTCCCCTATCTATCTCTCGGTTTGGCCCAGGGAGGCTGTCATTTGTGCCGCTGGCTTGATTTTCCCTGTTTGTGATTTTGGTTAAGCATTTATGTGCCATTGAAAACTTTATTTACTTGCTTAAATAGTGGTTTCTTGTTCCCCCCTCTAGTGGTATGCTGATAGATTGTTGTATCAAGATTTGAGGGGCATTTTATTACTTGAAGCATGTGGAGAATAGAAACATGAGCATGTTTTAAAGTATAAGCTTGATTATTTGCTTGAGGTAATGAGAATGTGGCATGACATTGGCTCCTTTCTTTTCTCTATTTGCTTAAGATGATAAAATGTGGTTTTATATTTGGTCTTTTCTAGTATGAGATATTGAGAGGGTTCACTTGAGCCTTGCAAGCATGTGGTAGGTATGGTTCTCATAATAAGCTACTAGCTTCTCTAGTAAACTCTAGCAAATATTTTTTTTTGAGTAAAGCTCTTTACTTACTATTGTTGTTATGAATTGTTGAGGAGCCTTTGACTCTTTCATGCATGTGGGGCTTGGTGCTTGCTCCTTGTGACTTTCCCTTACAAAAGTTGCATGCTAGGGAGAAGTTTAAACTTAATTTGGAAGAATTCATGTTTGTTCTCATGTAAAGCATGTGGTGGCTTTATGTCTTGTACATATGGAAGTCTAGTCCTTTATGAAAGCATGCTATGAAGATTTGAGATATTTCTATGTTTGTTCTTGCTTGCAAGCATGATGAGATGAGTATTGAGATGTTCCTTGCTCACTTTGGCTTGACATGAGGCATGGAAGTATTTACTTAATTTTACATATATGTGGAGCTCATTTCTTGCTCCTTGTAGCTTTGCCTTAATAAAAATGCATGTTATCAAAATTTGTACCAAGGTATAAAGGCTCTATATCTTAGCATGTTGGACATGAGGAAATGTGCATATTAGCTTCATGTTAGGTGTGGCTTTAATTCTATCATAATTCCTTTGGAAATCTAGTTGGCTTGGCTTAACTCTTATTTGAAAGGCTATTCTAACATGTGGATACTTGCTATTCTTATTTCAATGTTTTAAGAGGCTCATTTTGGCTCTGTTTGGGAGCTTGGTTGGTTTGATTTATTTCCAATTTGAGAGCCTATTTTGGTATTCTGGATTTATTCTTATATTGGGCTTTGTTGAGATTTTGCTATACTCTTTGTTTTAAGCTTGATCCTAGCCGGATTTTGGCCTCATATGGCTCGGTTTTCAGTTGGCATTGCTGTATTCTTGTTTTCGAATTGAAGCTGGCTTCATTCCAGCCCAGCCATGGCTCGGGTTCGACCCTATATGGGCTCGGGTTTGGCTCCTTTAACTCCTCTTTTGTTTTAGCCTTGAGTGGAGAATGCTGTAGCTTGATTTTAAGTTGGTTCCCATCCTATCTTGGCTCGGGTTGGGACTTTGGTGCTCTTCGGGTTTGATTTGATGTTGGGGCTGCTTTAATTTAGAATTGGGCTCGGGTTTGTGCTCTGTTTGGGCTTTATGTGGGCTGAGCTCTATGTCTATTTAGTGAGGGCTCTCTAGTGTGTTTGTGAAGGATTTGGGTTCAGTTTGGGGCTTGGCCGTGAGCCTCTTGATGTTGATTTGTGATTTTGAGGTTGGATGGGGGCTTTACTTATTGCTGCCCCTTTGTTGTGGCCTTGGCCGAGAGCCTCATGGTGGTGATTAATGTGGTGATGGCTTTGCTTATTGCTATGTTTGAACTTGGAATTGATGGGAAATGTAATTCAGAATTGTTTCTTGTCTGCTTTTTGGAGTGAATTGGGGATCGATACTTGAGGCACTTTCTTAAAGATTTTACTTGGTGGGATTGGTGCTAGTTTTGAGACTTTTGGGCTGGTATACTCACTTTCTTATGGATTGGAAGTTCTCCTGATTCTCCTATTGTGACCCCGGCCCCGAGCCAGTAGGTAGACCTATTGAGAAAGTCTGTGCCTTAGGGGCTGATATCTGTTTTTGAGATTTGACGTATCCGGATTTTACTGCAGGTTTGGAGTCTGGTAGTCAGTTTTTTTTCCCGAGTCATTTTTCTTTTCTCGTTCGATTTGCGAAGTTTTTAAACGGTTCTCGAAGGTCACTGCTTTTGGTTTAGTTTTAACCGAATGCGAGGATACCCATTCCGGGCCGATCCGATCGTGTCCAAGCAAGAAAATGACGTCCCCGGGATCGATTCAAGGACCTCGGCCATGCTTTCGGCTGTTCTGTTGTTACATGTTTTAGGGGCGAGTGAATTAACCTTCCTCCCGTTTTAGTCTTTCCGGGTCTGGAGGCGGGTTAATCGCCTCTTCTTTCCCCTCATTATTGATTTACACGTGTTCCCCGCTTCACTCGGAGTTGGTTTTGTTTTGTTTTGTTTTGGGGCAATGACGGCGATGATGCAAAATGCACGCCAGTGATAGAGTAGAATGATATCCCATCCTACGACATCGGGACTCGCTCCGGGGCCACAGTGAACCGTAGGATGACGGTATCATTCACCGCTACAAGGCAAGCGGGGCACCCGTACCTTCTTAGGATTGTTAGCGATCCTTCACCCGACGAATTGATTGACTCGTGGACAATCATGATTTTCAAAATCTGATAAAAATATGATATTACATTTTGAAACAAAAATATATATATATATATATCTTTCCACTACAACGGAAATTGATAAAACTCTCTTTTGTATGCCTGAAACTCATGTGCATGCTAAAAATATAAATTTAAAAAAGCTATATTATAAAACCCAGTTGTCACACTTGTTGATTAACAGTTTTGGGTTGAGAACACTCTCACGAGTCGAGTTTAGTTGGACACCCTTCAGTTGAGTGGCGGGCTCTATACATTCGAGTGGTCGAAGTAGCGCTTCGACGACCCTTCGAAGCAGATCTTACACGATTCGAGCCTAGCCTCGAGCCGAGTGCTTGCGGTTTTCTTCGAGCTTTCGTTTGATTTTTGATGAAACACTCGTGGTCCTTTTTCCGGGATTTCCCGAGGTTTTGATGATTTTATTTTTGACTTTCGTTTGTTTTCTCGGGTTTTTTTTCTGTTATGAGTCAGTCTCATTGCTTTCTCGAGCTTTTCGAAGACTTTTTCCTTATCTTGTTTGGCTTTTATGTGATACACTCCTGCTGGCTACACACAAGAAGACTACAGATCTCCCAAGTATACATGTTTGCTTATTTTTACAGTATGTTCCTTTATATACTCATTATTCTTCTGCATGCTTTCTACTTGTTTAGCACGTTATACCGTACATTGTTGCATGCTTTCTTGTTTTCCACGTGTCTATATATCCTGTCATGAATCGTACTGATATTTAAACATATTTCCATAGGATGTTTAGAAGACATCGACCATAGAGCCACTTGATTGAATATTTTGATTTGCCATCTTGAAAACTTAACCTCTTCACTGCAAGAGAGCTTGGAGCTAGTGGTGGGCGACGACGGCCATCTTCAATGACAGAAAACGTATGCTACGTCGACTAAACCACTCCTTAGTGATTAAACAACAAACCATAGGATTTCGAGGTTGTTCGCCTAGTGCGACATAAATCCTCAACCTCTTGTTAGGCCTTTGAACAGCTCTGCTCACATCTTATATTAAACAGCTCTGTACAATATAAGCCCCGACTCGTTTTAGGATTCCGAGGTTGTCGTTCGTTACGACCTAAATCCTCACATCTTCGAGTTATTCGTGTGATCGTTTCACACGAATGTAGCTCTAATTAAATAAAATTGGCGGGATAAAACACTTAAATAATATCTCCTCTAAATCGAAGCCAAATCATAGGATAGTTAGGAAGTCACTGAGGTTCGCTCCGGATCTACGATATCCCCGTCTTTTCTTCCTCTGGATCCTACGATAAAATGTTCGGATTTGAGTCGATCCCTTTCACACCTCTTTGTCGATTACGTTGAAAAGTCCTTTCTTTTGATCTCCTGAAGATAATATTTCCGATTTTTATCGAGAGTTTTCTTAAGTGACTTCGGTCATTTAAGATGTAATTAACTATAGAGCATGCTTTATAGAAGCATTTCGAACCTATTTAAAATAAACCCTATTTAATTCTTCATATTAAATAAGGAACTCATCGACAAATAAAATGGTTTCGCGAGACCAAACGGACGTCATATATTTCTTAGTTTATTTGATCGAGCTCTCACTCTCAAGTTTTGTGTTTGTCTTTCGGGATAAATGCGTGAACTTGAGGTGTAGCGCTCTTTCATTTAAACTATGAAAAATATGAGGCCAGTTTGACTTCATATTTCTTTCTATGTTGAAGGATCCTTCCGAAGCGGGCGACAGGATTTCGATTCGGGCGACCGACAGCTTCTTACGGGCACTTCACGCACAAAACAATGCCGACAGTTGCGTTAGGTAGTCAACAACCAACGTAAAATTTGTCGAAAAATCATGACATTAAACCTTTTGATCATTGTGTAAATGTTAGGACGTCCCCTGGAAGCGACACAGTATATGACCTGAATACAAGGAGAAGTGTGTAAGGTCCACTATACGGACATCCAGATGTATTATCAAATAAGTAAGGGTTCCCACATTACGGACGAATGCTGGTAAAGAAGTTAGTCCATGAAACTAATATTAGGAGAGAGTTTGAGAATATAGGTACACTCAAGTAAAATTAATGGAATTAGTTGATATTATGATTCATAGAAAGATTAATATCTTTTGTATTCAAGAAACTAAATGAGTTGGAGAAAAAGTTAAGGAAATTGGTAAAATAAATTTTAAAATTTAGTATGCAGGTAAGAGACATTAGAAATGATGTAGGTGTAATTATAAATAATAGTTCGAAAGATAATATTGTAAAAACTAATAGAATTCGAAATAGAATTATAGCCCTTAAGATTGTGGCTGAGACTAAGATTTTTAATATTATAAGTGCTTATGCTTCTTATGCAGATTTAGATATACGTTCTAAAGAAAAATTCTAAAATAAATAATTAATACAAATTATACCTCTAGAAAAAATAATTTTTATTAGTAGAGATTTAAATGGACATGTCATAAAGTGGAAGAAGTTTTAGAAATATTCATAGTGGTTACAGTTTTGGAGTGATTAACGAAGAAGATAAAACCATATTAGATTTTACTTTAGCATATGATTTTGTTATTATTAATATTTTATTCAAGAAAAGAGATTAGCACATTATTACTTATAATAATGGATATAATAAAACACAAACTGATTAATTTCTTAAGAGAAGAAGAGATCATCGAGAATGTAAAAATTATAAGGTCATTCCAAGTGAGAATTTAAGTACTCAACATCGATTATTAGTATTAGATTTTAGGATTAATAGTTGTAAAATAAAGAATACTATAAATCATTGTCATAGTATTAGATGACGGTACCTAAAAGACAAATAAAATTATTTTATTAGTAAACTTCAAATTTTCAAGATTTGAGATGTCCATGAAGCAAATTCCATGTGAAATAAAGTAAAAAAATTATCAAACAAGTGACAAAAGAAGTACTTAGAGAATCAAAAGAAAAAATTTCTATAAATAAAAATAGTTCGCGGTGGAATAATAATATGCAAGAAAAGATAAAATATAAGTTATGCGATAAAAATTGATTTATATGTAAAAACTTCGAGAATTTAAAAAAAATATAAAATGACCCGTATGGAGTTTAAGATAACAATCTGTGACACTAAAAATTCTGCTTTTAGCGATCTTTATAATAGATTATATACTAAATAGAGTGAATATGTATATATATATATTAGATAATAAAAAAGAAAAAAAAATATTTAACTTAAGTAAAATGTATTAAATATAACAATCAAAAAATGTTTTTCTTAGCAAATGATATTCAACATAGGTGGGTGAGTTATTTTGATAAACATTTCAACGGAGTTTCTGAAATATGATCGACCTTATCGATCTTAATATCGTTAATAATAATAAAATGTATCGTTTTCATCGTCGTATTTGTAAAAAAGAAATTGATGAGGCTTTAAAGAACTGAGGGTGGAAAGTCTGTAGCACCTGATGATATCCCAACTGAAGTGTGGAAATATTTAGGAGATTTGAGAGTTTTTTTGCTTATTAAACTCTTTAATTTTATTTTAAAAAGTAAAAAGATTTCTGAGTAGAGGAAGATTATTATGGTCCCCATTTTAAAGAATAAAGGGGATGCACAATAGTGTGCAAATTATAAAGGAATTAAGTTGAAGTGCCATACTTTAAAACTATGGGAGGGTAATTGAATATAGGTTAAGACGTATTACAAAGATTTCTCATAATTAATTCGAATTTATGTCGAGCAGGTCTACTATGGAGGAACATTAGGTTTGATGGAGAAGTACAGAGAGAATAAGGAGCATCTCCATGCAATTTTTATTGATTTAGAAAACGTTTACGATAAGATTCCAAGAGATATCCTTTGGAGAGTTCTAGAGAAGAAAGGTGTTGATATGAAATATATTCAAGTCATTAAAGATAGTATACTAGAATTGTTACTTGTGTTCGAATAGAAGAATGATTGATCAAATATTTTCCTATTTCAGTTGGATTGCATCAGGAATTGGCATTAAGCCCATATCCTATTGCTTTAGTTATGGATGCTCATACTGAACATTTTGTAAAAGGATGTACCTTAGTGTATGCTTTTCGTTGACGATATCCTTCTTGTGAATAAGACTAGAGAAAGAGCGCAGGAAATACTTGAATTATGGATGTCTACTTTGGAGTCTAAAGGCCTTCGTTTGAGTAGAACTAAAACTGAATACATGGAATGTAATTTTGTTAGTTTAATTAGCAATAAACCTATTTAATAATTAACAACTCATTTAATTGTCTACAAGTGAGTTTCAAAATAAACATGTAACTTTATTAATGTAACAAACATTCTTCTTTCTCCAATCTGAATGTTCTTTTGTCTGTAAATCTTGATTTATATTTTTAATAACAATTAGATGTTATATAATTGACATTTCCATTTAATATATTTATTAAAAGGAAGTAAACACTAACATTATCTCGGTTAATCTCTTCCTTATTGCATAATTGTCTATATCAATCTCGTTTCTAATCTTTTAATTTAACTGATTGTAAAATTTAATTAGTGCTATTAACTCATAAAATTTTAATATTAACTTAATAATACTTTTACAACAACAACAACAACAAAGCCTTAATCCCACTAAGTGGGGTCGGCTACATGAATCCTTTTTCTCCATTGCGTCTTATTTAGTGCCATATTTTCATTTAATTCTAATAAATTAAGATCATTTTTTATATAATAAGCCCAAGTCTTCCAAGGTCTACCTCTGCCTTTCTTAACATAAGTCGAATCTAAAACATCTACTCTTCTAATCGGATCATCAAATGGTCGACGTTTAATGTGATCAAATCATCTAAGGCGACTCTCTCTAATTTTGTCCGTCATTGGAGCTACACACCAACCCTATCACGGATATAATCATTTCGCATTTTGTCCCAAAGTGTAAAGCCACTCATCCGCCTAATCATTCTCATCTCGCAACGCTTAACTTAGCATTATGCTTCTCTTTTAAAGGCCAACATTCAGCACCATAGGCATTGCCGGTCTCACTACCCTCTTATAAAAATTTTATTTCAGTCTAAGCGGTACTTTCCTATCACACAATAGGCCTGAAGCATTCCTCCACTTCAGCCAACCAACATGAATTCTACTATTAACATCCCCATCAATATCACCATCGCTTTGAACAATAGACCCGAGATATCTAAATCGTTCATACCTTTTAATAATTTGATCACCCAAAGATATACTTTGTCGCTAGAGGTACTATTACTAAAATTACATTCCATGCATTTAGTTTTAGTTCTACTCAAACGAAGGCCTTTAGACTCCAATGTAGACCTCCATAAATCAAGTTTTTCTTGGGCTTTTTCTCTCGTCTTATCCACGAGAAGGATATCATCAGCAAAAAGCATACACCGATGTCATAAATCTCTTAGTTTGTATGATTTGGTTCACCGCCGAGGTATACACTTATCTTTCGGGAAGGTGTGGTCTTCGCGGCATTGGACACGATTATATAAGTTATTAGACGAATGGGATCCATTGGATCTCATTTTTCAAAATTAAAACACACCACTTTCAAAACCCAAAAAATTATATACACTACTAAATTACAGTACTATTTTCGAAACGAAAAGTTGATCGACAATCATCTAATCATAAAAAGGATAGCTTCGATGAGTTTGAAACATAAGAAATACCTAAATTAGATGCTTGCCTGGGCATCCACATGAATGTGAAGCATGACCTTGTGGGGACTTTGCCTTTTGGTATATGTTATTTGAAGACTTTTTCCCTATTTTATCTGATTTTGAGAGCTGTGGCCTTTTTTTATTATTATTAAATGATGGATCAATATCTTGAAGAGAACAGGGGTTGGAACCTCCCTGATGTCCACATGCCATCATCCAAGCGATCATCCATCGGCTCCTTTGCCGTCCTTCCTCCCGTAAAGCAGCCGACCTCCCGTTTCGCCGTTCCAACCTCCATAAAAGTCACATATTATTCATCATTTCCCATTCCCCAATATCTTCCCGCTAGATTCATTTCTTATGTCTAATGATACCACTTAGAATTCTTGCTTACCAGTTATCTTGGAATCATTAAGAAACAGCTAACTATAATGCTTCAAGTTGCGATAACCGTGGAAATAAAACAAAAATATCATGCAACGCATCAAAGCAAGCTTTCATCATTAAATTTAGAAGAAAAAAAAACTAGACGTTTCTATCAAAAGATGAAACAAGATTATTGTCTATGCAATTCAAAATACAACAAATATCAAACTAATTTTACATTGTGATAGTCACTGACTTTCAGAAATATTTTTACCTTGATCATTCGCTGAGCACTCCCTTACTGGAATTAAGCTTTCTTGGAACACATGAAAGGAACTCCCATTTTCATTATCCAGGAATGCTAGAGTTTCGTGTTTCTCATACTCATTGGTATTGGCAGGCAACAAATCTTCAAATTTATTATCACATTTGTCCAAGCTCAACTGCTCTTCAAGCTTAAGTAATGCATGATCAACCACTGACTGTAACGATAGATCAGAATTTTCAGATATATTGATCATATTCAAGCAGTCTGTGTCCAATTTATTTCGAACATATTTAGAATTAACTTCTCCCGAAAGTGAACTGCCAGAGCATTGATAAGAATCATGTACTTCACCAAAACCAGAAGGAAGTCCTTGAAACTGACTTTTATTGACATTGGAACTCCCACTTAGGGAAGGTAAATGTTCTTTTGGTTGCTGCGAGAGTGGAGGCAGAAATCTTCCCTGATAGAAGAATTAGGAAGCAAAAATGCAAGAATGTCAATCAAATTACCATTGATATGACAGCAGAAAAATAACAATGGGCTAGAAGGAAAGAGAGAAATAAGACCAAAGGGATTTAATTTAATACGATTATGAACAACAGCGAAATGAATTATAATTCATATAGAACTATATCAATAAAAACAAAAACAAAAAAACACAAGGATAATATGTAGGGAATATCATCATTAACACAATCAGCATTTTATATCAGCAACTTGGGACCAGGATTATTGACTCTACCCAACTGATATCACCATCTGCATTTCTAAGTAGTCAAGCTTGGCTAATATCAGGGTTAATATTGACTCACAATTTGTGTTACACTAAAGGCAAATGGGCACTTTTGTAATTTATTGTCTCATTCTATTAAGCCTCTTGTATAAGCTTCATCTATTATAAATAGATGAGGGGGGGTGAGGCTTAGAGAAGGTGAAGTGAATGTGAGAGGCAAGTGAGGATAAAATCTGTCCAAGATTCAAGAAGAGAGAGGTTAGCTTGTGAAGGTGAGGAGTGCATCTTGGAGGGCCTTGGGATTGCTAAGGAAGGTCATGGAAGATGAAGGCTCATCTTGTAAAGCTATGTATTCTCTTGTCTTTGTCTTAGTGAATTATACGATCGATTCCCTCCCGTAGATGTAGGTCCAATAGAGACCGAACCACGTAATTGCTTGTGTTCTTGTATTTTTTCTGTGTTTGTTTTTTCTCTGCATTTCTTTCTTTCCAAGTAGCACTCGATCGAGATTTCCCACAACAATTGGCGCCGTCTGTGGGAAATTCTGTACTTCTTGGCCAGAAGAATTTGGCTACAACAAAGCAAGGAGTTCTTGGAACAGTAATTGTGACGACAGTCTATATCTTGGATTACTGCAGATCCTTCAACATTCAAGAACTGCAGGAATTCGGCTCAGGCAGCAAGGGAATTTGGCTTGCTGTGGTGGTCTTGCCCTCTTCTTTGGCTGTCAAGGTTACAGGAGGATTCGACAGTACTTCAAAGGAAGAGCGGTAATCGTGAATTTGGCGCAGGGCTTTGCAATTCGAAGGGCTTGCTAATTCGCCGCTAATTCGCCGAAGAAAGAGGCAGGCTTCGTCGGGCTTTGCGGATTCGGCGGGAGGTTTCCCGTCTGGTCAGAATTCCTGCGCACAGGGATTCTTCCAGGAGGCCGCAAGATAACCTCTGGGGAAAGTAATGTTGGATTTCTCCTAGAGGGAATTTTCCCTTTGAGGCGAAAGGCAGGAAGCAGGAGAGCTTCGAGCGACGGTAGGAGTCCGACACCTTTTATATACGAACTGCAGCAGGCATTCGACATTCCAAGCGGTGCCAAACAGTAGCAGCAGGTATTCTATGCCATGTGGGGGTTCTGCTGCAGGAAGGTAATTCGGCACTTCAGACCAGCAGGGAAACTGAACTGCAGGGGTTCTTTAGCCTGCAGGTAATTCACCCGAATCCAAGCAGGACCTCAACTGGTACAGTTAGCCGGCAGAAGCAGGAGGAATGCATCGACATTCAATTCTTGAAGCCGCAGGTGTTTGCAAGAAAGAAGTACAGCAAGGTGCCTATTCAGTCAAGAAGAGAAGTTGAATCCCTTGCTTGGTGGTACAGAAAGGTGATATTCACCCAGAAAGGAATTGCAAATCTTAAGGCTACATGAACTGTAGGAATTAGTTGGGCTTCTCTTGTACAGCAAGGTGTTCTTAAGCAAAACAGGCTGCAACCATTTGGTTGTTATACAACAGTTTAAGTTTCTTGGCTACAGCTCTTACTTCTTGGAGGTTCTGCAGGGTGGTGTGGCTTGGCTTCAGGTCGTGACAGCGAGAGTCGCAGAAGCATTTGCAGCAGTTGGAGTTTGCGGTGGCAGTTATCGCGGGCACCAAGGAAGTTGTTACGAGCACCAGCAGATCTAGGCTAGAGGAAAAGCTCGGTAGCAAGGTTCCATTCCTTCAGCTGTACAGGGGCATTCGTCTGTAGCAGGTTATTTGGCCTGCATTGTCCCGATTGCAGGAACCTGTAAGGATTCTTTGACCAGCCGTGTATCCAAGCTGCAGCAAGGAGTTCGGCACTCTATTCCTTCGGCTGTACAAGGAGTTCTACAGCAGTCCAAGTCTTTTGGGCTGATAATCAGTTGATTGGTAGATCTTGGTGTGGAGAAGTGTTTGGCGGGGACAATGGGTTCCGCCAAATTCGACATCGAGAAATTTACTGGAAAGAACGACTTCGGCTTGTCGAGAGTAAAGATGAGAGCTCTACTGGTTCAGCAGGGTGCTGCAAAAGCCTTGCAAGGCTCGGCAGCATTGCCGGCCGACATGACCGAGAAAGAGAAGAACGTCATTCTGAACAGAGCTCATAGTCTGATAATCTTGAGTTTGGGCGACAAAGTGTTGAGGGAGGTGTCGAGGGAGACAACAGCTCATGCACTTTGGGCCAAACTTGAGGTACTTTATATGATTAAATCTCTGACTAACAGGCTCTTTCTGAAGCAACGCTTATACTCATTCAAAATGCACGAAGACAAATCAATTTCGGAGCAGATTGACAAGTTCAACAAGATTATAGATGATCTTGAAAACATCGACGTCAAGATGGACGACAAGGATAAGGCACTGCTGCTGTTAAACTATATTCCTAAGAGCTACGAGCATTTCAGGGATGCGATGCTCTATGGAAGGGTACAGACTATTACTTTGGAAGAGGTTCGATCGCGATCGAGCCGAGGAACTTCGAAGAAACACGACATGAAAGAAGAAGCCAACGGAGACGGTCGAACAGTTAGAGGAAGATCGAGCAAGAAGGGTTCTAAAAGTGATCAGAACAAATCAAAATCCAGAAAGAAGAGCAGAAGTCAGTCTTCTAAAAGATCTAACAGGTGTTACCACTGCCACAAAGAAGGTCACTTCAGGAGGAATTGTCCGGATAGAAAGAAAAGTTTTCAGGAGAAGCTTAAAGATTCTGAAGAAGCAAGTGTAGCCTCAGATGGCTATGATTCAGCAAAAGCTCTGGTGATATCAGAATCAGAATCCAGCAAGGAGTGGATCCTCGATTCTGGGTGCTCCTTTCGCATGTGTCCTCACAAAGACTGGTTCGAGACACTGCAACTGGCAAACGGTGGGTCTGTTCTACTTAGAGATAATAAAGCTTGCAGGGTACTTGGCAGCGGAACAATCAGAATAAAGATATTTGATGGAGCTGAGTGGATACTTCAACACGTCAGGTACGTTCATGAGCTTAAAGAAAATCTGATCTCTTTAGGTACTCTGGAGTCAAGCGGATACACGTTCAAGGCAGAGAATGGTTGCATCGAGTAGTCGAAGGTTCACTCGTTGTCGTGAAAGGGGTCGGAAAGAATGGGCTATACTCACTAGTTGGAAGAAGCTGTCATTGGCGACTTCTCGAATGCGGTTCGATCCGAGCCCGACGGGACCAGTTATGGCATATGAGACTGGGCATGTAAGTGAAAGAGGCTTACAAGAGGCTGTCCGAGCGAGAATGCGGTATGCGGAGATCGAGTCGACGAGTGGAGTCCGTGAACGAGTGTGTCTGGGAAGAGCTATCGAGTGAAGTTTCTACTGGAAATCACACGTCGAAGAAGCTGACTCGATTACGTACACGATGATTTATGGGGGCCGACGAACTCGGACTCATGAAGGAGGGAGATACTTCATGTTTATCATCGACGACTACACCAGGAAGGTATGGGTCTTCATCCTTAAAACAATGGATGAAACTTTTCAGCGGTTCAGGGACTGATTAACTCTCACTAAAAACAAGATGGGAGCAAAGCTGAAGCACTTGAGAACTGACAATGGTTTAGAGTATTATTCAGAACAGTTTGAGGAGCTGTGCAGGAAGAATGGCATTACGAGGCACGAGACGAGTTCGGAACACTCCTCACAACGGAATGGCTCGGTCGAGAGAATAAACAGGACTCTCCTAGAGAGAGTGAGGTGTATGTTGCTAAATGCAGGTCTACGCAAAAGTTTCTGGCGTGAAGCTGTGTCAACCGCCTGCTACCTTATCAACAGATGTCCATCGACAGCTATTGATATAAAGACTCCATTGGAGATGTGGTGCGGGAAACCAGATAACTACGATAACTTGAAAGTTTTTGGATGTATTGCTTACGCTCATGTTAGACAGGATAAAGTTTGAGGCGAGAGCTTTGAAGTGCATTTTCATCGGATATCCACCTGGAACCAAGGGTTACAAACTTTGGTGTCTAGATCAACAGAAATGCATCATCAGCAGAGATGTGACATTCGATGAGTCCAAATTGGCAAATCTACAAAGCTGCGTTACCAAAAATAGTGCCACTAAGGAGGGTTCTTCTATTGAGGTGGAGTTGCAACAACAACAAACTTTGACTGATCAAATGATTGTTGTGAACAATCAAGATGAAGTAGCAAAAGACCAGATGAGGCGAGCGGAAAGCGGATCGGATGATTACGGTCGACGAGAGATAGACGAAGAAGCTATCGGACCTCCGGAGAGATATGGTCGTGCGGATATGATCTTCTACGCTTTGAGTGTTCGTTGAAGTGATAGAAGAAGGCTGAGCCGAAGCAGTATAAGGAAGCCTTAAAGAGCGAGGAAAGAAATAGGTGGGTAGATGCCATGAATGAGGAAATGAGCTTCTACGATGAAGAACAAGACTTGGGAACTTGTGGATCGACCAACGAACAAACGTGTAGTTGGTTGCGAGTGGACCTTTAAGAAAAAGGAAGGCACACCGGGTATTAAAAAGATCGGATACAAAGCCGGACTCGTTGCGAAGGGATTCACCGAGGTAGAAGGAATCGACTTCAACGAAATTTTCTCGCTCGTGGTAAAGCATTGCTCCATTAGGATGGTTTTAGCACTAGCGGTTCGATTCGATTTGGAATTAGAGCGATTAGATGTTAAGACTGCATTCACGCATGGAGAGCTTGAAGAAACCATCTACATGGATCGACCGGATAGGTACAGGCACACTCGAGACAAAGGACAAAGTTTGTCTCGTCGAAGAAAGCTTTGTATGGATCGAAACAAAGCCTCAAACAACGATACGAAACGATTTGATGAGTTCATGCTAAAGATCGGTTTTGTCGAAGCGACTACGACGATTAGTGTGTACGTGAAGTGGCAAGACGAGTGAAATAAGTACGTACTTGCTCTTATATGTAGATGATATGTTAGTAGCGCGACGAAGCGAGGAGGAAGTCCGGAAGATCAAAGATATGCTCGGTCCGAATTTGACATGAAAGACGCAGGATGCTGCTACAAAGATCCTAGGGATGGAGATTAAGAGAGACGAGAAAAGGGCGAACTTATTCGCATCTCGGAAGTCTTATATTCGGAAAGTTACGGCAAAGTTCAACATGCACGAAGTCTAAGCGGGTTGCGACACCGATTGGTCGAAGACTTTAAATTATCGAATTCTCAAGCACTCGAGGTCGAAGCGAGAGAAAGAATACATGTAGGGAGTCCCTTACGCCGAGTGGAGTTGGTAACATCATGTATGGTATGGTTTGCGACGGACAGCGATCTAGCCTACGCCGTCGGTGTTGTTAGCGGGTTCATGGCGAATCGGGACGAGCTCACTGGGAAGCACTAAAATGGATCTCGAGATACTTAAGAAGCACTGCGATTTGGGGCTACTCTTTAAAAGGCGGGAAGACAAAGAAGAAAAGATAGTTGGTTACGTGGATTCCGATTATGCTTTGAAAGCATCGATACTGCGAAGTCATCGACCGGATTCATTTTCACTGTCTTCGATGCTGATCATCGGTTGGAAGTCTAATCTTCGATCCGTCGTAGCTCTCTCAACTACAGAGGTTGAGTACATCGCCGTAACTGAAGCAATCAAGGAAGCTATGTGGTTAAAAGGCATGGCTGAAGAGCTTGGGATATCTCAAAAGGTGGTAACTGTGTTCTGCGACAATCAAAGCACTATTCATTACACCAGGAATCAAGTCTTCCATGAAAGGTCCAAGCACATAGATGTGAAGCTTCATTTTGTGAGGGATGTCGTCACCAAAGGCTCGATAGTAGTGGAGAAGATACCTGCGAGGAGAATCCTGTCGGCATGCTCACCAAAGCGCTACTTATAGCTAAGTTCGAACACTTGTTTGGACTTAGTGAACTTTACGACGGTCGAGGGCTCCTCAGGGGCCAGGTGGAGGGAATCATCACTTCAAAGCTTCGAAATTGAGAGTCAAGGTGGAGAATTGTTAATATTGACTCACAAATTGTGTTACACTAAAGGCAAATGGGCACTTTTGTAGTTTATTGTCTCATTCTATTAAACCTCTTGTATAGGCTTCATCTATTATAAATAGATGAGGGGGGGTGAGGCTTAGAGAAGGTGAGGTGAATGTGAGAGGCAAGTGAGGATAAAATCATCCAAGATTAGAAGAGAGAGGTTAGCTTGTGAAGGTGAGGAGTGCATCTTGGAGGGCCTTGGGATTGCTAAGGAAGGTCATGGAAGATGAAGGCTCATCTTGTAAAGCTATGTATTCTCTTGTCTTTGCCTTAGTGAATTATACGATCGATTCCCTCCCGTGGATGTAGGTCCAATAGAGACCGAACCACGTAATTGCTTGTGTTCTTGTATTTTTTCTGTGTTTGTTTTTCTCTGTGTTTCTTTCTTGCCAAGTAGCACTCGATCGAGATTTCCCACAACAATCAGATTGAACAGCTTGCCTGGTACCAGTAAGCATGCGACCATCCTCCCAAACCATGTGACCATCCTCCCAAACCATGCAATCTAATTTGAACCTTTCACCAAAGGAGACTTATTTTGTCCTTCTAGTAAGGAAGCATCAAGAAATCAATCTAATAACAAGCTCCACAAATGTCCAAAGAAGACTTCTTTTGTCCCAATTGATATCACCGTCCGCATATGGGAATTACTTGTTAGCACAAGGGATACAAAAACAAACCATATGCCCATACATGCCAAGCATAAAATGAAGTAGCGTAGAGAATGAATCAACATATTCTAGAGGTAGCCCAGAGCATGATAGCAATAAATGTCTCACAACATTTATGGGAGCAAACAGTATTGACAGTCGCTCAATTGATTAACAAAATACCCTCAAGAGTGCTGAAGTGGAACTTTCCTTTTCAGATGTTGAAAGAAGACAATTGTGGGATCCTTCCATTGAAGGTATTTGGATGTGTATACTCTGTGAAAGATAACAGACTATCTGTAGGAAAGTTGGATCCCAGAGCTGTGAAATATGTGTTTGTGGGTTATTCTGCTACTCATAAGGGTTATGTCTGCTAGAACTTGAGAAGAGACGCTGTGAGAATGAATGTGTCATTCAGAGAGTTTGAACCATACTATACTATGGAGCTAAATTCACCCTTTGGTGACACAACAGACACTAAAGACATGAGGAAAAAGAGAGTGAGTGGTAATGGTGATGAAGTGGTGCAAGTGAGAACAATATCATATCATGTGATATGGGATGAATCAACATAAGAGACGGAAATCAAGGAGATTGAATCAAGAGCCGTTGAGATTCAGGTTGAAGGTGCGCTAAGGAGCTATACACGAAGGAAAAAACAAACTGAGGGAATAGAGTCTACAATGCCCACAAGTCCCATGCCCGGGTTAAGCAGGACCTCCCGCAACAATGAGGGCCATCCTCCTGATCATTTTGGGTTAAACTTGATATTGCAAACTTTATTTTTTATTCTAACATCTCACATTTACATGGAGCATTCATTGCATCATTGGACTCTGCCTTAATACCCAAATGTTGGTAGGTTGCTAAAGAGGATCTCAAGTGGAAATCAACGATGTGAAAAGCTAGGAGCTCTTCAAAAAAGCTAGGAGCTCTTCAATACCCAAATGTTGGTAGGTTGCTAAAGAGGATCTCAAGTGGAAATCAACGATGTGAAAAGCTAGGAGCTCTTCAAAAAATCAAACATGGGAGATTGTACCACTACCAGTAATGAAGAAGGCAGTTGAATGCAAGTGAATTTTTGTGGTAAATCAAACTCCATAAGGGAAGGTGGAAAGTTACAAAGCAAGACTAGTGGCAAAAAGATACAGTCATAGGTATGACAATGACTGCGATGAAACATTTAAACCAGTTGCAAACATGAGCAAGGTTATGACACTAACTTCTCTGACAATGAATGGTGGATAGAGACCCCACCAACTGGATGTGAAGAATGATTTTCTTCATGGGGATTTACTCGAGGAGGTATATATAAAGATACCACCAGGATACAATACATGCCAAACAGTGGGCAAGGTGTGTAGGCTCATGAAGTCACTGTATGACTTGAAGCGGTATCTTCGAGCCTAGTTTGACAAGTTTAGAATGGCGATGGTTGGCATGGGATATCAACATATCAATGCAGACCATACGATGCTCTTTCGACAACATGAATGTCACAACTGAATATTTGTTGTATATGTGGAATACATAATTATCACTGGTGGTGATGAGACAGATTGCTCAACTGAAGGGAAGCTTGGGGAAGCAAATTGAGGTAGAGGATCTGGGACAGCTCAAATATTTTCTTGGGATTGAAGTACCCATGGAGTAGAGGGGATGATCCTATGTACTGGATTCTCTCATGGAGACAGATGTGTGAGGGTGAAAACCTGCAGTCTTTCCAGGTGATCAAAAGGTTAAGTTCAGTACAAAGGCATGTGAATCAATTGATCGTGAGAGGTACCAGAGGCTACTGGACCACCTGATCTATTTGTTCCATACTCGCCCTGATATCGCTTTTGCAGTAAATGTGATAAGTCGTTACATGCATGAATCAAGAGCAATATAGATGCAGTGTGTCAAATTCTGAGGTATCTGAAGAGTGCATCACGGAAAGGGTTGATATTCAGGAAGAATAAACATGTAAATATTGAGGGCTTTTGTGATTTTGACTGAGCAAGTTATGTTGATGACAGATAATCCACATCAAGATATTGCATGTTTGTAGGTGGCAACTTGGTGCCGTGGAAGAGTAAGAAATAGTCGGTTGTAGTAAGATCAATAACAGAGGCATAAGACAGAGCCATGACATTAGGACTTGCTGAGATGATGGGACTGAGCAAATTGTGTTGATGAAAGACGATCCACATAAAGATACTGCATGTTTGTAGGGGGAAACTTGGTCTCGTGGACGTGTAAGAAACAGACAGTTGCAGTAAGATCAATAGCAGAGACTGAATACAGAGCCATGACATTAGTTGCTGAGATGATGTGAGTGAAAGCCTTCTTAGTTGAACTCAAAGTGGATCAGAGAACTCAAATGAAGTTGTGGTGTGACAATAAGTTGGCAATCAACATTGCTAACAACCCGGTGCAACACGGTAGAATTACATGTGGAGATTGATGGATTCTTCATCAAGGAGAAGTTGCATAACAGATTGTTGGAACTAATTCATGTAGCTACTGGAGATCAGGTGGCTGCTTGCGTCACTAAAGGACTTAGTTCTGTGGAATTAGCTAGATTATGTGACAAGATGAGCTTAGTGATTATTTCGCTCATCTTGAGAATGAGTGTTGTGAGTTATGTGTAATTAGAATTGGACTGTGTAATTAGAGGGTTTTCTTGGGTTTATTTATTAAACATTGTAACATCTATTTAAGCACATGTTAATTGAAATAGCAAGTTTTTTCATCAAATAATTCTTTAGTTACAATGTGAACAATATCCCAAACAATGTGAAAGATTAGAGTCCATAGCACCAAGGTAAGGAAAAAAAAGGAAAGACCATGGTGTGGATTCTATACTGCATCAATATTTGCTAAGCTAAAATAACTCAAAGAAAAAATGTCATCAAAGAGCAAAATGATTAAGCATATATTGACAGCCAATAGCATCGAAAATAATATAATGTATGAAAGCTAATAGCAAAAAGAAAAGACATTGATTAAGGCTATATAAAAACAATAAAAATAATTTTTTAAAAAAAATCCTCAAGCTAATATGCTTATAATATATGTATAGATAAGGGCAAAAAAGATGAGCAATATACTATGAACAATGAACAAGCCCACATATCCAATATAATTTAAAGCAGATAGAAGATAATCCCTCCTATATTAAGTAATGATTGAAGTGAAAAAGAAAATTAGCTTTATGAGAAGATTAAAATAGCATGATATCATTTTTATGTCAAAAAATAATATTAAGAATATTGTTATCTCAATCATGCAAAAGTAGTTTCTTTCAGTTAAATGTCCTGTTAGACCAGTTAACACCGAAGTTAATTCTTTTTGTCATAATTACAAAATATTAGACTAACTAATGATGCAATTTTTATTTTAAATTTTAAAGTATTTGAATTCTATCATAGAGTGGTATATCCTGCTAAACATTTAAACTCAACAGATATTACGTTGAACTTTATTTCAAATAAAGGAAAAGCCAAGGTTGAGGAAGAGTGAGACTCGTGTCTTGATATATTATCAATTATTTTCATGTATAATTTTTATATAAGATAAAGCATGATCAATATGATTAATATGGTCATGATGCTAAATGAATATATTTTAATGTTTGTTAGAAGCTCTGCAGATGAATGAATACAAATATTTCTGTACAATTTATTTGTGTTACTAATTAGATTCCTATGAGTTAGAAATTTATATTATATGCTTTGTTCATTTTGCTCAATAAATGACTTTTATCAGTCATTCTGTTTTAGTATGTATAGCTCAAAATGGGTGTTGGTAATAAATTCAGTAAACAAGTTTGTGCACACCTCCGTTATGTTATTTGATCAAACAAGATGTGCAGCCAAGAGGTGTGACAAAGTCCTTTTTAATTTTAAACATTTTAGTAAGATGCAAAAAAAAAAAAAAAAAAAAACAATACAAGTTTTCTATAAAATTTTAAATTTTACATTTTCAAAATTTTGAATATTACACTTGTTTTGGTCTCCATCAATTGTAGAAGAAATATACAGCTTTTATAGAACATTAGAGCAAATTCATCAATTAAGATGATCTTAAATGACATTTGTTGACATCTATAACTCAAATATATAGAAATTTAGAGCATAATATAGCATGTAATTCATTAATTTCCATTTGTTATATTTCTTTTTCATTATCATTATCTTATGCGCATTCAATAATCATTCGAGTGGGTAATCCGTAAGAATGGATTTTCAAGGTTGATTAGCTTTTTCTTAACATAATCTACGTGATGATCAAAATTTTATAATTATATCATTTCCACAATTTTATTGCTATCACTAGATGTATATAATCAATGTGCTGCGTTCACAGAATTCTTTCAGGCAAATATTCTAATTGTTTTGGTCATCCTCATGAGATCATCAAAATTGCTCTTGAAGAACATTTACAAAATGAGGACCAAAATTTTGCAAATCCGTTTGCTGGAGAGAATCTAGAAGAGTTGGATGTACAAATACTTACGGCACTCTAATCTATCTACATGACTAATCAACTAAAATTGTATCTAGAATGACAAACGGCAATGATGTGGGGCGTCATCCGCATACAAAGCGGATGCGGGATCATGTCTCCGCACGGGGTGCGACAATTGCTGCCTCTAGACCATTTGGTCTAAGAATGGGCAGGACCGGCCAATCCTTCCAAGTAGAGATTTCCCTCATGTTTGGTGTGGGGTCCACTCCTATTTACCCTAGGTTTATATATTTGTTTTTCGTGTTTTAATTATTCAGTTTTGGATTGTGTTTATGTCAGGACAACGGCTGACGTTCCATGTTTTCCCTTTTAGGGTTGTATCTAAGGGCTAGTGGTGCTCCACTTGTATCTCGTTCTGAGGCGATGATTGTCTTCCAAGGGTCGAGTGGTGCTTGGGCTGTATCTCATTTCCAAGGGGATATTTTTCATTTTCCAACTCTGCATCCCTCCTGCTTCGTTATTACACATTCTTCCTCTCTACAGCCGCCCTAACAACAGCCCTTTTGTTGTTCTTCCAACAGTTCTTCGCTGTCCAGCCATCTGTCTCGCTACCGCAACCTCAGGACAACCCTCATTTTGTTGTCCCGCGGTCCAACACATTCCTCTCCCTTGCCTGCTATCATTCCCGCTCATTGTCGCCGCCCCTAACAGTCGTTCCTAGCTGTTTTGCTGCTGTTCCAGCCCTCCTGAACGACTTCCCTGCAACCTAGCTCTTGTCCCAAGCCTTCTGCACTGCCTCCCTACCACATATCCGCCGAGCCACCTGGAATCCCCTCGCCATAGCCTAGCTTTTGCTCCAGCTGCCCAGCAAGACTTTGGATTGTTGTTTCTCAGCTGCTCAGCCCACCTATCCACTTATTGTCGTCCCAGGCAGCAAATATCCTCTACTTCCCTATTGTACTGCACCCCTATCCACCTCCCCACCTTGTTCTCATTGTTCTGAATCCCATTGGCCACCACGACCGTCGGTAAAAAAATAGTCTCATTTTGTATCGTGTATATGTTGCTATTTTCTATTTCCTTGTGTTGTTTATAGTTGCCTATTGACTTTCCAATAATAATAATTGTTTACTTATTATTGTTTGGGTTAACTCCAGTGTCATTTCATATCAAAGCTAGCTTATCCCTAGTCCTATCCTAGTGTTTCTAGCATCCACCAATGTCCAACCCTATCTTCACATAAAATTCTTTCCCTTTGCTCATTTCTCAAACCAACCACTCAAACATTTTTTTCCCCAAGCTACTTCATCACTCAACACCCTCTTCCACCAACCCCAAACCCCCATCACACTATTGCCGAGAAAATTGCCGAAGACCTAATCGGGAAGAAATATCATAATATTGTTTATGAGAAATCTATAAAGAGATGTACATGAAGTTTCTATGGAAGTCCTCCAACTACAACAGAAACTTGCAACCTTCAAGAAGAGACAATCCAAACAGATCACCTGTAGCCACAATAGTGAATTACTATATTGAAGGCATGGAGTGAGTCTCTTCCACCAATGTGGATTCCAACTAAAGAAAACTATCCCAAAGAGTTGGCACGAAACATCAGAGAAGCCTGAATCTTAAATTAAAAGGTGAATTTGTCATATTTTGACAACCACTTGGATCGAACAAGGTCATCGAGTGACTCCAGACTGTGGAGTGTGTTATTTGGGTAACTCCCACAGGACAGAATAATGAAACTAGCGGCCAGCAATTTAAAGCAGAGTGTATTGTTCTGTTGAAAAATTTTGAACCACTCATGCCAGCTTGATGGAAAAGACAAGATCATTTCCACGTTCAATGTGAAACAGGAGATGCAGCATCATTACCTACCAAATCATTACTGATCAAATGTTCAGACCCTAGCTTCAAGTGTGGAGAAGAAATATCATTGGAGGAATGCCACACCTTACAGTTTTCAACCCCAGAAGCAAGCAACAAGAGGACACTTAAAAGAATAATCAAGCCACCGCCTAAGGAGCAATTGATTCATAGTGGAGAACAGGTGAAGCCAACCAAAACTACTAAATTTTTCCTAACTAGAAAGTGCGCCAAGCTCACAGTTTTGGGCACAATGCAACAGATTGCCCAAATAAAGGTACAATAGCTCAAGCTAAACCAATGAGAGATACTCCAATGGACTCAACAATGGTTGCCTAAAAAACTCCAATTCGAGAAACTGACACAAGATATATAGAAACATTAGATAAGAGAATTTCAAACTTTTAAGATATACAGTATACTTCTTGAGTTGCCCCTACTAAGTGAGGTCCAACATGTTAGAGATGAGATTTTTTTGCACCACTTCTGGAAGACTGTATGGAGTCATTTGGGTAATTAGATCGGTTCGACAGTGTACCCACCACAGATGATCAGACAAGATGGATGGCCCACAGTGTTGAAAATTATCTTAGGAATTTTGCAAGAAGAAACATCTTTGTCGGCGTTGTTTTGTGCCGGTGAAGTGCCCGTAAGAAGCTGTCGGTCGCCGGAATCAGAATCCCGTCGCCCGCTTCGGAAGGATCCTTCAACGAAAAGAAAGGAAGTCAATCCGACCTCATATTTTTCATAGTTTGAATGAAGAAGCATTACACCTCAGTCGTACGACTTATCCCGAAAGACAAACACAAGACTTAGGGTGAGGCTCGATCAAATAAACTAAGAAATATATGACGTCCGTTTAGTCTCGTGAAACCAATTTATTCGTCGACAAATTCCCCTATTTAATATGAAGAATTAAATAGGGTTTATTTTAAATTGGGTTCGGAAAATGCTTCTATATAAGGGCAAGCTACTATAGTTAATTACATCTTAAATGATCGAAATCATCTAAGAATACTCTTGATAAAAATCGGGAAATATTATCTTCAGGAGGTCGAAAGGATAGAACTTTCAACGAAATAAGATGTGGAGGTGTGCAAAAGGAGTTGGCTCAAATTTGGAATGTAGAATCCAAAGGGAGAAGAACTAGGGGATGTCAGAGGTCCGAAAGCGAGCCTCAATAACTTCCCGAGCTATCTTATGGTTTTGCTGACGACGACAAGCTCCTCTCGTTGAAGACGACAATCGTATCGCCCACTATACTAGTCTCCGAGCTCCTTCTTGTGAAGAAGTCGAGTTCCTAAGGTGATGGTCGAAATGTTCGATCGAGTAGCTCTATGGTCGAAGTTCTTCTAAACATCACTATACAAATATGTTTAAGTGTTGTACGGTTTATAACGAGGATATGTATATAACATGCGGGTAAGCAGATAAAGACATACAACGAGTATATGATGTAACGTCTTCAACAGAGAACAACATGCATAGATAGTAATTATAGACAAAAATGACATGTAACAAGATATAGCATGTAGTAGAAAGTAAACGAGAAACATGCTTAAACGGGTATAAACATGCTCTGAGACGAGGAGAAAGTACGGAAATGTAAGACATGCTTAGTAAGATATGTATCGAAAGTAAATAACCTTAGACTAACAGGAGTATGAGGTCGAAAAGTAAAACATGTCAACGGTATAAAGAAAGTAAAGATTATCGCGAGAAGTACCGTATCTTTCATTATCCCTCAGTCTTGTTATTCTTGTTTATTATTATTTTTTTATTTATTTTTATTTTCTGCAACAAATTTGTCGATACTAAAAGAACGAGGAGTAGAAGTAGTAAGTGAAAAACAACCTACAAGTAAACAAGGTCTTATGGTGTGTACAAAGAAAAGTAAAGTACGAAAACTCAACGGTAAAAACGAAGGAAAAGCTACGAGAAAACGAGGAAAATCACGAAGAAAAGCTTAAGAAAGTCGGGAAAGAAAGAAAAGAAACGTCAGTAGAAAACTACAAAAACAAAACAAGATTGTAGAAACGCTATAAGCATGCAGAAACCCACGGACGACCCGCTAAACTCATGGCGAACCATACAGAAAGCCATAGGCCTCCGGAAAGAAAGACCCGTAAGTACGGTGGTGTTTCGGACTCGAGCTGTGCTTAATGTCCGGACTTGAGTGCCGACTACTCAGGCCAGACTTCTACGGAAGGCGATCCCTAATCCGACTCGAATAGCCAACCGTGGACCTTTATAAATTTTCACACACTTCATTTGGTTTTCATGCGAACAAAACAGTCAGTAGGTAAGTAGATCGTGTAGTAGTGGAGGTAGTTTTGTATTTTTCAAACATATGTATTTTTTTGTTTTAAAACGTTTCGATCCACGGGTTGATCTACCCTAATAGGACTCAGGCTACGAACATTGCATCATCGGTAGTAGAAGCCCGAGGACGGTCGAACAGTTCCGTGATTCCCGCTCTACTCTCTACGCAGTCTCGAGTCGGGCGGCCGCATTCTATGATTCTCGTAATTTTTCTCGTTTTGCGATCTCATCAATGTCCCCACCGCACTTACGAGCGCATTGCTTGATGGCCCCATATATAACCCGAGGAGGTTATATATGCACACCTACACGTCCCCCGTAGGTGTGTGCTTTGAGCCGAAACGAGGTGAAAACCAGGGACGAGAGGTCGAGGAAAGGAGGACGGAAAGCGGCTCAGCTTAACACGATTTCGAAAAGAAGTGAGTCGATTTCCAATAATCGAAAACACGTAAGTCACCCGGACTCCCGACCAGACCTCACATGTCCCGTAAAAAGGACCCAAAGCGCACCTCGACACTCTCGGAGAGGATAAGGACCGAGACTCACAGGAACGCACTCCTTTTCCCAAATAACTGTAAAATCATAAGCAAAAGAAAGAAAGAGAAAGCCATCTGCTCGGGTCCTGAGACCCGGACTACTAAACTAGGAGTGCTACCCAAAAAACCCCAAGACCTTGCCACTTTAAATCAAAATCCAACTTCAATTCATACCACAAAAATGGGCCTTAAGCAAGTGTTGAAACTAAGGCCACACACATCAACATTAATCCATCAAGTAATTGCCATAGCTCATGCTCACATACTTTTCTTAATCGAGCCTTAACATTTAAATTTCAAGAAATAACATCACCATATCCATCAAATCTCATCTCAAGGCTCGGCCAAGGCAAGAACAAGAAGAGAGGCCCACGGCCAAGGCCCCGACCAAGGAGGCAACAAGGAATAAAACCCCCACCAAACACATTCTAAATTGCCACAAGTGTAGCTCGCGGCCAAGCTTTAACCTCGGCCGTCCACATCAATTCCAGCTCCTCATAAATACACAAAAGGATAAATTCCATTGAGATCCAAACAAAGGTGCAGCCGGACCACCACAAGGCTCAAAGAAATAGCCCCAAACACAAGCTAAGACAGCCTAACACACAGCCCAGCACAAGAGAGTCCCAAAGGCCAAAAACCGAGCAGCAGCAGGATTCGACTCAACCCAAAACCAAGAAAATGGCAGGGCTCAAAGACAGCCCAACAATTTGAATCAAAACAGTCCCAGCACAGGGCTAAAAACCAGGGATATTAAAGAGCCAAAGCCAACTACAGTAAAACAAAAAAAAATAAATCCGATTTTAAATCACAACAGCTCCCAATATGAAGCCAAGGCTAGGGAGAATAGAAGAAATCAACCCAAACCACCGCAAGACGGGACGACCAACTTCGATTCAAAGCGACCCCCAACACAAGGCCGGCTCAAGAAAGCTTCAGAGGGCAGAAACCGAACAACAGCAGGACTCACAGAAGCCCAAAACCGAGAGCAGCACAAAGCCAAAACCGAGGCCTCCATTTGACCAAAACAAAGCACAACAAGTCTAAACCGAGCCCAGCAAAGCCAAACCGAATACAGGAAAATCAAAACTGAATACAGGAAAGCCAAAACCGCACCCAGCTCAAGGGAATAAGCATTCTCTACCCCTTAATACATCAAAATAGAAGGCCACCATATATTTCGGATAAGAATAAGCATAGAACTTTTCCAAACTTAAAGTAAATTCTCCATAACATGCCTTTTGATAAGGAAAAGCTAGAAGGAAGCCAGAAATGAGGCCCACATGTTTACAAGGCCCAAGTGAATCCCCCACCGTTTCATGCTAAACAAACTCACATGTAAAGCCACATATTTTGATTTCGATCTTCATCTTGAACATAAGGAAGAGGGAAGATATCAACATACCAATCCGTTCGCTATTTTGAAGCAAATAATCAACTCCAACTTTAAAACATATTCATGCTTGAATATTTATCATGCTTGAGCAATAAACCCCACCCCCAAATGAAATTATAATAACGAGCTAGCATGCCATTGGAAAGAAAAGAGGAGGAGGAACTATCGTTTAGAGCTAGCATACGAGTTATACTTCCATTTTATTTTACTATAAGCGGTAAAAAGAAATTCCCTCCAATCTATATGCAAGACTACACAAGCATGCCACTTAAAGATGAAAAGCGAGAAATTATCATCTCAAGCAATCAAACAAACCATTCCACGGCATACAAACACCCGACCGAAGCGATGTAAACGGGGAGGGCCGAACTAATCGGCAAGAATCACGGCCTCCACAGGCCGGACCGAGAGGAAGAGAGGAGAAGAAGAGGGTTACCAGTTAATGTAGAACACCCCAAGGAATAGGAAACCCTAAGCTTTGAACCAGCAGCACCTCCCCACCTCCACAAGAATAATCGGCCAGCCCTAGATTCACCTCCAAACAGGGTTTATATAGGCAGAGGAGGAGAAAAAGTGTTGCTTCCTACCTGTGGAGTCGAGTAGGATCGGGGAAGGTGCGGCGGGATGGAGGGAAATGCCGCGAGGAGCAACTTGCTCTCGCGAGGGATAAGAGATGGGTAAAAGATACGCGAGGAGGCGCGGGGAGGGTGCTCGAGTGCGCACGGAGAGCGGACCCGAATCCATCGCGACTAAGATAAGGAGTGGAGGAAACCACGCGCGGCTCGAGGAGCCAACGGCTATGGCGGGGGGAAGAGTCGAGCGCGGGAGAAGAGGCGCGAGAGGATTCTCGCGGGACCGAGGCACGGGAGACGGGCTAGCCGAACGAGCCGAATGGGGGAAGGGTAGGATTTAGGGCTTAATTTTATAATTTAAAGGATTTAATATTAATTTATTTTAAAAATACGCCCCGAACCCTAACTTTCGCACTCGACGGCTATCGTCGCAAATTTAACGTCGATTTTAAGTGAAATCGACATTCGGACGCATCGGCGCGAGTCCGTTTCGCCGTCCGAGGTCGTCCGGGCAACCTCGTCGACGAGCGCGTCAAAATTGCGTCGAAATTTGGTATCGTCGCAAAATTTTGACGCGAGCGCGATCGAAAGCGAGGTCAACAATCTTACAGTGGGATTCAGATCCTTTTAGAGAAGAGCAAGAAGAGGCCAGCCATGAGTAATTAAACTTTAATGTGGCCCAGCCTGCCATAGATGTCATTCCAAAATTGATTACTCCAGACATACTTGTTTATCGGATATATTCAGTCGTGTATGAGGAGTGAGAGATGCATATTATTGATTTACTTAGGATTTGGCTAGTGAGAAGGCACATTGTTATGCAGCTCCAACTCAAGTTGTGCCAAAAGTGGATGAATACATATTCTATCAGGATGTGCTTTGAAATAACAAAGCCTACAAATTGACTTACTGGGAGTTTGCAACGTTTTTGCTACCTTCAACAAGCCCAACCTGACTACTATGAGAAGATAGAAGCTTCGACAGATGAGGTTGAAGCCCCTCCAACATTGGGAGACTCACACGAGGCGTCTCCCACTTACAAAGTGGATGTGGGATCCCATCTCCACACGGGATGCAATGATTGACGCGTCTAGACCATTCGGTCCGAGCATGAGAAGGACTAGTCGGACCTTCCAAGCAGAGAGTTTCCTCTTATTTGGAGTGGGGTCCACTCTTATTTACCTCAAGCTTAAATATTTGCTTTTCATAATTTAGGTTTTCAGTTTTGGAGTGTATTCATGTCAGGAAAGTAATCAGTGTTCCCTTTATTTCCTTCTAGAGTTGCATCCAAATGCGAGTGGTGCTCCGGTTGTATCTCGTTCCAATGTGGTGATTGTCTTCCAAGGGTCGAGTGGTGCTCCGGCTGTATCTTACTCCCAAAGGAATATTTATCCTTCCCCAAAACCAAGCAGATACTTCCTTCTTGTTCGGAGGGGCTTCCACCTCTATGTACCATAAGCTACTATATTTCCTTTTCGTGCTTTAAGTTTTTAGTTTGGATTGTATTTCTATTAGAACAATCACCAGTGTCCTCTGTTTTTCCTTCCATAGTTGTATCCAAGGTTGTGTAGTGCTCCGGCTATATCTCACTATCGAGAGGCTACTTATCTCCTTGCATTCCTCTTGGCAGTGGTTCAATCTCCTTGCATTCCTCTTGCTTCGCTACCACAAATTCATCCTAGTTGCAGCCACCACAATAGCAGCCCTTTTGCTGTTGCAATTCCTCGTTGTCCAGCCATCCTCCCCGCTGTCGCAGCCTCGAGTCAACCCTCCTTCTATCCCAAAGACCACAGTCTCACGCATTTCAGCCCCTCATCATTCCCGCTTGCCACGGCTGCCCCGATCAGTCGTTCTTGTTGTTTTGCTGATGTTCCAGTCCTCTCAAACCACTTCCTTGCCACCTAGTTGTTGCCTCAAACCTCCTTCACTGCCTCCTTGCCACATAGTCGTTGTCCCAGCCACCCAGAGCCCTCTCTCAGCCTAGTTGCTGTTCAAGCCGTCCAACACCGCTTTGGATCATTGTTTCTCTGTTGCCTAGCCCACTTATCCACTTCTTGTCGTCCCGGGTAGCGAATAACCCACGCTTCACTGTTGTACTATTCCCCTTGCTCCACCTCCCCAAACAGCCACCACCACCGCCGTCAGTACACCTACAACTATGCATGTTGCTATTTTCTTTTTCTGTGTGTTAGTTGTTGTTGTTTATTAGTTTTTCCAGCAATAATATTTAATTGTTTATTGTTGTTAGGGTTAACTCCGGTATCAAGCACTTTCATGGATACTAATAAATAAACTAGTGGATGTTCCTCAAGGTCAATGAACATTTTCTTTTGTGATTCCATTGTTAGTCTAGTGCATAATAGGATCCATTTGAGAAATTTTGGCTGAAGATTTAGATCAACTTGAGGAAGATCTGTGGTACAAAAAGTAAAGTTGGGAATCTAATTGAGATGAGTTAGTTGGGGTTAGTAAGTAAGTTGAGTAAGCCTTGTAATATATGCATGGCCCCTTTCCTTTTTTTTATCAATCCTTTTTCTTTTGGGGAGTTTGAACCGTTAAAAATGTTTGAATAGGATCTAGTATCCCATCACATTGAGATTACTTTTGTTAATTTCATCTTAACTACTATGGTTTATCTCATCGTATGGACAAGGTAAACAAATTGAGAACATTCACGAAATGTTCAACAATTCATGTATATGAAAGCATTGTATTCTCCTTCCTTGCTCTTGAATACTTTCTCCCCACACTTATGGAGTTGATAAATTGCAAAAATTAATTTTGCCTCATAAGTAAATCTTTTACCAAACTCTTTATACTGTTCTTTGCAATTCTCACAAAAATTTTGGCGTTCATGAATTATGTAATCAGAAGGAAAAATATATATATTTGGTAGAACACAAAACAAACCTCAGACACTTCTCTGTAATGAACAAGAACGATGTCATCACAAGATCTGTGAAAAGAAAGAAAGTTGTATTAAAAAAAGGATTTTGTTATTCATATTATGGCACGTAACAGGTCAATAAAAGCTCATGCAAACGGTATTATCCTCTATTTAAAAGTGAAAATCAACATCTTATTAACAAGAAATAAGTTAATGGGCAAAATTAGTCTAAAGCACCAAGGAAAACAGCACAATAACCAGATCAACAAGAGGGAGAACAAATTAGCAAAAGAGAATATTGCGATAAGCTGCAATTTCGAAAAAGGAAAGATTTGATCATAAATTTTGATTATTTGACGTCTGATGCCACCACAAATATTGCTGATTCTAGGCAAGTAAAATGCTTAGGTTTTCTCCCTTTTACCTTCTAAAATACCACAGTGAACCATGATTTTAAGGACCAGCCTGGAGCCCCGACAAAGAGTTCAACAAGACACCAGGCCTGAAATCAATCAGCATAAAAACACAAGATAACATAATTACCAGCATTGGCTAATGCTGGTAAACTTAAAGAAACAAATCATAAAGAATTTTATAATGTATATCGCAAGGCTTTGAAATGGTAGTTCATACCACACGAGATTACACTTAAAGTACGGGTAAGAAATTTCATTTAAAACTCAATATTCATTTGATAATAGCTCGAAAATAACTAAAATGGTCACTAGATTTTTTAAGTGCGCCTATTTTAATACCAAAATTTTATATGTTTAATTTAGTCCAACAACTTGGAATCAATTTCATCCTACTATTAGCAGCACTCCCCAACTGTCTGTACCGTTTGGTCCCACACCTCACACTTACAAACCTTAACTACCTGCTTCTATTCTTACTTTATAACCTTCTTGTATGCCTCCAGATAGGATACCTGTGTAATGCCACAGTGCTAAGGAAGATGAATGGATGAGATTCAGTCCATAATTTCCTTCTGCGGTATTTGCTAGAGGCCTTCACTGTTCTTTTGCTGCTGTCTTTATGGTATCAGAGCCTCTTGCGGAAAAGAGGCGCCCTCAGGTTACCGAGTCAGCATCTCGATTACAATCTCTGCCTCACCTTACCTCATCTCTCAAATGGATGAATCAATTACTTCAGAATCCCAATCCTCTTTCCTTCCTGCTACGGGTACAACCATTCCACCTTCCCTAAAATTCCTGCCCTCACATCTAAAACATCTGACCCTAAATCAGCTCACCACCGATAACAACCATATTTGGCCTGCCCAAATTCTAAAAATCTTCATGGCAAATGGGTTTGTGAGGTTTCTTGATGGCAGCTCTCCAGGTCCTCCACGATTCACTGAAAAAAACAATGCAAGTACTAAAAACACACAATTTCATCTATGAACCTCAGAAATCAAAACCTCACAGCATACCTATACTCCACCATCTCCTCAGCCGTACTTCCACATATTCTACATCTCCACAATACCACAGCCATCTGGACAACCATAGAACGCTGATTGCAACCCACAAACAGATCCCGTGTCATTTAGTTGAAAAATGAATTAAAACCACGACTCAATGAAGGGGAACACTATCAAGCAATACATAACTGAAATTTGGCACCTTGTGGATCAAATAACAGCAGCTGGATCAAAAATTGATCAAGAAGATGTCATGCTATACATTCTTAATGGTCTTCTGTCCTACAACTCCTTCAAGACCTCTATTCACACTATGCTTCAGCCCATTGCACTTGAGGACCTTTACTCCCTTCTCTGTGTGAAGAAGTCAGTATCAACAGTGAGAATGCAAAAAACATCCCCTCCATTGAATCTCAAATGGCCCTTATGACTACTCATTGAAGAGGTTCATTCCACAATCAGGGAAGAGGAAGAACTCAGGCAACGAACCAACGTAGAGGTCACTCTGGAGGCTCAAGAGGAGTTCATCAATCAACCCGATCTCTCACAATGTGTCGAATATGCAACAAGGCCAGCCACTCTGCATCTATATTCTGGCACCGAACCAATTCGGAGTATGTCCCTACACCTCCAGATTAGCAGCTACCTCAAAGGATTGGGTCCTGGATTCTAAAGCAACGACACATTTCACCTCAGATCTCAGTCAACGACAACAGCTGATTCCCTATCACGGCTCAGAACAAGTTCTAGTTGGCAATGGGCAAGCAATTCCCATCGAGCACAAGGGTGATGGCATCCTTCCTAGCCCACGTCGTGAGCTTAAACTATCTCAAATCCATCACAATTCGTTGCTCTCCCATAACTTAATGTCCATTCATAAATTAATCAAAGATAACCATCTTATCTCATTTGACTCATCTGGCTTCTACACATCTGATCCACAGACACATCAACTGACAGGCTCCCTTCAGTATCTCACAGTCACGAGACTGGACATAGCCTCTGCTGTAAATTGGCTATGTCAAAACCTACCATTAACTTGATTATTTCTTTAGATGAAAATTGATGGAGGGAAAGCTTTCAAACAAGCCTTAAAGATTTTTAACACAGTCTGACAACAGACAATTCCATGAGAATTTAGAAATATTTCAATTCATTTGTGAAATAACAGAGAAATTCTTTTTATTTATGAGAGCAGGTTCAAAGGGATAAATTTAGAAAAACTAGAAATGATAGCAATGTGGTGCGGGCATGTCGATTCGAAAATCAAATCTAGTTTTACGAATCACCAAAATTCAATCCCCTCGAAGCCACAAACACGGGGGTTTTCCTCCAAAAGCTAAACCGGTTTGGCCCAAACCACTTCAGTAGAGAGAGGGGGGCTGAACCGGCCCCCTTCTTCCTCTTTTCACTGTTTTCGTTTCTAGCCTATTTATCTTACCCCTATAACCTCACATCATATTGCTGCTAAACCCACATCCTCCCAATTCAGATGTTGTCCCACCTTCCCAACCTGATACCCTACCTTCCAACCTACCTCCCAGCAGTCCAGCAAGCTTTCCTGCCACCTTAACCCGCTACCTCCCCCCTCCATACCACCTTCCAACCCGGTCGGTCCCTCTCCCTCATTCACCCTTGCTGTCCCAAGCCTCCGTATCCACCAGGCCAACCTCCACCGCCCCCTTAGGATACACTTTTCAGGTGTTTGTTGTGTCATTTTATGTTTGGGTGATGTTCTTTCAGTTTGTGTGTGTTGCAACCTTATTTCCCTATTAATAAAAGTTGTTTTTGTAGTTTGGGCTTTCTCCTCTGGTATCAACCACCAATTTAAGTAATAGATAATTGTACTTAAAACATTAAAGCCTATATATTTAAAAAAAAAAGAATGGGCATACAAAGTGCATCAAACTCCCGCCAAATATGGACTTCAGTTGAAGTTCATCAGAAAATAATAATAATAAATCCATAGTTTTTTTTATTAGTATTAATTTTTCTCAGCCTTACATCATGCATCCATTAAGAAGTATTTCTAAAAAAGAAACACGTATACTTTCATCAGAACAATGCGAAACATTTCTACAACAGCAGAAAACACAAACTGTAAACCATTAGCATAGAAGATGCTCATGCAGTATATTGATGGAGAAAAATAGCAGTTAAACTTATCCGTAGGTAGAGACAACTGGTGTATTTCCAGACCAACATCAAGAAAAAAAATAAAAGAATTAATTAAAAAATTTTAATAAATAAAAAAAAAACTAAAATACTAAAACAACTTCCTTACAGTTTATAAGGCCATCAAATAGTTGGGGTGAGGTGGGATGCAAAAAATAATGGACATACAGGTCTTTTACCCAATTTTTGGCCATGCCCAATTTGACCTAAAACCAAAAACAGCTTCTCAAGGATTTTTTATCAGCAATTAATGAAAAAGATCAATGTTAATACTGATCAACTCAAGATCATGAACTAATTCATTCGGCTAAGGTTCCAAAGACATGAACACAGAAGAAATCATCAACTTAGAACGCATAAATAAAAATATAAACACAATAAAAACATCACAGCTTAAAACATGTAAGAAACTACCTATCCAGCATCCAATAGCTCCGCCTCTGAAAATAAGGATTTAGCTCCCCATGAGCATAGTAACAATTGAGAGCAGCAATATTCCCAACCTGGATATTTCAATGTAATGCAAAAATTAACAAAAAGAAAGCCAATAACTGCAATAAAAATTAAAAAATAAATAAATATCCACAAAACCATACAGAATTCCAACAACCTATCAACTGAACAACGATTTCAAAATATAGAAATTGCGTGTAAGCAACCATAAGCCTTCTTTATTGGATCAATAATTAAAAGATGGATATGGCCAATGCTCACAGTAAAATATGAACAAAGAGAAATACATGTCGAAGTAGTTTCAACTTGAAAAAACATGATTTACAAAATAAATTTAAACTTCTTGGCACTCCCATTGAGATACCAAAAAAAACATCCATTTCACAGGCTCTAAACACCATAACACTTAACTCAGGCATTACATTAACAGTATAATACTATAATTGCATACCATCTAGCAGTCAGTGATGCATGACAGACAATAATGCACCAATCGCTAGACAAATTTTGAAGGCTTATTACCATGATAATTAGTAGGACCTTATTTTATATTATTTTCTTTAAGAAACAGGCAGGATCATCAACTATTAATTTGAAGGAGAAAGTTTAAATATTAAATCCTAACTTGTAACCAAATAAATTAATAAAAATAAGGATTCAAGAGAATCAATCAAATAATTAATTGAAACATATAAATTGAGTGGTATTATTTGTTTCCAAATATGAAATATCTTAAGGGGACGGTGCCAATATAGCGTTCGAACGGATCTTCAAAAGTTATACTCTACTATCAACTCAGCCATTATCAAAGATTTTGAATATTTAAAACTTTTATGTTTTGAATTTTATCAGTCTAATATCATTAGAATATTAATCATGTCGACTCCAGCCCTTACAAGAAGGAGGGTCGGATAATGTGATTTGGACTTGCAACTTCTTATATTAGTGATTTGAACATTGTTGGAACTTACTGGGCTCATCACTTCCAGTCCTTAAAAGAAAAAAAATTGGACTAGTTGAGTGGGACTTACAGCCTTGCCTTATAAACAAGGCAGTCTGATTGATTGATTTAATCAGAGCAGAAACTTTATTCAAACCTGCGCAGCATTCTCTGACCATTTGAATTTAAATATTTATTTAATTCGGTGGAGCATATGAGTGCATTTTAAATTTCATATACTTCAATAATTTTAAATATTTTTACAAGTTTGTAAGGATTTACACGTCCTTTAAATGTATGAATTCAAAACTTATCTCACCTATAAAAACATGCTTAAACATTTATAGCCAAGAAGTGTCCAACTTATTATTCAGGCAAGCCTTAAAAATGCTCATCAAGATTCAAGATTTCATTTGACTCGAGGAATAACCATGAAGTTTATATAAGCTTTTAGGACATTGAAGCCATTTGAAGCTATAAAGCTTTATTTGGATATTATGTTATTGCAGTGCATGCAAAGTTATATCTTACGTTTTTAAGAAATCGTTTCATATCGCTAACAGGTGTATTGTGAATCCAACGGCAAAATATGATATTCCATATTTGGATTAAATTGCAATCAGTTATAATTTATACTTAAAATAATTTAGAAGTCCACATAATTCATGTGATGAATTATTTACAAGTCTCCATTAGTCCAAACTTGAATTGGTTTTTTAACCCTAAGAAAGTTTGAAAAACTCAATTTTAACTTAATTTTCAAGTCCTAGGAGCCAAAGTTTAAGAAATTCAATTTTAAATTAATTTTCAAACCCTAGAAGTTTAATTTTGAAAAAAGACCAATTTTAATTTGATTTTGGAAAGCCTTTATTTAAATATTTTTGAAAAATAAAAAAATTACAAAAATAGAATCATTTTTGCAAATTGAATTGACCCACATTTGAAGTCATATTAATAAGTCAAAATAATTCACATTTTTAAATCAATTGCAAGTTCAATTCACATTTTAAATTATTTAAAATTCCAAATTCACAGAAACTTTGGGCAATCTCTTAGTGTCCACCCCTTTTTCAGGGGCATGAAGAGAATGTCAGTTTGTCCACCTATTTATAAGACACGCTGGTCAGTATCGTGAGAAACTGCTACCAGGGGATAAATGAAACATCTAACCCAAGGTTTATAAGACAGTATGGGCCTTCAGTGTACCTACAACAAGATAATCACGAGAGAAAATTCCTCCAAATAGGTAATTTACTTTTCCTAAACAGGGACTTGCATTTCCTAAGACAGATACTTAAATCCCCTTAATTTTATAAATATTTCTCAGCCAAGTCCGCAATTTCCCTGGACAGTACTCATTTCCACTGGACAGGTATTCGAGCTTTCTCGCATAGAAATTTTAAAAATTACCCTCACAAGCATATTTTATATCATTTCGAGCGAAGCAGCAATGTTGACAATGACGAGATATTGTTTAAGCAATAACAACGACATAATGAAATAAAAATACAACTCATCTTATGTTCTAATTTTCATGATTTTTTATATACAATATACAATATAGAACATTAATAGTAAATTGGGAAAGGAAATGTATGGTTTTGGGTGTTAGTGGCTCAGGCAGGTTTGGCTCGGAGGATCACATTACGTGATCGACTAGCTCAATTTCAATGTGAGAATAGGGAAGTGTAAAGTTTCGCTATCTCGTACTGAAATTTGGTGTAGAAATCGCAAGACTTCGGTGCAGGGATCAGGGGAGTCACATGAACAGGGAAGAGGAAGAGATTGAAAGGTGAGAAGATCAGAGTTCTGAAGGTATTTATACGTTGTAATTCAGTTGTTTCCTTCCAGAGGGAGATGTGGGCATCAGTGCTAGGAGTGCAGGGAAGACAAAGCAAAAAAAAAAGAGAATGACGGGAGTTCCAGAGTTCCCTGTACGTTGTGATCCTGTTGATACTTTCCTTGCTAGCCCTGACGTCGTCGGATCGAGCGAAGAAATGAATACAAGAAGAATCAAGTAGGAATGGTAAAGGCATCGATGTTTTGAGGAGCTAACGACGTGCAAGGGAGGACTTCGGCTCTGCGCACATGCGAGAACGACGAGGGGATCAAAGTTTCAAACATGAGAGGAAAATAAGAAGCATGATTTTTAGAGAAGGGAAATCGCTCTCTATGTAGTTCGTTGTGACTGAAAGGGAGAAAATGACGAGGGAGGGGTTACGGAAGCCAATCATGGCTTTTACTTCAAACCAGAAAAATGACTAGCGCAAACAGTTATGGCGTGTAAGTGGGAGTAGTTGGATGTTTTAAATTTATTTCTTTTTTTTATTATTGATGGTCAACACTTCCATAAAACCCTAACTCACGTTGCCCATCAGTTGCGACCAGTTCAGTTAAATAATATATAAATGCCTAACAACACAACCAATTGACCAAAAATGGCCTCCATAACCTCTAATCTAAAGGTCCTCAACATTTACCATCAAAGCAAAGATAACCATTTGCTACAAAAAATCTCAATAGAAAATTTGTCGGGAAATCCATACTAATCAAAAAAAATTTCTTAGCCTTCTACAAACCCTAACATTAGACCAACACTTAAACCACATAACGGCCTTTCCGTTATTTGATATTAAAGACGGAAAAAAAAAAAAACAAAACCTCTTAACATTTTTACCAAAAAAAGAGTTCAACTAGTCAATCAAAAAAGAAACCAACATCGCCTTGAAACTTCACCTCCCAAATCACTTTTATTTCAAGAGGAGATATTGCATTTTATAGAGAAGGCATTTTCAAATCAGGTGATAACATTTACTTTGCTATTAAATTCATTTGGTAGAAATTTGTGTCAAAAAGTTTTACAATATTGGCATGTAATCTTCAAAATTCTTAAACCAATATGTTTATTCTCTGAGTAGTAAACACTACATAAAGGTCAAGCAAATCCTATTTTACAACCTATCCCACTCCAATGAAACATGAGAGTTCCATGCAATATACGAGTGTGATCAACAAATACAAAATACATACTATATGCACCAAGATTTATTGTTAAAACATTAAAGCTTAAGTTATAATTCCTAAATGTTTAATCTTTTTAATTAGTTAGATGCATGCTTATCTTCACTTACTAAAGCATATTGCACTTACATTTCTTTATTGCATAAGCAACATTTTATTTTCTTCATAATTATTACTTCAAAAAAGTAAAACAGAATACATAAGTGGTTTATATGTTCTAAGACGGAAAGGGCTAAGTCAAAAATACCTAAATTATTTTAAAAAAAATTGGGACTTCAGTGGTTCATTATAATCCTCCTTCTCGCCAAGAAGTTCATTTAAACAAGTATCATTCAAATCATCAAATTATTTTATATCATCTTTCCATCTAGTTAGTTTCAAATTAAAAAAAAAAAAAAAAATCACTTCTTGTTGTGTGTAAAATAATTCATCTCTTTACATCACAATAACCCTTAAATCAAGCCAAAATTTAAATCTTATTCACTTAACGGTGTGCAAAATATTAATATTTTTAAGATTGGCTAAAATAGTTGGAAGTTTTTTTAATTGGCAGACTATGGATGATTACCGAAAAATAATGCTGTAAAGTTAAAATTGAAAGGCAAAAATATATTGGAAAACTTTCTGGAAAAAGAACAAAATTTTGAAAGAAAAAGATTTAGCACAGGTAGATATGAAAGAAATTTTAAAATCTAAATAGTAACCAATCACCCTAAAACCCACAACTATAAGATAACCCCATACCTATTACGAAATATCTACTTGTGATGAAAGGAGATCAGGTAGATGAAAAACTCATAAGATTGTTAATGGATCCAATCACATAGATGAAAATTCCAATAAACTTGAAAAATTAATGAAGAAGTATTTTAGGATGACTTACAAGATCTCCCCAGACAAAGAAAGTAAGAGTATGTCACGATCCGGCCTTAGAATTAAATAAGCCATAAACTGTAGTCGGACTGTATTAACATTTAATTTACTTTCCATTGATTTTTAGAAACTTTCAATATATAAAAGAGTCACTAAGAATTCACAAAATATAATACACGGAAAATTGAAACATCTAGAAATAATAACATAGTCTGTAGACATCTCAAACCAGCATATAACTATATATCACTAACCTTAATAAAACAGTGCAAAAAAAACTACAATCACATCATAATATGATATCTATCAGTTATAGTCATCCTCCTATAAGCTAAATGCATCATGTCAAACATATCAATCTACCGTTTTTCTTTTGCTGGAAAAAAAAAGGTTAAATTCAACAGCAAGTTTGCACGACTTAATGAACAATTATAATATTAATATGCATTAAATACATATGCAAGTGTTATGTATGAATAACAATAAATGTAGCTCATTGCATAATAAAATGTAAGCTTTAATTTTAAATTATCCCTTCTCATTTCAATTTAGGTATTTGTCATTTTTAACCTCTTTAAGAAGTCATATCGGGATTTCCGTCATACCCAAATGTATCCTTAAAATTGTACTCATAAGTATCCTAAAAAACTTGCACTCGAAGATACACCGTTACCATTTATTTTATTGTGCATGGGTACATCATATCCCCTGCTAGTACAATCTGGGGGTAATTTTGTATGACTAAAACATTCACATTTCATTTCTTTTAATTACTTCCACTTAAAGTCATTGAAAGCACCACCGTTTTCTCTTTTTAATTTTCACTCTATTTCAATAACTTTCATTCACAATACCCCTCAGAATATAAAATTAGGCATACAAAACAATAATGCAGTTATTCATTAATAAAATCCTAATTTAATACATACAAGAAAATAATTGCTCATTTTAAGCTTAAATGTCTTCATCTTTCTCTTGGATCCCTCTTTTCTTATTATTTAATTAATACATGTTGCCTTTTAAATCAACACACCTAATTAAAACTCATAAATTTCCTATATTAACAATTAATAATCCCCTTTAATGTTAAAATTATTGTCTTCTACCTCAAATCCCAAGAATTTATCAGTCTTTTATCACACTTCCTAATTGAATAAATTTTAATAATATTAATTTAAAGAATTATAACATTTATTCTAATAATAATATAAACATTAACATTTACTTTATAAGTTTTTAAGATCGATATTCTCCCTCACTCACATGCTTCAACAACTTCTTCTAATCTAAAATTTTTATGAGTCTTGATTCAACAAAACTTTGCATTAAACACACACACACACATACACACAAATTACGTGATAAACATTTTTATAAAACTTACATTTATAACTTTGGTCGACTACCCTGCCCACATGCACGAAAGTCCTTTTCTTCCTCCTCCTGTCTCGACAACACCCAGCGCCGCGTAGTCTTCTCCTTCCCTCTTCTTTTCATGAAAGGGAGCAATCTCCTCTTCCTTCGAGCGGTTAGGCACGGAATCTCGACTCCAACATCGCACGCGCACAACGTTGCTTCCTTCTTCCTCCACACGCAAGTTAGGATTCCTCACACGCACGCACAAAGGGCCTTGTGTCGTTTCCTCCTCTTCCTCTACACGTGAACACAAAGTTGTTGCCTCCTTCTTCTAGGGCTTGACATAGAATCTCAAGTAAAGGAAGAGACGCACGGCTCCTCTTATTCTTCCTTTTTCTTCTTCTTCGGCTTCTTCCTTCACTCACGGACAAGTCGCAAGTTAGGGCTGGAAACAACCTCTCCTCCCTTCTTTCTCCTGTGCAGCTTTGTTTCTTCTGCTTTGCTCAGCTAAGGCACAATTTCCTCTACTTTCTCTTACTCTTAGTCTCTCGTTCTAGTTGAATACGAAGAAAAGATGCCCCCTCTCGACATCTAATAGCGAACAACTTGATGGTTATTACCAATTAATTTTTATTTATTGATTTATTTTAATTATTAACATTGTCATTGCCGGTCTCAAGCCCGGATGTGAAAAGTGGAGGGTTGCGTTAGGTAGTCGACAGCCAGCGTAAAACTTGTCGAAAAAAATCATGACATGAATCCTTTTGATCATTGTGTAAGTGCTAGGGCGTCCTTAAGACGACGCGTACTGTATGGCATCGAATGCGGTGGAAAGTGTGCGAGGCCGCTTACACGGCGCCGGGTGTAGTGTCGAAGTAAGCGAGGTTCCCGCATTACGGACGGATGCGAGTAAAGAAGTTAGTCGCATGATACTTAGTATTAGGATAGGATCTTGGAATATAGGTACTCTCAATGGTAAATTAATGGAATTGGTTGATATTATGATCCATAGAAAGATAAATATCCTATGTATTCAAGAAACTAAATGGGTTGGAGAAAAAGCTAAGGAAATTGATAACTTAGGTTTTAAACTATGGTATTCGGTAAGAGTCGTCTTAGAAATGGTGTAGGTATAATTATAGATAAAAGTTTGAAAGATAATGTTGTTAAAATTAATAGAGTTGGAGATAGAATTATAGCGACTTAAGATTATTATTGATACTTAAGATTTTTAATATTATAAGTCTTTATGCTTTCATCAAGTTGGTTTAAATATAGGCTACAAAGATAAATTACGGAATGATTTAGAAGACTTAATACAATCGATATCTGCTGAAGAAAAAATTTTTATTGGAGGAGATTTAAATGGACGTGTCGGTAGAGTGGTAGAAGATTTCGAAATATTCGCGGTAAGCTACGGTTATAGAGCGATTAATGAAGAAGGTAGAGTTATTTTAGATTTTCTTTAGCGTATGATATGATTATTACTTATCTTTATTCGAAAAGAGATGAGCGTCTTATTACTTATAAGAATGGATCTAATAAAACACAAATTAATTATTTTCTTATGAGAAGAAGAGATCTTCGAGATTGTAAGGATTGTAAGGTCGATTCCAAGTGAACGATTAAGTACGCAACATCGATTATTAATTCTAGATTTTAAGATGAAGAGTTGTAAAATAAAGAATACTTAGGATTCAACATCGTAGAATAAGATGGAGGCACTTAAAAGACACGAAATAAAATTATTTTTATGAGTAAAATTCAAGATTTAAATATTTGGGATGCTCGTGAAGACGCGAATGTTATGTGGGAAAAATTAACTAATACTTATTAAACAAGTGGTAAAGATGTCTTGGAGAATCAAAAGAAAAGTTTCTATAAATAAAAATAGTTGGTGGTGGAATAATAATGTGCGAAAAGATAAAATATAAGAAGTTATGTTATAAAAATTGGTTTAAATGTAAAAGCGTAGAGAATTGGAAAAAATATAAAACGGTCGCATGAGAGTGTAAAAGAATAATACGTGACGCTAAAAGTTACACTTTTAGTGATCTTTATAACGTGTTAGATACTTAAGGAAGGTGAAAAATATATGTATAAACTAGCCAAAGCAAAGAGAAAGAAAAGTAAAGATTTAAGCTCGAAGTAAAGTGTATTAAAGATGAAAATCGAAAAGTGCTTTTCTTAGAAAAAGATATTCAACATAGGTGGGTGAGTTATTTTGATAAACTTTTTAATGATGATGCTTGAAAGTACGATCGACCTTAGTGATCTTAATATCGTTAATAATAATAAAACTTTTCACTTTTACAGTCGCATTAGTAAAAAAGAAGTTGATGAGGCTTTAAAGAAAACCGAGGGGAAAGTCCGTAGGACTCGATGATATCCGATTGAAGTGTGGAAATGTTTAGGTGATTTGGGGGTTTCTAGCTTACTAAACTTTTTAATATTATTTTAAAAACAAAAAGATGCTCGAGGAGTGGAGAAAGAGCATTTTGGTCCTCATTTTTAAGAATAAAAGAGATGCACAAGAGTGTGCAAATTATAGAGGAATTAAATTGATGTGTCATACTTTAAAGTTATGGGAGAGGGTAATTGAACATAGGTTAAGACGTATTACGAAGATTTCTCATAATCAATTTGGATTTATGCGGGCGAGTCTACCATGGAAGCTATACATTTATTAAGAGGTTTGATGGAGAGGTACGGAGATAATAAGGAGGATCTACATTTGATTTTTATTGATTTAGAAAAAGCTTACGATAAGGTTCCTAGAGATGTTCTTTGGAGAGTCCTTGAGAAGAAAGGTGTTGATTTGACTTATATTCAAGTCATTAAAGATATGTATGCTAGAGTCGTTACATGTGTTCGAGCTGAAGGAGGATTGACCAAGTATTTTACTATTTACGTTGGTTTACATCAAGGATCGACTTTAAGCCCATATCTTTTTGCTTTATTTATGGATGGTCTTACTGGCCATTTACAGGAGGATGTACCTTGGTGTATGTTTTTTGCTGATGATATCCTCCTGGTGGATAAGACAAGAGAAAAAGTCCAGGAAAAACTTGAATTATGGAGGTCTACATTGAAGTCTAAAGGTCTTCGTTTGAGTAGAACTAAAACTGAATACATGGAATGTAATTTTAGTAATAGTAGGTCTCAGTGACGAAGTGTAACTTTGGGTGATCAAATTATTAAAAGGTGTGAACGATTTAGATATCTCGGGTCCATTGTTCAAAGCGATGGTGATATAGATGGGGATGTTAATAGTAGAATTCGGGTTGGTTGGTTGAAGTGGAGGAATGCGTCGGCTACTATTGTGTGATAGAAAAGTACCGCTTAGATCGAAAAAAAAATTTTATAAGATGGTGGTGAGACCTTCGATGCTCTATGGTGTCGAATGTTGGCCTTTAAAAGAGAAGCATAATGTTAAGTTAAGTGTTGCGAGATGAGAATGATTAGATGGATGAGTGGCTTTACACTTAGAGACAAAATGTGAAATGAATATATCCGTAATAGGGTTGGAGTTGCACCGATGACGGATAAAATTAGAGAGAGTCTCCTTAGATGGTTTGGTCACATTAAACGTCGACCACTCGATGATACGATTAAGAGAGTAAATATTTTAAATACAACTTATGTTAAGAAAGGCAAAGGCGAATCTAGGAAAACTTGGGCTTATTGCATAAAAAATGATCTTAATCTATTAGAATTAAACGAAAATTTGACACTAAATAGGACGCAATGGAGAAAAAGGATTCATGTAGCCGACCCCACTTAGTGGGATTAAGGCTTTGTTGTTGTTGTTGTTGTATTTTAATTATTACAAAATCTCCAATAAAAGTGGCTAGCTCAGCTATCAGCCCGACTAACATAGATATCCATCCTAATGAGTTTGAGACACACACACGCAAATAAGCCATTTTTCGCACCTCGTTTTATTGAGAACTACATACTTCATATGCTCTCAAGGCCTCTGAGAGAATTACCACAACCCTTCCCTAATAAGCTCATTAATGAGCATCTTGTTACACTTGAGATACACATAACTATATGTCTCAGATCATCAATTTAAATTTTCTAACCAGGTACCTAATATCAGCTTGAAAAGACTTCTTGTTGAAAAAATTGATGCACCAATACCTTCTAAGATGCATATAACTAGTATGACCTTCAAATCCCAACCTGACTTTTATGATTTTAGAGGCATACTTGATGAAATTTCTCTTCTTAAGATGCTGTGTATATAATTTATACTTGAGATAAAAATTACGTGCAGTGATCTCAGACCTCTACGTGAAACACCATGCCCATATGGTATTGTTATGAATAGTAATAAATGTAATGGTTGTGTATTAGTAAGCTTGATTATAAGGAATCTAATAAATTTATTTTCTATATTAGATAACCTAATTTGAGATCTGATTACATGATCAGTCCTCTATTAGAGATACTCCTAAACTATAGAGATTGCAGTGTATATAAATATATAGCATATGTTTTCAATTAAAAAATAAGTGAAAGAGTTGTTTTACTTCACATGGTATCAGAAATGTGCACTGTTCGTCGCCAATAGTCAGCTCCTCGATTCAACACTGCTCCCTGCAAGCAAGTTTGTGGGTCAATCGAATCGTTTGTCTGTGCGTCGAAGATGAATGATTAGGAGAACAGTGGGTATTCATCGTGTCGGAATTCTCCCGCAATCGACTCCAACATTCGTCGAGTTTGTTTTGTCTTCAGAGACCATTGAACTGTTTGTAGACTCATCTGTCTCCTACAACTCGCCATCGTTCATATCATCCTTCGGCTCAGTGAAATCTCATCTTTACCAGCTTGTTCATGCCGTCTTTGGCATTCGTCTCATCCTTTGGCTCGGTATTATTTGTCCCCTTCAAATCATATTATTCGTTGGTCAATTTGTATTGTCTCGTCGTGTTGAAAAGTACATCCAAATGCGGTTCGACATATTATTTTGCCCGAAACAGGCAATGAAATAATAGCATATAAGATCAGTTCCTCCCCTTTTCCTATTTCAAGAAACAACATCATTAGGATTAGTTGATTCAGTTTCTTTGAATATTCAATGATAATCATGGCTAGTGAACAAAAATATATTGTAACAAGTTTGGTTTTATCAATGCTAAAATCAGTGAAAAAAAGTTAAATGCCATCAATTTTTATTGAAATAAATTTTGAGACTCTCTTGAGAAGTATTTTGCAAGTCATCTTATTGATAATCTTCCAGTTAAGACCGATTCGAATTATTATGAGTGGATGAGAATTGATGTTCAGCTCTTGATATAATATCAAATTCTATCAAACCCAATCAATCTGATCATATTAGTCATTATCACAAAAGAAGTGATGAAAGAAGTGACACTTGTGTTTTCTAAGAGGAAAAATATTTCTCAAATATTTGATGTATGCAAAGAGTTTTATCGATTTGAACAGAAAAATCCATCATTTAACACTTATCACATGCACTTTAAACATGTTTATGAAGAATTGAATGCACTATTGGCCTTAACTACTGATGTCCAGATTCAAAAAATTCAAAGAGAACAAATAGCTATTATGAATTTTCTACCTAGCCTCATTTCTCAATATTATGGTGTCAAATCACAGATCCTATCTGGAAATGAAGTTACTACTCTAAGGGAAGCCTATACTAGAGTGTTGTGTATTATTCCGAGTTATCGAGCTTCAAGCAGTAAACCTTGCTAACCAAAAAAATATAAACATAAGTGTCGGCCGCTTAAGAGAAGGGCTTGAGGGTTTAATTTAATTTATATATATGTATTGATTTTTGAAAATAAAATTTTAAGTTTTAAAATATGAGAATGAGAAAGGACGGATCTCATTCGTTAAGTAGTTTGGATGAACGAGCGTAATATCGCGAGTAACGCATCTATTCAGAAGAATAGACACCCTACTCGACAATATCGCTCGATCAAATAAACCATAAAATTCATGACATCCGATTACAGTCTAGCGAACCTTTATGTGAGCCGACAAATTCACTATTTAATACGAAAAGAATTAAATAGGGTTTATATTATCCTGAAGTCTTTAAAACTCACTATAAATGAGCACGCTATAGTTAATTACTCCTCAAACAATCGAAGTCACTTGAGAGAACTCTCGATTTAGATCGCGGGTTTCTATCTTCGTGAATTCAAAAGGTAGGGTTTTCAACGAAATGAGGTAGTAGGAAATCCGATAGATGAAAGGTACGAAGGAACGGATATTTACGGAGTCGAAGGAAAGAAGGGTAGGGGATGTCGCGGATCTCGAGGAGAACCTCGAGGACGTCCTGACTATCTCATGGTTGAGGCTTTAAGTTTTGGAAAGGGATTTATTTTAATTTCAATCCTACAAATTAATTATAGGAATTACGTTTGCACGATGTCCGATTATGCAAACTACGCCGAAAGACGGGAGAGCTACGTCGTATCGGACGACGACGCTCGGAAACCTAAGCGAGTTAGGGCTTATATCGCACGGGAGGTGCGTGCAGGCCTAAAAGAAGAGGTGAGGGTTTATGTCGCGTCGGGCGAATTACCTCGAAATCCTAAGGCTTGTTATTTAAGCTTAAGAAGGGGGTTTTGCGATGTCGACACGGGTTTCTTGAAGAAGATGGTCGTCGCCTCACCGTGCTCCAAGCTCCACGTCGTAGCTAGGTCATGATTTAAATTAAAGTTTTAAATTAAAGTGGACATGCAAACCATTTATTTCATTTTATTGTGAGTGAGTGTGTGCAATGATGACTGTGTAGTGAAAAGACAGATAGAACGAGGAGACGTCTTATAGTGAATAACATAAAGCACCTATCACAAACAGAGTATGCTTAGTTAGCGATAAACATGTTAAACTAAGCAGGAATCACATCTGCTACGACAAGTAAAACATGCTTAAACAAGTATGTGTATCGAAAGTAAGTAACTAGACTGCAGAGGAGTGTAAACACGCCAAACATGTATAAACCGAAAGTAAACGGCAGATTAACGAGGAGTATGTCTTGAAAAGTAAGCGAGTATAACGATAAATAAAGTAAATGACGATGTTGCGAGAGGTACAGTATCTTTCTTCATCACGCATGTGTCATTCACTCGTTTATTATTATTTTCATATTTTTTTATTTCCTGCAGAAGAGTCGTTAGCGCGGTGAAAAGCGAAGTAAAAGTAGTGGGCAGGAACCTAGCTCAACAGGAGTACTACGGTACGTACGAAAGGAGCAAAGTACGAAAACCCAACGGTAAAACAAAAGAAAGACGACAGGGGAGCGAATAAAATCATGAGAGAAAGCCAGAAAATCGAAAAGGAAAATAAAAGAACGTCCGCGAAAACTCGAGAAAAGTCGCGAACGAAAACAAAACAAAGTCGTAGAAAACCGCAAAGAACACCGGAAGAAACTCGCAGATGGCCGCTAAACTCACGCAAACCGTAAGAAAGCCATAGAGCATTCGAAAAGAAAGACCAGTAAGCACGGTGGTGTTTCGGACTCGTAGCTGTGCTAATATCCGGACTCGAGTCCGACTACTGTCAGACCAACTTTCTGCAGAAGGCAGGCCTAATCCGACTAGAATAGTCAACCGTGGACCTTTATAAATTTTTCACAAATTTCATTTTGGGTTTGCATGCAAGTAAAAACTCGTAGGTAAGTAGACTGTGTAGTAGTGGAGGTAGTTTTTATATTTTTCAAACATATGTATTTTTTTGTTCTAAAACATTTTAGTCCATAGTCGATTATCACTAATAGGACTAGGACTACGAACATCCTCAGACCGTCGTCGATAGAAACCCCGAGGACGGGCGAACGGTTCCGTGGTTCCTGCTCTACTCTCTGCGAGTCTCCGAGTCGGCGGCCCCAGTTCTATGATTCTCGTAATTTTTCTTTTGCGGTCTCATCGATGTCCCAACCGCACTACCAGTCGCTGACTGGCCCACATATAACCCGAGGGATTATATGTGCACACCTACACGCCCCTGTAGGTGTGTGTTTTGAGCCAGAAACAAGCGTGAAACCAGGGACGAGAGGTCAGAGGAAAGAAAGAGAGAAAGCGGTTCACTTAACACGATTTCGTAAAAGAAGCGAACCGATTTCCAATAATCGAAAGTAAGTAAATCACCCCGCACTTCCCGACCGTCCTCACATATCCTGAAAAAGAACACCAAAGCGCACCACGACGCTCTCGAAGAGGATGAGGACTAGACACTAGGGAACACACCCCTTTCCCCAAACAACGTGTTGTAAAAGCATGACAAAAGACACTAACCAATCCTGGACTCCGGCATCGCTGCTCGGGATTCCTCAAACTCCGAGTTCCACATTGATTTTCGATTCCCGAAACACAAAGCTTCCCGTACGTTCTCCTACGGGCTCGGGACTCAAGCTATAGCAATAGGAGAATCAGTAATCTTTCAATACATAAGAAAGAGAATGGACAAGCCATAAGCCACCAAACTAGCGTCAATTTCACCAAATAAAACCTCCAAGAAGTATTTCAAATATCATGCTCAATTTATTTCCCACAGGTAAGCTAGGAAGCTCCTCCAAATTTCATTAAATCAATTTCATAGACCAGTGTAGCAAAGAGCAAAGCCACCATAACAACAATCATCCCAATAAGGCTCTCGGCCAGGGCTAAAAATAGGAGCAAAGGCTCACGGCCTGAACTACGACAGGGGAGGCAGCTAAAGCCCCCAGCAAACTCACACTACCACCATAAAGCTCACGGCCAAGGCCCAACAAAAAGAGAGGAAGGTAGAGTCCCCCATAGTTCATCATACCACAAATGAGGCCCACGGCCAAGCCCCGACAAACTATCCATACTAATTCAAATTCATCACAAATGCATAGGAATGAATCCATAGGGCCACCAAGCAATTCAGCCCAACTACAACCTAAAAGGAGCACAAACCCGAGCCCAGGAGAGACCTATACCCGAGCCCAAACCAAGGCCGCACCGGGGAGGTTGCAGAACGGCGAGAATCGAAACCGAGCCCCATATCGAGTGCACAGGGGAACAGATGCGAGAGCGACGAAAACCATAAAACCGAGCCCCATATCACGTGCAAAGGGGCGGCTGGAAAACAGCAAAGACACAAAAAACCGAGCCCCATATCTAGTGCAAAGGGGCGGCTGGAAAACAGCAAAGCATGGAAACGAAAACCAGTCCCCAAATCACAAAGGGACAACTGCAGGAGTAGCAAGACCGCAAAAACCGAGCCCCATATCAAGTGCAAAGGGGCGGCTGCAGGAGCAGCAAAACCACAAAAACCGAGCAGCAGCAGGGCCTGAAACAGCCTCAAAACCGAGAGAAAAAACAGGGCTCAAAGTAGGGAAAACAAAGCCAACAAAAACAGCTCCCAAAGCTCTTTTTTTAAAAAAAAAAAAACGAAAACGAAATAAAATTTACTTTCAACCAAGATCATAATGAGCCAAGATAGGACTTGGAATTTCAGCTAAAGATAAAGCCCAAGTAAGCACTTCCATACTTCCAACACATCCAACATGAAATCTCAATATATTTCGAATGAAAATAAACATACCCTCTTGAATCAACTCAAGCTTCCCTCGACATGCTTTCCCTCTTTTTTTTTTTTAAACAAAGAGGAAATAGAAGGAGCGAAAAGCAAGCTCCACATGCATGTAAAACTAAATAAACCATTGCATGCTCCTCATCAAGCTATCATGAGTAAAGGAAATAGAGGAGCCATAACATGCCATTTTAACCATGAAACCGTGTCCAACTAAGAAAAGCAGTGTGTAGATAGCCTCAAATATAGAAATTAGAGCTAAAGGAGCTCATACCTCAGTGAGAGCTCAAGCAAACCACACCACAATCTAACAGCAGGGACCGAACGGCGCAAACTAGGCCAACCAACCGAGCAGCCAAGTCCCAGGAACTTTAGGGAGCAAAGCCAACAGCACCCCTCATCTCACTCACACACAAGCTCAAGAAGAACCGTGAGCAGCAGGGGAGAAGAAGAGGGAAAGGAGAGAAGGGAGCTTTCAAAACCAGGGTATCCAACCTTTAAATTCTCCCCAAAATGGGGCTTAAATAGCTGCAGGGGAAGAAGACCAGCTAAACTCACCCAAGCCATCCTAACTCACCCAAGAACTCACCCGGAGCCAACGGCTACAAAGGGACGAACCCTACCTGGCGCCAGAACCCACGCACGCAGGAGGAAGCCTCGAGAGAGCAGAGAAGGGAAGCAGAGGGAAGCCATTGGGAAGGGAAGAGACTTCCCGAATCATGTCAAGTCACAGGTGCCGCAGCTTCCCGAATGCTCGAAGAGGAAAGTTCAACGCGTCAGGAAGAGAAGCTTCGGGCAGAGGCGCTTGGGAGGTCACCTCCCATGGCGTGGGGAAGGAGCCGAGGTACGACGGGACGAGACCAGACGAGGCCAACGAGCTCGTCGAACCGAGCTAGGGCACGAGGCACGTATGCCCGCGGGAAGGAGATGAGTGTGGCGCCAGGCGAGTGCGGGAAAAGAAGAAAAAAAAGAAATAGGTTAGGGGTCAAAAGAATTTTAAAAGGAAATAAAATTTATTTTATTAAATTTCATCAAATTTCATGCCGCGGACTTGTGCTCGAAAACATAACAAGTTATATGTCTTTCCCAGGCAAATTCGACGTCCTGAACGCATCGGCGCAGTCCGTTTCGCGATTCGAGGTCGTTCGGAGAACCTCGTCACCGGTCGAGTCGAAAGTACGTCAAATTCGGTCTCGTCGAAATTCTGACCTTGATGGCGCTCGTTCTGGCATCCTGTCTTCTGATCTTGATCCGTCGCGGAGAAACTCAAAGCGTCGAGGCCGTGGTCCGGGGAATTTGTGCTCGATGGTGCAGAAAATGTGCACGAGGCTATCCTAAGGTCCAGTGGTCCTATAGGAACTCAATTTGGAGTCCTAACGCCAATTCCAACCTACTCGCTGTAGTGCTGAGGTCGAGAATTTCGTTCGGGATTCCAAAAGAGTGTCGAAGTGGTTTCGAGCATTCTAAGGCGAGGTAGGCCCATTGCTAAGAATCTAAGATCGTCAGGGAAGCTCCTAAAGCTAGAACCCTAAATCCTAGGAGGAAAACTAAACCTCAACAAAAGTGAGGTCAACAATAAGTAAACCTCAAAACTAGGGCAATTATAAAAGTAGAACTCTAAATTCTGGAAATTAAAGCTCAAGTGTAGTTTGCTACTACTGTCATAAAACAAAACATACAAAGAGAATGTGTCATAAGTTGCTCAAAAAGAATCATAAGGGTTCTAGATCATATTCAAATCACCTAATCACTACTGATGAGGCCTCTCAAAGTCAGAATGTCTCGATTTATACAAATAAATACGCTACATACATCCAATTTCAGGAAGCAACTAAGAAATCTCCCTCTATCACTGCCCTTGCTAAGTCAGATAACAATGATACTTGTCTTCTTTTCTCTTTCACACAATGAGTCATTGATTATGGTACTACATATCACATGACAAGTAATCCTAAACACTTTTTCACCTTTCATAAACATATTTCTTCCATTAACTCAGCAGATGAATCTATCTCTAATATTGTTGGTTTTGTCACCATCAATGTTACACCTACATTGTATTTAACTTTTGTCATTAATTTACCTCAATTCTCTTTTAATCTTACCCCATATCTTTTTATTTTAGTTAAGGATGCTCTTACTGAACATTTACAGGAGAATGTACATTGGTGTATGCTTCTCGCTGATGATATCCTTCTTGTGGATAAGACTTAAGAAAAGTTTAGGAAAATTTTGAATTATGGAGGTCTACATTGGAGTATAAAGGCCTCCGTTTGAGTAGAATTAAAATTGAATAAATGGGATGTAATTCAAGTAGTAGCAGCTCTAGTGGCAGAGTTGTAACTATGGGACATCAAATCATTAAAAGGTGTGAACGTTTTAAATATCTCGGGTCTACTGTTCAAAGTGATAGTGATATAGATGAGGATCTTATCAGTAGAATTCAAGTTGGTTGGTTGAAGTGGAGGAGTGCATCGGGTCTATATTGTGTGATAGAAAAGTATCGCTTAGATTGAATGGAAATTTTTATAAGATGGTGGTGAGACCTGCAATGCTCTATGGCTCAAAATGTTGGTCTTTAAAGGAAATGCATAAAACAAAGTTGATTGTTTCTATGGGAGAATGCTTAGGTGGATGAGTGGCTTGACACTTAGAGACAAAATGAGAAATGAATATATCCATGATAAGGTTGGTGTAGCTCCAGTGGCGTGTTAAGAAAGGCAGGGGAAGACCTAAAAAAGCTTGGCCATATTGTATAAAAAATGATCTTAAATTAGAATTAATTGAAAATATGACATTCAATAGAGCGCAATGGAGAAAAATAATTCATGTAGCCGACCCCACTTAGTGGGATAAAGACTTCATGTAGCTGACCCCACTTAGCAAAATTACACGCTCACTTAATTATTGTATCTTAGTCTTCCCTGACCATTGTCATATTCAGGATCTTATCACTAAAAAGGTTATTGATAAAGGACGAGAGTCGGAAGAATAATATTTTAGATAACGAACTACCACGATTCATAGCTTGTTCCAGCACCTTATCTCTTTTGAGGTCCATTGTCAATTAGGGCATCCATCACTACCAATGCTGAAAAAGTTATACCCTCGTCTCAACAATTATCATCTTTAGATTATGAGGTGAGTCAATTTGCTAAACACCATCAATCGTCTTTTGTTGTCATAGTTAATAAAAGGGTATTCAAAGTTTTGAGTTTGATCATTCTAATGTTTGGGAATTTTGTTATGTTTATTTAGATATTTTTTCATATTTGTGGATGAGAACTCTCATATGACTTGGCTTTGCTTTATGAAATCTCGTATTGAGTTACTGTCACATTTTCAATCTTTTTACGATGAACATAAAAATTAATTCAGTGTATCGATTAAGATTTTGAAAAGTGACAATGCCAAAAAATAATTTTTGCATCTTTTCAGACACACATGACACAAAACTGAATGCCTCACGAGTCATCCTGTGTCGATACTTCATCCCAAGTGACACAAAACTATCTTATACAACTGAAATTAAAAAATAGACATCTTGAGACAACTAGAATTCTTTTGTTTCAAACTAATGTGCATAAACAGTTCTAGGTTGATGTAGTTTAACTAAATATTTTCTTATCAATCGGATATCTTATATTATTTTACAGAATCTGATATCCGGTCAAATTTTATTTCTAACTCACTTTTCCATTGAATCTCGTATATTTTAGGTGTTTGATACTCGTTCACGGATTTCTAAATTGTACCCAAATTCATTAAAGTAAGTCTTTCTATGATACTCTCACATGCACAAATAATATAGATGTTTCTCCCCTCCTAAACAATTACATGATTTCTGCTGATATCATCTTTCATGAGCAAACCTCATTCTTTGGTGACTTATTATTGCCTAAATCTTCATAAAATTCTGATGAGTTGTTAATGTATCACATCATCAATTCAAATTTTTCTCCAGCTCCACCACTTCCACCCACCTCCACTACCGCCGCCTCAACCTAGACCACTTATCACTAATGTTTACTCTAGAAGACCTCATCCTCCAGATCCCAGCTCGACATAGATATCTTAAGTGGATCCTCCTTCTAGTAAACATTATTTACCTATTGATCTTCGAAGAAGTAATCGTCATGCGCCTGTCCTATTTTCTCTTACATTAACAATAACCAGTTATCTTCTACATCTTGCTTTTCTATTATTTTTCTTAACTCCGTTGAGGCCACAAGATCCATTCATCAAATTTTATCCCATCCTAGGTGGCAGACAACGATGCTTGATGAAACAAATGTCTTAACTAAAAAAAAATAACTTAAGAAATAATATAATGACAAAATGCAAGCCAAAGCCAAGATTTGGTTAAATCAAATAGAACTAAATAAACCAAATAACATTTGATTCGGTTCTAGCAATATTTTGGCCAGTTTCATCTTCTGGATAACTGATCTAAAACCAATTGATTAACAATTCCTTCAATCAACCATGCGCACCCTTAGAGTCACTATCTAATGCGAAAAAACTAGAGTTGTTCACCTTAAAGATGCAAGCTATACAAAGGTTGATCGACGCCATCATCAACACTGACAACCAGATGAACTTGATACTTGACAAACCAATATGTTGGTTTTGGAGATCATTCCCCATCCAAACCCTTAACCCCTGAGACAAACTTAAAAAGGCCAAAAATGAAGATTGATAATTGAGTACCACATTAAGTTTGAAATCACTAAAGATTACAATGTTGAGATGGTATGTGAGATTGTTCCACTTAACATCTACCTAATCATATTTGATTGTACATACTTTCATGTTAAGTATGTGGTATTGCACAGAGGACCTTATCATTATCAGCTCACAAAGGCAAGAAAGTTCTTACTGAGAAAAGATAATGATGTGCCTATGGCACTTGTCAATATAGGCATAAAATTTATGTCCACGCTCAGGGGCAGCACCAAGAATTACATAATTATTTTATTATCAACTCTGATTATGTCAAAAAATAATATAACATGAAAATTCTTTAATATTTAAGCCTAATATGCATAAGACAGAATTTATTAAAAATTATTTAAAATATTATTTAATAATTATGTCTTAAAATGTATAAGAAATACAAATTAATTCTTTTATTAATACTATAAAACACTAAGTGTGAGCAAAAAAAACGTTGGTCAAAATAGCAATGAAGATGTGTGTGAGTGTGTGTGTTTGCCCACCGTGAAGAAAATGGGATTGTGCGAGTGGTCTCTAGCTTCAGGATTGGTTGAAAATGGGCTTCAAGGCCTTTGGACGCTTATAATTTTATTAAAAATATATTTAATTTTATTAATTTTAATTATTGCATGGGCCAGGGCATGGGCGCCCAGTGCCCCCATTATAGATCCGCCCGTATCTTTTCTAGTCCACCCTGTAGAAGAAGAAATGAGAAATCAAGCCCATACCTTGGGCAAAAAAAGTGGCATGTAGATGCAAAAGTTGATTGAGAAAGGCATAAAACACATTGTTGACCTCGCTTTCGATCGTGCTCGTGTTAAAATTTCGCGACGATACCAAATTTCGACGCAATTTTGACGTGATTGTCGACGAGGTCGCCCAGACGACCTCGGACGGCGAAACAGATTGCGTCGATGCGTCCGGAACGTCGATTTCACTTAAAATCAACGTTAAGTTTGCGACGATAGCCCGTCGGGTGCGAGAGTTATGATTTGGGGCGTATTTTCAAACAAATTAATTTTAAATCTATTTAATTAAAATATAAACCCTAAAATCCCTTTCTCCCTCACTCGACCCGCCCGGTTCGCTCGTCTTCCGTGCTCGAGCCCTGTAGGAGCTCTCTGCGACTCCTCTCCCGCGCTCGATTGTTCTCCTTTTTCGACCGTTTATCCCTCGAGCCTCTCGCGATCACTCCCATGCCTGTCTCTGCGCGAGTAGACGGCCCCTGCGGCATCCTGTCTGTGCGAACGTTATCCCTGCGGCGCGTGCGCAAGTGGCCCGAGGCTCCTTGCCACATTTTCCCCCATTCTCTCGTGCCTTACCCGAGCTTACTCGACTCCTTAGGTAGAGAACAGCACTCCTCCCTCCCCTTGGCCTATATAAGCCCCATTTTGGGATGGTTTAGGGTTGGCCCGAAAATCCTTATGAGGAAGGGGAGGTGTTGTTGGATTGTTACCTGAACTTGCTATTCATTTTGTGTGCTTCCTGTTGTCTGGTAACTTCCCTTTACCCCTCTCTTACTCTCGGTTTTGGCCCAGGGAGGCTGTCACTTGCGCTGTTAGCTTGATTTGCCCTGTTTATGGTTTCGGCTAAGCATTTATATGTCATGGAGAGCTTTACCTACTTGCTTAAATGATGTTTTCTCATTCCCCCTCTTTAGTAGCATGTTAGTTTGTTCTTATATGAAAATGCGAGGGTTTATTACATGAAGCATGTGTGGGAGTGGGGGATATGGCATGATATTAGGTCCTCCTTTTGCTTTATTTGTTTAACATGGTGAAGTTTTAGCATGGCTTTAGCTTCTATTTTCTTTTGTTTAAAGCAAGTTGAGATTGATGGAATATGGTTTTGAGGTAAAGCTAGCCTCTCTTGATAGCATATGAGAAGATTGGGTTTAAATGTTTTAAGCTTCACTCTTTAAAAAGGAAGGATTCATTTGTTTTCTTTCAATATGCATGTGGGGCTCGGCTTTTACCCTTTGTAACTTTTTTTTTTATTAAGATGGCATGTTGAAAAGAAGCTTAGTTCAATTTGAGAAGTTTTATGCTTGTTCTTATATAAAGCATATTATGGCTCTATGTTTTGAATATTTGGAAGCTTAATTCTGGGACTTCTTATATCTTAGCCCTTCATGAAGCATGATTAACTAATTTGAAAAGCTTCTATGCTCACTCTTGCTTGCAAGCATATGGTAGTTGAGTTTTTTTTAAAGATATATATGTGTTTTGAGCTTTAAAAGGGAGAATTTGGCTTCAGCTTTACGTTGGATTTGGATTTAACCGTGGTTGGAATTGGTTTTAGCCTCATATGGCTCGGTTTTGTTGAGTCCCATCGTATTCTTTGTTCTAAGCTTAAATTCGGGATTTGGTTACGGCCTTATGTGGCTCGAGCTTCTGTTAGTCTTGTTGTTCCCATGTTTCAATTTAAAGCTGGATTTGCCCTAACTTAGTTGTGGCTCGGGTTGGCTCTTTAGCTTTCTCGATTTTGGTTTTATGTTGGGATTCGTCGTAACTTGGAGTATGGGCTTGTCTTCGGCCTTGTTGTTGGCTCGGTTTTGGCTCTTTTGACACTTACGATTTTAGGCTTTATGTTGGGATCGTTTTAATTTAAAGTCTGGGTTCGTTTTTCGACCTTCTTTGTGCTCGGTTTGGATCCTTTGGCACTTCTTACATTGGTTACGTATTGGGTTCGCTTTAACTCTGGAGTTGGGCTTGCTTTCGGCCTTACTGGGGCTCGGTTTTGATTCTTTTGATATTTCCGATTTGGCTTTACGTTGGAATTGTTGTAGCCTGGAGCTGAATTTATTTCCAGCCTCATTGTGGCTCGGTTTCTGGTTTTGTGTGGACTGGGGTTGGCTCCTTTAGCACCTTTTGGCTCTGAATTTGGGTTGGGACTACTGTAACCTGATTTTAAGCTTATTCTCAGTCTTGCTGTGACTTGTATTTTGGTCCTATGAGGGTTCGGGTTGACTCTCTCAATACCTTTAGCTTTGACTTTGTGCTGAGTTTGTTTTGACTTCATACTTGGCTCGGGTTTTGAACCCTATGTTGGCTCGGTCTCACCTCTATAGTGTTTTTCTTTGTTGTGGCTTTGGCCGAGAGCCTCATAGTGGTGATTAATGTGGTGATGGCTTTGCTTATTTCTATGTTTGAACTTGGAATTGATGGGAAATGTACTTCAAAATTGTTTCTTATCTGCTTATGGGAGTGAATTGGGCATGATACTTAAGGCACTTTCTTAAAGATTTTATTTGGTGGGATTGGTGCTAGTTTTGAGGCTTTTGAGTAGTATACTCACTTTCTTATGGATTGGAAGTTTTCCGATTCTCCTATTGTGATCCGGCCCCGAGCCGATAGGTAGACCTATTGAGAGAGTCCGTGCCTTAGGGTCGATGTACGTTTTTGAGATTTGACGTATCCGGATTTTACTGCAGGTTTGGAGTCTGGTAGTCAGTTTTCCCCGAGTCATTTTTCTTTTCTTTTCTCGTTCGATTTGCGAAGTTTTTTTAAACGGTTCTCGAATGTCACTGCTTTTGGTTTAATTTTATCTGAATGCAAGGGATACCCATTTCGGGGCCGATCTAATTGTGTCCAAGTGAGAAAATGACGTCCCCAGGATTGATTCGAGGACCTCGAGCATGCTTTCGGCGTTCGTTGTTACATATTTTAGGGGCGAGTGGATTAACCTTCCTCCCGTTTTAGTCTCTTCGGGTCCGGAGGTGTGGTAATCTCCTCTTCTTCCCTCCTTATTGATTTACACGTGTTCCTCGCTTCGCTCGGAGTCGGTTTGTTTTGTTTTGTTTTGTTTTGAGGCGATGACGGCGATGATGCAAAGCGCACGCCAGTGATAGAGTAGAATGATATCCCATCCTACGACATCGGGACTCGCTCCGGGGCCCCAGTGAGCAAGTAGGATGACGGTACGATTCACCGTTCTGAGCGCAGCGGGACACCGTCGTACCTTCTAGGATTGTTAGCGATCCTTTACCCGACGAAATGATCAACCCGTGAACAATCATAATTTTAAAATCCGATAAAAATATGATATTACGTTTTGAAAAAAAAAATATATATATATATATATATATATATATATATATCTTTCCACTTCTGATCGGAAATTGATAAAGCTTCTCTTGTATGCTCGAAACTCGTATGCATACTTAAAAATATAAATTTCAAAAGCTATATTATAAAATCCGGTTGTCCAGCTTGTTGATTATCGGTTTTGGGTTGAGGAACACTCTCCGAGTCGGGTTTAGTTGGACACCCTTTTTCTTGAGTGGCGGGCGCTTTATACACTCGTGTGACCGAGTAGCCTTCGACGACCGCTTCGAGCGATCTTACTGCGGTTCGAGCCTAGCCCCGACTCGAGTGCTTGCGGTTTTCTTCGGACTTTCGTTTGATTTTTGATGAAGCACTCGTGGTCCTTTTTCAGGAATTTCCCGAGGTTTTGATGATTTTATTTTTTGACTTTCGTTTGTTTTCTCGTGTTTTTTTCTGTTATGAGTCAGTCTCCTTACTTTCTCGAGCTTTTCGATGACTTTTTCCTTCCCTTGTTTGGCTTTTATGTGATACACTCCTGCTGGCTACACATAAGAAGACTACGGATCTCCCAGATATACAGGTTTGTTTATTTTTACAGTATGTTCCTTTATATACTCATTGCTATCTTGTATGTTCTACTTGTTTAGCACGTTATACCGTACATTGTTGCATGCTTTCTTGTTTTTACCGTGTTATATATCCTGACTGTAATCGTATCAACACTTAAACATCTCTGCATAGGATGTTTAGAAGGCTCAACCATAGCAACCGCTGATTGAACATTTTAAGCATCGTTCTAGAAAACTCAGCCTCTTCACTGAAGGAGCTGGAGCGGCATGGTGGGCGGCACGATCGCACTTCGACAAGAGAGTGCATATTCATCACAGAAGACTATAGGATAGCCGGGAAGTCGACGAGGTCCGCTTCGGATCTCGATATCCCCTAGTCTCTTTCCCGTTGGATTCCATGATATAACATTCCAAACTTGAGCCAATCCTTTTGCACTCCTTCATATCTTACTTCGTTGAAAAGTCATATCCTTTCAGCCTCCTTGAAGATAATATTTACGATTTTTATCAAGAGTTTTCTTAAGTGATTTCGATCATTTAATATGTAATTAACTATGAGGCTTGCCTTTATAGGAGCATTCCGAACCCAACTTAAAATAAACACTATTTAATTCTTTATATTAAATAGGGAATTTATCAGCAAATAAAATGGTTTCGCGAGACCAAACAGACGTCATATATTTCTTAGTTTATTTGATCGAGTCTCACCTCAAGTCTTGTGTTTGTCTTCGGGATAAATGCATGTACTGAGTAGTAAGCAGCTTCTTTCATTTAAATTATGAAAAATATGGGGTCGGTTGATTCCTTCCTTTTCTTGAAGGATCCTTCCGAAGCGGGCGACGGGATTTCGATTCCGGCGACCGACAGCTTCTTATGGGCACTTCACGCACAAAACAACGCCGACACACATCTCTAACATGTCACTGCTAAACCTATCAATCTTATGAAAATTAAGACGTCAAGATTATTTCATCAAAGTAAAGAAGATTAACGAGTGGTCAAAGTTGTGTATAGTTACATTATGATGTATTTTCAGCTATGAAAACCGTTCAAAATGATGAAAAGCATTTCTAGGAAAATAATGGAACACAGTATCAAAAGTGGAGATATCTCCACTATTAAAAAAGCGGATGAAACAGCCAACTTTTTGCCTATTCAAACAAGAAAAGAATACCAAAAAATTATTGTCTTGTCAATTTCAAAAGAGGTTACATAATTATATAAATAAGCCAAACCAAATAGTGCACCCAATTTATGATTTTGTAAATTTGCAGGAGGCTCATAAAAATGAAATTCAATACGAGCTCCATCAACATGAAGCTCTCAATATTCAAATTTCATAACAAACTTGTGAGATCTCCTAGAAAATCCCTAAAAGTTCACTACCAAGTAAAGTGCTACACTGTGGGTTGTTTGGTCACGGCAGAAAAGGCGCTTATTAGAGAAAAATTGTGAATATGTGAGCTTGCATTAGAATATTTTATCCTGCGACAACATTTGACCTTGTCGAGGTCCATCACTCCAAAGTACCATGAAGCAAGCTGCAGTATATAATTTCAAATTGAAATTTTGTTGAAATGATCTCTACATTTCATAAAGTTAACCATTCAAACCAAAAAAATCCTTAATATCTTTTGTATTACTGTAGTTTGCATCGTGTGGCCAAGGGAAAAAAAACTTGCTAGGACTGAAAGCACAGAAGCGTACACTGTTTGAAGTGGAAGCTCTACAGATTTTAGCATGCAGGTGATTAGAACTTCAAAAATATATATTCTTTCATTTAACAAATAAGATAGCGATACTATTTCTGTTATTGCAACAAATAACATCACTGAAAAAATATGCCTTAAAAGACAACAAAAATGCTGCATAAAATTTGCATGCCAAGTGTTTCACAATGCAATGAAAATGCAGGCAACTCAATAGCCTATAAACTTTTATGTAAAATAAAAGGAAAATTTACATGTGGAACACAAAATTCTTATGTATTTACATATCTCACACCTAAACTTTCATACTTACTCACATAGCACTTCGGTGCTTTTAAGACAATGCATGAAAAGGTGTATTTCATATTTAAAAAGTGATAATAGTGCTATTTTTTATGTGAGAATAAAGATTTGAGTGCTATGTGTGTAAATATGATAGTTAAGGTGTGAGAGATATGTAAATACATAAGAATTGTATGCTATGTATGTAATGTCCTAAAAGAAAATAGAGGGAGAGGGGCTCCCTAATGATACTTGAAACTCCTGTAACTTTTGATTAAAAGAAGGAAACTCTATTGTGGCTCTAGGTTAAATAGCTTTACCACAACATGGAAGCTTTCCAACTTCAAACCTGAGACAATTATGTCAAGACAAAGCAACCAGAGTTTGTCTAGGTCAAGTCTCCAGTTGGACCTATAAAAGCTTATAAACAAATATCATGAACAAACCTTAAGTCGCTCATGTGCTTCACCAACTGTTATGCCCTTCTTCTTTTTCCTCCACATATGACCGTCTTTCCTGAAAAATCTATGAACCCTACGGTTGAAAAGAAATAAAGAGCCACCTGTTGAAAAATATAATTGTGACAACATTTAGTTCTTTGCTACTAGTAGAAAGTATTAGGACTACCAGGCTGGAAAAAAGGTCCATATATAGAGCAAAAATATTACTAGGTGGTTTTTGCGGAGTTTCTGGTTCAATTGGGTATCTCTCATGGTTTATTAATATAAAATAAACTTCCGAAGGCTTCAGCCATCGGATCTGAGCTTCCTGGAGCAGTTTGTCATAGTCATAACTTGAGCCTATTACAGAAGAACAATATTAAAGACAAATTCAATAAAGTAAACTCCTGTCTGACATCATCAAACATGTTAATTAACAAAGAATTTTGAAGCATGAGATTTAACCTTAACAACAAAGAGATGACAAATACAAAAAAGGTTCATTTCTATCAGATTTTATTGACCAACAAAAAGAAATGATTAAAATAATTTGAGGCATAAGATTAAATGTTACTCCAAACATACAATACAAAGTAGTAGGATAAAGATTGAAGAGCAAGAGGCAAAAAAAGGTGGAAAAGTAGGAAGATGTCGGTGCCACTTGATGTAAAAAACACAAAAGCAGAGTCCTTTCTCTAACATATACTAAAGTAAAGTCTAAGGCGGCCTATCTTAAACAAAGCAAAGACATAACAATAATCTAGCAATTGGGTTTTATGAAGGAAAGCTGAAAATTGAAGAGATTAAAGAACAACGTATTTATGAAATACTTGGCAATCCAAAAGCATATCACCCAATCAAAAAAAGGCTATCACGCAATAAAAATAAACAAACTAAATCCTAGCTACATTAAGACATCAATGAAAAAACTGGTGGGATGAATGCATGCTCGAAGTATCACAAATTTCTAAGAACTTAGTTTCATACACCTTTTAAAAATGTTGAAAGCAAGTCATACATTTAACATTTGAAACACAAAATTTAAATCAAGTTTGAGAGAAACAAATGCTTTATCTTCTTACGAGAATCGTTGTCCACCACATGGAGTCGCATAACTAAAACTTGGTTAAAGCGATTTTAGTGATCATTACAATACGATTGTTTTTAAGCTTCTAGATTTCAAAGCAACAAAATCAAAGGTTGAAACAACTCAAGATATTCACAGGTTATTAAACTTCAGCATGCAAAATTAACGCTTCCGGCCATTCAGTTAAGGATTGGATGACTCAAATCATTGAAAATGAATGCACTGATATTATGCAAGTGCCTTTATAAAATTATAGTCAAAATATCCGGAAAAAAAAAACAGAGGAAGACACAAAATTATGCATCAAGTTTAGTGTCTTTCTTAAAGAAATATATTGAGAATCATTCATCATAATGAATGATAGATAAATGGCCCGAATGCAAACTTCAGCAGGTGAAGCAGCTTTGAAGGCAACTTGTCCTGCATTTGGATGCCCATAGTTGAAATGCATTCTATTAGGCAAGGGGTTGTTAAATTTGTGGAGCCTAATTAATTCCCTATAAAAAAAATGTCTTAGTTAAAGATAGTCAACGCCTCTCAGGGCTTAAAATTAACGAAGGCGGGAACGGACGGTCGGACGGTGTGAATTAGATTTACTATATTCACTAACTATTTAACAGATGAAAGAGCCACAAATCAAATTAAATTACAAAAATATATTTAACTTTACCTCGTTACTACTTGCCCGCATCTTCTATACACATTTTATCTTTTATCGTTCATCTTTTAATCAGTTAAATATAACATGAAAAGTTAATTTTAAAAATAACAGTGAGCTAAACAAGTCTGTGAATACTCACTCGTAAATTACAGTAATACAATGGAGAAATAAGTAAAATGCATGTCAGTTAAACTTCTTAATAAATTAATATAAATATTTAATGTTATTCAAATAGTCTTACTATATCAATAGCATATCAATATCATTTCATATCTATACAACCGTCACAAGAGCATTGTCTAAAAGTTTGTACAAATTAAAATACTTCAATATCAATATCTTTTTTCATTTACATTCACGGGTATATTAGTGTTCCCTCACTAGTACAATCAATGAGTTACTTCACCATAGTCAATAATGCACATACAAACAATCTATCAAAACCATATCATCTATACTTTCATATCCTTCAACATGTAATACTATAATGCAGTAATTATTTCATATTATGAGATTATAAGCATTCGCATCGAAATGACCTATAAAATTTAATAATAGAACAATCAATTGTATTAATCAAGCATAACTAACAACCTATAAAAGTTGTTTATAAGAGATATCAAAATGATACTATAATTTAAGAATATGAGTACTCACCTCGATTACGCTTAATTCGATAAGATTTGCGTACGACGTCGACTCATCTAACGTGGTAACCTAACATAAACATAATATAAAATTTAATTTATTTATTATTTTAAGTAAACTATTAAATTTAAGAATTAAATTTCCATTGTGTTACTTTATGTAATTTTGCTTATTTTTCTAATCAATATATATATATATATATATATATATATATATTAAAAGAATGGACCGGGGCGTGAGGTCCCCAACCCACCCTATTGGCTCAACCCAGCTAGGTCCGGGGGCGACCAGGTGTGTAAATAATTCGAGTACCACATGTCTTAAGGTGACGTGCTCCACCAGGGGATCCAAACTAGTGACCTGAGGGAACTTGCGACCTTCAAAGAGGTTACTCTACCAACGGGACACGGAATGCCCACTATAGTAAAAAGCTATCAATCCTTCTAAGGTTGATGAAGCTTTCTTCAATAAAGCAAATATTCTATTTGCATCTTCTAACCATCAAAATCTTAATCATCAAGTCTGTCAATTTTTACCCTTGCATCTCACATTACTTAAATTTATGTAGCTTAACCAAAAGCTCTAATACTAGATGTTATGATGGTTTATTTTCGAGCAAATCAAATAAAGAAAAAAAATCACTATCACAAAACACACAAGTTTACATGTATCAATGATATTTGCCAACGTCCATTGTCACATAGATTTTCTTTTTTTTTTTTCAAGGAGGCTTCAAATCATCTATTTATACAATACTTGGAGGTGGTAGGTAGCAAATTTGAGTTTATTAGATAGAAAATGACAGGTATCATAATGTAAATGTTTGGTAGATTATGGTGTATAATAAATCTATAGTAGTTTGGTAGAGAATAATTGCACAAAAATTATATTAGGTTAAAAATTTTATCTTCACATCCTAACAACTATTACAATTTGACCTTTATTATTAAGAATTTTAGGTAAATATAGTCATAAGGGAAAAAAATTTTAAAAGAAAAATAATTCTAAATTCATCCATCTACACAAATTAGCATCACTAAAGTAGAAAAATGACTTAACTCGGTTTCATTGGATTTATCAAATTATATAGATCAAAAAACCTTTTTTTTTCAAATTTAACTAAGTTTTTGTTGACCTCATTTTTGGTGAGGTTTTTTTCTCTTCTTAGTGCTTAAGATATAGTCATAGGATTCCTATTTGACTAACCTAGAGAACTAGAAATGGGACCCACCTTGTTTTAGAAACTCGAACCGACTCTTTACTCGCTTTGAAGTTCTGCATGTATGGTTACCGACCTCTAGCATTTAGAAGGTCGAAACTAACATGACGAAAATCAAAATGAGTCCCCAGAGGACCGTTAAACCCTAGGGTTACTTTGTGCACAATTTTGCACCTTCGCGCGCACGAACACCGCGATTCAGACCGTCGACACGTTTAAACATCGAAATTCACATCGCTCGAGCTTTTATTTTCAGTTTGATCGATCGCGAGCCGATATTTTTGACGAAATTTGAATTCGATATGTTTTTGGCATGATCGTCGACGAGGTTGTCCAAATGACCTCAGATGGCGAAACACACCGCGTCATTCCGTCCGGAACGTTAATTTTAGTCGGGAATGACGCCTATTTTGTCAGGACTCCGTGCACGAGCAAATTGCACGGAAATCGATGCATGCAAAAACAAAAAGAAAAAAGAATTCCCCTCTATTTAAACCCACGCAAACTTAGCCCTAAGCCCCGATGCTTTTGATTCGGCGCCCTAACCCCTGTTCGCAACACTTCTCCTTTGCAGCCGCCACCCTTGTCGCACCCGAAGCCAGCCGGCCGACGCTCCTCTGCGGCTGTACCCCTCTCGCGCAAAGCTTCCTCCTCGCCGGACCACCTCCCTCTCACGCAGCCACCTTCCACTCCCATTCGGCCGACCTTCTCACGCAAAAAAAAAAACCTAGTTCTCTTCACTCAATTTCCTAGCTCTTATTCCTCAATCCGACGCCAGTGAGGCTTCCTGCCTCTCCACTTCGTGAAAGGCCGGTTATAGAGGTGAAGAGGAGTCTCGGTGTTCTTACGATATTCTTGTTTGGTTGCTCGGTTTTGGCTTGGATGCATGATTCCTCGCTGGTTAGCTCGTTATCTTTGTTGTTTGCTTGATATTTTTGCTTGGATGCCCCCGTATTTCCATTTAGTCGTTTATTTTCTCGCATAGTCTCCCGATATTCTTGCTTGGTTGCTCGATGCTCTTGTGGCTTGCTCTACCATGAAAGCTTGAAAGTTTTGAGATATTTGAATGGGCACTTGCATTGACCTTTAAAAGTTTATGAGGGGATTTAATTGATGGATTTCTGAGATTGCTTACCTTGCATTCATTTATTGTCCTCACTATGGAATTTGGTACACTGCTTGTGGTGCTTGAATGCTAAATCCGATTGTGATTTCAAAAAAAAAAAAAAAGGGGGAAGGGGGAAGCATGTTGGATTGAAGGACTTAGGTTTCATGTGTAGGCCTTATATATTTGTTGCTCTTCTTTCACCTATGCTATTTATGTGCTTGAAATATGGTGGCCTCTATTCTTCAAAATTTTGAAACTTGTGGGTGCTTATTTAACAAAATATGATGAGCCTATTTTAATATTTAGAGTGGTTGGGGGGCGCGGGGGGGGGGGGGGGGGGGGGGCGTGCTTATGAATGTGATATTCTTTCTTTCTTTTCTTCTTATTTGCTCTAATACATGACTTAATACATGTTGGAGTGTGGCATTTTGCTTGGCTTAAGGCATGTGTTGAATTTCAAATTGGAACATGTTGATTATGTGTAGGGATACTTTAAAGCTTTCTTGTTGGCATGATTTGTATGTTATCTCGGGGGTTCTTCTAACTCCGCGCTTACTTTCTATCTTATGTCTTGCTGAAATTTGAAAAATAGTTTGTAGCTTTGAGGGCTTTTGGTGCCCTACTTGTGCCACGGCTTTTGAAATGTTGGGGAATGCATTGGTGGAAGTAATTTCGCATTGGAATATTTGTTGGAGAACCATTTATTGTCATATGTGATTATTTTATTTCCTTTGTCACACTATTGCATATGTGGAAGAACTTTAGCTTATTGGAAAATATAAAAAGTGAGAAAAAGTGGGGAAAACTTAGCATAACTATTGAGGTCCCTTTGTGCTTTGATTGGGCTGCGGGTTTACAAGATTGGGACTATTTTGAAACTTATATAGCTGCAATTTAGAGTCCCCTTTCAAAATACTTTTGTGAATTGATGTTGTTGCAGCGTGGAGCACTTTTGAAAAATATCTTTTTGGGCTTGGTTATTTTACTTTGAATAGACTCGGTTTTGGCTTTGTCAATGGCTCGGTTTTATCCTTTTGTGACTTGGTTTTGGGCTTATGGTGGTTTGGTTTATGTGCAGCTTTGGGTTGAGGGTTGTCAGGAGTCTGGGATCTTCATTTGTTTTGTTCGGTTTTGAGAATCGATCCGCCTTCTTTATGACGTTGTTTTAGGCGGGTCGTTCCCTCGTCTCTCCTTCTCCTTATCTCATGTCTTTTGTTTCTTCTTGCTTATTGGCCTAAGTCCTATGCTTATGCACGTGGCATAAACGTGCACGTATAGTCTTTTGCTATATGTGAGCCATCAAGCAAGGCTGTAAGTTAGATGGTTTAGGGGTTTAAAAGCGGTGATCACTTTGTTTATGTGTGCTTAGACGAGGGATACGAGGTAAGATTAGAATAGTATCCCCTGCCTTTGAGAGGAGACCTTCACTGAAGGTAAGGGTAGGGATCGACGATACTATTCGCCGACTCTTGATAGGATCGTTGTCCCTGACAACGTTAGGTCGTCAGTAGCCCTAGTTCGATTAGGGTGACTAACCTGTGGACTATACTAGTTTCTGAAAAATCACAAAAATGAAAAAAAATTGTTCTTTTGCTTGCTAAAAAAATAGAATATGCATGAAATCCTAAATAACAGTTTCTGCTACAGAACTAAGGAATTTTGATGAAAACTTATAAAGGTTCATGGTTAGTCATCCGGATCGAAATTGGGATTACCCTCTGTAGGTGGTTGGGTTGGTAGCTCCTATTCAAGGTCGGGAAGCACGTAGTCCAGCTCTGAACCTACTCTGACCTAATGCTTACGGTCTTCTTGCTTTACTAGAGTTTCTCATACTTTTCATACGGTTTTATTCGAGTTTTTGTAGGTCATTAGTGATTTCTTTTGGGATTTTGTTTGCGTTTCTGATGATTTTCTTTGGGTCACTGTGAGTCGTTTTGTGGCTTTCCTCGAGACTTTCAGAGATAGCGGACCGGTCAGGTATACAGTTTTGTTTTATATTTACAGTATTTCATTTCTTTTACTGCATGTTTTACTGTTTTTCCTTACCGCACCCTACTATATATACACCTGTGATTGCTACTGTTTATTGCTCATTTACTGCATATACACCTATGATTGCTACTGTTCACTGTTGACTACACTTCGTAGCATGTTTCATTTTATTATTAGGTTACTTTTAGAGACTTGAAGGGACTTTAGGATAGAGGCCAGTAGAACACCCAATTTAGGAGGTACCCCGCGGCAGACCATGAGACCCAATAATAATTATACATGTAAATATAAAACATAAGCACTAAACTTGCAATTGTTACAACGAGGAGTGTGGAGCTTGGAGCAAAACTTCAAGGGCAGCACGACGAGGATGCAGCGGACGAAGGAGAGCGATCTACAGCAACAGAACGGGTTTACAACAGCAAAATCTTTTCTTTAGCTTAAATAACAAACTCATAGGATTTCGAAGTAATTCGCCTAGCGCGACGTAAATCCTCACCTTTTTTACGCTTTTGCACAACTCTGTTGTGCAATATAGGTCCTAACACTTTTATGATTCTGAAGTTACCATGTGGTATGGTGTAAATCCTCCTATCTTCTCAGATTATTCATATGATCGGGTATCGTGCGAGTGTAAGCCCTAAATAAATAAAATTGGCTGGACTGAAATATCAAATGACATATTCTCAAATTTAAGCCAAACAAATAGGATGGTTGGGAAGTCACTGAGGTTCTCCTCGGATCCGTGACATCCCCTACTTCTTCATTCCTTTAGACTCCTAAAATAAATTGTTCATATTTTGAGTCATTCCCTTTTGAATATCCAATATTCAATTGTGAAAACTTAAACTTTGAAATTCTTGAAGGCATAACCACTGATTTTAATCAAGAGTTTTTTTAAGTGACTCCTGTCATTTAAGATGTAATTAACTATAGAGGTTTGCCCTTATAAGGAACTTTAAAAACCAGGTAATATAAACCCTATTTGATATTTTGTATTAAATATAGGAACTTGACTTATAAAAAATGATTTCGCAGATCAACCGGATACCGTAGATTATTTAGTTTGTTTAGTTCGGTTTCACTATTCAAGTGATGTGTTTATCCTTCGTGATAAATGCATTACTTGTGGTGTTACGCCCGAATAATTCAAACTATTGAATGTACGGTATCTCGTTTCATTTTTTTTTAAATATATTACTATTTTCCAAAAGTTTTATCCATTATTTTATTTTAAAATAAAGTATTTTAAAAATCTAAACTATATTTTAAAATCGAACATTTTCAAAATTTTAACGGCCGACAGTTTTGTTCATAACTTCAAAATGCAATCCTCCTCGTATTCACATGCAATTATCATATACTTATGCTTAAAAGTGAAACATCCATGCCATCACCTACTGCAATCAAATGATGAAAGACATTTCTAAACATTAAAATTAGTCCACAATATCATTCATATAAAAAATTGCCACTAAATCCACAATACACATGTAAGCAATCCTCTAATAAAATCATAAGATCATCCAATCCATGACAAGATAAAAAGTAAAATAATAAAAGGGATAAAACATAGTAACAAATAAACTACTACCTATCATCACCAACACTGTCTCTCCTCATGTAAATTAATCATATCCTATCAGCCATATCAATCTATCAAAAACTTAATTTGAAAATAACATTTAAAAAATAAGTTGAGTTTAAGAACTTAGTAAATAATTACTCCTTTATTATGTAGTATATCTTTATGCAAATGCCTAATAAGAATGTTCAAGAAATAATTTTATTTAATCATTTTTTCAATTATATTTTCATTTTCATTAAATATTTTTCTTACAACTTTCTTTTTACTTTTGGAGGTCATCTTTGGAGCACCGTCAAAAAATTTTTTATTTTGTACCATTAAGTCACAATTATTTTCATTTTTTTTTCCACTTTGTGTCATAAAGGCATAGTCATTTCTATTTCTTTTTCATTTTACGTGTACAAGTACAATAGCATCTCATGTTAATACCATGGAAGAAGACACTTGATAAACTTAATCGTTTATCTTTCATTAGACTTGTATTTCATTTTTTTTTCATAATTAAATATATTTAAACTTTCATTTAATGCTGCACAAAAGATAAAAGAATGGAAATTATGAAACATGCAAATCATTTTCACTTATGTTCATTAAGTTTTAAGAGTTTCTTTTAATATGTGTAACAAATAAAACATTTTAAAAGCATAGAAGATATTAATTTAATGCAAATAAAATACTAATTACTCGATTTAATCTTTAGGAGACCTTTGTAAATCTGCAATCCTTCACTTATATTCAAATTTGACCTATTAATTACATTTTATTATTATTACTACTATTATTTTTAACAGTTATTACATCACCAATCCCACCTTACTACAACTAAAATAGTAATTCATTGGGTACAAATGCAATTCTTTGGGCAGGCTAGTTGGCAGATTTAAGCAAAAACACACTCAATTCACTCCTCCATGAACTTTTAGCTCCATTCTATCAGTCTCATGTATTGAGATGTTTACAGTGATCTTCTGTGATTTTCTTTTTTTCTTTTAAAGGAAATAAGCTATTTGAGATTCAATGTGAAAAGAGAAGGATTAACAAGAAGCTAGATTAAAATATTTGTTGTAAGTACAACGTATGCACTGATGTAGAAAACACAAGCGCAAATGATTAAATTTGCATGTTGCCATCTTTAGTATAGTTCATACTTAAAAAAAGAATCAATTCATAGGAACAAGGACATGTATTATGAAGAGTCTAATTTTTCTTCTCCACAACTATGCTAAATGACTGCCAAAGGCAAGTTAAAACGAACTTAAATGCTCTGCATGTCAAGCCAATAGATGCAATAGGTAAATAGTATATTTAAGAATTTCAATATAGTCAATCTTGTGTTATTAGATGGTTTCTTGACCATAATTATGGCTACAATCCACTATAAAATGTGATGATTGTAAAGAAATAGAATAGTAAAGCCGCAAGGCCAACTCATTGAAGAAAACCCTTAAACCTGATAAAAAAAATCTAAGTTCCATCATCATAATAAACCACACTATTAGCTGAACGCAATAAGCTAAGCTTCCACAAAAACTTCCCAATCACTTACCCTACAGCAAAACAGAACAACAACTCACAGCGGAACTAAAGATAAGTATGTTGCAGAATAACCGGTTTTACCCTATAAAAAGCATCCATGGAGCAGCAAAATAAAGCAGCAGATATAAATATTGTTTAAAAAGCTTTAAACTTTTCATGATGTAAAGATACTCATCCTGCTGATGATGAAGATAAGTGATTCCAAGTCAACAAACATACTGAAACATCAGTTGGATAAAAGAAGAACGATTATTTTGTGGTTCTACCTGAGATCATCATGATTGATCTAAAGAGTCGACTCTGATCCCGACGAGAGCCGATCCGCTTCCACTTGGTTTCAGGGTTTATGTTGGTTTAAATTGCACCAAACTCGACATGCAAAGAAAAATGGAGGTGAAGAGGGGTAGAGAGGAGAGGAGTGAGGAGCTTATCTAGGTGATAAGCCCGTCGTCGGACGATTTCAGCCACGCCCACAGGGGAAGACCAGCTGCCAGCTGCGATTTCAACCTTGTACATGGACGGACGGCTTTATATAGAAAGAGATTAATATTTTATAAATAATAATAATTTAAAAGAAAATATTTTATTTTTTAGAGACCTGAGTGATTGGACCATTCATGTTATGGAGTCAAATACATAATATATAATACATAATAAATAATTCATAAAATATAATAGTTTTTTGCTAACTAAAAATAAACAAGTCATATATATATAAGAATATTTCAATAAGGAGCATTGAATGCTGGCTAAGCGTGACAACACATCGAGTGTCATAATTCAGGATCTGATTTGTCAAAGTAGGGCATCTGACTCCACGGTGCTGGCTCGTGGGGAGTTGCAGCACTGACAATGGTCACAACGATAGTTACCATCTGGCTCCGAGGGGCCTTTCTCTTTGTCTTAATCACTAATTTGGGCTAATTTGGGCACGTCAATATTGTATGAGTAGACTTGAGGCGCATTGTTCCTTAGTGCTACAGTGCTTCTGGCATAACACTGGAACGTAGTCTTCTCTAGATTTTTTAAGTATTGGTCCTGCTCCAAGCAGTGAGTTGGTAGTCATTGGCACCGAGATGATTGCTCATGAATTTAGCTCATATTGTGCTCCAATTTTTTTTAAGTCATTAATTCTCTTTATGTAATACATAATGCATTATACATATCCCTGAAAAATGTAAAAATGATAAAAAAAAAAAATGTATGAAAAACATATTAAAATAACAATACATTTTACATACATCAATAACCAAATCAAAAAAAATTTATCATTTTTCTTATTATTCTAAGTTTTCTAAAAATTATTCATAAACCTTATAAATCCCAACCTTAACTTTCCCTTAAGCTTCTCATAATTTTTGTCAATAGTAAATAACATAAGCCCAAACCTTTTCCTTATAGGTCTCAAGAACCCTTGGAATTTTCATGTCTTAACTTTTGATAAACCCTTAAATCTCTCCTATAAAATTCTCCTATTTTTAATCATACCAAATAAAAATAGCTACAACGAAACTTCACCTCAAACGCTTCCATACCCATTATGCCAAGCATCCTCTACATACTTCCCACATAAGTCCTAGTAAGCAATTTGTTAGCATCAATTCTTGATTTCACATGTATCAAATATCCACTTGAGTGGAAAGAGACTATTTATTATTCATTTATAGTGTCTCATAACTCAAGACATCCATTGAGACTTTTGATATGTGTTTTCGGCATAAAAACAGGGTTTAAGTTTATGTAGTTGTAAACGGAAGTTGTTGGCCTTTGATTGGCATCAATTTTTATATGGTACATGTGGGACTTTAATTCTATTTAACATAAACTATATTCCATTCATTTGAAGTCTCCCGTGATCCAAAGGGATACACAAACCTCTCCAATGGACGCATCTAACACAAAACCAAGGTTTGGTGTGGTCTTATCTAAGAGTGCTCACCGTTGGTTGACATAAATTTTGATATGAGAAATTTCTATTGTATATTTGAATGTTTTAAGGGTCATGTTCCTTCCATTTTTGATGCCTCTCCTAACCAATGGAATCCATAAAACTCTCCAAAGTATTATAGGGGTCGAAACTAGGGTTGGGACTAATGTGCCCACGCCATAGACCAATGCACCCGTTGGTATTGATTTTTTAGCATATCACATGTAAAATGACCATTTTAAAGTTATGTGACCATTTTTCAATGGTGAGTAGCTTCCCATAGCTTACGCATCCATAAAACCTTTAACGAGCGTCCTAAGCAAGAAATTAGGGTTTGGGATGGTACAATCGTGTTAAAAAATAATTAACCATGGTCGACATTATTCTTTTGATTTGACTCACCCCAAAGATTCATTATAATGTTTGGGAGCCATTTTTGGTGTATGGATAGTCCCTAGTAGTCCGGGGATGCATAAAAAACTTCCGCGCAAACTCTACACAAAAGTTTAAGCAGTATTCCTAATTATCGAGAGTTTTTTTGGGTATTCACGAAAATGTAATAACCAAAGGGGCACATTTCTTTGGGAATTCCTTTTGATAAAATAACAAAAGACAAAATTTGGTTTTCTTCTTGTGGGTTTCTTACATAGGTTTTCTCTTCATGGGTATGTGTTTCGAGATGTTTTGATTTGATCTAGTTTTGGACACACATTCTTGACTTATCACATGAAGTTTGCCTTACATAAGTTCTTCATGTTATTTTCTAAATTTGTTTTTCAATATAACATTGCATTCTCTCAATTTCCAACCCCTCATCTTCTTTCAATTGTTTCAACGATCCAAGAAAGAGGGTTATATGGAAAAGAGAATTATACAACGACGAATAGACAAGTCGGCGACTACGAGTGTTAAAAAGAACCAAAACGCAATTATGTTGAAATTTTATAATATTGTGTGAAACTAGCTTATTATAAAGCACATTTGATATGGTATGTTTTTTCCATGCTAAATAGTAAGCTTGTGAATAAATATATGGCACCACAATAGTATGATGCAGGGAAGTTATTTTAATGTGTATATGATTTTTATAACAATGATGTAGCATTCAATACATTCAATTAGATTTTCATAGAAGAGTTGAATTTTATTCTTGATTGAATTTTTTAGCCGACATTGGTATAACATTGTTATCAAGAGATTGGAAGCTACAGTTAATGTGTCTCCTTTAGATGATAAAGCATGTAAAAAAAAACTTCAAATATCATTAAAAATGAATGAGCAATAAATCCTCCATTAATAGCACACACGAAATCAATAATAAATATACTTGTCACACTCTGTTGATCTGTCTACCTATAAAAAAAATATTAGAATTCATTTTTAGCTCTATCAAGGAAGTTTTATCTCATGTTGTCTTGAAGTCACAAAGCTCTTTCAAAGCCTATAGATTTATGATGACTCCACTATGTACAGTTTCTCTCTCAGTATTTGGATGTTCATTTATTTTTATTTATGTATTTTACCTTTTCATTTAATATTGTTCTTTCTCTTAGCATGACTTCCTTAAAGTTCATTATTTGGTTAGTATTGAATTCCCTTTTTAACATCCTTTTTGTTTATCCAATAAATTCTTACAAAGTATTGAGTCTCATGGCTATTGATCAAGAATCACGTGTTATTTTGATATTTCCTTGAGGTTTACCTTAGCTCAGTCACTATTACTTATCTCCGCTAAATGTGTGATCAACTATAGGAACCTCACTTCATAAACAAATACATCATTAAGCGATTATCTAGCCGATCATTCCACATAAAGGTAAAGTCATGTTATAACATGCCTAACTCATCCAACAACCACAACTAGATCAGTGCAAACCATGTTACCAACATCATGTAGTGCAATAGTAGCCACACTAGTGTCTTTCTAAGCAATATAACTAGTTAGAGTTGTGCTAGTCGAAGCAATAACTTTTACAATGCTAACAATGGCAAAAATAAATAAATAAATATAATACTATCCAGCAAGGTGGTGATGTTTTTATCTTAGCCATTTGCAACTTATTATTATGCATTATATATATATATATATATATATATATATATATATATATATATATATATATATATATATTGAAAATATTGGTCGGAAGCAATGATATGAGCCCTAACCAACCTCATTTGTCTAATCACTTGATCCCGTACTGCTGGCAGATGCACTCAGGCAAGCTCGAACCAGTGAACTAAGGGGACTCACGACTGATAATGCAACTGCCATCCAACGAATCACGGCGAGCGGCACTTTCAATCCTCAATATATAAATAGATGAGTAATCAAAATAAAAGGTTGCATTTTACTGCATAGATATTAGTGCATGCAATAGTTCACCCCTGAAGCTCACTATAATTTTGAAATAAATAATGATGACTAAACATTCTTTATTAATAAATCATTGTAAAAACTTAAGTGGACTGCAAATTTCATCATTGTTAAGTACATTAACAATTCATTTGTTTAATTCCGTACCACTTGAAACCTTAAACATGTGGCTAATAGATATTGGCAGGAGGGTGATCAGTTGTGTCCCCAAAAATATGAATTTATTTTATTAAAATAAAAAAGGAAAGGCATGTGCAAGCTTCAGAGAGACATCTATAAAATATTGTATCATATAACCCGGATGTGAGATCGAGGGTGTGAATCACGTAATGTTGTCTGACGAATGGCATGATGCAATTCACATCGTCGTCTTCACATCCAAATGACGAACATAATATATTCTTTGGGATATTCCACTACAGGAATTATGCAAATTTGCGTCGGCTAAATCAGACGTACATCGAAGGCAAATCCTATGATATTTGAGGTTTATCGCCGGATTTGCGTCTGATTTACGCCAGATTGTTTCCACTAGTAAATCGGGAGTCAGCAATGCTAATTTGGTCAATTTTGCATCGACATATTTTTTACGCAAATGATTTGCATCGATTTTTGCATCGTTGTGGCGTCATATTTATGTAGGCTACACGTTTGTCGAATTTTTGTCTCTGAAAACGTCGGATAATAAAGAATATCGTCGGATTAACGTCGAACTTGCGACAAATAATATCAATGAATGATAGAATATTATTATCATTTTAGTGTTGTACTTTTTGACGCAAAACAGACTCAAATTTGTACCCAAAAAAAATATTAAAGTTCAATTATATTTCTACAATCTGCACACAACGTATAATCCACATCACATACCACATTATATCCAGTCTTATCATATATCAAAGCCCTAAAAAATATCATTAATGGATAAGAAAATATTATCACAAATCATTTCAAATAAGAATAATACAGTTAACAAAAAATTCCACAACAAATGTTCAAAATAATACTTACAAATAAAAGAAAACAAAAAAATAAATTATTTATCATCTCCATCCTTCTTCTCCTCTACCGATGTCATTGGTCACTTGCCCCAACGATCTACTAATGTCTCCGCCATGTGTGCTATAGAGTGCTTGACTCCATGCTGACCTTCTAACAGTTGCTCGTGCAACCGAAAGATCTCTTCGTTCATTGCAGCCACCTAAGTGACAAGAGCCTTCTGGTCTTGCTGTGAGGAGCTCGGGGAACTTAGAACGAAACCATGGGGGAACTCGGCCTCAAAGGCTATGCCCTTCACTCCAAGGCCACCCTCCCCTTCTTCTTCCCCGCGCTTGGGGCCAAAGCTCATACTCTGACTGTGCAGTGGTAGACTGACTACCACTGCTGCTAACGAAAGTCTGGGTTTGAGTGTCTAAGTGTCTCTCTCTGAGCTGCTTGAACTCCTCCTGCATAATTAAAACCAGTGTTTAATTGACACTTTCAACAGTTAACGTCAAAATAAACTTTTAATTTAAGGTTTTTAACTTATAGAAACCTGTCGGGAATGCTCCGAGACTCACTGCGCAGTCCCCAGATGCTGGTGAGTTCGGACATGAACGGAGGGAGCACGACTCAACTCCTTGGCCTGTGTGCGTACAAAACTGGTTAGCGCTATAAAATTACTTCAAAGATTGCATTAATTTTTAAGTATTTTAAAAAGCTTTACCAGCCTCCTATAGTGCTTTGTATAAAGGACTGGTCGCCAATGTGGAGCGCAGCTCCCCTCTCCTCCTACATTGCTTGGTTCGCTTGGTTCATATGTCTCTTCCTCTCATAATCAGGAGAGGCCCATGTTACAGTTAACTGACCCCAAAGCCCCTCACCGATCCAAGCAAGCCGCTCACCCCTCCGGTGAGCTGTCGTAAACATGTCTTTAAGGCGATGTTTATCCCAATTCTCAAAGATTCGACAGATCTGATGGTGGTGCTCTGGGAGTCAGGTGAAGGAGCTCTGTAAGGTAAAAAATAATCAATGTGTTAGTATAAAAACTAAAATCAATTTTATAAATCTGATTCAAATTACATGATCGTACATCAAACTCCCTAATCAGAAGTCCCGAGGGGTTACAAAGATTTGCTTCCATGAGAGATAGAACTGATCATACCAACTCCTGATAATCTCTGTGATACAGATGGAGAGCATCTTGTACGGAATGAATCTACTTAAGAAACATATTAGTTACAAAAAAAAAACATACAACACAAAGAATAAACAAAATACAATGTTAAAAATAACTTACAAGTCCCCCACTGGTAGTAAATGTACCCTCGGGGGGAGGGGGCATGAGTTGACGGGCTGACCTCAAGAGGTGTCAGAGCAGATGAGACTAGAAGTGGTGAGGCAGTAGGAGTGTCAACAGCAGTAGAAGTCGTAGGAGGTAGGCGAGTAGGAGTGGAAGCAGCAGACGCCACAGAAGATAGGGTAACAACCGGCGCGAGAGCATGTCTCACAGAAGGGGTAGTAAAAGTGGGTGTAGGAGCAGGTGTCACAGGAGGGGTGAAAAGTATTTGATGTCGTAGCGGGTGCTAAAGTAGGTGTCATAGGAGGGTGGTAGCAGCGGGTGTGAGAGCAGGTGCCACAGGAGGTGTAGCAGCAACAGGTGGGGGAGTAGTAGTGGAATCATTGGTAGAAGTAGACGCCATCCTCTTTTTGCTACCATAGGTGGTCTCTAGTGTTCCCAAAACACGGGGTCTCTGCTATGGCCATCTGCAAACAAAGAAATGACATTAATAAGACAAGTACTTGTAGGGAACTATATCATAAGCAGAAAGAAATAGTACAATAAAGGTAATACACGAGCTAACTATGTATAAGAGCCAGAAAAATGGGAGTTAAGAGTTATCCTCAATACAACAAAAGTAAAAGACAAAAAGTAGCAGTACTATCCACTATTCTAAAATTACATATCTTTGTTATTAAGTTTCATCAGAAGAATTCATAATATAAGATGAACCTAAAATTCTACTTCATTCTCATCATCATCCTCGTCCATACCATGAGCAGCCTCTTCAAAAATCCACATGGTATCTGACTTACTTTTTAATGTTTACAAAAATAGCAACGGCACCAAAAACTTGATCTCGCTTAATATATATTTAATTTTATGATGAAATGTATAATGTGGATTCTATGCAAGTATACGTATCGTATCAAGTAATACAGGGCTCTAATGGAGTCCTGGTTATCGATCCCATATGGAAGTTTTAAAAGATTTGTAACAGCTAAATTTAAAGGATTTACTTACTAATATAGTATACGAAATTTAGAATACTTAACTAAAGCGATCTAAAGTAAACTAATGCTTTAAATAAAGTTGATTTAAAGATTTCAGAAAAAGTATCATTCCCATTGTTTTTAGAAACTTAAGTGAATGATGAATTCAAATAGACTTTTTTATTGTATTGTGACAAATAGGAGCATTCTTATTCTTTACCCTTTGGTCCAGTGCAAAGAACATTGACTAGTCCTATGCTTGATTACTCGAATCTGCGGCTAGTTCGGAAGGATATTTGTCGCCACTTCGAGCTCCCATGTTCCCCTCACTCGAAGGCTAACATCTACACTTCGACTCTCAAACAATAGGACCAAATTGAATATTTTAATCGTCACACTAAAATGTCCAATTCTACGTCCGATAAATAATATTTCCTATTTATTTGCACCCTCCTTCAAGGCTTTTGACTTCCCTGAATATTGGACGTAATCTTTACTATAGTTAATAATTTAACATATTTTAACAATTCAATTGACCAGATTGAAAGTAAATTAAGTTTTAAGTAAAAGATTATCACAATTCATTTTAATATATTAGGCACTTCTATTTAATTTCATCAATTCACATAATTTCATAAACAAGGAGAAAGACTAAGAAAACTACTCAGAATGCATGAGAATTAAACAAAGCATGGATTTCATTTAAAGTTAACAACGATAAACAAAGATACTTATCTCGATTTCCTCCCAAGCGAACTCTGCAAGTTCCTTTGACTTTTCTTTATAAGTACAAGACACTTCTTAACTCACTACTTACACTTACTCACACTAAACTTCAACTTAGACTCAAAAGCACACTAATAGAACACTCTAAGACTCCTAAGAAAGACACACTACATACTAAAATTCGTCCTCTATTTATAGAGGTAGACAAAGGTCCAAGTGGTACTTAAGCACCTCTTCAAAAAGCGTCCAGGTTCAATATATTTGGCATTTTGAACGGTCTCGACGTCGGCGAGAAACAACCTCGCCGTCAGTGGGGCTTCTAAAAGGTCTTCAAACGGCGTGATCTCGCTGTGGGGGGCTCGGGCTCGCTGTCAGCGAGGTAGTTGCAAACCTTTAAGAAATTCTCTTTATAATCTCGCCGTCTGCGGGCTCGATTTCGCCGTCGGCGACTTAGTTCATTTTGCATGTATTTCTTCCTTTTGATCCAAATTTGCTCTATTTTATGCTTTTTCTTCCATCACTTATAAATCTTCGTTCACGCAATAAAATAAAGAAAATACGCTTTCTTTAAAGTGCGATTTCATAAAAAATATGTATGAATTTTTTAACATATTTTTACGTGATCAAAATCCCCAAACTTAATTATTACTTGTCATCAAGTAATTTTTATACTAAATAAAAACAATAATTTTTGTAATAGAATTTTTTAATTCAAATAAACTATGAATTAAATTTAAATAATACTATAGTAAAGTTAAATAGAAATATTTTTAAGTAATTAAATTAACTTTATAGATATAAGATTATTTAGTTATCGAATCTAAGATTTACATTTCTATTTATTTCGGGAAAAATTATATTTAAAAGAGTAATTTACTTAAGATATTTAGATGATAGGAAGTTCGAAAACATCTATTTAGTAAAATATTAATATATATATATATGTTTAGAAATATATTTGAGTTTTATCTTTTAGGTTGATTCCATTGAGCCGATTTTTGATAAGCGATCTCATCGAACCTTATCTTCACTTATATTTTTCTTTTTTTTCTTTTTGGATTGATTTTCAATCTTTCTCTTTTTCTTTTTCAGTGAGGATTATCATATCTCGGATAGCTTGTTAATAATTTTGAACTTCAACTTTCTTCCTAAATTTGAAATTTAAAATATTTCTTTACTTATATGTATTTCATAGCCTTTGCAATAGTTCACCCCTGAAGCTCACTAAAATTTTGAAATAAATAATGATGACTAAACTTCCTCTATTAATAAATCATTGTAAAAACTTAAGTGGACTGCAAATTTCATCATTGTTAAGTACATTAACAATTCATTTGTTTAATTCCGTACGACTTGAAACCTTAAACATGTGGCTAATAGATATTAGCAGGAGGGTGATCAGTTGTGTCCCCAAAAATATGAATTTATTTTATTAAAATAAAGAAGGAAAGGCGTGTGCAAGTTTCAGAGAGACATCTATAAAATATTGTATCATATAACCCGGATGTGTGATCGAGGGTGTGAATCACATAATGTCGTCCGACGAATAGCATGATGCAATTCACATCGTCGTCTCCACATCCAAATAACGAACATAATATATTCTTTCAGATATTCCACTACAGGAATTGCGTAAATTTGAGTCGGGCAAATCAGACGCAAATCGAAGGCAAATCCGATGATATTTAAGGTTTATCGCCGGATTTGCGTCTGATTTACGCCCGATTGTTTCCATTAATAAATCGGGGGTCAGTAATGCTAATTTTTCAATTTTGCGTCAAAATATTTTTTACGCAAATAATTTGCATCGTCGTGGCGTCAGATTTATGTAGGCTACACGTGTGTCGAATTTTTGCCTATGAAAACGTCAAACAATAAAGAATATCGTAGGATTAACGTCGAACTTGTGGCAGATAATATCAATGAATGATAGAATATTATTATCATTTTAGTGTTGGACTTTTTGACGCAAAACAGACGTACCCAAAAAGATTAGAAGTTCAATTATATTCCTACAATATGCACACAACGTATAATCCACATCACATACCACATTATATCCAGTCATATCACATATCAAAGCCCTAAAAAATATAATTAATGGAAAAGAAAATACTATCACAAATCATTTCAAATATGAATAATACAGTTAACCAAAAATTCCATAACAAATGTTCAAAAAAATACTTACAAATAAAAGAAAAAAAAATAATTACTTATCGTTTCCATCTTTTTCCTCCTCTACTGATGTCATTGGTCACTTGCCCCAGCGATCTGCTAAAGTCTCCGTCATGCGTGCTAAAGAGTCTTTGACTCCATGCTGGCCTTCTAGCAGTTGCTCGTGCAACCGGAGGATCTCTTAGTTCATTCCAGCCACTTAAGTGACAAAAGCCTTCTGGTCTTGTTGTTAGGAGCTCGGGGAACTTACTATGGGACCATGGGGGAACTCGGCCTCTAAGGCTATGCTCTTCGCTCCAAGGCCACCCTCCCCTTCTTCTTCCCTGTCGCTTGGGTCCAAAACTCGTACTCTGACTATGCAGTGGTAGACTGACTACCACTACTGTTGGCGAAAGTCTGGGTCTAAGTGGCTAAGTGTCTCTCTCTGCGCTACTCGAACTCCTCTTGCATAATTAAAACTGGTGTTTAATTGACAATTTCAACAGTTAACGTCAAAAAAAACCTTTAATTTAAAGTTTTTAACTTATAGAAACCTGTCGAGAATGCTCTAAGACCCACTACGCAGTCCTCGGATGCCGGTGAGTTCGAACATGCAGCTCCACAACGGAGAGAGTACGACTCAACTCTTTGGCCTGTGTGCGTAAAAAAATTGGTTATCGCTATAAAATTACTTCAAATATTGAATTAATTTTTAAGTATTTAAAAAAGTCTTACCAGCCTCCTATAGTGCTCTGTATAGAGGACTGGTCTGCCAATGTGGAGCGCAGCTCCCCTGTCCTCTTACATTGCCTGGTTCGCCCGGTTCATATGCATCTTCCTCTCATAATTAGGAGAGGCCCATGTTGCAGCTAACTGACCCCAAAGCCCCTCACCGATCCAAGCAAGCCACTCACCCCTCTGGTGAGCTGTCGCAAACATGTCTCTAAGGCGATGTCTGTCCCAAATCTTGAAGATTCTTTGAATCTGATGGTGGTGCTCTTGGAGTCAGGTGAAGGACCTCTACAATGTAAAAAATAATCAATATGTTAATTTAAAAACTAAAATCAATTATTTAAATCTAATTCAAGCTACATGATCGTACTCAAACTCCCTTAATCACAAGTCCCGAGGGGTTACAAGGATTTGCTTCCATGAGAGATAGGGTTGATCATACCTACTCCTGATAATATATGTGATACAGATGGCGAGCATCTTGTACGGAATGAATCTGCTTAAGAAATATATTAGTACAAAAAAACATACAACGCAAAGAATAAACAAAATACAATGTTAAAATAACTTACAAGTCCCCCACTGATAGTAAATGTACCCTCGGGGGGAGGGGGCATGAGTTGACGAACCGACCTCAAGAGGTGTCAGAGTAGATGAGAGTGGAAGTGGTGAGGCTGTATGAGTGTCAGCAGCAGCAATCGCAGTAGGTAGGCGAGTGGGTGTGGAAGCAACAGACGCCACAGGAGATAGGGTAGCAGTCGGCGCAAGAGCATGTGTCACAGAAGGGGTAGTAGCAGTGGGTGTAGGAGCAGGTTTCACAGGAGGGGTGAAAGTAACGGGTGTCGTAGCGGGTGCCATAGTAGGTGTCATAGGAGGGGTAGTAGCAGTGCGTGTGAGAGCAGGTGCCACAGGAGGTGTAGCAGTAACAGGTGGGGGAGTAGTAGTTGAATCAGTGGTAGAAGTAGACCCCATCCTCTTTCTGCTACCGTAGTTGGTCTCTAGTGTTCCCAAAACACAGGGTCTCTGAGATAGCTAACCACCTACCTCACCTGTGTCCATCTGCGAACAAAGGAATGACATTAATAAGACAAGTACTTGTAAGGAACTATATCATAAGCAGAAAGAAATGGTTCAGTAAAGGTAAGACACAAGTGGTAACTATGTATAAGAGCCAGAGAAATGGGAGTTAAGAGTTATCCTCAATACAACAAAAGTAAAAGATAAAAAGTAGCAGTAGTAACCACTAATCTAAAATTACATATTTTTGTTATTAAGTTTCATCAGAAGAATTCAAAATATAAGATGAACCTAAAATTCTACTTCACTGTCATCATCATCCTCATCCATACCATGAGCAACCTCTTCAAAAATCCACATGGTATCCTCTAGCACAAAAATGTTATCGATTGTGCCTCCCTAAATACAAAAATCTCACATACCTTCCTCTTGTTGAATTTTTTCCATAATAATAGGCAACTTAATGGTTTTCCTTAGTTTATTCTTCAAAATCACAGCCCAATCAACTTTATCCCTTACTTTACCAAAGTATTGAAGGTAATAAGCCTATGTAGCTTGGCGTGCCAGAACAAATGGATCAACCTTTGCATTTCGTTTGTTGGACTTCGGTGATATCATAAGATGTGAGTGTTCGAGTTTCTTTATTCAGAACATAATTGAGTCATTGAAAGCTCAACAAGTATATAATGTAGCTGACATTATCTAGATATTGTAATTGAATGACTTTGTTAAGTATAGCTAATCTCACTATCTGTATGTGTGTTTCCTTTAACAGTGACACCACAATTATCTTCTTCCCTTCAATCCAGGAACTCGTATGAAATCTATAATTATTTATGCCAAATATTTTTCATGTGGTAACACTGAGATTAGGCCCTTAGGGAAGATCTATTAATCTCTGATTCGTGATTCTATTGGTTGTATCGTGAACCTAAAATAAATTGAGAGGTACAATTAGTGTAACTTTAAATGTGATGATTATATTATGAACAAGTGATTAGAAGTGTTCCTTATGCATAAGTATCTGCTTATCAGATACTTATCTTCCATGTCCAAGTTCTCCATAAATAATCTGCTCACAATATTTTTATTTTTATTTTTAAATTAGTTAGTATATGCTAACTTTCTCAATAATAAATGATAATATATATTGAGTTTGTGGGCCGTGAACCTTATTGTATAAATGGTTGGACTTTGTCACAGTTCATCAGGATGTACATTATAGCTGACTGAATCTCTGTCTATTAGATATCGTGTACCATGTCTTCCTGATGACTCACCTAATATTTTAACGGATAAATTTGGCTGTGAATACATGTCACCTACAATATATCCTCTTTGGCATCCTTGCTCAAAATAATATGAGCAAAAAGTTATTGTCTCTTTCAACAGATATGTTTTTGCAAATTGATCCCTCAAGATTTACTTTATTCTAAACCATTTTTTTCATTTTATTTAAAATTCTGCAACACATATAATTTACATTGAATATGGTAGTTGTTTGTTGTGAAATAAAATGTTACTTGTAATGTATGCATTATAAAGACATACCTATCAAAGGGATACACCTATCTGTACTGCACTGGACCCCCCGTAGCCTTGTTACATAGATGTATAGACAGATGATACATAAAGTTGAAGAAAACAAAAAGAAATATCTGCTCAAGCTCATAATACTAGAGGAGCACTCGCATCAAGATGTTTCAACAAGTCAACATTCAGTGTCCCTGCACACAACTCTCTGAAGAATATACTGACTTAGATCAAGATATCAATTGCAATGGGTAATAAGCACCGTAGAAATATATGGCAGTCGTAAATTTTCATGTCAAATACCTTATCCATTCCCAAGTCAGAACAATGACTCAAATTTAAAATATAGCTACTAGAAAATTTTACAGAAATCACCCACTCTAATATTGCCCTCCGTTAATTTCGTGTAAGACAGTATGCAGCTTTGTGCTTTATTAATTTATATCCATTTGTCTCCTAAAGTTCTAAGTTCCTCCTTTTGAAACACTCATTCAGGTACATTCTAGCTTTCATGCTATCTTTTATCTTACCCTAAATATCCATCACACTATTGAAGATGTTATCAAAAAAATTCTTATAAATGTGCATGACATCAAGATTATGTCTAATGAGATTAACCTTACAATACGAATAATCCCAGAGCATATTGTGCTTAATCCAGCAGTGCGTGACATCGAAATCAGGAAGATAAGTTGAAGCTAACTCTGGTCTCTCGATGATCTTCAGTACTGCAATGATCATCTACAATATTTCGGCTCCAGTAATCCTGAGGGGTGAACTTTATCTCTCAACCTTGTTTTAAAGAATAAATCTAGTTGTGCTTCAACTACCTAGCATCCCATAGGTCGGGAAATCACTATTTGTCCACATAAGAGCTGCTATCAGTTGAAAATTCTGTTTCATGGCGATGTCATACGTAATCACACCTATCTCTCATAACATTTGAATCTCTTCAATCAAAGGTTGTAAGTGGACGTCAATTCCCCATTAGGCTATGTGGGCCTGGTACGATCAACATCAAAAATAAGAACGACTCAGTCAGGAACATATCAGGGGCAATTTGTATAGTGTAATGATCACTGACCAACATGAGTAGAGGGTTGCAGCGTGACTGTACGGGGTGAAGCCGTCTGCACATATCCCAAGTCTAATATTGTGTGCTTCAGCTGCAAAATATGGGTAATTAAGATCAAAACATCTCCAGGCCCCACTATGTGACTGGTGACTCATCGAGTTAGCATCAACGGATCCAGTACTATGCCAAGTTATGTGAGGTTGTACACATAGAAGCGAACAATCTCTGAAGCCAGTATATGGACGAAAATAAAAGAGACGCTTGTATGGAGTATTTTTTTTCTTTTTTACCCTTCCACTCTCATTGTTTGAATCTATCTGCACCACATAATTGATAAGTCATATCGATTGCATTGACCTTGTAATATATCATGTGGTTAATAACGTTGAAACCAACTTATTAGTTCTATACGGGTCATCCAACACTAAATTCCTTACAGGGTTTGTCTCTTTTAATAACGTTGTTACCTGATTGAATGCTCCTTTGAGCATTTTGAAATCAAATTTGATGGTCAACATTTTCAACACCAATGATTACTCTATATGTGTTATGCAGCCATCACATAAATGTTCAATAAGTCATAGAACTGTTGTGATTCATTATTCAGTGTTTCAGGTTCGTGTTGAATGGTTTCAACAAATTGAGCTCTTTGAATATCATGAATCATTTCTTCATATGTTGAAAAATTTATTATTTGTCGCTTAACAACCGCAAATCAGTCACTATTATTTACGTCGGAATAAGCTGGCGCGAATGCCGAATGCTAATAATGACATCTTCTCTACTATTCTATAAAGTTGAGACAATAAGGATGTTATTTATTTGTTTTTTTTTACTTATTAATTAAATAAAATTTTCAATACATGTCCACTCATTTAATGATGATATCTAGGTGGATAAAAGACAAATGCCTCAATATCAAGAATCATTTAGTGGTCCTTTACATTATTGGAGAATGAAATTTGAAAAAAAAAATGGAAATTCGGCAGGCTTATTATATATCTAACCGTTATTTTATTTATCTGCCGCATGATTTTGATATTATTACATAATCATGTGAAAAAGATTCTCTAAGACAAGGTAATAATACAATAATAATAATAAAAAAGAATATATGTCCGTATCATTTTGAAGCATCGTGTAATTTGAATTGTGCGTAAAAAATTTATGATAGTAGAGTAATAATTTAACTTCTCGATCACTGCCAGTTGGCAGGCGTGGTCCGCAGCTAAGAAGGTCGGAAGCTATCTCTGGTTCTTGAGTTCAAAAAGGACTAGAACCAGGCTCATTTTCTCCCATCAAGTGAAGGAATGTGGTCTATTTATAGCTCTAAGTGATAGGCATTTTGGTCATTTGGGGAATAATTTCATCAACCACCTGACCAAACAACTCATATTGATCCTCCTTGATTACAAGAGATTTTTTAATGAATTAAGGTCCTTGATGACTTTAGAACGTCCAAACGTTCTTTAATGACTCGATTTGCACTTAATTGGACTAACAATGAACTAATTTTGGTAAAATCATATGCATCTTGTTGAGCTGGTCAATTTGACTATAAACTTGTTAGAATCATAGCTCTAGATGATATTTAATTTGAATCAGAATGATTCTCGCTTAAAAAATATCTCGAGATTTGTGTCAAGTGATATAATTTATTAATGATTCATGAAGTTATATTTTTTATTCAATATAATTTAATCATAATTTCAAAATTAGGTATTTATTTAACTTGATTCAAATTTAAAGAAAATAAATATTAATTAGGGTGATAGTAAATTATACATTGGCGTGTAATTCTCTATTATTGATCAAGTGCTCTCCCTTCATTTGATCATTGGCCCTTTCTTTATATGCTTGGGGTGATATTGAGACCAAGTGGTTTAAGGTGTGTTTGGGGCAGCTTGTGCATATCCAGATAAGCCGCTTATCTTGAACCCTGACCGCAGAATTCGACATGCGTTCTACGTTTAGTATAAAAAACAAATTGTGTTTTCGAATAAGCTGCACAAATACAGTTGCCAAACGGTGATGTGGCGTTTTCAAAACGCCACCGCAGCGGATAAGCTGCCCCAAACGCACCCTCAGTTTAACACAAAATAAGTAAAATTTTAGCTTAATGTTGACTAAAATCAAATAATTAATATGCAATATTGGTTGAATCTTCTCGGTGAGTTGGTCATTTTGGCTACAACATGTTGAAGTTGAAGTTAGCATGCTCTCCAAATTAAATCCCTAAATTTTTTACATCATAAATTGACTATATATAGCTCTAAAATAGAAAGAATTTGTGTGCAATCTGAAATTTTAGAGATCATCTCATTTGTTTCAAGTCATGTATACTAAAATTTGACGAACCACGTAAATCTGTGTATCACTCTGTGTATCTTTTCTGATTGTGAATTCTTCTCGATCTGATTTTTCGCTTTATTGCCGTCATTTTTTTCGCAATACTGGTCAATGCCGGTGTATGATGGTGGGACCCACTTGCCACATGGTGCCCCGCTACCGGACTCCGGTCGCAACCTAAAAAGTGCTTCTTCCAATGGTTGGCAAACAGTAGAAGATATTGATGGCCGATAACAATTAATAATGGTACATAAGCATGTAATGGCTAATGATTTCTTAGCCGTGATTATGCATTCCACTACAAGATAGATAATTCTATTTTAGTTGCAATGATGTTTGGCTCTGCACCTTTAACTGCAAAATTGCATTATCGACATTGACAGCCAATTTTGCACATTAACTTTATGGCTGATTTATAAGCTTTCCGCTCCGCATGTGTTATAATGCTTAGTTGTCTGTCCCTACACGAGGGTGTAAATGAAGTGAGCTAGCTCAAACTCGACTCGCCAATGAGCTCATGAGTCGGGCTTAGCGAACTATCGCTCGAGCTCGAGTTTGTGTTTAGAAGAACTCAGATAAAAGCTTGCGAGCCGGCTCAATAAAAGTAATATTTTGTTACCTCCAACCTGTGTTAGTAAATAAAAGCACTTAACTCGATTGGATTTTGATATTTTAAATATAAATGAAAATATTTAAAAAGATTAAAACTTTAAAAAAAAAAAAAAAAGAAAAGGAAAGATGTGACATCATTTTCTTTTACATGTTCCTACTTGGCGGGATTTATGGGTAAATCTTTTTCTCTAGAGAAAGCTCCATCTCCCACGATCGGCCTCAGCGATGCCTTTTCCAATGAGCTATGACCATGATCACGAGTTTCTCAAGTCGAGCTTTTGAGCATGTTAATAGACCGACGGGCCAGGTTCGTGCTCATGTGGGCTCGAGACAGACTCGACCTCGAGTTCAAGCTATTTGTTTCATAAACGAGCCAAGCTCGAGTTCACTGCGATTCGAGTTCGACTCGGCTAGTTTACACCCCTTTTCCCTACACAACTAACAAAGAAAGATCGAGAGAGCGCATGTGAAGAAAATGATAATATATTTAGGCATTTGAATCCCTCTTCTTTATCTTTAACAATGAGTTTCACATCCAACCATTATTATACAATCAAGATATAAAGAACCAAAAAGTGATACACTCAAATTTAATCTCTTATAATTATAGTAGAGCTTGAAGTTAGGGGGTTGATATGATGATCAAATGAGATTACTTAGTTTATAGCAGTCCAATAATAACAGTTGGATAATAGTGATCAGACGATGGTAGTCAAATGATGGTGAATGAATAGACAATTTGGCAGCGATAATCCAACGACGGTGATTAAGTCGTTGTGCTATAATAGAGATGGACAGATAGCAACAATTCAATAATGGTGGCCAAGTGGTGGTTGACTGATGACGATCGCCGGACATCGGAAGTAAAATGATGGTAGTCATGCAATCGGTTTGCAAGCTTAAGTAAAATTTGTATTGAAATTATTAAAATAATAGTAATTTATGAAGTCTTAATTTTTATATAAGAACAATAGAAATTTTTAAGAATTAATCCCTTAGAGATACTTGAAATATGCCATAATTGAATAATTGAGTAAGGAACAAGGTATTGCCCATGTTGAACTGATATTAACAAAATAGTTTTAGATTAATAAGCTGTAGTAGAGTAAATATTACATGAGCATTAACCATGAATTGATCAATGTTGAATTGTTCATTTTACATATAACATTCCTAATCATGTGTGCTAATACCCTATATTAGTCAACTTCTTTTAGGAATTGAAGGATTCAAGCTTAATTGTGAAGGTTCAATACTTAATCAACTCAAGATTACTGAGAACGTAACTAAATAGAAGATGTAAACTTTGTATAAGCAACAATACCTATGCTTTTTTGAATGATTTTGTATTATATGACCTGTCTTATAACTATATTATCAGAATATAATTGTTCGTTGTTGTTAGCTAAATATTATATTAGACTTAGAACATAGATCAATGGTTTACTCCATATTACATTTAAGATAAAAGTTAAATTAGTTTTAAAAAAAGCACTAATGATTAGAAAAGCACATAAGTTAATCTCTAAATGATCAAAACCAACATAGGCTAACTTAAATACATAGAGAATATATTAAAACAATACTATGAAGATGGCACTTGTTAATATCATAGCTCCCTCATATATATGATAGTTAAAGTGCACAATAAAACTTGTAATTAGGGGTGTAAACGAGCGGAACACGAACGAACAGAGCTTGTGTTCGTGTTCTGTTCGTTTGAAATTTAGTTTGTTTGAAATGAGCTCGTGTTTGAAATTTTTAGTGAAGCCACTGTTCGTGTTTGTTTCTTAAGTCGAACGCGAGCTGTTCGCGAACGATGAGCCAATTTGACAACCCTAATATTAATATATATAAATATTATATTATATTAATTATAAAACTTATATTATATAAATATATAATATATATATTAGTATATTAATATATTATTATTATTAATTTAATTTTTTTATATATAATTACTTTAAATTATTTTATATTTTAAACAATAACGATTCAAACACGAACGAACGCATCACTGTTCGTGTTTGACTCCGAACAAAAAAAAAAAGTTTGTGTTCGTCTCGTTTACTTGTCGAATAAATCGAACACGAACTCCTTGACGAACTGAACACTAACTGTTCGCGAACAACGAGCTTTTTTGACAGTCCTACTTGTAACCAAATTGAGATGTAGCATCAAGAGTTTGGCTTATAAATAGCACAACACCATAACACAAAACTCAAACAAATCAATATATTTTGAGCTTCACAATCAATCTTCATGATCTAAATAAATTTGTTTCAAACTTCAAAGATTGAGAATTCCAAAAAGTCAGAGTTGAAAGAACTAAAAATAGAAAACAACCAAGCATAGAAATTATTACATGAACTAGAATATAAAAATAAATATGAAAATTATTATCTTTATTTTAAAGGTAATTTAAGACAAATTCTCTATGAGTAGCTCATGCTCAGCAGAAATAAAGTTTTTAAGCTTGAATTATAAACAAGCTGAATATGAGTAAATCGTGTTCAATTCCTTTTAACTTGTAATAATAACAAAATATCTTTTTATATTATTTATATAATAATATATTATATGTATTTTAATCAAAATTTAAATCACAACAATTCACATAATCATCATATGATTATCTGTTTCCCATTGCACAAAATTGATACAGATTTGAATTCAAACACCTTGTTTCTATTTTTTATAATTAATTTAAATCAGCCAATTTCGAGCAAAGCACGAGTTGACTCGAACACGAACACATTGCTTCCCAATAATTTCAAAAAAATGAATTAAGATCTTTTTGGGAACAGTTGCATGTTATTGAATAATCTGCTGATAAACTGATTAAAAATAATCTACTGATAAACTATTATAATTTTTTATTATTTTTAGAAAAGTCAAATCGAAACTAGAAAGTTGTCACCACACCTGGATAGATGCAGTGTGATACTACTATTTTTCAGTTTTTTCAAAAAGCATAAGCTGTCAAAATGCAGTTTACCCAAACAGACCTGGTGTTTTTTTTTTAAATGTCACCGCACTAAATAAACTGCCCCAAGCAAACCCTTAATTTTTTTATAAATTAAATGTATAAAACTGAATTCTTTTTTTCTTTATAATATTGCCCTAAATGCGGTAGGTGGGTCTTTCTAGAAGGCGGTAGAAAGGGAAGATGGGAGTGGCAGTTTGGTCAAAAACATTACATCTTAACGTGTTCCCATTACAAGTTATCAATTTCCAATACCATTACTCATTAGGTAAGCCACAACGTGGAAAAACAGCCAAAATAAATAATAATAATCTAAATTAATAAATAAATAAGAAAAAATCATTTTGTAATTTACATTTTATCAGCCAGCTGTACAATGTAATAAGAGACAATAACATTAATCTGTAATTAATTAAAATGTCACTATAAATTTAAAATCATTATCAAAATTTTATAATTCACCCCCTCCCTACATTAAATTTATATTTCGGCCCTTCAATTTCTCCAAAAAAAAAAAAAAAGAAAAAAAAATTATATATATATATATATATACGGTCGGATCCAATGATTTATGGAATGGATCCAATAATATACGTCAACTATATATGGACGGTGTAGATTGATTAATGGGGGGAAAATGGAGGGTGGAGATTGATTAGAAGTTCTCCTTATGGAAATCAAACTTAGTGTTCGTCTTGTGATTGAAATCCTGCGATAAGTGCCTCAGCTCCTTTGTAAGTGTTGCAGCTCCACAGTAGAATACACCTGCAACATCAAATTTATTATTATTATTATTATTTTAAAGAAATATTTAAATAAAATATTATTTTTTTCTAGAAAAATGTCACATTATTTATTAGCAGTATTATGAGCGGCGGATCATACGTTTGAACGACAGTCCAGATACGAACATTTCAGCGTGTATCACACGACAGCTCATCTGGACTGTTAGTATATAATTGTTCATCCGAATCATTATTAGAACATGCAGTCCCTACACATAATATTCTCCTTAAAAAGTGTAAAATTAGAAATAGAGAAAATTTATATAATTATCTTATTAAAAAAAAAAGACAAACCAAATGGAATAAATTCTTTTTCAAAATATTATTAAAAGTCCGTTTGGGCAGTTTATTTGGTGTGGTGGCGTTTTGAAAACACACATGACCTGTTTGGATAAACTACGTTTTGACAGCTTATGCATTTTCAAAACGCAGAAAATAATTTTTTCACACCGCATCTATCTAGGTGCAGTGACAACTTTCTGATTGCGATCTAACTTTTTCAAAAAAAATAAAATTTTATAATAACCACCACACCTAACTTATCAGCAGATTATTAATAAGCTGCCCCAGACAAACTTTAAATTTCTCAAGAAAATATCAATTGCTTCAAAATTAAATAAATAAATAAATAAAAATGTCAACACCTAACATACTCTGAATTACAGGATTCCATCCACCTTCTCAAATGGGTCCCACTCGTGCACAAAAGTGCTTAGAGATGGGTCCCACTCACATGGACCGGACTTCCAATTCAATTAAATATTTATAATGTAAGGATGACACGATAAATAACAAATTATTTTTTCATTATGAGTCATTTATTTCACATTTATATATCATTCTCTTAATATTAATAATTTATTAAAAATATAATTAAACTCTACGATAAGTTAACTAAAATAAGATAATAATTTTTATAAATTATCCAATAAAATGATAAAATATTCTATAAATTTTTTTTCACAAAAAAGTAGAAATTAAACCCCACATTTTGATAATTTTTCATATTATATAGTATTGTGCCACAAATATGAAGGACATGTCACTATTGGCATTTTACATTTCGACAAAAATAATATTGTATAAATTTTATAGATGAATAATTAATCTTATCTTTCACCGATAAGATTAGTATATCTATTTAATATTAATATTTTTTTAACGAGTCAGCTCACTCTCTAACAAGTCGAGTCATGACTTGCTTGAGCTTAGCTGGTTAGCACATCAAATATAAGGTCCGTTTGGGGCAGCTTATAAGTACCGTGGCGTTTTTGAAAACGACATCTAAACGTTTGGTTCGCGTGTTTTTGAAAACGCTGTCTGTCACGTTTGGATTTTTTAGACTAAATGCATGTCGCGGGTGACCCACGGGTCAGCTGTTTATCCTGAAACACACAAGCTGCTCCAAACAGACCCTTAATTCACGTGTCACTTATGGAGCCGAGCTCGAACCAGCTCAGAGTCGACCTTGACTCACAAAAACCAAATTATGTTCAAATTCTGCGAAGAAGCGTACCTATACGTTCTCCACGGTGGTTGAGGGCGATGCGTTTGAAGACATTGCGCCAATTAGGGCGCGCGAAATGGCTCTTAACACGAGTTCCGGAGACCACATCGACTCCATTTTTGGCGTGATTCAGCGACTGAAGCATCGCGATGAGCGCGGAGCGGGCGTCGCCTTCCTCGTACACGCTGGTGCAGTAGTTATGCAGCTCGATCACCCCTTTCTTGTCCGTCTCCGCCACTTCATTCATCACCCCTCTGAACCACTCGAAGGACCCCTGCTCGCGGGTGACCCAATAGAAGTAAGCTCTTCGTGTCCTGAAGTCGCGGCCGGCGGAGCCGTTGCGGCTCCGTTCATGGCCGGATTCGATGTCGCCGGCGAGCTCCTCGGCATCGAGCATCTTCATGTTGTTGACGATGTCTTTAAGGACGCTGATGAATGGGGTTGCTCCTATGCCGAGTCCGACGAGCAGAACCACATCGTATTTCTTGTAGTCCTGCGCCGGCGCACCGTATGGGCCGTCTATCAGCACCTTCGGTAGGCTGTAAAAACCATTTTTTTAATCAGTTTCGGCAAAGAATTTGCTATTCAATGAGTACTTCTGGTTGGGCTTCCTTACCTTCGGTTGGGACTCCGGTCATCCATGTCGTCGTACTCGGCTCGAAGAAGCCCGCTCTTGCCATCGGTTGGCCTTTGACACACCTAATTCAAACACAGAAAACTTCATTAATGGCTGATATATATACATATATATCGGTGGAAGATGGTGGAGATTTGAGCTCACCTCGGAGAACACCAGCTTGAGCTGCCGGGTCCAGTCTCCAAGTGTTCGAATGTGAACGCTTACATAATCGTCCTGCGGGGCCGAAGTGATCGAGAATGGGTGCCTGTTCAACAAATTCAAGTTCCCATTATGAAGAAACTAATGGAAAAAAGATCAAGATTTGTTCTTTAAATCATTTAATTATTACCATTCAAAGGGGGAGACTGCAGCGCAGTTGACAAAGATATATTGCCCGCTCCGATATCTAAAGCCGTGAGGCTTCGATACATGGAGCGACAGCACGTTGCCTGGGTAAACAGCAACCTTGAGTATTTTAACGGCTCTAATGCTGGATCTGAAGAGCCTAATCAATCTCTCCGACGCGTAGAGGATCACCGGAACCGCCAGATACATCCATGTCTGCAAAGTCACATATTTTAATTACAAACACACCGCGACTCTGTTTTAAAGATTGAATTTTTAATTAAGAAGAATACAACATACCGTTTTATGGTACCACTCTTTGGTTAAGTAGAGGAAGGTGCCATGAATGATGAGGAGAATGTAAACGATGACAAAGAGATGATGGGAGTACCAGAAAGCATTGAAACCAGTGAGCCGCTTAAGCAGAGGACCGGGAAGGCTTAATCTTCCGCGGCGAAACCAGGGCGTCGCTAAAGTAAACGCGATGGACATAAGCACAACCATGACAATCCCCGTCCACCCCTCCGTCCCCTTAACGAACCACCAGTAGTTGTTCGGTCTCGTATCTCCGAAAAAGGGCTTCATTGGCTCGTACTCCTCGTCGCTCGCGTGGAGCAGCCGCGGGAAATCGCATGTCAGATGAGGGATGGCGTGCATTGCTACACCGAAGGAGACGCCCACGGCGATGACTTTGTGGAAATTGAGGTTGTCGTCGAAGGGGACGACGCCGCCGAGCTTGGTCTTGTTGCGGAGCCAGGTGATGGTGTTGCGGCAGACGGGGAGGAGGATGAGAGCCATGTTGAATTTGAGGGTTTCTGCGGCGCCTTTTGCGACGCACACGCAGTATCCCATGACGTGGAAGACGGCGCGGTGGCGGTATTGGATGAACTTCCAGGTGAAGAGGGCGGCGCAGATGGCGAGCCAGAGGGACATCACCCACACGCGCTTCCAGTTGTCTTGGAGGAAGTATTTGGAGCTCTGGTAGTAGCGGCGGAGGGGGTTGGGTTCCACGGTGGGCTTCAGTTTTTGGCTAAGTAGTTGGCTTAGATTGCGGCTGTTGGTCGTCCCGATGCGGACTGACTGGTTGGGTGCTTGCAGGAGCAGGGTTTCCAAGTTGTATATCTGATGAAGAAGGTGAGGTTATGAATTAATTAAGATTGATTAATGCTGATTAGTGATTTAATTATGTATGTACCTCGATGTAACCGAGATTGCTTGGGTCCAGTTCTTCCATGATCAGCCGCGCGTATTCCTCTGCTTGGTCTTGGATCACTGACAGCTTGTTGGCCGATGCGCTTAAGGTGATGATCTGCTTGTAATTAATGAAAAAATTAATAATTATGATTAATTATGAATTTTCTAAAGGAATGAGAATTCAATTTTTTTTGTAAGTAAAATAAATTATGCTAAGTTTATGATTATATTTCATGAAATGAAGAAAATTTTCTATACTTCGTTGTCCTGTCGTCGTCCTGACATGAGCTACGTCCGGACGATGGATGCGAGGACGACTTACCAAAATTTTATCCATAAAATGAGAAACATGCTAAAAGTCTTTGAAGGCTATGTTAGAACAAATTTGCACCAAAGTTGAAATTGGGTAATGTCGCTTTTTATAGAACGACTGAATTATAGAAACGAAAATTTGGAAATACTCTAATTTCAGAAGTTGGAATCTATCTCTCTTTAATGTTCTAAATTTTAAATATAAGAAAATCATATATGATGTACTTTTATTTTTTATTTTTATTTTTTCAAAAATTTAAACAATAATTTTTTCACGGTCATTGAATAACTTTTTTATAGCAGTTTGCCACTACAAAAATTTTTAGAAATCAATCTCACAAATAAAATTATGATGCGGTTTTGCAGATCATGTCTCCAATCAGGATCTGCTATGTGTATAGGCAAGCACAGTCATGTAGGATTGCATGTACATGTGGTATGTTCTGATTAGAATCCTAATGCAGTCTCACTTCGTTAGTAAGAAGTTAAAATTGAATGACCAAGAAAAATCAACCTAAATAACATGTAAAAAAAAAGACCAAAATGCAAGCAAACTAATTTCTAACCTCTTTGACTTCCTCTTCAGTAATCCTGCCATCTGCATTTTTGTCAACCCTGAAAAACCTCAATTGAATAAGCACTATAACTAGAGTTCTTTAGATTAACAATGAAGCAACATTATAAATATAAAATCAAAGAAATAAATATAAAAAATGTAAATTTTGATTTACATGTCAAAAAAAGTTTGAAGCCTGCAATCAAAACTCTGATCCGAGATCTGCTCCCAGAACTCCCACAGCTCAGCCTTCGTGATGGAATCTCCGGTAATGTTTCTTCTCCTCGCCAGAGCGTCGAACAGCTCCCCTGCAAACTCCTTCGAATCTTTCATACCTGAACATATTATTAATTCCGCCATTAATCTCCTGCAACATCTCTTCCCTATCATCATCATCACAGTTCACAAGCACTGAAATGAAGAAGCCGGGCATACCTATACACTGCCCAAAAAGAGACCTTGATAACTTCCCCTCCACAGCAAGCTCATCAAACCTCTTCTCCACCGCCGGCCACCCGGCGGCGCCGCCCGCCGTCTTCGTTATGAACTTAAGACCCTTGAGCGCATGCGCCGCAGCTGACTTGGATCGGTCAACTCTCCCCGGTCCCGCACGCATCGTCAACGAAGCCAGCCGCTTCAGCTCCTGCGAAACCTGCCGGAATCTCGACGAAGCAGAGCGGATAACGGAGGAGCCCAACGAAGACGATTTCTTCTCCAGCGTTCGCGCCAGCAGAGTGACCTCCGGATCCTCGATTTCGCCGCCGGCAGCCGCCTTAACGCTGTGCACGGCGACCGAGTCATCTCTCACGTCGAGCGTGATCTCTACATAAGCGTCGTCGTCCGCCGCAGCCGCTACCGCCGCCGCCGGCGGCGGAGCTATCGCGGACTCCGGTATGTTAAAGCGCGCGCTTTTCTTGCCGCCCTTTCGGTTGAGGGGTCCGCTCAACGGTCCGCTGTAGGGGACGCGTTCGCTGCCGCCGATACTGTCTGCTTCGAGCATGTCGGAGTGGTATCCGTCTTCTGCAAAAAGTTTCTTCATTTGGGGAGGAAGAGGGAAGGAGATGAGGTGGTGAGGGGGAGGGAGGGAGAGTTGGTGGGTTATATAGTGGGAGAGTATAAAAAAATGGTGGTGGTGGGGTATTGGGGTTAGTTTTTGACTCCGAACAGGTTCGGGGTAGGAGAGGGAGCTGAAGCTAGGTGGTGAGGTTCTGGAAGGGGAAGCATTCCGCCGTTTGCATCGCATGCCGTCCTTGTTTGACTGATTGAGCGCGTGGTTTTTAGGGTTTTTTTTTTTATTTTTTATTATAATTAATATTTCGATTTAAGATTTTTTAGAAATTGACATGTGTATCATGTCATTTTTATTTATTTTTATGTTCATGCTTAAAATTTGAAGTTTATGTTTGTAACACTTTATTGTTATGAATTTGAATTCTTTTTGGGATGTAGAGTTTCGTATTGTTTGTGAGTGTTGGTTTGTTGTGTGGAGCTAAGCAACCTAAGGAGCAGGAATCGCGACGCATAGGCGTTGGCTGTGGGCGTATAGATGCTGGATATCGGCACATAGGCACCCACTTGATGTGGGCGAGAGAGGAGGGGGCGCTTATGCAACCATTTTGGGGAGGTTAGGCGCTTGATTCTGGGCAGCGATACAAAGAAGCTGGCGCATATATTGGCCCATTTGTATGTGATAGAGGCGGTTTCAAACAGGATTTTTGTTTTAAGTGTAGATTTCAAGCGGCTACAAGGTACCTTCTTCTGTAGTCAGAAAGCATCCAGGTGAATGTGAGAAGTTTTGAAGAGGTAGGTTTCGGTGATTCGACATGATTTTTGCGTCGAATCGAAAAAGGAAGATTGTGAAGCGAGTCCTGTAAGTTTTCTTTGTGCGTGGAAAGAATACTTTTGTGATATAATACTTTCTGAATTTTATATTGGAAATTTCTGGTGGTGTGGTTCTGTGATTTTTTTCCGTTCTCGAGTTATTCCACATGTGTTTTTCTGGTTGCTTTGATTGTGCTTTCTACTTAGGGTTTGTTTTGATTTTTCTCGAATTGGTGCGATTTTGTTATTCTGCGTTGTAGTTTAGTTTCTAATTAATCCTAAATTCCACTAAATGTTGCTCATTGGGGATTTCCTAATAGTGAGTACGTATAGCTCAGTGAAACATTTATTACGAAAGTCTTGAAAGGGGATCTTAGTAAGTATTGAATTCTTGTCTCCAACCATTAAAAAATGTGTGGTCTTTCAGAGATTCCCTGATTCAAAGAGAGAAGAAAGAGAGAGGAGCTCTGAATTCAGCTCAACATCACGTCAGTTGTTGCCGGTACGATGCTTGTCTCCGGTGTCTGGGCGAAAGAATTTAGTCTCAAGTGTCAGGAGTTGCCTTAAAAAAGGGATCATGATGGCTTCTTCCGATTGTCGCCCTCATACAGGTGGGCTAGGATTTCATTCTGGGAAGAATGAGCATAATTAGATCGGAAGACAAGTTCAAGTCGACCACTTTCGGAGGGTAGACTTCAGTTTATGTACTACGACAAGTGGGTTGGTTTCTGCAAGAAAAATATAAGAAATTTTCAATATATCGACTTGCTCTTATACGCCAACTTTCGGATATACAATATTTTTCAATGAAAATTTGTATTTTACTTTTTCTAAGAAACTACCAAGTCATATTATTTAATAACATGTTAGAGATTTGAATGTTGTATGAGAAATTATGAAATTTTAGGAATTAAATATGTAAATAAAATAAGCGTTGAGTTATATGAATGTAAATGTCCTTTTTTTTCATTATAGATGTTGTGGGATATGTACTTCCTGATATAGAAATAAAACGCAAAGAGCACAAGCAAACACAAATCGTTTACGTGGTTCGATCCAACTGGATCTACGTCCACGGGAGGGAATCAATCAAGTAGTTCACTAAGGTAAAAGAAATGGAGAATACATAGCTTATACATAGAGATGAGTCCTCATCTTCCTTCTATAGCCTCCCCTCAAGCGACACCTTGATACAAGGCCTCAAGATGCTCTCCTCCTCTCTAACTCTCTAGCTATTCTCTCCTCCTGAGTTCTTTTTCACTCTTTAGAAAACCCACACTAAAGCCTCCCTCCTCTCATCTATTTATAGTAGATTAGATTACATTATAATATACTATAAATAGATGAGGTGTAACCTTTAAGAATTGCATGGCTTCCACATGTCCACCCTTTAGAGTCCTCCATCGCATGGTTTCCACATGTCCTTTCACATGTCCTTCTTCTACCGCATGGCCTCCTCGTGTCCTTCCACATGTCCTCTTCTAGGGTATTCCATAATGAGGTGGCACCTTCTAAAGTCAACAAAAGAGGCTTTAAAGTAAGGAGGAGTTTAAGAGTGCTTACTTGCCTTAATGACTAATTGGGGGTCAAAACAACAAATCTCCACCTTGACCCTCGATTATGAGATTCTAAAGTAGTGATTCCCTCCACCCGGCCCCCGAGGGGCCCTCAACCCGATAGAAAGTTCACTAAGTCCGGACGATGTACCGAACTTAGCTATGGGCGACGCCTGGTGAGCATGTCGGCGGGGTTCTCTTCGGTTGGTATCTTCTCCACCACTATCGAGCCTTTAGTAACAATGTCCCTTACGAAATGAAGCTTTACATCTATGTGTTTGGATCTTTCATGAAATACTCCGATTCTTGGTTAGGTGAATAGTGCTTTGGTTGTCACAAAACACGGTTATCACCTTTTGATGTATCCCAAGCTCTTCGACCATGCCCTTTAGCCACATAGCTTCCTTGATTATTTCAGTCACAACGATGTATTCGGCCTCTGTTGTTGAGAGGGCCACAACGGATTGGAGGTTAGACTTCCAACCGATCGCGCATCGAAGACAGTGAAGATGAATCCGGTCGGTGACTTCCCGGTGTCAATGCTTCCTGCGTAATCGGAATCTACGTAACCGACTACTTTTTCTTCTTTGTCTTCCCGCTTTTCAAGAGTAGCCCCAAATCGGTGGTGCTCTTAAGTATCTCGGGATCCATTTTAGTGCTTCCCGGTGAGCTCCGTCCCGGGCTTGCCATGAACTCGCTTACAATACCGACGGCGTAGGCTAACTGTGCCTGCTACAAACCATACCATACATGATGCTACCAACCCCACCGGCGTAGGGGACACCCTCCATGTACCTTTTCTCCTCTTCGCTCTCGGTGCTTGAGAGTTCGATAGTCCGAAGTGTTGGCCAATAGATGTTGCAACTCGCTTAGCCTCGTGCATGTTAAACCTTGTTAGAACCTTCGAATATATGACTTTTGAGACAAGAATAAGCTACCCTTTTTCTTGTCTCCGGTAATCTCCATACCTAGGATCTTTGTAGTCGGTCCTGGGTCCTTCATGTCAAATTCGAGATCGAGCATACCTTTGATCTTCCGGACTTCCTCCTCGCTCCTGCTGGCTACTAACATATCATCCACATAAAGGAGCAAGTACGTACCGATTTCACCGATCTTGCCACTTCATGTACACACAGTTGTCGTAGTCGCTTCGACAAAACCGATCTTTAGCATGAAATCATCGAATCGTTTGTACCATTGTCTTGGGCTTTGTTTCAGCCATACAATGCCTTCTTTAGCAAGCAAACTTTGTCCTTCGTCTCGGGTGTGTTGTACCCATCCGGCTGGTCCATGTAGATGGTTTCTTCGAGCTCTCCATGCGAGAACGCAGTCTTAACATCTAGGCATTCTAATTCCAAGTTGAATTGAGCTGCTAGTGCTAAGACTATCCCAATTGAGCGAGTGCTTCACCACGGGTGAGAAGATTTCGTTGAAGTCGATCCCTTCGACTCCGTGTGAATCCCTTTGCAACGAGTCCGGCTTTGTACCTGATCCTCTCAGTACCTGGCGTGCCTTCCTTCTTCTTAAAGGTCCACTTGCAGCCAACTACGCGTTTGTTCGTTGGTCGATCCACAAGTTCCCAGGCTTTGTTCTTCATCAGAGAGGCCATTTCCTCATCCATTGCCTCTTCCCACTTGTGTCTTTCCTTGCTCTTCGGGGCTTCCTTGTAGTTGTTTGGTTCGCTTCTTCTATCACTTCGACGAACACTCGGAGCAAAGGAGATCATATCCGCATGGCCATATCTCTCCGGCGGTCCGATAGTTCTCCTTTGTCCGTCCCTTACTAAGTCGTAGTCGTCGGATCTTCTTTTCGGTTCGATCACTTGCTGGTCTTCCGCCACTTCGTCTCGATCGTTCACGATTGTCCTTCGATCGGTCGAAGTTTGTTGCGACTCCACCTCAATTGACGAATCCTCCTTAGTGACACTGTCCCTGGTAACATAGCTTTGCAGATTCCCCATTTTGGACTCATCGAATGTCACATCCCTACTGATGATGCATTTTTGTTGATCTAGGCACCAAAGTTTGTAACCTTTGGTTCCAGGTGGGTATCCGATGAAGATGCACTTCAAAGCCCTCGCTTCCAGCTTATCCTGTCTTACGTGAGCGTATGCAATACATCCAAAAACTTTAAGATTATCATAGTTACACGGCTTTCCGTACCACATCTCCAAAGGAGTCTTCATATCAACAGTTGTCGATGGGCATACGTTGATAAGGTAACGAGCGGTTGACACGGCTTCGCCCCGAAACTTTTGGGTAGACACGCATTTAACGACATGCACCGCACTCTCTCCAGGAGAGTCCCGTTCATCCTCTCGGCTAAGCCGTTCGTTGAGGAGTGTTCGGACCGTCTTGTGCCTTGTGATGCCATTCCTCCCGCACGGCTCCTCAGCCGCTCCGAACAGTACTCGAAGCCATTGTCGGTTCTCAAGTGCTTCGACTTTGCTCCCATCTTATTTTCGGTGAGAGTTAACCGGTCCACCGAATCGTTGAAAAGCTTCATCTTTTGTTTTTAGGATAAAGACCCATACCTTCCTGGTGTAGTCATCGATGATAGACATGAAGTACCTTCCTCCTCCATGAGTCCGAGTTCTAGTCGGGCCCCATAGATCACTTGTGTACATAATCGAGAGGTTTCTTTGATGTATGTATTCCGATGGAGAACTTTACCACGGTGGCCTTCCCCGGTACACATTGTTCACGGAATTCCGGTTGCTTGACCCGATCTCCGCATAACGAGTTCTGTTTGGACAATTCTCGTAAGCCCTTTTCACTTACATGCCCTGACCTCATGTGCCATAGTCCGGATGCGTCGAGCTCGATTGAACTGCATTTGAGAAGTTCCCGATCACAGTTCTTCCAACAAGGGAGTATAGCCATTCTTTCTGACTCCTTTCATGACTATGAGAGAGCCCTTAGCTACTCTGATACAGTTATTCTCTGCCTTGAATGAGTATCCATTCGACTCCAGCGTCCCTAAAGAAATCAAATTTCTTTTAAGTTCAGGACGTACGACATCTTCGCGGTATCCGTTCGGCTCCATCGAACATCTTTATTACGATCGTCCGTCGCCGATCACCTTACGAGCTTTATTGTCTCCAGTAGAACGGATCCACCATTTGCCGGTTGTAGTGTCTCGAACCGATCTTTGTGAGGACACATGTGGAAGGAGCACCCGAGTCGAGGATCCACTCCTTGCTAGATTCGGATTCCGTGATCACGGAGCTTCGATTGAATCATAGCCGTCCGAGACTATGCTTGCTTCTCCGGAATCTTTAGGCTTCTCCGAAAGCCTTTCTTTCTATCCGGACGATCCTTCTTAAAATGACCTTCCTTGTGGCAATGGTAGCACTTGTAGGATCTCTTAGAAGACTGACCTCTACCATTTCTTCTGGACCTTGATCTTCCCTGATCACTTTTAAAACCTTTCATGCTCGATCTTCCTCTAACCATCAGACTGTCTCCGCTGGTTTCCTCCTTCGTATCGTGCTTCTTCTGAAGCTCTTTGGCTACGATCGATGATTGAACCTCTTCCGGAGTAATCGTACGCGCCTTCCATAGAGCATCGCATCCTTGAACTGCTCGTAGCTCTTAGGAATAGAGTTTAGCAACAGCAGTGCCTTGTCCTCGTCATCCATCTTGACGTCGATGTTCTCAAGATCATCTATGATCTTGTTGAACTCGTCGATTTGCTCCGAGACGGATTTGTCTTCGTGCATTTTGAAGGAGTATAGGCGCTGCTTCAGAAAGAGCCTATTAGCTAAAGACTTGGTCGGGTAGAGTACCTCGAGTTTGGCCGAAGTGCTTGAGCCGTTGTCTCCCTCGACACCTCCTCGGAACCTTATCGCCCGAGCTCGAGATTATCGAGCTGCGAGCTTTCTCCGGCATGCCGATCTTCTCTTTCTCGTCATGTCGGCGGCGATGCCGCCGGCCGCCTGCAGAGCTACGCGACGCCTCGCTCGAACCGACGAGCTCTCATCTTTACTCTCCACGGGCCGACGTCATTCTTTCCCGTGAACTTCTCGATGTCGAATTTGGTGGAACCCATTGTCCCCGCCAAACACCTCTTCTTCGTCGTTGGCCGCGAACACCTTCGCGCGAACGCCTCTAGCCAGAAGTATTGATCTTCCCGCAGACGGCGCCAATTGTTGTGGGATATGTACTTCACGATATAGAAATAAAACGCAAAGAGCACGAAGCAAACACAAATCGTTTACGTGGTTCGATCCAATCGGATCTACGTCCACGGGAGGGAATCAATCAAGTAGTTCACTAAGGTAAAAGAAATGGAGAATACATAGCTTATACATAGAGATGAGTCCTCATCTTCCTTCTATAGCCTCCCCTCAAGCGACACCTCGATACGAGGCCTCGAGATGCTCTCCTCCTCTCTAACTCTCTGCTATTCTCTCCTCCTTAGTTCTTTTTCACTCTTTAGAAACCCACACTAAAGCCTCCTCCTCTCATCGTATTTATAGTAGATTAGATTACATTATAATATACTTATAAATAGATGAGGTGTAACACTTTAAGAATTGCATGGCTACACATGTCCACCGCTTTAGAGTCCTCCATCGCATGGTTTACATATGTCCTTTCACATGTCCTTCATCTACCGCATGGCCTCCTCGTGTCCTTCCACATGTCCTCTTCAGGGTATTCCATAATGAGGTGGCACCTTCTAAAGTCAACAAAAGAGGCTTTAAAGTAAGGAGGAGTTTAAGAGTGCTTACTTGCCTTAATGACTAATTGGGGGTCAAAACAACAATAGATTTTAAGTAAAGATACTATTTAATTAATTAATTAATTAATTGTTTTCATGCCGTATTGATTTCAAAACAAATATGATGCATTTAAATCCCATTTTGATTAAAGATTTGAAAAAGAATTTTTTTAGTAAATTAAATCATTGAGAAAAAAATTTGGAGAGGTTTAAATTTATTAATTTTTTTTTAATTTTTTTAATATTTAGCTTGTCTATTATCGAACAATACATAAGCCAAATATTACATCAGGAGTCCTAATTCAAAACTACACCATAACTCAAATCACTGTCTATCATATGTAAAGCCCGACCCCATCATGTATTAAATTATTTAGTTTTTCTCACTAAGGAGAGCCAGAATGTACACGTAGCAGACAGTGATTGTCAGAACTCCTGTTCACAAAGACAAGTAATTGATGGCTGAAGTTGCAACAAAAAGTTTTGCAATTATTTATAGTGGAACACATTTTAGGTACATAAAATTAAAAAAACACGTGCTGCATAAAATTCTCTATATATTCCATTTTCCCAAAAATATATATAGCTAATTACAGGCTGGGATTATTGAAGCTTAGCTCATTTAGGAAACGTGATTAAGAGAATTGTCACTTAATTAACGTACAAGTGGAGCATAATTAAATACAGACCAATAGAAGAGTCATTATAATTGCATTATATATTAGCGTTTATTCGTTTTGGTCTTACTCGAATTTTTAATTAATTTGGAATATTTTCTATAATGTCGAGAATAAATTTTTTTTTATGAAATGCACGAATCTAAAGGCAGTTTAGAAGAAGGAAGATTTACATTCATGCCACCCAATTTTTATGTATTTACAAATCTAATTCTTGTACTCCAATTTTACATACCAATGCAAGAAAATGTGTAATTCACTTTTTAAAAAAATTAAAATAATGATATTTTTTAATGTGATATTTAAGATTTGGAGGGTATAAATGTAAGAAAGTACTGTTTAGGTGTTAGATATGTAAATACATAAGAATAATGTAAGGGTTTGAAATAATGACTATATATGTTGAATCTGGAAATGTCTAGGAAACACGTCCAAGGAATAAAGCGTTCTGTACAGCGAAGAAAGAGAGAGAGAGAGTACAGTGAAGAACAGTAAAATAGAATCTAATCTTTATTCATGACATGGAACCTCTATTTATAGACACACGTCCCAGTGTTACAAATGTACATACTAATCCCCTTATCATTGAATTTTCAGAAGGACTTTTTAATAATTACAGAGTTATTCAAATGTAATAAGATTGGGGAACTGATTTCGATCTATAAGTGTTTGTCGATCGTCCAATAATCTTCGACTCGATTGATATTTAATCCGAAAGGATGCTTCCTGACGATCATCCTAAGGGTTGATCACTTCCCTTTAAGAAATCTCCTGACATGTTACGCCAATCGCCTGGATAAAACACCCTTCTAGCCGTCGTCCAGCTCGAAACATTCGTCAATCAGCTACGTTCGATCTATTGTTTCTTCCTTCTAAACCGTTCATCTATCTTGAGATTCGTACTGATATATTTTATATGTACAATATATATTAATAATACGCACTTAATATAATTACCTATTTACTCTTATTTGTATTTACTATTTTGCTGCTTCTTGATTCCACCATTCTTCCTCCTAAATTCTCATCAAGATTCCGCCAATACACAAGCTGATAATCAAAATTATTAACTATGGAAGCTAGTGAATTGAAAACTAACAATTGCAATCTTTTCAACCACATCCACCTCTATTCTACCCTACGTGCTTCGCCTTAATCACACATCATAAATATCTTGAATACCACCCTCGAACGACAATTACACGCTACCAACAGGTCTCACGTTATACAACTCAAAAAATGAGTTTCATAATATCATTATGGGACATAACAACAAAACACAGTACCCCACAACCATTTAAGTCATGGTTGATAATATTGCCATAGTAGGATCCAACATAGATAAAGATGACTTTATACTGTAAGTGAGTCAAGCCAAATGGTGAGTCGGCTTGACTCACTTACACTCATACTTCTTAATTTTGACAATATTGCCATATAAGCTTTTTATGTGGTGGCTCTTCCTCTATTTATGAGCTCTAATTACACCAAACATCAATTTTTTCAAATCTTTTACAGTCATACTAAATTGGATGATCATAACTCATTGAATGACTAACTTTATAGTAACTTTTTAATTAATACTCTCAATATAACGTCTATATATATATATATAACCTATATATTTGACAATAACATTCAGTGCACCCAAGTCTTATATTTTATGTATCAAACGTATACCTTTTATGTAAACGCCCCTTTAGAAATTTGAATTTCTTAATTATAAGTCAAGCCGAAATCTACCAAATATTGATGTAACGGTCAGATTTTAACATTTGGCTTCTCACCGATACTTTGAATGTATTGATTTTCCAATTCCTTATAGAATTTATCATCTCTCTCTAACTAAAAAAAAAAAAAAAAAGATCAACGTATATATGTATGTGTGTGTGTGCGTGTGTGTGTTTGCAGGACTTTAAACAATCCAGCAGTACTCAACCTCACTTCAGTTGACCGACCAAGTTTTTTCGCTCGGCTATCTCACTTTAGTCGATCGGCCAAGCCCTCTCACTTGGCCACTTCACTTCAGTCGACCGATAAACATGGACGTGAAAGTCAACATCGATCTCGAAATAATCCAACGGTCGAAATAAGAATGACTAAATTGTCTTTTGTTTCTTTCTTTACTGTTATTATATTACGCGTTAGTATTTTGTGGAATTGAACATAAGAAACATTTGGCCGCAGCACGCGTAAAATATTCCAACGCTGACTTGGGTTAGGTTGGTAAACACTGCTTTGTACCATCTTTTCCTATTTTGACTCTTTGATACTTAACTTTTATTTATTTACATAACTAACACTTAAAAGATTAATTTTTACATATATGACCTCATATCTAATGCATAAAATGGTACATTTTTTTCTTTTCTAAAATTAAAATGATGATATTTTTATGACAATTTTAAGTAAATATTATAAAAAAACATCCAAATAGTTCTTATTAATTTTGAACATGATGATAAACAATTCCGCCTCATCTACTGTAGTCTGTAGGGTTAGCATAGTCTCTTAAAGATCTAGGAGTATTCTGATGTTCATGAGTCTCTTTGCAATTTTGAGGATTATTCGCTATCTCTCCTAAAAGTTGCTGATAACATGATGTTGAACATTCGGCCTCAAGTCGAGTTGCACTTTTCAAGTAAGCCGATCTCTTAGACGATGAAACGAATATAATCCTTACGAGAAATAAGCGAGTCGATCTCTAATTTTATATATTATATTTATTTTAATATAAATTTAATGATTATGAGATATACTCTAATGGAAATTTATAGATGATAATAATATTTGCTTTTGTAAGTCAATGCGTGGAAAGTGATATGAGAATCTTTGAATTAGGGTTTATTGGGGGTTGGGTTGACCGCTCCACTATTTTTTGGAAGCATTAATAACAGTAACTCATGGAGTTGGAGCGCCACGTGGCCACCAATATTGGAAAAATCGAAAAATAATGATTTTTTTTCTATGTATGTTTGGGGAAAAATTAACTATTTTGAAAATTTATATATATATTCTTTTATTTTTTTGGTTTACTATAAATATTCTCAACATTTATTATTTTTCTTCAAATGTAATTTTGATGCCTTTTTATTTATGTAGTTTAGTATCAATTTTATGTCAAATTCAAGTCTAATCAAGCTCAAATGAAGCCATTAAATCATATTGAGGGCTTTGAATTGTTAATTGATTGAGCAACTGAAATCTAAATTTGACATAACCAAATCGAACATTTCGATGAGAGAAATCTGATTAGCTCAAGATCACTCAATTTCGAGATCATTAAAACCCTTAAATCATTTAAAAAAAAAACATATGATAAAGGGGATCAAAGTGGGTTGTTCAATCTGGTAGTTACGAAAGTTATTTATCAAATGATCAAAAAGCCGATTCCCAATGTTTATAAATAGATCTATCTTCACTTGAGGGGAAGAGGAGAAAAATAAGTTGAATTCTAGTGTTATTCTAAACTGAAGACCCGGTGATAACTTCTAACATTCGTAATCCTCAACCACCACAGACCACCACCAATCACCTCTACTCGCTATAATCTACAGAATTTATGGTTTAATGATGTATCCCGACTACAACATAATGATGTATACTGAATACCGTGTAGCAACTAACGTCATATGGAAAATCCAATGATTTCCCTTGACGACAACTACTCAAGGACATAGTCAAAATGCGGTGACTTTATTCAGACAACTAAATTTTTTTTGTTTGCTATATATAGACAAAAATTGTAATTGGTGTGAATTTGTAACACTTCTCTCCCAATTATGGGACAACAGTGCATTCTTTGTAATTGCACACTTATAATATAATACTTTATCTTGGTTAGGCCTCCTTGCTTTTTTCTCCTTTTGGACTTTTTCAATACCTTAAATTATCGCTCTACCTCTCTTAATCTTTGATACATAATTGTTTGGCGTCTTCTGTGGGAAACAAGGTTTTGTTGATAGAAGTTTACACTTATTTGATGACTAACAGACACAATACACGAGATTCTCGTTCTAATACTCACCATTCTATGACATAACCTCAACTCTGGAACGATAAAACTTTGCTTCGATTCCTAGTGATATACATTACCTAGTTGGCGAAGGAATCTCCGTAGCACTTCTTGAAGAGCATGTATGAAGAATGGAGGAGTATTGAAATAAGAACCTCTGACTTTTTACATAAGGTATGAAAACCAGAGATAGCGCATACTCGAGGAGAGAAATTATCTAAAAAATCTTTGATTAAAGGTACATCGTTAGCGCCCCCACCATTTGCTAACGTTCCTCCTGTGGAAGCTGACCTTTTGGACACTTTTAGCTTTACAAATCCATTTCATATAGCCAAGCCTAGCAACAAGCCCCCAACATATGTGGAGATATTAGATTGACCTCACATAATTCGTCACAAGATACGACGTCTAGTGTAAAAAGAGGCAATTTCTCTGCTCAACATAATTCTCAATGGTCTTCTCCATGGGTATAGATAGTCCTTCCTCAACACCCTATTCCAATATGTTTTTAAACTTCCCAGCATTAATTCGTATGATGAGAAGTGTGATCTTATGAACACATTGATCAAACCATCACACAATGAGCTTTTGAGTTGTTATTTTTATCAAGTGTTCTCTAATACTCATAGAGCCCAGGCACATCCTACATTCTCAGCTTTGGCTTGCAAGGCCAATTCGATTAGCTAGACTAAGTCGGTTTTGTCAGTCGGCATGATTGGTTCAGTCTGTTGAGTTAGTCTTGTTGTCGCCCTTTGATAATCAATGAATGAGCTTTTGGACACCTCATTATGATTGGAGATGTTGAGCAACTAGATCTTCCATCGATTTGGCTTCTTCATGCTAGTTGGCTTGGATGTCTATTTGTCTCATTTCTGACTGAATGGCTCGGATTCAGATAATTCAGTCATCTTTCGTGACTTGGTAGGCTTCAACATTATTGTCTTTGCCTCAGACGAGTATACTTGGTCGGATTAGCAGGCCTTACGATATTCTATCATTAGATCCTCTTTCGTTATACTCATCTTTTCTAGACCATTAGATGAATCAGCTCCCATTACCCATGTTCAGATGGGAACCTATATAATTAGAAGTCAAAACGACAATGAACATAAATGCACGTAATGGCTGAAGATTTCTTCTTCCACAGCTATTCCCACCAATTGAAGATTGACATTTTGTTGACCATTAATCAGCTTAGTGTAGGAGATTAAGGCATCATTAACTAACATTTGTATATAGGATCACTGCTTAAGTAATCAACATCCTACAAGCATTAACAATGGAAGATTTACATACATACCACTTAATTCTTATGTATTTAGATATCTAACATCTATACTTCAAATTTTACATATATACCACCTAGCATATGTATGAAAAGGTGTTTTTCACTTTTAAAAGTTAAAACAATGGTATTTTAAAGTGATATTAAAAATTTGGCTGGTATAAATATAAAAATAAAGTTTAGAAATTTGATGTGTAAATAAATAGAAATTGTGTGGTATGCATGTAAATGCTCTTCTTTCAATAATTTTGTCTCTTACAGTTTATATTGAATGAAGTTTATAAACATTAGATCTCTAATTTTTTGAATTATTTTTTAGACTATCTTCATTTCTTAGTATTATCTTTCCCTCTTATATATATATATATATATATATATATATATATATATATATATATATATATATATATGTATATATATGATGTATATATATATGTATATATATGATGCGTGCTAGAAAATTCATGGCGGTAGAGTAACTGATTATCGTCTTAGCGTTGTACGAGAATTCATTACACACATAGATGAAAAAGAAATAAGCGGTGACGACTCCAGAAGTTTTTAACTGGAAACCCCGAAAAGGGAAGAACCATGGGGCCTGGCCCAGTTGTGAAAATCGACAATTGATTGATGATTACAGAAATCCCTTGTTCCACAGACGAGAAAGGGTAATTATATTCTTCAGATTACATTGTCGATTGACAGCGTCTAGTTGGCGGTGATTGACGATGGTGGATAGCGGTGGCCGAAAACGGAGATCGGCGGTCGGCGGTGGTCGATGACGGTAAGCACGGGTTGACGGATGAAGGCGGTGGCCGACGACGGTCTGCGGTGATGTTGAGCTGCAGCTTCTCCTCAAGGCTTCTGGCACTTTCTCTAGACTTTCTCCCCTCATGCGAGGGGTGGACTTTATAGGGTTTTTGGTGCAATTAATGCAACCATTTTGATCGAACGGTTCAGAGAGCTTTCCTTGATCAGACGGTGTTTAAGAGGCATTTGATGGCCTTAACAATGTCGGAATTGAGTAATCTTGGGCTCGTTGGATTCGTCTTGTCGAGACGCTCGATTCGAGTATAGGCTTACTAGCGTTGACATCTGTTTGACCTTCCAAATATGTCCAAAATCTTTTAAAAGCAGTTACATTATTCGATCCAGGCTAGATTTGACTCAGATTGAACTAACTTTGATGTCATTAGGTTTCTCTCATATATATTCAAAGGGGTCGGTTGTCCCTTCATATGCGTCAATGTTCGACAGCTTGAAGCCAGTTGTGATGGGGTGTTGGAGGACCACATTCTCTAAGGGAGAGGCTTTATTGATGTTATGGTGACTGTAGAAGCAATCCTTTTTCTCTAGGGGGAACTCTTCCCGGATGAGGCGACGTAGTTCGCTATAGATGACATCATTTGGAACGATAGCATGATGTGGTGGTGCCAGGTGAGCTGCATGAAATGGATTAGTGGAATTTGCAGTGTCTAGGAGTTCAACATCATGAACTGGCACAAGAAGTGTTCCTTCCTGGGGAGGGGGGGCCGGTGCAAGTTCCTCCGGACATGTCTCTCGTATGTCGCGGATTTAATGGTAAACGAGTTTCGTTCATCGGTGGTTGTTGGGTCCCACGTAGGAGTTGTATGATATGCAGTTGAGACTCTTTCATTATTCGCATGCATTCTTCCATAGAAGGACTTAAAACCCCCTAATTGGCAGAATAATGTGTTCTAGGACGGGAAGATGAAGAAACATACCGCCCTTGAGTTCATGACTAGTCTCTGAAATGATAGGTGTTGGAGTGAGGTGTTCCGTTGTCCCGAATATTTTGTATGTTTGCCATAAAGGAAATTGAGCAAGTACTTCTGTGGTGGGATTGAGAGCTTCCCACATACGGTACCAAACTGATGCATGCTAGAAAATTCGCGGCGGTAGAGTAACTGATTATTGTCTTAGAGTTGTATGAGAATTCAACAAACACACAGATGAAAAAGAAACAAGCGATGACAACTCCAGAAGTTTTTATATAGAAAAACCATGGGGTCTGCAAGTTGTGAAAATCCACTATTGATTGATGATTACATAAATCCCTTGTCCCACAGAATGAAGAGTGTGATTATATTCTTCAGATTGCAGTGTCGATTGACAGCGTCTAGTTGGTGGTAATTGACGATAGTGGTTAGCGGTGGTCGTCGATGGTTGGTGGAGGTTAATAGAGGTCGGTGATGGTTGACGACGGAGATCGACCGCGGTTAAAGACGGTAGATGATGGTCGATGGTGTTCGACGGAGGTCGACGATGGTCGACGGTGTTCGACGGTGGTCGGCGATGGTCTACGGTGGTTGACGGTGGTGCTAAGTTGTAGCTCCTCCTTAAGGCTTCAGGCTCTCTCTAAGCTTAAGCTCCCCAATATGTGAGAGTTGAGATCTATTTATAGTGTTTATGGTACACTTAATGCATGTCGAGAGGGGTTCTTTTGATCAGACAGCGTTTAAGGGACATTTGATGGTCTTAACGATGTCGGAATTGAGTGATCTTTAGCTCGTTGGATTCCTCTTGTCGATACGCTCGATTCGAGTATAGGATTGCTAGTGTCGGCATTTTGTTTGACATTCCAAATGTATTTGAAAATCTTCTTAAAATAGTTTAATGACTTGATCTCGGCTTGTTTTGACTCGGATTAGACTATTTTTTTTATATCATTAGTCTGTCTCATCTAGTCGGTCATTTTGAGTATAAGTTTGTTGAACCACTATAAATAAATCCCAACTCTCACATGTGGGGGAACTTTTCTTGATCAGAATCGTATCGTGCCTCGAGATTCCTGTTGGATAATAAAAATTTATTATTGCCGTATCATGAATATTATGAAATCTTCTAGAATCTCATGAATTACTCTCTCTATTCTGATCTTCTCTAAAATCTTTATTCTTTATCAGTTATTCTTGAAATGAAAATGAGGGAGTGTGCCGTTAGCATGACTTCAATAGTGGTGGTGTAAGGAAGCTTCGCGGGATAGTTTGGTCAGAGAGAGAGAGATAGAGGGGAGAGAGAGAAGCATCTTGAAACGTGGGTTTATATTTATGATGAGATCATGCGTTCGTCATAATTATATGAATAAAAAAAAATAAAATTAATTTTGGATATACACAAACTAAATTTATTAATAAAAAAAAACTTGATATTAAATATATATATTGTTTAAAAAATAATTATTATAATATCCAATGATAAAGATTGTGGATTAAAAAAAATAAAAATATATGAAAATTATTAAATATAATAAAAAAGAAGAAGCAATCAAAATTTATTAAAAATTAAATACATATAATAAATTATCTTATAAAATAATTCATCAAAATATGATATTTTATTTTACATTTTGTTACTATTTTTAAAATTAAAAATTCTTTTTAAAGGACATTTTGTCAAAAAAAAAAAAAATCTTTTTAAATTAGACACGGGACATGCACATGTGACACGTGTCGGATGCATGTAACACATGTCTATTTGCGGTGAATTACCAATGCATCATAATAATTAACATCTCTCACTTTCTCGAATTTAAAGCTATAAATGAACTCTTAACATTCTACAAATAAATTTGAACTTGTTTATAATTGATTAATTTGTTAATAAATTTAGGGCAAAGAAATGCAAGATTCGACATAAGTCCAGAAAAACACAGAAATTTAACGAGTTTCGACAAAGATGCCTATATCATCAGGAGCAGAGTGATGAATTGACTATTCCAGAGGAGTTCCAAGTTCAGTTCATACCCATAGGGTTACACATCTACTTATAGATAAAACTCACAGATAAATTACTAAAGCGCCCTCGCTCCCCCCAACCCTCTTTATTCCAAGACACTCCAAATTTCAGGTATATGAGCCTTACCAAACGAATCTCCACCTTGATGAATATCCAACCTCTTAGAAGAAATGCATCACCCGGTATATGAGCCATACCTAACATAATTAATTAATTAATCTAGTAAATTTTGTTAGTTATGACTCATATACGTGATAAGGGATAGATGTTGGAGCAGAACGGAGCGAGCGAGCGAACCTCATTAAATCAAAAAGCCACCGACGCAATTCGGTTCCGAGAACGTTGACATCTTGTCGAACCATGTTAAATCCCGTGTTTGTTCTTGATTGTTCGCCGCCACCGCTATTCGGTTCCAAGGACGTAGACATCTTGCCGAACCATGTTAAAATGCCTATTTCAATTTTTAAAATTAGTAAGAATGAAATTTTGAATGTGATGCAAAGGATTTGAGTGTTATGTCTATAAATAGAAATTTTTTGATGTTAAATATGTAAATATATAAAAGTTGCAGGGTATATATGTAAACATTCCGATTAAAAAAATTGTGAGTGTGAACATATGTTATAGCTTAGAAATACTATTTTATTTCATTTATTCTAGATATTTGTTACATGGTCAAACCATCACTGTCGCATTTTGTTACTATTAATTTAATTTAATAATAATTATTATTTTTTTAATTTTATGTTTCCAAAAACATTAGGATTAGGAGTAATAATCAGTTATTAACGGTTTTATTTTTTAAAATTTAAGGACCAAAAATTTAATTGCGGTTTTATTTTAGAACTTATTATATGTTTTTACTCTTAGAGTTTGTTTGAAATCAATTTTATTTTTTATTTATTTTTTAAATATATTTCTTTAGAATATTATTTCTTATTTATTCTTTTATCTATAAAATAAATTAACATATTCTTAAAAACACAAATTATTTTTAGTTTTTTTGTTTTTGGATTCGGAAGATGATTGTCTCTTTGGAGCAGCTGTAGCTTATTGAATAATCTACTGATAAGCTGATTAAAAATAATCTGCTGATAAGTTAGGTGAGGTGATTTTTACAAAATTTTATTTTCTTAGGAAAGACAGACCGCGGCCAGAATGTTGCCACCGCACCTAGATAGGTGCGGTGTGAAACAGCTGTTTTCCACGTTTTGAAAACACATAAGATGCCAAAACGTAATTTTCCCAAACAGATAAAGTGCGTTTTCAAAACGCCACCGTACTAAATAAAGCTGCCTCAAACAGATCCTAAATTACTCACAGTTAAACATAATACATACCACTCGATACCGTCTGGATATTGCAACCACACTACTTCTTAAAGAATACCATAATAGTCACTCTCACAACACAAACATTTTTTTCTTAATTTTTTTATTTATTTGCAATAAACATTAACAATACAATTAATAATAAACTATTTTTATGTGTTTAAGTTTTGGAGAGAAAATTTATAATATATGTATTATATGTGTTGGGTATGGCTCATATACCGGAAGTTGGAGTTTCTTGGTGAAGATGTGTGTCTCTTCATATTTAGTAGGTTGGGGGGAGCGAGTGCGAGTTAGTAATTTTATCTATATGAGTGTTTTATCTATAAATAGATATGTAACCCTATGGGTATGTTTGAATCGAACCATATAACTAGGGCTCATCTCAAATAGTGAATTCGCCGCTTTGCTCCCGAAGATGTAAACATCTTTGTCGAACCTCATTAAATCTCTGCATTTTTTTTCTGAATTGTGTCGATTCTTGTTTTTTAATCCGCCCTGAATTGCACAACAATATGATGTGAGATAGTTTAATAAAAATCTAGGGGTGAGGGCATCTTCCCACCCAACTCCTCATTTTTTTAATATGAATTGATCATTAAGCTTACACTGTTATTGTATTCCAATTTTGCAATTTTGCATCATCACTGTCACACCTCTAAATAAATATATTAACAGTTAAAATAATATTTTCTTGAATACGTTTGCTATTATTTATCACTAATCAAAATATCATAAAGACATTTGTATAGTTAATCTATATATATGTGTCGTCAGCCGTGATCTCTTTGTAGAGCAATTTCTTTGAAAGTCGTAAGTCCCCTCAGGTCAGGAGTTCAAATCTGCCTCTGGCTAATTACCGGTAGTGAGAGCCTTCCTCGAATAACTAGACATATGAGAGTGGCTGTGGACTCGTATAATAGCCTCCGATCATTCCTTATTAATATGTCTATATGCATATATGGATCTGTTATGAATGAAATATATGTTCAGAAAATCAGAATAGAGCTCTGAAAGTGAGAGGAAATATCGCTTAAACCAGCTGTTATTTTCAGTCATTTTTTATCTAGAAGTTCTTCTTTCAAACAATGGCTTTTAAACTGAAGAAGTCACCATCAATGGATATGTCTTACTTTCAAAGTCAAACCAAATGACATTTTTCCTTATTATGGCTATTATTACCATGATTTAGTAATGTATCCTATAAGACTTAAGATGAATTCAAATGGCTTTAAGAGCTAAATTTCTAGCAAGAACACGTTGACATTGTGGTTTTTATTTCAGTTTTACATACAGACGATAAATGCTGAACTAACTTCTTCCAACAATCTATAACAAAGTATATGTTAAACCAAAATCGATATGAACAGAGAATTAATCAGCAACAACACAACAAGAGAATGCAGATAAACAGATTTACTTGGTTCATATCAAAACATTTGGCACTTCAATCGCAAAAGCATTATCCCACATCAAAATCTGAAATTTCATATGAAAAAACAGTGATCAGATGTATTTCTACAAGTACTAAGATTCAAAGTTGCTACAGAGCTATCAGCCATGCAGCAAATATGAACTTACTTTCTGGAGCTTGCTATACAGTTTCACACTGCATTTTGTGGCTTTCCTCATTTGCAATTTACCTATCTAACATCATATATTTTATGATATTTTTTTTCTTTTACAGAAATGAGCACAATGTTCTGCAACTGTAGGTGTTCTCTGTAATCCCTGGATGCAAATTACATTGTACTATACATACAACTTGGAAGGGTAGATATGAAGGAAGAAGGTTTTATTGGTGCACGGAAAACGAACAAAGGATGATTGCAATTTATTCCAATTGATCGATGAGGAGGGACCAAAAATCAATTCATAACATATTATGTCTTATACACGAGCATGATGATATGGTTAGAAAGTATGGTGATATACTTAGAAAGAACTGTCAGACCGTCTTATTTCATTTGAAGATGTTGACTCGAGTTATCATTGTAGTTATGATATATTTTAAATTTGCATAAGGAATGTGTAGGAACTTTTAGGTATGGATGTTATTAATGTATCTTAATTTGTCGTTTTCACTCTCAAAGTATTTGTAAAATATAACCAAATATCAAAAGTATCTTTTCTAAGCCTTTGCCCAACAACAATTCTGGGGTGCTATGCACAACCTCTAAACAAAGATATGATTAGAGAGCTAATGGGATCTAAATTTGAGGTGGATTCAAGAGCTACAAAGGCAATGACATCTCCTCTTCTTGCATTAAATAGCTTGCACAACTCACATTCCACCATATATCTTACGTTTAAGCTCTCATGGTTGAGACTATCAGCCATGACATCTTATAAGTTCTCCCTCAAAGTCATTGATCCCCTTGCCCCTTGAATAACCATGTTCATCTTATATGGTTGTAACAGTGGTTAAAAGTAGGATTTCCTAAATTTACTGTTTCCGTGTCAACTCGTCATTCACCAAAAAGTTTTCCAAAATATCCACAATTTAAGGTAATAAATGAATAGACGGGTAAAGCATAAGACATCACTCGCATGTTATACAGGAAACTGTAGGTACGACATCCAATTCTAAATTATAAACAAGTCAAACATCATCAATGTGCTCCTAAAATGTGTGAGAGATAGGTGGTTCAATGATTTTGGCAAGGAATGCATACACAAACACACCAAAAAGTAAATGAAATATTTTGTGTTGCCTCACAATAAACGTTTAGTTTCACGTTCTTAGCCTGACCCAACCACACACATACATCATAATACAAACAATCACACAATCACACTATAAGATAATGTTTGGGTTACCCTCTAAGTAGCACTTAGTCTTATGTTCTTAGTCTGACAAGGTCAGACTAATCTCAAAGCTTTTCTCCAAAATCACATATCTCGTTTAATAATCCTGATTTATCGTCCAATATTTGAAATGCCATGGAGACTCATAACAAATTATGTTGTGATTCTGTATTTTTCTTTTTTTTTTTTTTAATATTAAATCTTCCATTTCTAAATTCCCTTTTAAAATCTCTCATAACTTTTTATTTTCACTCTCAAATATTAGTTAGGGTGTATAAGTAGGGGTGACATAAGATTATGAATTTGCCAAGTCACTTTCTCATTTTACGCTCTAATAGTTGCTCCCATTTTTGTAAATCCATATTCACCTTACAAGTTGCAATGAAAGGTTTGACAAAAATAATAAGGATCTCAACATCTTCTTTCGACTCCAATATAATGAAATCAATAAGGAAGATGAATTTTTGTATTTTAACTAGGACATTTTCTATAACCCCCTCGAAAAGTTAAAAAACGATCAGCTAATTGAACGATCACAAGTATTTTGAGTTCCTAATCTATATTTTCTTAAGTATTTTGATTTCAAGAGTTATAGATGGATTTATATTCACCACATAACAAGTAATGTTATTAACTTCAACCTTAAAACACAAATCCATTTTTGAAAATAATATCATACATATGATTTTCTCAAGCAATGCTTTATTCATCTTCTCAACAATATCATTCTTTTGTGGAGTTAATATAACTGTTTTATGTTAGGCAATCCCATTGTCTCTACAAAAATTAGTGAATTAACTTATCTATTCTCAAAATATTAGTTTTATGTCTAGTTTGATTCTAAATGAAAGCTTCTCATTATTTGAATGTCTTAAAAATTTAATTTTTATATTCAAAATATAAAACTTCACTTTTCTTGAAAATTTATCACTGAAAGTGATATAAGTATACCTCCAAATAAAATCGAAACAGATGTAAGCACCCGAATATTTGAATGTATGTAGTTGCTTTGGTATTATATTGTTTCACATTAAATTTTGTCAATGACTTCTTGTTCATTCATATATACTTCCCAATGACATAATTTTTACAAAAATCAATCCTATTGAACTTATCTTTGCCAAAGAGTTCTTATTCATTCAGAACAACTAAGTATTTTTATTACTAATACGATCTAGTGAAAGATATCAATTTTTTTTTTATAATCTATTTTAATAACATATAAAATATCTACCGATAATACCATGGTTTTTCCAAATAATGAATATAAACCATTCATTCTTTAGCTTCTTATAATAACAATCCAACCTCTGATAACCTTTAGCACACTGCTTTCGACCTTCAATGTGTCACCTAGTGCATCGACAATACCGAGAGACAATGAATTTATTTTAAGGTCTGACACATAACTGACTTCTATAAGAGTCGATTACTCTGTAATCTATCTTAAATCTAATGATTCTAAGTTCAATGCTTTTATAAGATATATCATTTATGTAGATATTTTGTTCTCCTTCCACCACTTAATTTGCTTTATGAAACAAATCAATACTTATTAGGTGGCAAATGGAAGAAATAACTTGAGTCTATTATCCAATCATTGTCATTATAATATTTCATAGTTGATAGAACCTCTTAGTCCACATAGATATCAAATGCTACAAAAGCATCTCCAAATTTGTTCATGTTCTTACCTCAGTCTTCATTTTCAATTCATAATAATTTTTTTTTTATAGTGCCCATCCTTGCGACATAAGAAAGCACTTGAATCTTCTCCAAAGTCAAAGTTGATGATAATATACATCTTTGTGTCCAAAAAATCTGCATAAATTTTTGGTAATGAATTTAAGATAGTAATGACAATCTTTATCGTTCTTCTTAACTCTAAGGGCCCGTTTGAGGCGGCTTATAAATGCAGGAGCGTATTTGAAAGCACCGCGGTACCGTTTGGATCACACGTTACGACAGCTTATGCGAAAATGCGGTTGAGTTTTTACACTAAACACAGGTAACGGGTCGGACCCGCAGTCGACCCGCAGGCCGCTTTTCAGGATAAGCTGTTTATCTTGAAACACACAAACGGTCCCAAACGCACCTTAAATTTCGCTAAGTTTATGATAAGCTTATTAAAAATCATACATATTATCATCAAGTTTTTCAGATTCAGAAAGCTTGAGCCCAAATAGCTTACCATTATAATAAGTTCTATCATGTAAGTTTTTCAGATTCAGATAGCTTAAGCCCAAATCATCCATATTATAATAAGCTCTCTCATTTCATTCTCTCATTTCATTTTCTTCAAAGTGGTTTTGTTAGATAGAAAGAACTAATCTTTCTACTTCTATTCTGCAAATATAAATCAACTGAGAAAGCTAATGGTTCCATTGCCATAAATTCCTTAAAAAAGCTATAGATTAGAATTAGAATGAATATGCGAACAATTAAAAGATATAACCCATATTATATTATATCTAATCTTTCATATTGTGTTTTCTTTATTTTTTTTTTTTTTTTTTTTTTGTGAGCATTAATTCTTTTTAAACAGGTTAGACCATAGCTTTGGGATGACATATTAAAGAAATTATAGATTACAAATATTGGTGCATGTACAATAATTTGTAACAATTTTATTTGGGTTTTACTGTTAAAATTTCATGTTTTTCACACATTTTTATAACAAAATTAATGATATTTCTTGATACGTCATCAACAAATTCTCTCATCTCCGGCACGATCATGAGTTAATTTTTTGAAAAAAAATGTTCAAACTTCAATTAAGATTCATCCAGAGCTCATATTTCAACAAACCTATAGCCAAACTTGCGGCTCGATGAAACGGATCCAATGATATAAAAATTAGTCCAATTCGAGTCAAATCAAGCCCATAACAAGTTCTTGAATCAATCTTCTAACATATTTGGACGACAAAACATACGCTGAATCTTGCTACTTCATAGTCGAATCGAATGTCTCGACAAGACGAATCCAATGAGCCAAAGATAGCTCATTCCTGACATTGTTAAGACACTTAAATGTCCGTCAAACGCCAGCTAATGCACCAATAACATTATAAATAGATCCTCACCTCTCCTATGAGAAGAGAGGAAAAGAGAACTTCAAACTTTGAGAAGGAGTTGAAGTATAGCACTATCCCTACAGCCGCCGACGATCGCCACCTGTCGATCGCCGTCGACACCTGTCGATCGCCGTCGACACCTGTTGATCGCAGTCGACCACCGCCGACCTCTGTCGACTACTGCCGATCGCGTCGACCACTGCCGACCTCCGTTGACCACCGCCGATCAACGCCGACCTCCATAGACTACCGCCAACCTCCGTCGACCACCGCAAACCGTCGTCGACCACCGTTAGCCATCATCGAAACTCACTGATCGTCATCGACCACTGTCGAATCCCACCATTGATTGTTAACCACCACCAATCAAACACTATCATTAAATGTTGTAACTTAAATAATCTATTAACCATTTTCCATATTTGGGACAAGGGGTCTGTTAGGTATGACTCATATATCATATAAGAGACATATATCATATAAGAGAAAGATGCTGGAGCAGAATGGAGCGAGCCAGCGGAACAGATCAAATTTTATTCATATAAAAATTGTCGAATAGAATGTTAAAGCAAATTTTAGAATGCAAAAGTGGTAGGATTTTTTTAGCTCTCTTTTAATTTAATTAAAATTTTAAGTTGAGTTAACCGAAAGAAGATATCTCGCTTAGCTTTTTCCCGAACCAGAATGGATCCAAATAAAAAAATTAGTGAGGAATCTTATTTGTAATTCGAGCCAGATCAAGCTCGATCTAATTTTGAGCTGAGATGACTCGAAGCTGCATTCAAATTCTTCGAGCAAAAGAGAAAGAAAAACTTCGAGCTGACACCAACTCGGCTCAACAAAGAAGTATTCACAACCTTGATCGTAATTTTACCATTGAAAAAAAAAAATAACACTTATGGAAAATTTTATAACACATTTAAATTTAATCCCAAATAAATTACAGATAGGTGGATCTAACAAAATCAAAGCCTCAATTATTCAAAGCTTGAGGGAACATATTAGTCTTCTCTAATCTGATTCTACAGCTCCATTTCGCAGCAACAGATGTTAGACAAAGCCTGACAGCTTAGCAAGAATTTGGCAGTCATATTAATGGCTATGTTCATTGATTGTTAGGTGGGGCTGATGGAATCTCTATTTTCTACCCATAACGTGTTGAAAAAATAAATACATATTTCACTATGAATTTTCAATTTTTTTGACTTATGTAATCATTATGTTCTCAATGTGATCGCTTCGTATAATGGAGCTGTGTGGGGGGAGAAATCCTACATCCAGACATCCGTTTGTCTGTCATCCGGACGAAATATTTTTTCATACGGGGAAAGACTTTGCATGAGGCTCAGCGCCTGGAGGGCTTCACGCAATGAAATAACATGTGGGAAGCGATAAGCATGAGGACGAGAAGATTTTCACGAACATAATTAAGAATTCCCACGATCTAAGGGGATTTAAGATTCGACAGAAAATGATCTTCCCACTTCGAGGTGACAAAACGGTTGGGCAAAATTATAAATTGGTTCCAAGTTCATGTTAGTCTCATTAATATATGTTTTGAGGAGACTTATGATTGGGCATTTGCCAATATTTCAACAAAAGAACAAGTGGGAGTTGGGAGCACATGGGATGGATGCTTCCTTGAAGTTCTTAAATGAGATTTGATTAAGGGGTAATGATTCTTTTCATTCAAATAAAATATGCTTAATATTAATTAATGGGATTCATACTATAATATGACAACAAAGATAAAGAGGGAGTTGTTCTCTTCCCAAGGCTATCATTGGAAGGCTAAAGAATAATTATGGAAGATGAATTTATATGGGTGATTGAAATAGTGATTGTTGAATAATATTCTAATGGTATTTTATGAGAAATAATTGATGAATTTCTCGTACTTTTTTTTTGGGTAGTGGCTTACCATACACAATACTGGAACATTGCTATTTATGTATCTCGTACCCTAAAGTTTAATATTATTGATGTGTGCTCAAAAGGTCATGACGGTAGAGTAGCGAATTATTATCTCAGCATTGTATGTGAATTGTTGTCTTAGTGCTGTTCATTCATCTGGTTTTTAAATAAAGGACAAAGACACAAATGGAATTTTCCTAGCGGACCACAACTTCAATGGTCTCTAACGTAGTTCAACCATTCTTGCACTTCAATCCAACATTGTATATTCCAACACTTGGCATCAAAGGATGGGGTCATCCATTTCATGCATCCATGAAGTTCTCTCCAAACAAAGCAACTACATACCTATTTCTACATTTTCTACTATGTCTAATGCTAGTCAAAGTTTAAAAGTCACAAATTACCATTCATGAGTTCAACAACTACATCTAAGCATATTTTTCTTTCAGTTCATTTTCATGTATGGGGCCCTTCTCCTGTTCTATTATGTTTTGTTGACAAATACTATGTATTACTCTATGATTATACTTGCTTTACTTGGCTATTTCCAACGTCTATTAAGTCTATAATACTACACAAAATCATTCACTTTTGTAATCACTTCAAAGCTTATCTCAGCTGCTATGAAATAATTCACCAAATGAGCTACCCAACCCGAGAATAGAATGAGATGGTTGAGTGCAAGCACATACACATAATCAAAACCACTTGACTATATTGTTAGTTGCTCAACTCCCTATATTTTTTGGTTGGATTCTCTAACTACAATTTTGCACCTAATAAATAGACTTCTTTCAAAGGTCGCTAACATGAAATTCCCTTATCAAATCCTCAACAAAATTCCCCAACATACACCCACTTACGATTATTCGTTTGCTCATGTTTTCCTTGGCAACAACCCACATCTACTAATAATTTATCCCCAAAAGCCCCACATTGTATATTCCTTGGTTATTTTGAACACTATAGGATATAACTGCTTCAATCCACTCTCTGGTACACTCATATTATCTAGACATGCAATTTTTTATGAGTCATCTTTCCCTTTCAATACTCTTATCACACAAGCAACCAAATCTCTTAGACTCTCCCCAACTTCTAACATATTTTACTCAACTACAACCCAGCTTGTCATCATCTATGGATTTGGCTTCTAACTCATCTATAAATACTATCCCCACAATCAAGCGTACTCCTAAATCTAACAATATTTCTACATCCCAAACATCCCAACAAGATCCTGCCACCTTTCTCTTTACACATTCTCTCACACCTCTCATTCCATCTACTCGACACCACCCTATGGTTACCCGCCTACAATCTTGAACTTTGAGACCTAATCCATTATTCATTCACTGCCACTAGACAACCTATCCAATTGATTCCACTTGCTTCAGTTAGGCAATACAATCTCCTCATTAGAGAAAATATGTCTAAATAATTCCTTACTCTTCAACCATAAGGAACATCTAAACAACCCCCTCTCACAATTGGGTCGTCCAACAACTAGATGTATCTAACATGTTTCATTTTAAGGACAATATGAATATACATACATACATACATACATACATAGATACATACATACATACATAGATACATACATACATAGATATATATATATATATATATATATATATATATATATATATATATATATATATATATATATATATTCCACGGATTCACATTAACAATCAAAGTATCACTTATGTTTTTCAACTTCAAAAAGCATTATATGTTCTAAAAACAAGCTCCCCGTCAATGATACTCAACTATGTCTGGCTATCCTTATTGTTTAAGCATTATATGTTCTAAAAACAAGCTCCCCGTCAATGATACTCAACTATGTCTGACTATCTCAAACAATAAGGATTCCTCATCAACACAATCGATCTATCTCTCCTCATCTATAACAATGTATATTTTAAAATGTATATCTTATTATATATGAATGATATTTTAATTATAGATAATTGTCCCATAGCCAACTTCATGCTAATCTCTAAACTTTATCACCATTTCATTATGAAGGACCTTGGGTCAATCTCCACCTTCCTAGACATACAAATCTTTCAGACAGCTAACACTTGTTTCCTAAATCTGAAACCCTAACTTGAAGATCTCCTTCATAAATCACATATGCAAGACAACAGAACAGTTACAACTCCTACATCAACAAAGCTTTATTGTGGTTGCCCATCCACTTCACCATATGATAATGCTACACAGTTGAAGTAACTTGTTGGTCCACTTCAATACATCACTCCCACATGCATGGACATTAAACATGTTTTTTGTTTTCTTTGTCAATCGATGCACAACCCAACAATAATTGATTTTCAAATTCTCAAATGGCATTTTTGCTAGATGAAGGGTACGTCCACACATGGTTTACTGTTTCAAGCTGGGCAGCTTGAGCTCCATTCATACTTCAATTCAGACTGGGCTGGTGACCCATCAGATTATTATTGTACCGCGAGATCCTACATCTTTTTAGGAATCAATCTCATCTCATGGGAAGTCCACAAACGAAAGATAGTTGCTTGATAATCCATAGAATTCGAATATCCTGCTCTTATCATCGTTGTAACATATGTCATTTGGCTATGTCAACTAGTCAGTGAATTTGACATTTGCACATTATCTTTATATAATGATAACACATCAACAATTGCCGTAGCAAACAATCCCATCTTGAATGCACGAACCAAGTATATAGAAATAGATTACCAATATATAGGAGATCATATCTCCTCCAAGGAAATTGAAATTCAACATAACATCTGTCCAGTCAAGCCCGAGTGTCATATATCTTCACCAAAAGTCATTCTATCTCAAGGCATCAGTAACTCTGGACAAAGCTCATTATCCAACATCTAACCCATGAAGTTGGAAGTCAACTTTTACCTTTCTCGAGACAACTTCCATTATTCTAATGCAACGATCATATGCAGTAATTGGCTTTCTACTTCTTTCCTCCAACCATTGTCTCTTATATTTATTGCATACTACTTTCTCCTATATATATAAACATATATATGCTTTCTATTCTTTGTTGATCGATTATATGTTCTGCAACTTTAAACTAATAACCTATTTAGCATTCCTTTCTTCTCTTATGTATTGCATTATACTCGTATTTCTTTCTTCTCTTATCTAATTAAAATGAAGACTTCACGAGCAATTAGTTCAAAATAATAATAATAATAAATCAACATGGAGCGCTTGACATATAAAATTGTTGACAAATTATTTTCTTCATAACTAATATACCTAGGCTCGAATAAAATTTTAATTACTAACTAATATTTCTAGACTCGAATATATCTCGACTCGGTCGGCTTGGCCTTGCTGGCCTATTGTTCTGGTCTGGCTGTGGATTTTGATCATCGGGTGACGAGTTTCTGTCAGCAGAATGAGATTGGGTCATCAGACAAATAATAAATCTTTATAATCCGACAAATATCTCGTCCTTGACGAAGGAGCCTATGGAATAGTTTCTAGATTACATTATGCTCAGTCTTCGGCTTCTAATAAGGAGTCTCAATAACATCCGTGAGATGACTAGTATTGTTGGAACGCGTCATTTGAATCAGATTATGACGAGAGATAGGCCGGTGCCTCTATTATGCTCGTTTGGTCATATTTTTCGTTTGGACGACTTGCATCTAGTCAAGAAGATTTCATGTGATCATACTTCTTAATCTTCTCGTCCGTTGGATTTCTCTGAGATCCGTGCAGACACGATCTGACAAACAAATATGAAAATAATAATAAAGTCAAGATAACTGTTATAAAATATTCCTTTCAGTATCAGAAATTTCAGATTGTTCACATGCAAAACGGACACTTCCCTCCTTTCGACATTTTTTTAATAAAAATAATTTTTTAATAAAAAATTTCAACGAATTACAGCTTCATAAAAATTTTTCTATGTAAATTAAAGTAATATATATATATATATATATATAGTTGTCAAAATGAGTCATTTTTCGCGAACAATTCGTGTCCGGCTGGTTAACAAGTGCGTATTCGATTCGTTTGCTAAGTTAATGAGCTGAAAATTTTTTTTTTTTTGCGCTCGATGTATAAACGAACCGAAAACGAACGAACAAAACTAATGTTTGTGTTCGAAATGTTTGAACACATCACTGTTCGTGTTCGGTTCGTTTAACAAACCGAACGAAAAAAATTGTTCGTGTTTGTCTCGTTTGCTTATCGAATGAATCGAACCCGAACTTCCTGGCGAACCGAACACGAACTGTTCGCAAACAACAAGTTTTTTTTAGAGTCTTAGCTTTGATAGCATACTTCCTCAAAATGAAGCAAATTGATCAGGTATTCCGTACACATCAGCTAATCCATACTTCCTCAAAATGAAGCAAACCGAATAAGACATGGGGTTTTATTTTAATATATAATATATTATATTAATTATAGTATTATAATATTTATATTAATATAATTAATACTATAATATTATTATTGTTATTAATAATTTATCATATATTATAATTTATATAAATTTAATTATTTAAATTATGATAAATTTTTATAATATATAATTATTTTTAAAATATCATAAATTATATATATATATTTATTTTAAATTATTTTATATTTCAAACAATAATGAGCCGAACACACACGAACATTGGTTCGTTTAACAAACCGAATGAAAAAAAATTGTTCATGTTCGTCTCGTTTGCTTATCGAATGAATCGAATACTAACTTCTTGGCGAATCGAACAATAACTGTTGTCAAATAACGAGCTTTTTTGATAGCTTTAGTTGTAGTCAATTAAATTATTTAAAAATTATATATATTTAGAATCAAATTGAGTGGAACACGAATAAATAAAATTTTATATCCGTTCGGCTCATTATATATTGAGCGCAAAATAAATATCCATAAACTAATTTATTTAACAAATAAATTGAATATCAACTATTTAATGAATAAGTGTTGTTTGCGAGAAACAAGCCCTTTTGACAGCCCCAAAATAAGAGTACTGCTCCCGCACAAAATTCAAAAATAAAAAAAAGAACATGGGGGCCCATGCGCTGTACAAATATCGATGAAGACAGCTGTAAGGGACAGCAGGGCACAATTATATAAAGCTGTACCAATAAGCGTCATTTCATGCACCGAATACCTATACGACTTTTACCCATACACAAAGATTTTGTACCCACATTTCATTAAAACTCCATCAAAATGTACAAAAATTCAGAAATAAATCTTAAATATAAATCATAAAAAAGATTTATTAAATCTTTTCGACTCCATAAAGCATGCCATCTTCCTCCTACCCATTCCATCTCCTTCCCTGAGCTTCACAGACCAATGGCCTCTTCTTCCTCCTCCTCTCTGTGTCTCTGTTTTCTTTCCCTACTCTCTGTAATGAGCTTAGCCGCCCAGCCGAGAAAGCCTGTGGACGTGCCCTTTCAGACCAACTATGTGCCCACCTGGGCCAGTGATCATATCAAATACTTCAATGGTGGGAAAGAAGTCCAACTCTACTTGGATAAATATACAGGTAAATAACTTCATTGATAGAAAAAAGTTCTCTTTTTGCACCGCTGAACTGTTCTCTGCTTCTACTTACAGGCACCGGCTTTCAGTCAAAGGGCTCTTACCTCTTCGGACACTTCAGTATGCAGATGAAGCTTGTTCCGGGTGATTCTGCCGGCGTTGTGACTGCATTTTATGTAAGTTGGAAAAAAAATGGTTCCTTTATGTATGCAATGGTTGGATTATATGATTTTGATTAGTTGAGAGTGGAGAGCATTCTGAAAAATTTAATTTTTGGTGTGTTTGTGGTTGCAAAATGGCAGCTTTCTTCGCAGAATTCGGAGCATGATGAGATAGATTTTGAGTTCTTGGGGAACAGGAGTGGGCAGCCGCAAATATTACAGACCAATGTGTTTACCGGAGGAAAGGGGGATAGAGAGCAGAGAATATATCTCTGGTTCGATCCTACCAAGGGATTCCATTCTTACTCTATTCTATGGAATTTGTTTCAGATTGTGTAAGCCCCCTTCATCATTTCAAAACTATTATTCATTTAATTTTTATGTATAATCATATGAGCTCAAAATAGTCTATATTTGATGGACTTACTGTATACTGCTGTAGATTCTTTGTGGACGATGTGCCAATAAGGGTGTTTAAGAACAGCAAAGATCTGGGCGTCCGCTTCCCCTTCAACCAGCCCATGAAAATCTACTCGAGTCTGTGGAACGCCGACGACTGGGCGACGAGAGGGGGGCTTGAGAAGACCAACTGGACCAACGCCCCCTTCATTGCGGCCTACCGGAGCTTCCATATCGATGGCTGCGAGGCTTCCGTGGAGGCCAAGTTCTGTGCGACGCAGGGGAAGAGATGGTGGGATCAGAAGGAGTTTCAGGACCTCGATGGCTTGCAGTACCGGCGACTCAATTGGGTTCGCAAGAAGTTTACTATTTATAACTATTGTTCTGACCGGTCTCGTTACCCTGCTGTGCCGCCGGAGTGTCGCCGTGATAGGGATTACTGAGCGTGGTTGCAGTTGAGTTGTGCGCTCATAATGTTCGATGAAATGCTTGAACCGGGATGGGAAGTGGGGGGTCTGGTTAGTGCTGATTCTATTTTGTTGCGCTGATTGGTTATTTGTATGTGTGGTTTTCTATGGAATATATAATTTTTAATTAATTATCAGTATATATTTTAATAATTATAGTGTATGTGTTGCCAATTTAAAAAAATTGATTTTTTTTAATGAAAAGTCTACTAATTATAGTGTTTATAATAATTTTATTTTATTTTTTAATTTTAATCTGAATTTTCTTGAGCTCACCTCTAAAATAGCGGTGTAAACAAATCGAATACGAACAACAGAGCTTGTGTTAGTGGTCGATTCGCTTGAAATTTATTTTGTTTGAAGCAAGCTCGTGTTTAAAATTGTTCGTGAAGTCAATGTTCGTGTTCGTTTCTTAACGAATGAGTCGAACACGAGCTCAACACGAACGAGAAGCTTTGATAGTCCTAATATTAATATATATAAATAATATAACTTATATTTATATAAATATATAATATCTATATTAGTATTTTACTAATATAGTATATTAATATATTATTATTCTTTTATTATATATTATATTATAAAATTTAATTTTTTAAAATATTATAAATTTTTTATATATAATTATTTTAAATTATTTTATATTTCGAACAATAACGATTCGAACAAGAACGAATACATTACTGTTCAAGTTTGATTAATTTAATTGACTGAATGGAAAAAAAAAATTATTTGTGTTCGTTTGACGAATCGAACACGAACTCCTTGACGAATCAAACACAAACTGTTCGTGAACAATGAGCTTTTTTGACGGTCCTACTCAAAATAGTGGTCTCACATCTCTTTAAAATTATGCATGTCATTGTTAATGGCAATCCACAATTCAAGTAATAGTGGTTGAGAGTTTAGTTATTCATTATACGGTCTTGAATTCTTCAAATCACATATATTATTTTTTGGGCTCAATTTTTTTGAATTACCTAAATTTTTATATAATTATAAGCTAGATTTTTCGGCAGATAATCTCAACCTAGAACTAAGATGCATTGAGCATCATATTACATTTATTACATTTTATTAATATTTCTCTCCTAATCTAGGTCAAAGACTTGGTGATCAAGGGTCTATTTGGGGGTAGTTGCAGCTTTTAAACTGCAGTTGCGTTGCCCCATGAAGCTGGCTGCCTGTTTGAGACAACTGTGTAAAAATAGTTGCGGGGCTGTTGTTTTTGGAAAAACGATCATTCTGCCTATGTTTAGTAAAACTGTTTAAAAAAAATCGCGACAAACCATATCTTTTGTATCTCAATAGTAAAAATTATTTTCAAAACATAACAAAAACAAAAGTTTAGATACACAACTCATATAGCAGTAAACACCAATTGTGCTAAAGAAAAAAAGAAACGAAATAATAAAATTACAAGCAAAATAATTATAATATTATTTTTAACATGAAGACGATATATTTCTCGAACTAAACTATTCTCTAATGATGCTAGAAAATCACGATCACTTTCGATGGTGGAATCAACTTGGTCGTCAGCCCATTGAAAGGAGGGATACCGGATTCCCAAATAAAAAAAGAAATAAATTCAAATGGAATCCATAAAGGCTTGACCATTAAGGAAAATCCTATAAATTGTAAACAATGGACATAATAAAAACAATTAATGACAAAGTGTACATGTTTTAAATTGGAAGGCGGGGCCTCCTTCAAAACTATCAATGAGTTAACTTGAATTGGATTTGTATAATGCTTATAGAACTAAGCCCTTGCATAGATTAGTTCACAATAAGCGCAGACCATACAAATCAAATTTAATACATAACATACACGTTATAATCCATCTAACATATGAATGGAATGAAACCACATAGTTTAGATCGCCTGCGTGTGAGACGAAGCAGACGGGGAGATCGTTTACAAGCGAGAACGAAGCAAACGACTGCATAGCCTGCTGCTACGAGATAAAAGTTTTATAATAAAGAATAGACGATTTTTCGTAAATATCGCACAATTCTTATGCATTTACATATCTAACACTAAAATTTTGCTATTTACACTCATAACATAAATCTCAAGCATAAGCAGGAGGCAAAATCAAAAGGTGAACATGTTGAAAAGAGGAATAGAAATTTAACTAATGCCATTAGAACCAAAATTGATTGGACTTTTGAAAGATCGGCGGAGGAAGGATATTGTTAAGTGAACTCATCACCCACCTCCGTCATCTTTTAAAATGATGACGATTCGTGATAAACCTAAGATTTGATAAATCCTGTGAATCGTCGGGTTTAGTAATCCGGGATTAGCCGAGAGAAAGAATGGCGCGAATAGGCCGACCTTCTTCAATCTTTTCTGGTAGGAGCGGAGAGGAAGTATGAAAAAGATGGGACCTTATGCGGTCTCGTCTCCTTCCCAGACGCTCCGTAGCCCCCGATGTACAAAAGGGTGAAAATCTCCCCCACGAAAGCAGGACGCGGGGCTCCATTTGCGGCCCGCGTTCCGCCAAAATCGCAACCCTCCGCGAGTGGGCATCGAACTAAACATCAAAATGTCGCGGCACTCCGCTGCGATGTTGTCCGAATGCCGTCCCAAACGGATCCTAACATTCCTCAACCAATTTTTTTAAAACTAAACGTCTATGTTTTAAAATTTAAAATTTAAAATAAATCAGACCTAATTTTTATACACTTAAACCACTAAACAAATTTTCCTAAATTTTATTTATTTATTGTCTCTGAGTAACATTAACTATAAATTTATTTCCATAAATCCAATGATTGTAAACTTTCTTAAAATTTAAGTTTATTGACAAATATTTATAGAACTTTTGACTCTTTATCTATATTTGACCCTTTTTAAAACTCTCCTTCCAAAATGAATTAGATCTTACTCATCCTGAATAAATATACAAGTAAAATCTTATAAAAGACATGTATATAAACCGAACACGACCCAAGACTACTTATCATCAACTCGTGTCATGTCGTCCATGATAACATGATGAACCTAATGCAAAAGGAAAGAATCGTCTAAACTCCTGTGAGTCTACTTCGATTAATATATTGTTGTCTATAAGAACAATCAAAACATCTACAATATATATTTAAAAAAAGATTAAATATATACTAGTTCCCAACCAACCTCATGTGTCTAACCACTAGATCCCACAGTGCAAGGCAGATGCACTCACACGGAATCGAACCCGTGACCTCAAAAGACTCACAACTGACAATGCAGCTGCAAAACAAAGAGTCACAGTCCGGATGTGTCGTTATGTGAAAAACGGCGAAATGACTGTATCTTGACCCTAACCCCTTTTTCTGATATGTACGCTTTTGCTCTTACCGACAGATCAACCGAGGGTTATATGAACCGACGTGAATCGACTATTCAAAATTTTATAAAAAAAGCTAAGACATTAAATCATAAGTAATGCGTAGGTAATCAAATATCGTCGAAATTTCAGTCAATCTTTGGCAAATAATAATTATTCCTCTTTTTTGAGTATTTCAATTCATAAAGGGTCTAAGAATTAAATTAACATTTATATGAACTTTGATTAAAATTATCAAACTAGTACTAAACAAAAATAATTTTGAAAATGTTCTCCCTTTATATACAAATCCTCCCTTCCCACCCCATTTCCCTCTCCCCATTCAAAAATATCTCACCCCGCCCGAAATTCCGATCGGCGACAGCAAAGCCAGAACCCCGACGGGTACTCCAAATCTCGCCGGCAGGCCGATCTGACCTTCGATCGACACCACGAGCCACGAAATCTCCGGCAATCGGAGCGTGAGCTGATTCGCAGCAACAACGCCCAGTATTCTTGGAGCTATTCTCCAGGTTCTTTTACTGGCTTTCTTCTCCCATTCGCCGTCTTCGGATCCTTCCTCATTCTCTCTGTGTTATCAGATCTCATAAGCTCAAGAAGGGAGTGTTCTTGAAGGAATTCGGATGTGGCAGAATAATGAGAATCAAGGAGGAAACTGTCCTCCTCCTACGTTCCAGCAGGTTCTGATCGGCAATGCCAATCAGCAGCCAACGTCGGGAACCCAAGCGGCGAATAATGTTTCCGGTACTGGAATGTGGAGCAGTAATGTTCCCTTGTCTTCCATCGCAACGGCAGCAATTGCCCCACCTCAGCAAACTGGTTTCCCTAATCTACCTCCCTCGGTTGTGCCCATTTCCCCTGCTATCGGATTACCTATGTACATCGATCAGACGAATCGGATGTTCGAATTTGGTGAGGCGAGTACGAGCAGCCGGCCAACGAGGGTCTCCATGCAGCCTGACAACTTTTTGTTGCAGCATATTCCTAGGATAATCGGACATTTTAACGTCGAATATAATGCGTTGTTTAACAATTACGTACGTAGATTTCTATCCTCTACTTTGTTTTTGTTTTTTTCTTTTTCAACTCTGTTCTTGGTTTGAAATTTGTGTTTGATTTCTGTTGTTTCAATTCCGAAATAGATTAAGACGATTCATGATAGATTCCGGCTGTCGCAAATAAGGTACTTGAAAACGATGCTTGTTCACTTCGGGCAGATGGCGTCGAAGCGGATTCAGGAAAAGGAAGCCGAACTGCAAACCGCGAATTGGAAAAATTCATTGCTGGAGGAGGGGATTTTGAAATTGCGCTTCGAGAACAAGGATTTGTTAAATATTGCCAGTCAAAATGAAATGTTAGTCTCCCAGCTCAAGACGACCCTAAGAGAAACTGAGGCTTGGTTCGCTACCAATGCAGTCGCGGTGCCTCCGCAGGCGGGGCTTCTGCCGGCAATCGAGGGTATCGGCGAAACTGACGGGATGCCATTTCTTGCTAATGACGAGCAGTCCTGCTTCAAGATCGAGGACGTGACGGCAGAGAGTAACGAAAGCGTTTACGGAAGGATGACTTGCAGGGTTTGCCGGAAGAAAGAAATTTCCGTTGTCGTTCTTCATTGCTGTCACCTTTGCTTGTGCATGGAATGTGAGCCAAAGGTTGACCGATGTCCCATCTGCAATAGCTCCAAGGACGCCTCCATCCAAATTATAATGCCTTGAGTCGCCATGAAGAAGATAGATCCATCTACTTTTGGTTAGTAACAGGTAATAGATTCGGATGCATCAAACCGATTACTTCATTTTTTTCTTTTTCTTTCCTTTCTGTTTGTTTGTTTGCTTCACATAGCTTACAGTATACCGTTTCTGAATTCCGTTTTCAGTGTGTGAATGATGATTTGTACATTTGGACAATGGCAATCACCATATCATCGTGCATTTCATATGACTAGATCATCACCGGATATAACAATTTCTCCATTAAATTTCATCAATTTTAAATACAAGAACAATAAAATTTTCAAAACAAAAGGTTATAATTAGACCTAATTGCTCTTAAGAACATAGAAAGCTCTCCTCGAATCCCCTAATCCAAATAAAATTAAACCAATCCCATTAAGGCTATGTGACTTCAAATCCCATTCAACATAAACTACCCCAAATTCAATCAAACTGGGGTGACTTAGGCCCATTTGGATCATCCTTAATTAATTTGAATCAAATTAAATCCAAGATCTATCAAACTGGTTTTAGCATTTATTTAGGAACTTTCCAAGTTAATAAAATCAAACTTGCCAAAATTAGACCCTTAGTTAAGTCAAATTAGCCATTGCCCAGTATTGACACAATTAAGCTCATATGAGCCAAATTGAATCAAACTTACCTAAACCCATTTTTTGATCATATCTTAATTGTTTAAGCCAATTTCAAGGGTTGTCGCAGGGAGTGATTTCAAGTCTATCAAAATAGATTTAAAGTTATGATATCAAGTTTTAATATAATACATAACATGATGAACTAGAGGGGAAAAAAGTAGATTCACTCAAATTCAATGTCGTATCACAATTACTGAACCTTATATTCACGATTATACATAATTATATACATATACTTTATATGAAATGTTTCCATATTTTATAAGGTAAATAAATATGTATATTTTTTTCTAAACAAACATAGGAATATGCATAGTTATGATAATGGTTTCTATTTATTCATTTTATTTCCTGTTTTGGGCCCATAAACAAAAAGAAATCTTCTTTGAAGAAAAATATGAAATTAATAATTTTTTTTAAAAAAAATTAACTTTGGATTAAGGGTAAATTATAGAAAAGAGTAAAAATTGTATAGCAACAAATATGAGTCACATACTTTCCTGCAACATGAGATGAGGGGTATAATTTCTCACTGTGAGGTCATGTTTGTTGAGGGGTATAGCTTTTTATTGTGAGGTCATATTGAAACTTAAATTCAAGATTATAAATAATTATATACATATACTTTATACAAAATGTTTTCATATTTTATAGGATAAATAGATATGTATAATTTTTTCTAAACATAAACTTAGGATTATGCAAAGTTATGATAATGGTTTCTATTTATTCATTTTGATTGTTTTAGGCCCAAAAAAAGGGGAAATTTTCTTTGAAGAAAAATATGAAATTAATAATTTTAAAAAAAGTTTTAGCTTTGCATTAAGAGTAAATTATAGAAAAGAGTAAAAATTGTATAGCAACAATTATGGGTCACTCACTTACATGTGACATAGTAGTTGAGGTTATAGATTCTCATTATGAGGTCATGGGTTTGAATCACACGTATCGACTTTTGAGCTTAACTTTCCAAAAAATAAAAAATAAAAAAATAAAAATAAAATAATAATAATAAATCATATGAGTCACCAATGAAGTCAAGTTACTAACATGAACTAGTTTCAATGAGTTTTTAGCACTCAACCAATTTACAAAATACTTCAAATCACCAAAAAAAACACTACCATCTATAATCACTTGAACTCACCACTATGCTAATGAGATAAAAGTCATGCCAACTCACAGAATTCAACAATTAAAATCATCAAATCCATCAAACCCATTATACCCATTCAGAATAAAAGTAACTTAGGAACATGCTATTGAATTTGTAAAAGGGAATTTATCCTCAACAAATATCTCATAAAAGAGTTCCCAAATAATTGGACATGCCACCAAAACTTAACTAGTTTTATTGTAAGCATTATTAAAGACTTGCTATATAATTTTATTTTTATTACTCAAACACATCCATTAATGTATCATACATGAGAAAAATAAGCCTTTCAAAATCTATGCATAAATCATAATTAATGTATCAACCGAAATCACAATACCATTACCTCACAAATAAAGCATACCTAGAAGGTATTGTTCAAATGCACTCTCCTCTCGTCGCTTCCTCCTCACTAACTAGCCCACTCTCTTCTCTTGCTATGCTTCCTCCTCACTATAGAGTATTCTGACCCTCTATCATTTCCCAAACGTACTTAATCCCAATGTTAGCAGCAACTACATCATCAATGTCTTTGTTGGGCTTTGTCGCTTTCAAAGTCACTTCTTCAGGATAAATAACATGTCATCATTTTTTCCGATAAGGATAAGGACCTCACCATCGGCAATAATCTTTTTGGATGCTAGCTAGCTGGGCTAGTTGTGGGGCATTTGTTAGATGTCAATGGTATGCATGCTAACACTCGCAATCTCGTCTCAATTGACAACTATAATTTAAGTTGTGAATACCTTAAAGTTGGTTCATAGGCACTTTTCGCTTGGCCTTTTCTTAAAAAATGAACTTAGACGAACTCAAGTAAGTCTAATAAGAGTTAGATTTAGCTTGTCCCTCTGTTCTAAGTTGTTTGAACTACTTTGAAAAACTAATGAAGCGACCCACAAATTATAATTAGTCTCAAAAGAGTTAGATCTAGCTTGACCCTTTGTTATAAGTTGTTGAACTAGTTTGAAGGACTCCTGAAGCCATCCACAAATTATAACCATCCACCCAAAGAATTCATTCAGCTCAACCAGTGTACACATCATGCAACTAGAGGTCCTCAATGAAAAACACTTTGAGAGAACATTCTTGCAGTTCCTTTTGCTAGACGCAACTTTAAGCTTAAATTGCTGATTACTCAAGTGGTTCCAGCGAGTTCAACCTATTCATTTTATTTATGATCGCAACATGCTAATTTTTTAGCATCAATTTTGGACCTCACTTGTAAAAAAGGGCTAGTGGCCAAGGACATATATAAAAAAATCTAAACTAAAAATCGTAACGAAATTAAACTAGGGAGGTTTTAATTTATAGAAAATGTGAAGTTCCTTTAAACGTTGAACAACTTGTGGGCTCTGAAAATCTGATTCCTTGACTTCTTGCGCTAGGAGCTTTTCTGAATTTTGGGTTTGTCGAGTTAAATTTTTAGAAGACATATTAAAATTTTAGATAAGACACTACTTGAAGATGCAAACCCGTATAATTATTTACCCCTCCCGATAACAGGAGAACACTTTTGATTAAGGCTAGTCATTAAGGCGATAAGTGTTCAAACTCAACATATAATAACAACGACTAAATTTTACGATAATTAAATTGATCACCATTAGTTTGGAGTGGATAGTGAGGGAAACGATCACAAGCTCGATCAAAATCCAATATTTTTTTTATCCTAGAATATCATGGTCACTGATATAGTTAATCCGAGGAGAGTTGACATAATCTGATAAAGACTGTAGATAATTTGAGCTTTGTACAATTATAAACCTTAATTAAACAAAAGATTGAGGTTTTTGTTTACACCCTCTATCAGTTTAGCCTTCATTGAATACGAGAAATTTGAAGCAAGTAATAATTTAGAATTATTTTATATTGATCAATGAGGGTGACATGGACGTGTTTCTGATTAAGCTTAGCAAGAAGACCTCCGGCGACTTTGCCACCGACCGCCACCACCGTCTTCTTTTCAGATACACATTCTCTTATTCCGTCCATCTCTATCGATTATATTGAGAGGCTCAAATAGAGAGAGTGTGTGTGTCTATATATATATATATATATATATATATATATATATATATATATATATGTACATATATATGTACATATATATATATATATCTATTTCTATATGTATAATATATATATGTGTATATATCTATTTCTATATGTATAATATGTATATATATCTATTTCTATATGTATAATATGTATATATATCTATATCTATATGTATAATATGTATACAGATGTATATATCTGTATGCATATGTATATGTATATACCTATATGTATGTATATGTATCTATTTATACATATAGATATATATACTTATACATACATATATATACATTATACATATAGATATAGATATATATATACATATATACAGATATAGATATTGATGAAGATACATATATGTACATAAATATACATATATATATATGTATATGTATATAGATTCATGTATATGTATGTATATGTATGTATATATATATATATATATATATATATATATATATATATATATATATATATATATATATCTATACTGTGTGTGTGTGTCAACATATATATATGTATATATATACATATGTTTACATATACATATAACATATATACATAGACATACATACAAATATATACATACATATATATATATACTATGTGTGTGTGTGTGTGTGTGAGTCAACATATATATATACGTAGCGTGTGTGTCAACATATCTATATATATATATCCGTGTGTGTGTGTGTGTCAACATATATATATATATATATATATATATATATATATATATATATATATATATATATATATACACATATGTTTACATATACATATAACATATATACATAGACATACATACAAATATATACATACATAGATATATATACATATATTTATATATATATATATATATACACATATATATATATATATATATAGATATGTGTATATATATATATATACATATATAAATATATAGTCGAGCAGTTAGACCAATAGTACCAAGAGAACAACCTTTCTCACATTAATCAGGACATGATAAGTTGGAGCGTTGAATCTAAGCAAACTGGAATTTGCTCTGCAAGTGTCAAATAAAATGCAACAGCTCAGTTCCAATTTGCTTAGATTCAATCTCTATAGCGAGTTTTAGTCATTATCATAATTAATATAAAATTTAATTGGTTAATTGGATTTGAGAAGTGGGAATTAAATCGTTGTATTTTTTTGACACTTATGGAGCATAACTTCAGTTTACTTAGATTCAACGCTCCATCTTATTATGTCTTGATTAATGAGAAAAATGTTGTTCTCTTGGCGCTACTGGTCTAACTGCTCGATCATACATCACATATATATATATATATATACTGTTTGAGCTTCTCGATACAAGCAATGGAGATGGACGGAACAAAAGAAGGTGTATTCGAGAAGAAGACAATGGTGGTGGTCGACAACAGTCATCGGAGCTCTCCTCACCAAGCTTATCCAGGAAAAGTGTCTATGTCAACATCATTGATCTATATGAAATAATTCTCAATTATTACCAGCTTCATATTTCTTATATAGAATGAAGGTTAAATCAATAAAGGGTGTAAATAAAGACCCCAATCTTATGTTTAACTAGGGTTTAGCATGTTCATTAGTGGAATAGTTTCACATCATGAGTCCCTATAGCAAGTTTAGCAATTTAGAATTGAAAGTCAAGTTGATGCTAACTCTCAAGTGACTTAATTGTGATACAATTATATGTGGCTAAATGCATTAAAAGACTTTAAATTGGACCATGTTCCAAGTTCCAAAAAATATAACCCGATTCTCAATCAACAACCTATTCAATCGGTTACAAAATCTAGAAAAATATACGTGTACAAAATCAATCGAGATAGAGGGCACATAAGTGCCACCATAATCTGTGTACATTTTGAATTTATTATGAATGCCAAAAATTATGTTTATATACAAATTGCTGAACTTCAACAAGTTAGAATAATAGGATATAGTATTTCAGCAGCATGTACAGAAAAAAAGAAAATGAAAAATTCAAACCAGCAGTATAACAGTAAAGAAAACCGTATAGTTGAGACCAGACTTACTTTAACCAATGAATAGAGTTCACTTTCTTTTGTTCTCTTCAAAATTGACCAGCCTTATCCTTGATATCCATTGCCTTGCTTTCTCCACAAGCCTTAACTAGCATCTGCAGAGCACTGGTGCTTAGTTCGGAAGAAAGCTCGACAGGTTTCTCCTGTATAGAAACACTGTTCAGAAGGTCAGCCAAACACTCGTAGTGCTTGGATCCATATTCTATCCTGTATTCTTCCTTCATCATCTTGTAAAATTTTAATCCCTCCTCAACCATTCCACTCCTCGCACAAGCAAGAAGAACCCCAACAAAAGTGATCCCATCCGGCATTAAATTCTTCCTCCTCATCTCTCTGAATAACTCAACTGCTTCCTTTCTGCGCCCCCACACGCCCAACCTACTAATCATTGAATTCCAAGTAGCCAGGCTTCGCACAGGCATTTCATCAAACACTTTTAGAGCTTCATCAACGCTCCCACACTTGCTATAAACATCTATCAAGGCTGTGCCAATATGAAAACCTCTCTCCACCATTTTATTCTTGCGGGCGAATTCATGAACCCAACGAACCAAACTCAAGCTCTCCAGCTCCGAGCAGGCGATCAGCAAACCCACCACCGTGTAAGCATTTGGTTTCTGCTTCTCCCTCAACATCTTCCAGAACAACGCGAACGCCTCCTCAGGCCGTCCATTTCTCGCACACCCATTGATCATGACCGTCCAACTCACCACGTTCCGCTCCGGCATAGCGTCAAATGCAGCTCGCGCAGCTGCGAGATCGCCGCATGCTATATGCCCAGATACCACTGCAGTCCATGTCACCACGCTCCTCACGCGCATTCTGTCAAACACCCTGAGCCCATCAGCTGCATTACCGCAAGAGAAGTAGAGACTGATTAGCGCGTTCAGGAGGAAAGAATCGCGCCAGAAGCCCGTCTTAATGGCAAGCGCGTGAACCTCCTTACCCTTCGCCGCATCGAAGCAGGCCGCGCAGGAGCGCACGGCGAAAGGAAACGTGAACCTATCGGGAAACACGCCGGAAGTGATCATGCGGTCGTAAAGAAGGAGAGCTCGGATCGGTTCGCCGGCGTTGGTTTGTGCGCGGATCATGAGATTGAAAGCGAAGGTTGAAGGGTTGGGGAAGTGGTCGAAGAGACGGGATGCGAGGTGAAGGGGGGAGAAGGAGGAGTAGAGCCGGAGGAGATGGTGGAGGAGAAAGGGGTCTGCGTGGTCTCCATTGGCGAGGCCACAACGAATGATGTGGGCGTGGATTTGGAGGAGTTGTCGTGTGCTTCTGGATTGGTTGAGGAGACGGCGGAGATCCTCGCGGAGGTTAAGTAGTTGCCGGGGCTTATTGCGGCGGCGAGATGGAGAGATGGATTGGGAATTGGGTTGCAGAGAGGGGTCGATGGAGGAGGGAAGGTTTGAGTTCACTGGTAGGTAGTTCATGTTAACATTAATTCCATTTGCATATCTCTTGCCTAAATTTTCATGTTCAAGTTTATGTTATTTTGCTGTGATAATGTTATGGTTGCAAAGATGTGTTTTTTATGTGATATTAAGGATGTAATATATAAGCTTATGTATGTAAATGTCTCATTTTTAAAACTTATTAGTAACTTGTAAACATCAGCATAAAGTCTCCAAGACCAAATAAAACCAAGAATGCATTAAAGATTTCCAAAACAAAAGATACAAAAGAGTCCACTCAACATTATAAAAGAATCACCACTCAACTTTATTTTTTATTATTACTAATTATAAATACGACATGTTTGAAAACAAAATCATTCACCTAACCCTATGAAAGCAGCATACCATTTATAGACAGTAATAAATAATGCCAAGCATCATGAGATAATCTTCATGACTTATTGATATATAAAAATAATACCTATAGAACATATAAATTAGGACATTATTGCTAATCATTTAATATATGAGCAGCATGAACCCTAAGTGGCAAGCCCTTAGGAAAGTCAAGATAAGGAAGATGCATGGGATGATCTTTATGAGCAATCTCCCACTCACAGTTAAGAATGGCGTGATGAAGAAAGATAGCCATTTCTAATCTAACAAGATGTTCTCCTGGGCACATTCTTCCACCACCACCAAATGGCATGAAACCCTTCCTAGTTTTATCACAATTTGGACCCTAAAGTTAAAGAAGAAAATACAAATGTTATAATTAAAAGAAAGATCTAATTGTTAGTTGCAATTTATTGAAGATGTGTGCAGAAAAGATAGTGATATATCCTCACCATCCATCTCCATGGATTAAAGTCCATGGGGTTGTCATGAACTGAAGGATCCAAATGTGCTGCACCCATGTGGACTACTACAAGGTCACCTCTTGGAATAACAAAACCTACCAAGAAAAAAAAAAGTGATTTATATTTTATAAAATAACAAATATTGAATAATTTTGAGTTATATTCTCACATTTTATAAATTAAAAATACATAATAAAGTTTAATCTTACATTTCTTTAATCATAATTACTATTAACAAAACAAACCTTTATACTTGACAGCTTCAGTTGTCTTCCTGGGAATGAAAGGAGCAACATTGCTGAGCCGCAGGGTCTCATTAACAACCTTAATAAATATCATAATCATATGTTTCTTAAGCGTTATTATTTGCTTTAAATAATAATAATAATAATAATAATACCCAAAAGTTGAAAAATAATTAATACAAGAAATGATAGCCTGACTTACACATTTACTGAACTCCATTTTTCTGTAATCTTCCCATGATAGTTTGCTGTCTAATTTTGACTTAGATTTGACAATTTCAAGGTGCTCTTCCTGGTAGAAATTATCTGAACTGATCAAATTCATCAAAGATAAATTAATTAAAAATTTCAAATATAATTACCTGCAACCTTTTAACAACTTGTGGAGAATCTGCAAGGAGGTAGAGCATGAAGGCAACTGCCCTTGCAGCAGAATCATGTCCACTAAAGATGGAACCAAAAATGAAGTTCTCAATAACTTCATTTGAGTATTTGGCTCTATTCATAAGCATCAAGTCAAGTAAATCATGGTCTGATTCAGCTCTTCCTTCAGCTTTGAGAAAAATTTCAGCTTCGTCTTTGCCATCTTCAATATCTTTAGACATTAATGTTATCCTGTCTTTCACTATTTTCCTCAAAGTCTTCAAGATATTTTTCCTCGCCTTTAAAAAAATTAAAATGAATCTAAAATTGTCATGTAATACTGAATAAAACGAATAATTTTTTTCTAATCGCTTGCAACAATTAAATTTTTACTAGACAATTGAACTTTAAAACATATAAAATGTATGTGGGTAGTTGCAACTATTTAAAAATGTGACTGTAGAGCTGCGGTGGAGAAAACAACTTCTTAAAAAACTACAATGAAAATTATGAATACATACTTCTTCCAAAATTTCAAACAACAGGTTTCTTAGGGTATATTTGAGACAGCTTTCTGTCAACTTTGCGTTTCGAACTACCACCACAGCTCTGTTTGGGGGAACTATTTTCTTGTTGTTTTCTTGAAATTTTTGTGATGGAATGCTGTTTTTTTTCAATATGATCTGTTAAAGTGTGGTGGCTGTAACAAAGATGATGTTCGTTTTTTGTAAAAAAAATATATATTTATAATTTTCATCGTAACGTTCTAAGAAGTTGGTTTCTTCGCCACAACTTTACGACCAGATTTTTCAAAACTTGCAACCGCCCAAAACAGACCATTAAAACCATTACAGTTTTCGGGTTAGGTTGAAAAAATAACTTTCCACCACATAAATTTTTAGAAAACAGCTTCCCAAACGGAGCTTTGGTGGTTGTCTGAAATGCAAAGTAGGTAGAAAGCTATTCCAAACATACCTAGAAGTCATTTTTCACTATTCAAATTTTGTACATTTTATTAATTCTATCTTTTTCAACTATGGGGAATAGTACCATTCACAATTTTTAACTCAAACTGGTACAACTATTTAAAATAGATAAGACATTATATTATTTTTATTTTCATTTTTTTTTTTGGTGAAAATAATATTCTATCTAATGTGTATTTCTTTTGACTTATTTGTTGCTCAATGATTTTTGTACATTTCTACAACACGAACTTAACTCTCTTGTCAAAAGTTTTCTAGCTTGTGCAACAGTTCTTATATAGCTTATGAATTATGTTCTTGAATGTAAATGACAAATGAAGATACTTATCACATAATAATATAAATTATTCATTGATATTATCTATTTTTATTTAACATATTGATTACTTTTTTATGTGATTTTAATTTTTTTTATTAAGCTATGCTTAAATCTTATTAATTATTTAGTTGCAAAATTTTTCAATATAAGAAAATCAGCCATATTTTATACTAGTATGTTTACATATAAAATGGAATCATAAAACAAATTATTTTTTACAACATAATTCTTTAGAAGTGTGAGAAATAATTATTGAAAGCCCATAACCAATAAAGCTTGTCTTTTTATTAAGGTATATGAGCATAATAAATTTACCTTAAGTGCCTTCCAATATTTCAGTCCTGGGAAATTAATAGGCATTGAACAAAATGCAGGAATAATGTATGAGTAATTCATGAGAAGCATCTCCATCAGACAATCATCCTTTTTTACGCTCAACGTGTTCATGGTCATCATTTGAAGGGTATACTGCAACATCATATAATTTAGTTTAAAATCTACTGCAATGAAAATAACCAAGATTGTTACTTCTATGTTATTTATTTATATAGTTATACTTATAATTATATTGATATTTTTAGTCTTAAAAATCACATATTTAATGAAATTTTATGCTTCACACCGAAACCTTAAAAAGTTGAAACTTACCTTAGCAGACTCTTCTTTGGCTGATACAATACTGCCGTTCTTCCAAGATTTCACAATACATGAAGCCAAATAATCTGCATCTGCTAAAAAAACAGTCTGCAACCTCTTCATGCACAAGAATTCCAAATAAACAGATCTCATTCTCTTATGGCTTTCTCCACTCAAAAATGCTATTGAATCACTGCCGAAAAGCCCTTGAAAGGTTGGCAACCATGCCGTCGTAAACAGCTTCCCATCATTATTTAGCACAAATCGATTAAACTCTACGTTAGCTGATACTATGGCTTCTCTTCCCAGCAAACTTGACGAGAATATTTTCCCATACCTACAATCCCAATCATTGCTTCCCATCATTACAAATATATATATATTAAGCATGCATGTTGTATGTAAGCTTTTTATAATGATTTTATACCTTGAGATGCGATCTTCCATGAAGTCACCCATGGAGTTGGATTGATGAGGCTTGAGAAAAGATAGTGTTTCCCCGATTAAAGGCAACCATCTGTTTCCAGGAGGGAAGGCATTGGAGGGCTTTGTTTTGGTGGTTATCCATAAGATGATAATGAAGATAGCGATAGAAGGGATTAGAAGTGTTGAATTGAACACTTCCATGTCCAGGCTCTTCTTTCGCTATAGAGTATGTCTCAATAATGACCTCTATTTATATAGTTCACCAAATGTATGTGTTTGGATCATGCTTTGTCTGTGGACTCTCTGTATAAATAGGATTGTTTCTTCTATAAAATAGTTACATGCAGTGATTATACTCAATTCTCTAAGTATATTTGGCCACTTGTATTTGTTGTACTTTTATTTAGGCATGTAAAGAATATTATTTGATCTCGTTATCTTCTGTTGGATCCACATTTCATCTCCTATCTTTTGCACACTTCGCCAAGTTAGATCTCTCGGCCAATTTGGCAATTTACTTATAATTTGATCTGAAACCAACTCACCCTTAAAGCAAGTAGGGAGGGTGATTTATGGTGAGACTATCAAACAAGTCCTTCTCTGTTGTTGAAAGATGTCCGTTACGTGGTCGCTCTTACCGGACCACTTATATTCAGTTGCTCGTACTTGACTACACGTACTCGGGTACTCATACTCAGTTGCTCGTACTCAACTACTTGTATTCGACCATCGACCCGAGTTTTTCGTGGAACAGGTCAAAAGGTCTTTTAGGCCTTCTTGGACCGCGACTAATTCAACACATTTTTCTTGCCATACTTTAGTAGTTCCTCAATTTTCTTATCACCTGGAAAGCTACACTGCAGAAATAATAAGAGAATAAAATTACTATATCCTTGATATATTAAATGTTAATTATGACATGGAATTGGAATATTGTTTAACGGCTTTGTTGTTGTATTTGGAACTTTATTTCCCACTTATCCTTAATATATTAAATGTTAATTAAGATGTGGATTTGGGATCCACCTCACAAATTTTTGTTGGTTTCCACATTGTTGAGAAGTCTTTCTTAAACTTCACATCCAAACAAAATTTCCTTTTTTTTCTTTTCTTTTCTTGCATGATGAACTCTCGAAATTCGGCCTCTTTAGATGTTTTCAAACCAATGTGTATAGCACCAAATGAGCAAATGAATTTTATGTAGTTCATTGTTGACCTTATCAATTGATAGTGGAGCACAGATATTTGTTTGTGCTGTAATTTGTATCATATTAGATGGAAATAAAGTGCGAGAATCTCAAAAAATCATGTTTGAACGGTCCTCCTGTAGAACAAAAAAATATTCACTTTCTATAAGAGTCTACTTGGTCAACCTCAAGAAGAAGCCCTACTTGGTGACTTCTTCTACTAGAGCTCACCCCTTTTCACGATCATGACATGAGTACATGAGCCCTACTTGGTAACCTCAAGAAGAAGCCCTTCATGATGGTAGTGGATGAGGAAACTTTGACATTGATTAGTTAACCATTACATCAATTTAAGAAGCTTACATAAAGTTAATCAATTGAAATAATATTGAACATAATTAGTTATAACAAGTCAACAGTACTAGAATGTTCAATTATTAAAATTTAAATTTATAAATCCTTAAAAATCTAATATAATTTTGTCCTTACAACTCAAAGAAACAAACTATATTACCACATTACTACAAAAGCAACAATGAAGAGATCCCTCCTTACCTTTTTATTTTTAATGGATCCCACATTACCTTTTAAACACTAGCTAGCATGCAAATTCTTACACTTATGCCAAACTAAACAAAAATAAGAGTAAACCTAAAATTTTTTCTTTTTTCTTACAATTAGTGGTGCTTTCCGTGGAGTTCAAATATTTTTATGGGCATTTACATGTATTTTTATGGGTATTTTAAACTGCCGTGTTATTGTGGTGTTTTTGAAGAGTTATTCAGGTGTTATTGTGGTGATATTGATGTGTTATTGTGTTATTATAACGCTGAGAATACTCTCCGTGTTATTTCACGTTATTTAGGTGTTATTGTGGTGATATATATTTAAATTTTAAATTTATACTACTCAAATCTTTTATATCACATAAAAATTACTATCATTTTAATTATTTTCAAAGTAAAATGCATCATTTCATACATACATAAGGTGGCATTTCTGTACAAATTGAAGTTTAGATGTTAGATATGTAAGTACTTGAGAATAAAGTGGCGTGTATGCAAATCTTCCATTCATATTCACAATAAAAGTTTAAGACTTAGTTTCAAATATAATTTCAGGTCTAAGAACGCGGTTTTAAGGTTTACATTTTAAGTTTCAGTAATATGTGCTTATGCACCAAGTTAGTTTCTAAGTGCAAATAATAATCTAAGTTGGTAACAATGTCGAGTAAGGACAAAGCTGCCTACGACACTAGCAAGGCCAAAGTACAAACTCAGGAGAAAACAAATAACTTGCTCTTAAAGGCTTCTGATACAGCTACAAGAGTCAAGGACAAGACGACAGAGATGGATGGGGCGGCAAAAGATCATGCAGTAGAGGGAAGGATAACACTGGTGGCAATCTGTAGCAGGCTGGAGATAAAATGAAGATTGTTGCTCGGGGAACAACATAAGTTGTTAAGAACACTTTGGGCCTTGGAGAGCAATAATAAGGGCAATTGATGGACCTCTAAGTGTTGAGAGTGCCATTTTCATAGAATTTTCTTTCAGTTATGTTTGCTTTGAATTGCTTAGAAAAAAGTCAGTCACTTCTTATGTAAAAGTACTTGTAAGCTTCTATCATTTAAAATTAATGTTTTATAATAAATAAAATTTGAAATTTCATAAGAAAAATAATGAGTGTATTAGCGATGATCAAGTTTATATAATAAGTCTGCTCATCTCAAAATAAGAGGCTAGTTCCATCCCTAACTTTCATTTATGTTCACACTCTTAACTACTCTTTTCCCTTCATAAGTGAGCATATGAGTATCTACATCTGTTTATTTACATCACTATCCATTATTCAAAAAAGAATTACAATTTTATATAAACTATAATGAATGAGATTTTTCAAAATAATAATAATAATAAGGCTTTTATTGATATAATTTTTTTCTAAGTAATTTTTAGGATGATGCCATCAAATTAAACTTGATATTAACACTAAGAAAGTGAGTAAATATTTTTTTTTTCTTATAAAAAAATTATTTCTAAGGCTCTACTAGAGGATCATATCAATGCAACATGATAACTATAAATAATGAAGTTGAAAGTTATTAAATTTACTTTTGAATAGTTAAATTAAATTCTTCATAAATATTTGTAATATCAAAGAAAATTACATGATTATTATGCACCAACACAATCTTTTCTTTAACCTAATGTATTAGCATGACACATGATTTAACTGTTTTTATCTCAATTATTTGATTAATAAAAAAATTTGTCATGATAATTATTAATATGATAACATATCATCTTTTGTATTATCTCACGAAACCTTAAGTGACATGTCAATTATGATAACTTCAAAACTAATCAATTTCTTAAGTGTCCAACACAGCCCCAAGCATAGGATTTACTTTTTCCTTTTCTTCTTCAATATGATATCATGAAATTTGAAGAAAGTTGTAACGTCATTGAGACCAAAGGATCATGAATTGAATGATAACTCACTTTAGTATGCTTCAAATGAGAGTGAAGTGTGAAACTCTTACTTAGATGAATTACACTATAACTATAACAATATTAGATAAACTTATCATACGTATGACCCAACTCTTAAAAGAAATTCTTTAGTAATAAGACTTCTTTGCAAGCTTCTTGGATCCCAATATAATCAACTTCTATAGTTGATAAGTCAAACACTTCTATAGATTGCCATGAAATTGTTCCCCAGCTAAGGTAATCATGTATCCTACAGTGGACTTCTTAAAGTCCACATCACTGTAACCATCCAAAATAGGATTACCATTTCTAAAATATAAACATACTTTGAAGGAACCTTTAAGATGTCTAAAAATTCACTTAACTACTACCCTATGCTCGTTTTCTTGAATTGAAAAGAAACTGACTAATAATACCAACCGCATAAGCAATATCTAGCTTCACATATCATAGTAAACATCAAATTATCCACTAGAGATGCATAATACATATTCTTGATTTATGGCTCTCATTCTCACTAGTAGGGCATTTCTTAGTTCTAAACTTAAACTGACCTACAAATGAAGATATAACCAGCTTTGAGCCACTCATATTAACTTTCAAAAAGTTTCTTTATGTACCTCTTCGGAGATAACCATAGCTTGTTCTTCCTCCTGTCATGAATAGTCTTCATTCTAAGTATTTTCTTTATCAAGCCTAAACCTTTTATAAAAAAGAATTTGTTGAGTCCTCTTTTAAGCTTCTCAATCTTAGTCCTATCATGACCAATGATCAACATGTCATTGAAATATAGTAAGATAAACATAAGATCACTATCCGAGAGCTTCTTTACAAAAGTACAATGGTTAGAAGTGGTCTTAATGCATACATTTTCTTCTATAAAATATCAATTTTTTTGTACCATTGCCTTGACAGTTGGTTAAGCCCACATAATCACTTTCTTAATTTGCAAATAAGATCTTTATTTCCTTTGTCTCTGAGGCCCTCAAGATAATCCATGTAAATCTCCTCCTTTAAATAACCCTAATGTTAGTTGACGAGTCTGACATAAGTTAGGGTTAGCACACATATCGTCAGTTTATCTGCATTCATTTGATAGTTCTGCCCAAATTATATGCCTGATACTTACATTTCCACCTTTTTGCCTGGATTACCCATGGCCTCACTTAAGAACTAAATCTTCTACCCCATCCTAAAAATCATCAATTTTACTTTCAAAAATAAATATCATAACCAAAACTAAACCACATAAATCAATGTATTCACAACCATAAAAGCACCATACATCTAAGCAACATCGATTGACAATAAATAAAATTGAGTTCTCCTTTTCGATTTAGAAATATGAACGACAACATGATCTGTAGGCATATGCAACATATTGATCTAATTCCTTGTCTTTGGGTCCTCATTCATTGCAGGGAAAGGGGTGGTTTAACCTGTGAGAACTACTATCTCATAGAGTGAGTTCTTCCTATCGATTGGACTTTTGAACATACTCTCTATGTTTTCATAATCAAGGACTTGCATAAAATATTACACATCTTCCTTCAATGGAATAACACTAATTAAAACTAAACATTTGAGTGTGAATAGGCTTAAAACATTTAAATTTGAAATTTCAAAAATATGTTCACATTAGTCTTAGACCATTAGCATGCCATACATACTTAGGCAGCTTGGTTTATAATTAAGTCGTAAGACATATCACTCCTAATAAACCCTATCTTGCATCATTGAGGTCATAGATGGATTGAGTATGATTAGGTGGTTTAGAAGACAGCTCTTCCTAGGTATGGTTTAAAGTTCATTGCATCCTATGGTTCCAAAGTTTAACTTCTCTTGATGAACTTCACTCTTAGACTACGAGGTTGTTCGTCTAGTTATGATGTAAATCCTCAACTTTAAGTTTCTGCATAACTGTATGCCATGAAGTATAAGTCCTAACATTCTAATAAAAATCAGGATGAAACTTAGATTTTTTCTTCAAAAATGTCAAGCGTCAAACAATATGAAAGTTAAGGATACTACTAAGGATTCTTCAGTATCTGCAAGTGTCCCCTGTCTTTTCTCCCGTTGGCCTCCACTAAATGTTCAACTTTTGAGCTTTTCCCATTTGAAAATCTAATGTCCAATCGTAGAAACCTAAACTTAGAAACTTCTTGAGGACAAAACCACAGCTTTAAACGTATGACTTCAAAACATCAGCATAAAGTCTTTAACACCAAATAAAACCAAGAATGCAATAAAGATTTCCAAAATAAAAAAGTTGCAAAAAGATACACAAGAGTCCACTCAACATTGTAAAGGAATCACCATCGAAATTATTTTTTATTATCACTAATTATAAATTGTTGACCATATTTTTACAATGAGTCAATACATTTTTGACCTAAAAAGTCAACTTTGGTCGAAATGGTCAATCTAAACCCAATGACCAATCCTGTTGACCCAATAGGTAAACCTTTTGACCTAAAAAGTCAACTTTGGTCAAGATAGTCAATCCATACCCAATGACCAACCCTGTTGACCCCATAGTCAACCTTTTGACCTAAAAAGTCAACTTTGGTCAAAATGGTCAATCCTGACCCAATGACCAACCCTGTTGACCCCATAGGTCAACCTTTTGACCTAAAAAGTCAACTTTGGTCAAAATGGTCAATCCTGACAAATGACCAACCCTGTTGACCCAATAGGTCAACCTTTTGACCTAAAAAGTCAACTTTGGTCAAAATGGTCAATCCAGACCCAATGACCAACACTGTTGACCCCATATGTCAATCTTTTGACTTAAAATGATAATTTTGGTCAAAATGGTCAATCTAGACCCAATGACCAATCCTGTTGACCCAATAAGTCAACCTTTTTACCCAAAATGACAACTTTGGTTAAAATGGTTAATCCAGACCCAATGACCAACCCTGTTGACCCCATAGGTCAATCTTTTGACCTAAAAAGTCAACTTTGGTTAAAATGGTCAATCCAGACCCAATGACCAACCCTGTTGACCCCATAGGTCAACCTTTTGACCTAAAAGTCAACTTTGATCAAAATGGTCAATCCAGACCCAATGACCAACACTGTTGATCCCCTAGGTCAACCTTTTGACTTAAAATGACAATTTTGGTCAAAATGGTCAAACCAGACCCTATGACCAATCCTGTTGACCCCATAGGTCAAGCTTTTGACTTAAAATGATAATTTTGGTCAAAATGGTCAATCCTGACCAAATGACCAACCCTATTGACCTCACAGGTCAACCTTTTTATCCAAAATGATAATTTTGGTCAAAATGGTCAATCTAGACCCAATGACCAACCCTGTTGACCCCATAGGTCAACCTTTTTACCCAAAATGACAACTTTGGTCAAAATGGTCAATCCAGACCCTATGACCAATCCTGTTGACCCCATAGGTCAACCTTTTGATCTAAAATGAAAATTTTGGTCAAAATAACTAATCCAGATCCAATCACCAACCTTATTGACCCAATGGGTCAACACATGACCTAAAAAAATAATTTTGGTCAAAATGATCAATTTTTTATCAAACAACCAATGACATGTTTAAAACCCCACAATGAAAAAAATTAATCAAATTAATTTCAAAAAAATAATTTTGATTAATTAAATTGACTAATAATTTGATTTTCAATATTTTAATTAATTAAATGACATGATGAAAATTAAATTAAAAGTCATAAAATGATAAAATTAATCAAATAATTGATTTCAACATTATTTTGATTAATTAATTAGCTAATGAATTAATTTTAAAAATTTTAATTAATGACTCTAATTAATTAAAATGAAAAATTAAATTCAAAAGCCATAAATTCACAAAATCCACAAATTGATTAAAAATAATGAAATTAATCAAATAATTAATCCCAAAATTATTTTTAATTAATTAATTGACCAATAATTTAATTTTCATGTTTTAATTAATGAATTAATTAATTAAAGTGAAAATTAAATTGAAAAGTCATGAAAAGAGACAAAAATCAATTTTAATGATATGGATATTAATCAAATAATTAATTTGGAATTATTTCCAATTAATTATTGATTAATAAAATAATTTCCAATATTTAAATAATGACATAATTAATTAAATATGGAAATTAAAATGAAAAGGGCATAAAATGAAATTTTAACCCATGAAACCATGATTTTTAAAATTTCAAATCTCTTTATTACATCATAAATGACCTAATCCATGGGTTATTCATGACTCATGGGACTTATTAGGTGTAGGTTAACACATTAAAATAACCTATAACCTATCATTTTAACCATGGTTAAAGAAGGTAATCATGAGAGGAAATGAGGTGTCATCCTCTCATGAAATTAAAATTTGAGGCGGCTCATCCTCATGAACTACTTAACCATGGTTATAACCAAAATTTAAGAATTTTGCATGAGAAAAATATGTGTCACCCTCTCATCTAAACTTTAAATGTGAATGTTGGAAGGGGGAGGGCTCACTCTCATGACTCATCCTTCACCTCTTAGACCACCCAATGGAGGGGAGACAAGAGGCTAACTCATCCCACACCTTGGTTGAGAGCAATCATGGCTAAGGCTTGCATGAGATGAGTAAGGGGCTTATGTGTCACCATTTTCTCAAATAGAGCAAATCACCTTGAATGCCATTTAGGGGAGGTGGATTCAACATGATTTGCCCAGCCAAATCCACCTCACAATGGACCCAATGGGGGCAAGACAATAGCCCAACTCCAAATCCTCACCATAGTTAAACCTATGAGGCCTAGGCTAGGATTATCATTACCCTAGCCTAAAAACTATCCTAAAATATTAATAAGAGAGTTAAAACCTTCCCCAAGTGAATTGAAACGAGTTAAAGCCAGCCATGAACTCCCCATGGCTATAAATAAGCCATACTTGAGCTTATGTGAAAAAGGAGAGAAGAGGAAATAGAGGCCCATACCTTGCTCAAATCCTCTGACCCTCAACATGAAAAATCTTGCTTAGGACACAAATAGCAAGACCCAACCAAGGTTTGACCAAATTGGCCATCTGATTGAGCCAATTTGATCAAACCGAGCCCAGATTTCAAATTAGCCACCTTAGGGTCTAGCACCTATATCAAATCGATTTGGATCCAAATTGAAGGGTGGAATAGCTTCACTAGGACCTCAAGAAGCTGCCAAACTAAGCCAATTAAGTCCAGAAGCTTGATAATCAAAGGTATGAATTTTGTTTTTAATTAAAATTCGAATTTGATTAATCATAAAATCAATCAGCTCAAAACCCATGCATCACTGTATGGATGGGTGCTTCTCATCGAGACGATCATTTAAAAAAATCACTCAATTTCGTTGAGAAACGAGTGAGATATTGAGTTTTGAAGTTGGACGGTTCGAATATTTTTGAATTTCTGGGGGATTTATCTCCGCCGTCCGTTCCCGTGTTTTGGAACGAACGGCGCTGATCTAATGATCCTGTGTCCGCTGTTCTGCGCCGCGCACCGGATCCTCCCGCCCCTTCGACGGTACGAGGACACGTGGCAGCGCCTGGATTTTTCTGGGCTGGATTAATTCAGGGAAACCTTAAAAACGTCAAAAATTCATATCTTTTGATCCAGAGGTCATAAAAATAAAATAAAAATACCTCTGGAAAGCTCTTGAAGAGAAGAAAATTATGAAACTAAAATCATAATTTTATTCTCAGTATTTAATTTTTAACTAATTAAATACTCTCTGGAGTATTTTAATTATTAAAAATTATTTACAAGTCAGAAAAATATGAAATTTTTAGGGAATTACCTTTAAGTCCTTAGGCATATCTTCTGATTTTTCTAAGGCTAGGATAGCTCTCTAGGATTTGATTTCCTAATTTCCATGATATTTTGTAATTATTTTCAAAAATAATTATAAAATTTGGAAAAATGGAAAATTTAAATGCAAAATGATTGAGAACATTAGGATAACAAACACAAATCCTAAAACAACAATTCTCAAGTTATCAAAACAATCTGAAAGTCATTTTGAAATAAGGTTAAGATTTATTAATTTTAAAATTAATAATTCAAACCTTCTCTTCACATATTTAATCTATCTCATCATGGATTAAGCAAGTGATGAATCCAACTCAAATCAAACAATAATTAGGTTTAAAGACAACTTAAACCTAGCTAAACTAGTAAACCATAGGGTTTAACACAAAAATCAAACTATTTAATTAAGTTTAAGGACATATTAGACTTAATTAACAAAAATCAAATCTTTAATTAAGTTTAAGGACATATTAAACTTAATTAACCCATTAAACCTTACCTAAATTAGGTTTAATACAAAAATCAAATTCTTTAATTAAGTTTAAGGACATATTAGACTTAATTAACCAAAATCAAATCTTTAATTAAGTTTAAGGACAAATTAAACTTAATTAACCCATTAAACCTTACCTAAATTAGGTTTAATACAAAAATCAAATTCTTTAATTAAGTTTAAGGACATATTAGACTTAATTAACTAAAATCAAATCTTTAATTAAGTTTAAGGACATATTAAACTTAATTAACCCATTAAACCTTACCTAAATTAGGTTTACTACAAAAATCAAATTCTTTAATTAAGTTTAAGGACATATTAGACTTAATTAACCAAAATCAAATCTTTAATTAAGTTTAAGGACATATTAAACTTAATTAACCCATTAAACCTTACCTAAATTAGGTTTAATACCAAAATCAAATCTTTAATTAAGTTTAAGGACATATTAAACTTAATTAACCCATTAAACCTTACCTAAATTAGGTTTAATACAAAAATCAAATTCTTTAATTAAGTTTAAGGACATATTAGACTTAATTAACCAAAATCAAATCTTTAATTAAGTTTAAGAACATATTAAACTTAATTAACCCATTAAACCTTACCTAAATTAGGTTTAATACAAAAATCAAATTCTTTAATTAAGTTTAAGGACATATTAGACTTAATTAACCAAAATGAAATCTTGAATTAAGCTTAAGGACATATTAAACTTAATTAACCCATTAAACCTTACCTAAATTAGGTTTAATACCAAAATCAAATCTTTAATTAAGTTTAAGGACATATTAAACTTAATTAACCCATTAAACCTTACCTAAATTAGGTTTAATATAAAAATTAAATTCTTTAATTAAGTTTAAGGACATATTAGACTTAATTAATTCTTTAATTAAGTTTAAGGACATATTAGACTTAATTAACCAAAATCAAATCTTTAATTAAGTTTAAGGGCATATTAAACTTAATTAACCCATTATACCTTACCTAAATTAGGTTTAATATAAAAATCAAACTCTTTAATTAAATTTAAGGACATATTTGACTTAATTAACCAAAATCAAATCTTTAATTAAGTTTAAGGGCATATTAAACTTAATTAACCCATTAAACCTTAACTAAATTAGGTTTAATACAAATCAAATCTTTAATTAAGTTTAAGGACATATTAAACTTAATTAAACCATTAAACCTTAACTAACTAAGGTTTAATCAAACATAAACCTATATTAGGTCTAACCCATTAGACTTAATTAAACCATTAAACCTTAACTAACTAAGGTTTAATCAAACATAAACCCTAATTAGGTCTAATTCATTAGACCTAATTAAACCATTAAACATTAACTAACTAAGGTTTAATCAAACATAAACCCTAATTAGGTTTAACCCATTATACCTAATTAAACCATTAAGTCTTAACTAAATCAGACTTAATCAAACTTAAACTCTAATTAAGTCTACCACATTAGACTTAATTAATCTATTAAACCTTAACCAATTAAGGTTTAATCAAACTCAAACCCAAAATAAACTTAACTTAGGTTCAACACAACATGAACCCAAGTTCAACTTTTAACTTAGGTTCAACACAACATGAACCCAAGTTCAACCTATACTTAGGTTCAACCCCAACTTGAACTTAAGTCAAACATCAAACCTTAGGTTCAACATACATGACCTAACCTTAACTTATACTTAGGTTCAACTTGACATGAACCTAACCAAAAACCTAACTTAAGTCTAACCCATATTAGACTTAAGTCAAACCATACTTAGGTTCAACCTAACATGAACCTAACCCAAAAACCTAACTTAAGTCTAACCCATATTAGAATTAAGCCAAACCATACTTAGGTTTAACATAACATGAACTTGAGTCTAACCTAAACCTAACTTAAGTTCAATTCACATTGAACTTAAGTCCAAACCTAAACCTTAGATTCAACTTAACTTGAATCTAAACCAAAATCTAACTTAAGTTCAACTCTAAGTCAAAATCCAAACCTTAGGTTCAACTGACAATAAACCCAACTCAACTCAACTACACATAAACCTTAGGTTTAACTGACAACAAACTCAATTCAACTTGACATAAATCTTAGGTTCAACTGACAATGAACCTAACCAAACTCAAATCGACATAAAACTCAAAACCAAACCCAAATTGACATAAAACCCATAACTAAACTCAAATCAAGATCAAAACCTGAAACCAAATTTAAACAGACAAAAGTCGACATAAACTTTAGGTTCAACCCAAATTGAACCTAAATCGACATAAACCTTATGTTCAACTCAAATTGAACCTAAATCGGCAAAATTAAATCTAAATCAACATAAGCCTTAGGATGGATAAAATTGAACTCAAACCGACATAAATTCAACATTTCAAACATAACTGACATAAAATCGACATTTTAAACCAAAATCAACATAAATTTGACATTTCAAATAAAAATCGACAAAACCGACATAAATTCAACATTTCAAACATAACCGACATAAAATCGACATTTTAAACCAAAATCGACAAAATCGACATAAATTTGACATTCCAAACATTTAATCGACAAAATCGATATAAATTTGACATTCCCAACATTTAATCGACATAATCTACATAAATTTGACATTCCAAACATTTAGTTGATAAAATCGATATAAATTTGACATTCCAAATATTTAATCGACAAAATCGACATAAATTTGACATTTTAAATATTTGATTGACAAAATAGACATAAATTTGACATTCCAAATATTTAATCGACAAAATCGATATAAATTTGACATTCCAAACATTTAATCGACAAAATCGACATAAATTTGACATTCCAAACATTTAATCGACAAAATCAATATAAATTTGACATTCCAAATATTTAATCGACATAATCGATAGAAATTTGACATTCCAAATATTTAATCAACAAAAGATATAAATTTGACATTCCAAACATTTAATCGACATAATCGACATAAATTTGACATTCCAAACATTTAATCGACAAAATCGATATAAATTTGACATTCCAAACATTTAATCGACAAAATCGATATAAATTTGACATTTCAAACAAAAATCAACAAAATCGACATAAATTTGACATTTCAAACAAAAATCGACATAACCGACACAAATCCGACATTCCAAACGAAACTCAATAAATTCGATATTTCAAATGAAATTATTCGACATTAATCAACATTCCCAAACACAAACTGACATTAATCGGCATTTCAAACCAAATTCAACAATCACTGACATTAAATGACATTAAAATCGACACTTCAAACCAAATTCAACAAACACCAACATTAAATGACTTTAATCGGCATTTCAAACCAAATTAAACAATCACCGACATTAAATGACATTTCAAACCAAACTCAATATATCTCGACATAAAACGACATAATTCTTAAAGTTCTACTCACATTGAACTTAAGTCGACATAAAATTAAAAATCGACAATCCAACCCAAATCAATATTCAAGACAAATAAAAATTTAAACATAAACTGACATAAACCTAAATCGACATTTCAACCAAACTCGGACATCCGACAACTCTGAATCAACAGACACTTTGACCAGGTAATCTAAATATTTTGATATAAAATTGTTTCTAACTTTATTTTCCTTGCAGGATGAAGACATGAAGTTTCGTTTAGATTTTCTTTGCATGTTATAGAGTGTGCAAACTCTGTTTTGCAGGACGTCGACGACGGAACATTGACGACAAAACCAAGAATTTTAGGATATCCACAAAACCTAAACTTTCTACAAACAACAAAACAAAAAAATGACATGAAAACAAAGACAACTGGACTATTAGGTCAGCCACGAAATCTGAAATAAAACGACAAAATCATTAACATTGACATCGACATGACATCAACATACAACGACATTTCTATACCACAACAAAATGATGACATGACACTAAACCAAAACAAATGCATAACAAAATGACATGAAAAAATAAAATTGAGATGACCACTAAACCAAAACTTAAAACAAAAGGAAATCATAAACAAAATAACAAAAATAAATAAATAATGATATCTTCTTGACATTATAGAAGGTATCTCATGACATAATAACGACATAGGAGATAAAATATCTCATGACAAATCGAGATATTAGTCACGACATTTTATGACATTACGACATCACTTTATGACAAGACACGACATACAAACTATGACATCCCGACATAACACATGGCATGACATGATACTAAACCAAAACAAACAAAAACACACTTGACATGACACGAAAAAATCATTTACATTGACATCGACATGATATCTAACATAAAACCAACACTTCCAAAATAAATGACAAATCAAAATAACAACAACCAGACAAAACAATGATAAATCAAACGGAGTGACAATAAAACATAACGACGACAAAATGACCTTAACAAACACAAAACAATGATGAGATTAAAACAAACAAAACAAACATAAAACCAAATGACACAACAAGATAATATCATCATGATAATATAATAGCTTGACAAAATGACACAACGACATCATAACATAACAAAACAATATTACAACAATAAAAATGACATTACGACGTGACATAAAACAACATGACGTACAAACCACGACATCCTGTTATGACCTATGACATGACATACAAAATGACAAAATGACATTACAACAATAAAACAAAATACAACAAAGCAACGACATAAACCCAACATAAACAAAACTTTCTGGTAGTATCGATTCTTCAGAAACGCACTGCCACGACAACACTTACTCTTTTTTGAGGATAAATGTTAACCTTAATCAGGAGTTTTCCTAGGCAATATTAGTTGCTCAGGATGTAATTAACTATAAGAGCTTGCTCTTATAGGAGATTAAAGAACTCAGGATAGGTATTTCACCTACAAGATCTCTCTGGTTATCCAAGATCTTCATATGATTTTCTTATATGAAAAACTTCAATAATTACACAATCTAAAGACTTTTTCTATGAGATTATTATTTTGATCTCCTTTTCTCTCAATCTCTATCATGATTAATCCTTCTTCAATTTCTCCAAAGACTTCTGACAAAAAGTCTAATTAGAATAAGAATTAGGGCAATGGTTAAAGAAAGAGAGTGACGACTCCTTGATATTGACATGATACATGAATTGACGGCGACAACATTCAATATAAATATTTTCATCGCCATCAAAGATTGGCGACTCCGCTAGGGATATTCTCTCTCCCCATCTTTGGTTAATCAATTTTTCATCGTGACTTTGATAATTTATCTTTTGAAAGGTTAAATAATCCTTTCTTTTGTTCTATGTCTTACTCAATCTCGAGTAAAATAGAACTAATACTTCTTCGATTCAAAGATTTGTTCACGACGAACAAATCCTAGAATCTTACATTTCCATAATCGACAGACCAAAATGACACAAAAGACATAAAAAAAGAAACAACATGTGTTCCCTTCCTTCCCACCTAGTTTACATTACAAGTCCTCACATACTGTTTCGAATATGGTCAGGTATGGAGTTTTCATCGATTTTGTTGTCAGACAGATCGATATTGCCGTTTAGAATAAGTTCAGGCAAATACTTTCTCAGCCAAACATGTTCAGTTTATCTGGCTTCGTGGTTATGCTTTTTACAGCCTCTGAACCACTCCCTTAGGTTATGCCTTTATGGCTTATGAACCTATTCTTCGTGGTTATGCTTTTTACAGCCTCTGAACCACTCCCTTATGTTATGCCTTTATGGCCTCTGAACCTATTCTTCATGGTTATGCTTTTTACAGTCTCTGAACCACTTCCCTTATGTTATGCCCTTATGGCCTCTGAACCATTTCTCTAGGTTATGCCTTTATGGCCTCTGAACCTATTCTTCATGGTTATGCTTTTTACAGCCTCTGAACCACTCCCCTAGGTTATGCTTTTTACAGCCTCTGAACCACTCCCTTAGGTTATGCCTTTATGGCTTATGAACCTATTCTTCGTGGTTATGCTTTTTACAGCCTCTGAACCACTCCCTTAGGTTATGCCCTTATGGCCTCTGAACCTATTCTTCGTGGTTATGCTTTTTACATCCTCTGAACCACTTCCCTTAGGTTATGCCCTTATGGCCTCTGAAACATTTCCCTAGGTTATGCCTTTATGGCCTCTGAACCTATTCTTCGTGGTTATGCTTTTTACAACCTCTGAACCACTCCCCTAGGTTATGCTTTTTATGGCCTATGAACCTATTCTTCATAGTTATGCTTTTCACAGCCTTTGAACCTCTCCTCTGGTTGATCTTTTTCTTGTCCTCAAGGTTCTGATTTGTCAATCTACCAAAGACTCTAAAAATCAAAATCATTAATCAAATTTTGGGAAGAAGATCACTTTTGGATGAATTCCATCAAGGGTTTCCCTTAGGATAGCTTTGCAGAAAGAAAGAAATCGACTGAACCGAAAATCTGATCTATGTTTAGTCTAGCTCTAGGACCAGACAACTAGCATATCCTTTGTGGAGAAATGAAAATTGATCTGTGACGAGGTATGAAATTTGAAATCTTTGGATCTAATATCTTTGGAAATAAAACCCAAATTGATCTATGAGGTAGAATGAAATTTGAAATCTTTGGATTTAATATCTTTGGAAATATTCTTCTCATTCACCTATTGACAAAAAGACAACTCAGAAAGGAAGAATCCAAGACAAAAATTTTGACATTTTGATAAGAAAATTATGATTTCAAGGGGAAAATGAAATTAATGCCCTAATAATTGGGCCCTTTATCTTAAATCTTCAGACTGGGTCCTAAATGAAAAATAAAATATTATGATCAAAATACAAGTAATTGACTAAAGATATCATGAACCTCTTAATCTTCTACCATGTGATTGGGTCCTGACTTCTGAATGAGTTATAATATCCCAGAATTCATCTTAAAAAATATTTAAGAATTATGAATTAGGGGAGTTTGAACATTTAAAATCATTAAAATATGCTCCACCAGATATGTTAATTCTCTGAGAAGAAGCTTGAGGTGAGTAGCAAATCAAAAATTGGGGTTTGAGTTCAGGCATTCAAAATCATTAAAGATTGCCCTACCAAAAAAAAGAAAAAAAAAGGTTTCTAAAAAGAAGCTTGAGGTGGGCACCAAATCAAAAATTGGTGTCTCAATTTAAACATTCAAAATCTTTAACATGCTCCACTAGATATAGTAATTTTCTGAGATGAAGCTTGAAGTGAGCATAAAATTAAAAATTGGTGTCCAAATTCTCCCCTGATTGATAAATCTTGAAAAAAGTCTTAAGAAAATTCTTCCGATATTATATTCAGGATATAATTAAGTGATCTCGTCTTTTGGTTGACTATTAATTGGTTCAGACATATCTTTTGAAGATAAAATATATTTTGATCACATAATCAAAATTAAAAAAAAATCCTAAGACCCAGAAAGAAAGAACTAAGGTAAATGGCTTTGTTGTTGAAGATTAATGGAAATTGTACCCTGAAGTCATAATTTCCAAAGATCTAACCCCAATCCCAATTTGGAAATGTCAAAGTGATTTTTTAAAGACAATCAGAATGATCTATATAGAATTGGTGATTAATGGAAACTACATAAACCTACATGAACGACCTCATTTGCTCTAATAAACGGGCCCTAAGTTGTGTTTCCACTTGAAGTGCAATGATCTTACCTATAAATGACATCAGCAGACAAAAAAAAAATGAAATTACAAATCGGAGAACTTGGAAGCTTGGAAGACTAGCAAGCATTGTACGGGCCCATTATAAATTGGCTCACCCTAGGACACTCAGATCAGGGATTTGGATTTAGTACTTTAAACACCTATCCTCATGGGAGGGCCCATATGCTTGTTAAGAAGACACATTTAGGGAAATCCTGTCAGTTGACAGACTACCAAGAAGACATAATACACCCAATCAATGGGTAGTATTTGAAAAAAGATGCGACATAGACAAAAATGAATGACTTGATTTGAAAACTGGGAAACAAACAACCAAAACCGACAAATCTACATTGACATTTCTAAGAGATAGTTGTCGGCATATTTTTAGGTTATGTGTTGTATTTTGAAAAGGGGGTCGCCTACAGAAATTGTCGGCATATTTTCATATTTTAAATTTAATTTAAATATATATAGTTTAAAAGATAACATTTGATTTTTTTTGAAAGTAATTTTAAGTTAAAAAGTTTTAAGATATGAAATCAAACCGATCTCACATCCCAAATAGTTATATAAACGAGCACCGCTCCACAAACCGTGTATCTATCCCGAAGAATAGACACACTGCTTGATGATGGGGCTTGATTAAATAAACTAGGAGATTTATGACATCCGTTTGGTCTGCGAACCAATTTTATAAGCCGACAAGTTCCCCTGCTTAATAAATGAATTAAACAGGGTTTATATTACCTGGGTTCTTAAAATTCCCTATAAGGGCAAGCCCCTATAGTTAATTACATCTTAAGTGACGGGAATCACCTAAGAAAATTCTCGATAATAATCAGTAGTTCTGCTTTCAAGAATTTCAAAGTTTAGGTTTTCAAGGGATTGAATTTTGGAATTTCAATAGGGAATGGATCAAATTTGGAACATTTTATTTTGAGAATTCAAAGGAAGAAAGGTAGGAGAAGTTGAAGATACAAGAAGAATCTTGGCAACTTCTCAAACTATCCTATTATTTGGCTTGAATTTAGGAAAGCCCTAATGTTTATTTAATGTTTTGATCTTGCCAATTTTTAATTAATTAGGACTTATATTTGTATGACGCAATCATACAAACAGCCTCGAAGATGTGAGGGTTTATGTCGTGTCGAACGACTACCTCAGAATCCTAAGACTGGTTAGGGCTTAATTTGCAATGCAAATGCCTAAGAGATTGAGGATTTATGTTGCACTAGGCCAACTACCTCGAAATCCTATGGCTTGGTTATTTAATTCTAAGAAAGTTTTGTTGATGTAGATTCCAGTTTTGCTAATGACGATGGCCGTGCTGCCCACCATGCTCCGAGCTCCTTGTTGCAGAGGTTTAGTTTTAGAAGTCATAAATCAGGAGATGAGAGAAGTGTTCGGTTTAGAGAAAGTCTTAGTTTCCAAGTGTTTTTATGTTTTAATTAAAACAAATCTTAAAGTTGATTATAACAACACCGGTTAAGATCCCACGGTTCCATCCTTCGGCATCGTTATTTTTATCGGATTCACTTAGTCCAGATGAATTTGCTAAACTCAACTAAATGAGTTCCACACTTTCATTTAGACCGTGGGAAATCCCGTTAGCAACACGTAGGTTACATCATCCAACAAGAAGTTTTAATTTAGTTGTAATTGTAGTTTTGTTGTTTTGTTTGTGATTAAATTTTGAGTTGTTTTATATTTTAAAATGTTGTGGCGGTGAATTTTATCTTGTAATAACTTTTAGTTTAGTTTTGGTTTTGGTTTTAGGGGCTATCCTAAAGGTGTGGGTTTTCATGCAACAGTTGTTTATCATGCAAGAAAAGTAAGTGCATTTGCAATAAGGTAAATTGCAAGAAGGTAAATTGCAAAAAAATAAAAGCGTACCTGGAGGGTATTCCCATCATCCCAAGCTACACTTAAACACAATTTAGAATATTTAAGCTTTTAAAGCAAGTTCCTAGGTAAAGCTAAGGGAAGGGTTATGGTTTTCTACCAAGGTCCTACTCCTACAGCTAGTCATCTCCTATGACGTCTAGGTTCTTGTGCTTTGGTTTGAGGACGATTTTCTTCATCAAAGAACAATTAAGTCCAATTGTTCTTATAAATATCCTATCATATCGAGGAAGTGCTTAAGACGAGCCTTAAACATCTTTTCAATACCTCTAGGATTATTTTAAGTCCAAGAGAATTTAATTATACAATGAATCAATCATCCAGGGAGTTCAAGTTTTGTTATCTTACTCGGTGAACTAGGACATTTGAATATCCTATGAGTGAAGTAACACTTCACTTAACACTCGTTTAGGAGTTATGACAACAAGAGCTTTTGAGGGCAAATCGATGTTCAAGTGATTTGTGATTTTAATTTAATTCTAATCAATAGGTTTAAGTTTGGAATAGTGTTCAAGTTGTTTTAGATTTATTTTGAATTCTTTATGTCTTAAGTGATGTTATATTTAATTCAATTTAATTTAATTTTAGTTTAATTTAATTTGGTTTAGTTTTACTTTCAATTTAATTTAATTTAATTTAATTTAGTTTAATACATTTTAATTTAATTTAATTTAATTTAATATGTTTTAATTTAATTTTTTTTATTTAATTTAATATGATTTAATTTAATTTAAATTTAATTTAAATTTTTAATTTTAATTTAATATTTTATATCTCTTTTTTTTATATTTTAAAGATGGTTTAATTTAATTATTAAAGTATTAATTTAATTGAAATTTTGGAAGGATTTAATTTAAATGTTTTAATCTTTAATTTAATTTAATGATTGAGTCTTTTAATATTTTAAATCTTGAATTTGGATTATCATTTTAATTAGGAATTAAATGTTATTGAGGTGATTAATTTAGGGATTTTTTTAGATTAAAGAATAAATCTCTTCATAATAATATCTCTATTTTAATAATTCCAATTTTTTTTATTATTCTTCCAAGTTTAATTAATCATTTAATTAAGGTTTATTTTAATTATTTTTAAATTATTTGGTAGGTTTCTACCCTTTAATTACCTAAGTTTCAAACATCCAAAATCAACTTAGTATCAAATATTTTACCCACACTTTTAATTAAACCTAAAATTTTTTAATTATAGGTTAAAATTTTAATTACTATTTTGCCCTTAAAACTTACTAATTTCATTACTCACTAAATCGAGCTTAAATGAATTTGAAATTTTTATGTGACTTCACTCATATGTCAATCAAGACATTAGAGGAAAAAATGTGATTTTTCTGTATTTAATTTATTTATGTAATTATTTTTTAGTGGAAAATAGGGATTTTCAAGGAAAATTTAAGAATATGACCAAGGGAAAGTTTCTGTCCTTAAGAAAATTATGAGACATTTCTAATGACCAGAGGACCACTTGGACCAATGTTGGTGATTTTTTGAATTATATTATTTTTATTATAATTATTTTGAGTTTTAGAGTATTAATTAATTTAAAAATAAAATAAAGGTTGAAAAATGAATTTTATATTTTTCAAAAATGTCTTTGATATCAAGGAAACCAGAGAATCAATTTTCATAATTTTATGATTTTTTTTATTTATTAGAATTATTTTAGTGGAAATGCTAGAAAATACATTTTTTTTATATTTTAAAATTACCTTAGGGTTTTAAAATTTAATATCTCATCATAGAGACTTAAGAAAAATATGGGGTTTGTTCCTAAATAATTAAAATTCAAAATGTGACATTTTGGTGAATTTTATTATTTTTGTGATTTTTATTATTTTTTAATTATTAAAAATATTAAAATAATGTAAGAAATCAACTTTTTTGGAAAATTGCAATTTTATTTTTCTTAAATTCCCCTGATATCAGAGAGGCTCCAAAACCAATTTGATGAATTTTTGAAAAGTATTTTAAAAAGTTATGATTTTTTGAAGTTTGAGTTTGGCTAAATGGCTTAATGGCTTAATCAACCCATTTGATAGGGCTACCAAGTCCAATTGACTTCAAATTTTTATGGTGGGTTCCTCTGATCCTAAAGGTCAGTGGAGAATTAATTTCAAGTCAATTTGATGTATGATTAGCTCTAATTAATTAAAGCTCCATTTTGGGTGTTTAAGCCAATTAGGGTTATTACAAGTGAGTTAACTCAAAAACCATTTTCCCTAGGGTCCTCTGGGTCATAAGAAACATCACCAAATTTTCCTAGAATTTATTTCACAACATGCTAATTATTAGAATTAAAATACTCGGAATAGTGACCTAGAATTGAAAAATCAATAACTCTTCATAGGGGTGGCCTCGACTTTGGAAAATTCGGGGAATGTTCCCAAATTCAGAGGCTTCAAAAGTCCTATGGCCTCATGCCATGTTGAATTGTATACATGCATGGAGAATTGAAATAGTGCAGAGAGTAAATAAATAATTAAAAATAAAATACTTGATGAAATTAAATGATTTCTTTTCCACATTATTCTCCTCTGTTCATCGAGCAAGATGGTATTTTTATTTTATTTTTTCTGATTTTCCTACACGAGTTTTGCATTTTCCAAGTTCTGGTAATTAAATAAATAAGAAAATCCCTATTTTTCTACTTAAGTGACGCGGCGCCAGCTCAACCTCGGCAGCTCCGAACGCACACGCGTCGTCTCCTGATTCGGCGCCGCGATCTGACTCAGCGCTCCAGGGCCCGCGGTTCATGTACCATCGCGCTGTCCGGCTCGATCCAGACCGTCCGCTCGATACACGCTCGATCCGACGGCTCCCAGTCATCGTCTACGACTGGTGTGCACCCGTGACCGTCAACCTTCTAACCCTAATTTCTCACTCGATTCTCAACGGATTTTCATGTTCTTGTGCTCTATGGATTCGTCTTGAGGAGACGAACACATCCATACGGTAAACATGTATTGAAATTAATTCAAATTAAATAGAGAATCTCTGTAAGCTCGGGAAGAAGAGTGAGTCCATACCTTTGCTCAGAGAAGTGAAGCTTCGATCTGAGAGTTGTGTCACCTTCGATTGGGTCCAAGCAAGCTCCGGATGAAGTCCCTTGGGCTGGTGAATTGTCCGAGTATGATTTCGACCACGACCGATTACAAAGCTTGGAGTCCGGAACGGATGGGTGGCCCGGAGAGGGGCTTTCACCTGGGAACTCCTTCCGTTGACCTTGTGCGGGTGTGGGTGAGTTTAATTTGAATTTGGTGGAGAGTTGGGAGATGTCCTGTTTTTGGGTGGAATTTTGGCTGAGAAATTGAGCTCTGTTGGTGGGGATTAGGGCAAATTGTCACTGGGGATCAGGGCAAATTGTCACTGGGGATCAACTGCTCTAAGTGTGGAGAGTAGTCTGGAGGAATTTTGGCAGGGTTTCAGTAAGGTCTGGTTCAGCACCTCTCATGGCCGAGAGGAGGTGGTGTTTAAATAGGAGAGGGTGGAGGGCCTCCCAGGGGGTTTGAGGTCGGGGATCGACCGCTCCGGTGAGGAGAAGAAGAGCTATGCTTGTCCATTTGAGTTGAGACAAGTCGGCGAGGGAGAATTGAATTTTTTGGCTCCTCCCAAGGTCTCGGCCATGGTGTTTTCCGGCGGCTTGGTGGCTGGCCGGCCAGGCACTGGTCACCATCTTGTCCAGGTGGGTCAAGGCTGGGGTTTAGTGTAGGCAATTGGGTTTTTCCATGTGTCAAAAGCTTGGATTAAAATGGCATGGGGAAGGCCAATTTTGGCTTGATTTGGTCAATTCCACCTTTTGGGCTTGGTTCACCCTTCAAGGAGGCTTTGGGTGTTGTGGGAGTCAAAGGAATCGACTTGGTTTGGCATGGTGAAGTCCTTATCCAAATATATTTGGATTAAATTTGGGTTAAGGGGAATCATGGTTAAGGTTAATGATTTTAGGAGATTAAGGAAAGAGTCTCCTTCTTTTGCCCAAAATGGCATGGTGACATGTAAAGAGGCTCTCATGGCTTCCATGTGGCTCATGCATGACTTCATGGCTCATCTTTGGCTTGGGAAAAGTTAAGTCAACTTCATGAAAAAGGGTTTTGTGAATTTTGGCATTTTGATGGGAATTGTTATGAGGCTTGATTTGGAATTGTTTAATTGATAAATTATGACTTTAGGAATGATTTTAAATTGAATGTGTGATGAGGGAAAGTGTCATGTGGGCTTTAGATTGATTTGGGCTTTTGAATTTGGTGGAAGTGGGCTCTTAGGAGGGCTTAAGGGGATGACCCCTTTAGGTTTAACAATGAATCCATGGATGGGAATTTTGTAGAAGTTTAGGCCAAATAATTGTTGGGTTTGGTTTAGGGATATGTCATGAGTGATTTGAAATGAATTTGGAGTGATTTGGGTTTGAATGGGGTTGGATTTGGGCCTCTTTGGTAAATGGGCCAATGTTGGTCAAATTGGGATAACTTGGGCCAATGTTGGGCTAGGGTTGAAATTGATGTAAAATTAATGTTGGGAAATGTTTATGGGAGTGTTTTAAAGAGGTTTTGACTTTGGTTGGATTTTGATTTTGGGGTTTGGGCTTATTTGGGTTAGGTTTGGGTTTAGGTCAAAATTGGGCCTTTTAGCTTTGGGTTGAATTTGAGTGGGGTTTGGGTCTAAATTTTGGGTAAATCATGTTAGTTTTTTGTTTGTGGGGATGTTAAGGAAGGTTTAGAAAAGGTTTGGGGTTAATTGGAGTTGAATTGGGTTAATTTGGGCTAAGTTTAGGTCATGGGTCCAAATTGGGCTTTAAGGTCAAAAGTGAAATTGGATTCAAATGCCAATCAAATTGGACTCTAATTTGGTCTAGATTGGTGTTGGGGATGTTGGATTGAAGTTTAGAATTGAATTGGACCAGAATTTGGGTCAATTGGGTAGGTTTGGTTTGACATTGGGTTCATTTTGGGTTAAAATGGGTCAAATTGGGGATTTTGACAAAAGTGGGGTAAATTGACAAAATTGGCCCATGGTGTAGTTGAACAAAATGAAATTAGGAATATTTGGGATTTTCTGAAATTTTCTGGGAATTTTCTGAATTTTTGGATTTTTTGGCTAAGAGGGGCATTTTGGGTATTTGGAGGGTATTGTGAGGTATTTTTGGAATTTTTGGTATTTTTGGCTATGAATGATCAATTTGAGTAATGTGGGAATGTTTGGGATTGGTTTTGAGGTATTTTGGGTATTTGGAGACTTTTTTTGAAAAATTTGGGTAATTTCAAGGGTTTTGGGTAGGCTAGGCGGGTGTAGGGTCCTGGGGTCAAAAATTGAAAATTTAGAAAATTGAAGATTGGGTAAATGTAAGTGGAATGAAATCATTTTGGTTGAGCCATGAAGCCATATCAAGCCCACATGAGCCATGAAGGGACTCATTTGAGGCATTCATTATGTTGTTCCTAACCCTCTAGCCAGGGCTTAGGGGTTAAGGACCATCCGTGTGAATCACCTTTATGAGTCGGGAGGTCAAGTTGGGTATGGGTGTGGTTTTAAGAGGTGTGTGAAAGTGTAGTGTATAAGTGTAGTGTGTGTGTAAGTCGACCCTCACTGCGACCAGGGCCACCTGTAGGCGGTCCTAAGACCAAAGAGTCCTATAGGAATTCATCCTTTAAACTTCCACATTTGATTTCAACCCTCTAGGTGATTATGGGTCTACAATCAAGTTTGTGGAGTTTGCAGGGAATTAAGAAGTGGTTTGAATTTCTAAGTGGTGGGTCCCAATTCTAATCCTCTAAGATAGTCAAAGGAAAAGCCTAAGGCTAGATCCTAAGTACTAAAAGAAGAAGAGAAGACCTCATCAAAAATGAGGTCAACAATGGTGTAAGACCTCCTTAAATGGAAGATGACATCTACTCTCTTTCTCGCTATTGGATATAAGACCATCATGACATTGACATTCCTTTAACAATCTTTCTTTGGATAGGATATAAGTCTCATACACATTCCTATTCCAAAATCGACATATTGACATTTTTAAGAAGTAGTATAAGACCTCCTTAAATGGAATATGTCATCTACTCTCTTTCTCGCTATTGGATATAATACCATCATGACATTGGCTTTCTTTTAGCAATCTTTCTTTGGATAGGATATAAGTCTCATACACATTCCTATTCCAAAATCTACATATTGACATTTGTAAGAAGTAGTATAAGACCTCCTTAAATGGAATATGACATCTACTCTCTTTCTCGCTATTGGATGTAAGACCATCATGACATTGGCTTTCCTTTAGCAATCTTTCTTTGGATAAAATGTAAGTCTCATACGCATTCCTATTCCAAAATCGACATTTTGACATTGACATTTCTAAGAAGTAGTATAAGACCTCTTTAAGTGGAAAATGACATCTACTCTCTTTTCTCTATTGGATATAAGACCATCATGACATTGGCTTTCCTTTAGCAATCTTTCTTTGGATAGGATATAAGTCTCATACACATTCTTATTCCAAAATCGACATATTGACATTTCTAAGTAGTATAAGTCCTCCTTAAATGGAATATGACATCTACTCTCTTTCTCGCTATTGTATATAAGACCATCATGACATTGGCTTTCCTTTAGCAATCTTTCTTTGGATAGGATATAAGTCTCATACACATTCCTATTCCAAAATCGACATATTGACATTTCTAAGAAGTAGTATAAGACCTCCTTAAATGGAATATGACATCTACTCTCTTTCTCGCTATTGGATGTAAAACCATCATGACATTGGCTTTCCTTTAGCAATCTTTCTTTGGATATGATATAAGTCTCATTCGCATTCCTATTCCAAAATTGACATTTTAACATTGATAGTGTAAAACCTCCTTAAATGGGAGATGACACCTATTCTCTTTCTCGCTATTGGATATAAGAGCATCATGACATTGGCTTTCCTTTAGCAATCTCTGATTGGATAGGATATAAGTCTTGTACGCATTCCTATTCCAAAATCGACATTTTGACATTGACACTTTTTTTGAGGAAATTGAATACAACATTTGCTCTCTTTCCTCAATTGTCTAAAATACATCGACAGTTCTAAAAATGTCAAAATAAAGATTTTGAATTAAAAATGACAATCAACTTGTGATAATTAATATCTTTCGACCTGTAAAGGTCAAATCCCCAGCGGATACACTCTTCGTCTTGAGTTTGCCACTCTTTTCTGGTTATTGGATATAAGTCCTTTCCTGACACGGAATATGCATTCCTCTGACTTGACACCGACATTTAACGTTCCCGAGAAATGGAATATGACATCCATTTTCTCTTCCCAGTTATCGGATGTAAGTCCTTTCCTGACACGGAAGTTATGGCATTCCTATAACTCGACATTGACATTTGACATTTTTAAGAAATGAAATACGACATTCATTTTCTCTTTATACCTTTCGGATGAAAGTCCTTTTCCTGCCATGGAAATTTTGACATTCCCATAATTTAACATCTCGATATTTGACAGACATTTCAACATGTGACATATGGACCATTCGACCTTTGACATATCGACAATTGTTATCAACATTTGAGATATCGATCTTTCGACATTTGACATATCAACATCTCGACATTTGACATTTGACATATCGACATTTGACATATCGACAATTGTTATCGACATTTGAGATATCGATCTTTCGACATTTACCATATCAACAATCGTTATCAACATTTGACACATCTATATTTCGACCTTTAATATATCAATAATTGTTATCGACGTCTGACATATCTATATTGCGACATTTGACATATTAATGCTTGACACTCATCCTCTCCTTTGCTATCGGGTGTAAGTCATTTCCTGACACGGAAATGACATTCCTTTAATAGACATCAACATCGACATTGACATTTTGAGAAATGTAAAATGACATCCATTTTCTCTCTTTAGTTATTAGATGTAAGCCCTTTCCTGACACGGAAATCATGACTTTCCTTTAACCAAATCTTGACATTAACATTTTGAGAAATGGAAAACGACATCCATTTTCACTTTTCGGTTATTGGATGTAAGTCCTTTCCTGACACGGAAATCATGACTTTCCTTTAACCAAATCTTGAAATTTTGAGAAATGGAATATGACATCAATTTTCTCTCTAGTTATTGGATGTAAATCCTTTCCTGACACGGAAATCATGGCTTTCCTTTAACCAAATCTTGACATTATCATGTTGAGAAATGGAAAACGACATCCATTTTCACTTTCCGGTTATTGGATGTAAGTCCTTTCCTGACACGGAAATCGTAGCTTTCCTTTAACAAAATCTTGACATTGACATTTTGAGAAATTGAATATGACATCCATTTTCTCTCTAGTTATTGAATGTAAATCTTTTCCTGACACGGAAATCATGGCCTTCCTCTAACCAAATCTTGACATTGACATTTTGAGAAATGGAAAATGACATCAATTTTCTCTCTCAGGTTATTCAATGTAAGTCCTTTCCTGACACGAAAATTATGGCTTTCCTCTAACCAAATCTTGACATTGAAATTTTGAGAAATGGAAAATGACATCCATTTTCTCTCCCCAATTATCGGATATAAGTCCCTTTCCAGACATGAAAAGGATGTTTCTTCTCAGAACCAACATGTGAGATATCTGAGATTCCTTGAGAACAATATGACACACACTCCTTTCCTGATTATTATGAGACATCTCTTTAAAACCACTTCGGTCAACGCCAATATGAGCAGAATACTTATACATTATTCCACACATATTGGGGGCCCTTTTTTGACCTCATTTTTATAATGAGTCAATACCTTTTTGACCTAAAAAGTCAACTTTGGTCAAAATGGTCAATCTAGACCCAATGACCAATCCTGTTGACCCAATAAGTCAACCTTTTGACATAAAAAGTCAACTTTGGTCAAGATGGTCAATCCAGACCCAATGACCAACCCTGTCGACCCCATAGGTCAACCTTTTGACCTAAAAAGTCAACTTTGGCCAAAATGGTCAATCCAAACCCAATGACCAACCCTGTTGACCCCATAGGTCAACCTTTTGACCTAAAAAGTCAACTTTGGTCAAAATGGTCAATCCAGACCAAATGACCAACCCTGTTGACCCCATAGGTCAACCTTTTGACCTAAAAAGTCAACTTTGGTCAAAATGGTCAATCCAGACCCAATGACCAACATTGTTGACCCCATAGGTCAACCTTTTGACTTAAAATGACAATTTTGGTCAAAATGGTCAATCTAGACCCAATGACCAATTTTGTTGACCCAATAGGTCAACCTTTTTACCTAAAATGACAATTTCGGTCAAAATGGTCAATCCAGACCCAATGACCAACCCTGTTGACTCCATAGGTCAATCTTTTGACCTAAAAAGTCAACTTTGGTCAAAATGGTCAATCCGCACCCAATAACCTAACCTCGTTGACTCCATAGTCAACCTTTTGACCTAAAAAGTTAACTTTGGTCAAAATGGTCAATCCGAATCTAATGACCAACACTATTGACCCCATAGGTCAACTTTTTGACTTAAAATGACAATTTTGGTCAAAATGGTCAATCCAGACCCTATGACCAATCCTGTTGATCCCATAGGTCAACATTTTGACTTAAAATGATAATTTTGGTAAAAATGGTCAATCCTGACCCAATGACCAACCCTGTTGACCTCACAGGTCAACTTTTTTATCCAAAATGATAATTTTAGTCAAAATGGTCAATCCTGACCCAATGACCAACCCTGTTGACCCCACAAGTCAACCTTTTTACCCAAAATGACAACCTTAGTCAAAATGGTCAATCCAGACCCTATGACCAATCCTGTTGACCCCACAGGTCAACCTTTTGACTAAAATGACAATTTTGGTCAAAATAACTAATCCAGATCCAATCACCAACCTTATTGACCTAATGGGTCAACACATGACCTAAAAAAATAATTTTGATCAAAATGATCAATTTTTTATCAAACAAGCAATGACATGTTTAAAACCCCACAATGACAAAAACTAATCAAATTAATTTCAAAAAAATAATTTTGATTAATTAAATTGACTAATAATTTGATTTTCAATATTTTAATTAATCAAATGACATGATGAAAATTAAATTAAAAGTCATAAATTGACAAAATTAATCAAATTATTGATTTCAAAATTATTTTGATTAATTAATTGGCTAATGAATTAATTTTAAAAATTTTAATTAATGACCTAATTAATTAAAATGAAAAATTAAATTCAAAAGCCATAAAATCACAAAATCCACAAATTGATTAAAAATAATGGAATTAATCAAATAATTAATCCCAAAATTATTTTAATTTATTAATTGACTAATAATTTAATTTTCATGTTTTAATTAATGACTTAATTAATTAAAGTGAAAATTAAATTGAAAAGTCATGAAAAGAGACAAAAATCAATTTTAATGACATGGATATTAATCAAATAATTAATCTGGAATTATTTCCAATTAATTATTGATTAATAAAATAATTTCTAATATTTAAATAATGACATAATTAATTAAATATGGAAATTAAAATGAAAAGGGCATAAAATGGAATTTTAACCCATGAAACCATGATTTTCAAAATTTCAAATCTCTTTATTACATCATAAATGACCTCATCCATGGGTTATTCATGACTAATGGGACTTATTAGGTGTAGGTTAACACATTAAAATAACCTATAACCTATCATTTTAACCATGATTAAAGAAGGTAATCATGAGAGGAAATGAGGTGTTGTCCTCTCATGAAAGTAAAATTTGAGGTGGCTCATCCTCATGAACTCACCAATAAAAATTAGACACCAATTAAACCCACATGAGTAACACACTTAACCATGGTTATAACCAAATTTTAAGAATTTTGCATGAGAAAAATATGTGTCACCCTCTCGTCTAAACCTTAAATGACATGTTGGAAGGGGAGGGCTCACTCTCATGACTCATCCTTCACCTCTTAGACCACCCAATGGAGGGGAGACAAGAGGCTAACTCATCCCACACCTTGGTTGAGAGCCATCATGGCTAAGGCTTGCATGAGATGAGTAAGGGGCTTATGTGTCACCATTTCCTCAAATAGAACAAATCACCTTGAATGCCATCTAGGGGAGGTGGATTCAACATGATTTGCCCAGCCAAATCCATCTCACAATGGACCTAATGGGGGCAAGACAAGAGCCCAACTCCAAATCGTCACCATCGTTAAACCTATGAGGCCTAGGCTAGGACTATCATTACCCCAGCCTAAAAACTATCCTAAAATAATAATAGGAGAGTTAAAACCTTCCCCAAGTGAATTGAAACGAGTTAAAGCCAGCCATGAACTCCCCATGGCTATAAATAAGCCATACTTGAGCTTATGTGAAAAAAGGAGAGAAGAGGAAATAGAGGCCCATACCTTGCTCAAATCCTCTGACCCTCAACATGAAAAATCTTGCTTAGGACACAAATAGCAAGATTCAACCATGGTTTGACCAAATTGGCCATCTGATCGAGCCAATTTGATCAAACCGAGCCCAGATTTCAAATTAGCCACCTTAGGGTCTAGCACATATACCAAATCGATTTGGATCCAAATTGAAGGGTGGAAAAGCTTCACTAGGACCTCAAGAAGCTGCCAAACCAAGCCAATTAAGTCCACAAGCTTGATAATCAAAGGTATGAATTTTGTTTTTAATTAAAATTCAAATTTGATTAATCATAAAATCAATCAGCTCAAAACCCATGCATCACCAGATGGATGGGTGTTTCTCATCGAGAATATCATTAAAAAAAAAACACTCAATTTCGTTGAGAAACGAGTGAGATATTGAGTTTTGAAGTTGGACGGTTCAAATATTTTTGAATTTCTGGGGGATTTATCTCCGCCGTTCGTTCCCGTGTTTTGGAACGGACGGCGCTGATCTAATGATCCTGTGTCCACTGTTCTGCGCCGCGCACCGGATTCTTCCGCCCCTTCGACGGTACGAGGACACGTGGTAGCGCCTGGATTTTTCTGGGCTGATTAATTCAGGGAAACCTTAAAAACTTCAAAAATTCATATCTTTTGATCCAGAGGTCATAAAAATAAAATAAAAATACTTCTGGAAAGCTCTTGAAGAGAAAAAAATTATGAAACCAAAATCATAATTTTATTCTTAGTACTTAATTTTTAATTTATTAAATACTCTCTGGTGTATTTTAATTATTAAAAATTATTTACAAGTCAGAAAAATATGAAATTTTTAGAGAATTACCTTTAAGTCCTTAGACATATCTTCTGATTTTTCTAAGGCTAGGATTGCTCTCTAGGATTTGATTTCCTAATTTCCATGATATTTTGTAATTATTTTCAAAAATAATTATAAAATTTGGAAAATTAGAAAATTTAAATGCAAAATGATTGAGAACATTAGGATAACAAACACAAATCCTAAAACAACAATTCTCAAGTCATCAAAACAATCTAAAAGACATTTTGAAATAAGGTAAAGATTTATTAATTTTAAAATTAATAATTCAAAACCTTCTCTTCACATATTTAATCTATCTCATCATGGATTAAGCAAGTGATGAATCTAACTCAAATCAAACAATAATTAGGTTTAAAGACAACTTAAACCTAACTAAACTAGTAAACCTTAGGGTTTATGATAAAAATCAAACTCTTTAATTAAGTTTAAGGACATATTAGACTTAATTAACCAAAATCAAATCTTTAATTAAGTTTAAGGACATATTAAACTTAATTAACCCATTAAACCTTAAATTAGGTTTAATACAAAAATCAAATTCTTTAATTAAGTTTAAGGACATATTAGACTTAATTAATCAAAATGAAATCTTTAATTAAGTTTAAGGACATATTAAACTTAATTAACCCATTAAACCTTACCTAAATTAGGTTTAATACCAAATCAAATCTTTAATTAAGTTTAAGGACATATTAAACTTAATTAACCAATTAAACCTTACCTAAATTAGGTTTAATACAAAAATCAAATTCTTTAATTAAGTTTAAGGACATATTAGACTTAATTAACCCAAATCAAATCTTTAATTAAGTTTAAGGACATATTAAACTTAATTAACCCATTAAACCTTACCTAAATTAGGTTTAATACAAAAATCAAATTCTTTAATTAAGTTTAAGGACATATTAGACTTAATTAACCAAAATCAAATCTTTAATTAAGTTTAAGGACATATTAAACTTAATTAACCCATTAAACCTTAACTAAATTAGGTTTAATATAAATCAAATCTTTAATTAAGTTTAAGGACATATTAAACTTAATTAAACCATTAAACCTTAACTAACTAAGGTTTAATCAAACATAAACCTTAATTAGGTCTAACCCATTAGACCTAATTAAACCATTAAACCTTAACTAACTAAGGTTTAATCAAACATAAACCCTAATTAGGTTTAATTCATTAGTCCTAATTAAACCATTAAACCTTAACTAACTAAGGTTTAATCAAACATAAACCCTAATTAGGTCTAATCCATTAGACCTAATTAAACCATTAAACATTAACTAACTAAGGTTTAATCAAACATAAACCCTAATTAGGTTTAACCCTTTAGACCTAATTAAACCATTAAACCTTAACTAAATAAGGTTTAATCAAACATAAACCCTAATTAGGTTTAACCCATTAGACCTAATCAAACCATTAAGTCTTAACTAAATAAGACTTAATCAAACTTAAACTCTAATTAAGTCTACCACATTAGACTTAATTAATCTATTAAACCTTAACCAATTAAAGTTTAATCAAACTCAAACCCAAAATAAACTTAACTTAGGTTCAACACAACATGAACCCAAGTTCAACTTTTAACTTAGGTTCAACACAACATGAACCCAAGTTCAACCTATACTTAGGTTCAACCCCAACTTGAACTTAAGTCAAACATCAAACCTTAGGTTCAACATACATGACCTAACCTTAACTTATACTTAGGTTCAACTTGACATTAACCTAACCCAAAAACCTAACTTAAGTCTAACCCATATTAGACTTAAGTCAAACCATACTTATGTTCAACCTAACATGAACCTAACCCAAAAACCTAACTTAAGTCTGTTGACCTCATTTTTGATGAGGTCTTCTCTTCTTCTCTTTAGTACTTAGGATCTAGCCTTAGGCTTTTCCTTTGACTATCTTAGAGGACTAGAATTGGGATCCACCATCTAGAATTTCAAACCACTTCTTAACTCCCCGCAAACTCCACAAAATTGACTCGTAGACCCCTAATCACTTAGAGGGTTGAAATCAAGTGTGGAAGTTTAAAGGATGAGTTCCTATAGGACTCTTTGGCCTTAGGATCGCCTACAGGTGGCTCGGTCTAGTGAAGGGCTGACTTACACACACACTACACTCATACACTACACTTCCATACACCTCCTAAAACCACACCTATACCTAACTTGACCTCCTGACTCATGTAAGTGATTCACATGGATGGTCCTTAACCCCTAAAGCCCTTGGCTAAGAGGGTTAGGAACAACATAGTGGGTGCCTCAAATGAGTCCCTTCATGGCTCACGTGGGTTTGATATGGCTTCATGGCTCAACCAAAATGATTTTATTCCACTTATATTCACCCAATCTTCAATTTTCCAAATTTTTAATTTTTGACCCCCGGGACTCTACACCCGCCTAACCTACCAAAAACCCTTGAAACCCCCAAAAATTTGCAAAATCACCTAAATTACTCAAAATTCTCCAAAAATCAATCCTAAACATTGCCTCACCAATCAAATTGATCATCCATACCCAAAAATACCAAAAATTCCAAAAATACCTCCCAATACCCTCCAAATACCCAAAATACCCCTCTTAGCCAAAAAATCCAAAAATTCAAAAAATTCCCAGAAAATTCCAGAAAATCTCAATTATTCCCAATTTCATTTTGTTCAAATACACCATGGGCCAATTTTGTCAATTTACCCCACTTTTATCAAAACCCCCAATTTGACCCATTTTAACCCAAAATAAACCCAATGTCAAACCAAACCTACCCAATTGACCTAAATTCTGGTCCAATTCAATTCTAAACTTCAATTCAACATCCCCAACACCAATCTAGACCCAATCCAAGCCCAATTTGATTGGCATTGGGATCCAATTTCACTTTTAGCCTTAAAGCCCAATTTGGACCCATGACCCAAACCTAGCCCAAATAGACCCAAACCTCAAAATCAAAACCCAACCAAAGCCAAAATCTCTTTGAAACATTCCCATAAACATTTCCCAACATTAATTTTACATCAATTTCAACTCTAGCCCAACTTTGGCCCATGGTAGCCCATTTTGGCCCACCTTAACCTCTTTACCAAAAGGCCCATATCCAACCCAATTCAAACCCAAATCACCTCAAATTTGTTTCAAATCACTCATGACACATCCCTAAACCAAACTCAACAATTATTTGGCCCAAGCCTTTACCAAAATTTCATCCCAAAATCCATTTTAAAATTCAAAAGCCCACTTTCCTAAACCATTTTAAAAGCCCATCTAAAACCATTTCAATGAGCCCAAAATCTACCCTAAAGCCCACATGACATTTCCATTTGCCATCCACTTAATCAAAGCCATTCCCTAAGTTCTAATCACATCATCAAATAATTCCAAATTAAGCCTCATGCCAAATTACCCCCTAAATGTCAAATATTTCTAAAACCCTTTTTTTATGAAACAAGTCAACCTTTTTTCAAGCCAAATGGAGCCAAATGCAAGCCATGAACAAGCCACATGAAGCCATGGAAGGTTTGACATGTGATCAAGCCATTAATGGCAAAAGGAGGAGCCTCTTTTAAGCCCCCTTAAAAAGGTTTTAACCCTTTTAATGCTTCACCTTAATCCATGATTAATCAAAATATTCATGGATGGTGACCTCTCCACCCTTTTCTAGCCGATTCACCCGATCCTCCCTCAGCCCAAATCAACCATGGGAGGTGAACCAAGCCCATTTTCAATGGGTTGACCAAACCAAGTGCAAAAGAAGCCACCTCCCCATGCCATTTTGATCCAACCACTTTACACATGTAAGGCTTCAATCGAATTCACTAACTTCAACCCCCGACCTCCCCGGCCTCGAGGGTGACCCTCGCTCGCCGGCCGCCCACCCGGCCGCCGGAAAACGCCATGCCCGAAACCTCGGGAGGGGCCAAACTTTGAAATTCTCACTCGCCGAGCCGCCCCATGCCCAATGGCCACCATACTGTTCTTCCCATGCCCGCAGCAGTCGATCCCAACCCTCGGCCATCCCCGCGAGGCTCTCCGACCACCTCTATTTAAACCCGACCCCCTCACGGCCATGGGAGAGAGTTGCAAAAACCTTGCCGAAACTCGCCAAAATTGTTCCAAACCCTACTCCACACTTAGCAGCAGCTTGATCCCAGGTGTCAATTTGCCCTAATCCCCACCGACGTAATCCAATTTCTCAACCGAAATTTCACCCAAAACCAGGACATCTCCTCACAGTGAGCCAATCCCCAAATTGATTGGTCATACACCTTCACCGGACCAAGGGAAGAAGTTTCCCACCGAAAGCCCCATCTCCGAAGCCACCTGGCTGCTCCAGCCTCCAAGCTTTGTGATCGGCCGTGGTCACTTTCATAGCTAGACAATTCACTGTGCCAAGGGACTTCATCCGGAGCTTACTTGGACCCAATCGAAGGTGACACAACTCTCGCATCGAAGCTTCACTTCTCCGAGCAAAGGTATGGACTCCCTCTTCTTCCCGAGCTTCCGGAGATTCTCATTTTAATTTGAGTCAATTTAAATGCATGTTTACCGTATGGATGTGTTCGTCTCTTCAAGACGAATCCATAGAGCATAAGAACACGAAAATCCATCGAGAATCGAGCGAGTTCTTAGTGGTTAGAGTGTGGACGGTCACGGATCGCACCCGGCCGTAGACGATGACCGGGAACCGTCTGGATCGCGCGTGTATCGGATGGACGGCTTGGATTGCGTCGGACCGGCGGATGGTGCGTGAACCGCGGGGCCCCGGGCAGCCGAGTCAGATGGCGGCGTCGAATGGGAGCGCGCCGCGTGGTCGTTCGGAGATGCCGAGGATGACAGGGCGCCGCGTGGTCGGGAAATTACCAAAGTTCACTTTGGATCTGTGATTTCTCCTACCCTTCTTCCTTTGGACTCCTAAAATAAAATGTTCCAAATTTGATCCATTCCCTATTGAAATTCCAAAAATTCAATCCCTTAAAAACTTAAACTTTGAAATTCTCGAGAGCAGTAACTACCGATTATTATCGAGAGTTTTCTTAGGTGATTTCCGTCACTTAAGATGTAATTAACTATAGGGCTCGCTCTTATAGGGAATTTTAAGAACCCGGTAATATAAACCCCGTTTAATGTTTTCATATTAAACGAGGAACTTGTCGGCTTATAAAATTGGTTCGCAGATCAAACGAGATGTCACAAACCTTTCTAGTTTATTTAATCGAGCCCCATCATCAAGCAAGTGTGTCTATTCTTCAGGATAGATACACGGCTCGTAGTGCGGCGCTCGTTTATATAAACTATTCGGGATGTGAGATCGGCTTGATTTCATATCTTAAAATTTTCAAATTTAAAATTATTTTCAAAATCAAATACTACTTTTCAAATTATTTATTTAAATTAAATTAAAAATACGCCGACAATTTCTGTAGGCGACCCCCTTTTCAAAATAAAACACATAACCTAAAAATATGCCGACAAAGTCTAACCCATATTAGATTTAAGTCAAACCATACTTAGGTTTAACATAACATAAACTTAAGTCTAACCTAAACCTAACTTAAGTTCAATTCACATTGAACTTAAGTCCAAACTGAAACCTTAGATTCAACTTAACTTGAATCTAAACCAAAATCTAACTTAAGTTCAACTCTAAGTCAAATTCCAAACCTTAGGTTCAACTGACAATGAACCTAACTCAACTCAACTAGACATAAACCTTAGGTTTAAATGAAAATTAACTCAATTCAACTTGACATAAATCTTAGGTTCAACTGACAATGAACCTAACCAAACTCAAATCAACATAAAACTCAAAACCAAACCCAAATCGACAAAAAACCCATAACTAAACTCAAATCAAGATCAAAACCTGAAACCAAATTTAAACAGACAAAAGTCGACATAAACTTTAGGTTCAACCCAAATTGAACCTAAATCGACATAAACCTTATGTTCAACTCAAATTGAACATAAATTGACAAAGTTGAATCTAAATCAACATAAGCCTTAGGATGGATAAAATTGAACTCAAACCGACATAAATTCAACATTTCAAACATAACTGACATAAAATCGATATTTTAAACCAAAATCAACATAAATTTGACATTTCAAACAAAAATCGACAAAACCGACATAAATTCAACATTTCAAACATAACCGACATAAAATCGACATTTTAAACTAAAATCAACATAAATTTGATATTTCAAACAAAAATCGACAAAACCGACATAAATTCAACATTTCAAACATAACCGACATAAAATCGACATTTTAAACTAAAATCGACAAAATCAACATAAATTGGACATTCCAAACATTTAATCGACATAATCGATATAAATTTGACATTCCAAACATTTAATCGACAAAATCGACATAAATTTAACATTCCAAACATTTAATCGACATAATCGACATAAATTTAACATTCCAAACATTTAATCGACAAAATCGAAATAAATTTGATATTCCAAACATTTAATCGACATAATCGACATAAATTTGACATTCCACACATTTAATTGACAAAATCGATATAAATTTGACATTCCAAACATTTAATCGACAAAATCAACATAAATTTGACATTTCAAACAAAAATCGACATAACCGACATTCCAAATGAAACTCAATAAATTCGATATTTCAAATGAAATTATTCGACATTAATCAACATTCCCAAACACAAACTGACATTAATCGGCATTTCAAACCAAATTCAACAATCACTGACATTAAATGACAATAAAATCGAAATTTCAAACCAAATTCAACAAACACCAATATTAAATGACTTTAATCGGCATTTCAAACCAAATTAAATAATCACCGACATTAAATGACATTTCAAACCAAATTAAACAATCACCGACATTAAATGACATTAATCGACATTTCAAACCAAACTCAATATATCTCGACATAAAACGACATAATTCTTAAAGTTCGACCCACATTGAACTTAACTCGACATAAAATTAAAAATCGACAATCCAACCCAAATTAATATTCAAGACAAATAAAAATTTAAACATAAACTGTCATAAACCTAAATTGACATTTCAACCAAACTCGGACATCCGACAACTCTGGATCAACAGACACTTTAACCAGGTAATCTAAATATTTTGATATAACATTGTTTCTAACTTTATTTTTCTTGCAGGATGAAAACATGAAGTTTCATTTAAATTTTCTTTGCATGTTATAGGGTATGCTAACTCTGTTTTGCAGGACGTCGACGACGGAACATTGACGACAAAACTAGGACTTTTAGGATAGCCACAAAACCTAAACTTTCTACAAACAACAAAACAAAAAATGACATGAAAAAAAAGACAACTGGACTATTAGGTCAGCCACGAAATCTGAAATAAAATGACAAAATATTAACATTGACATCGACATGGCATCAAAATACAACGACATTTCTAACCACAACAAAATGATGACATGACACTAAACCAAAACAAATGCATGACAAAATGACATGACAAAATAAAATTGAGATGACCACAAAACCAAAACTTAAAACAAAAGGAAATCATAAACAAAATAACAAAAATAAATAAATAATGATATTTTCTTGACATTATAGAAGGTATCTCATGACATAATAACGATATAAGAGATAAAATACCTCATGACAAATCGAGATATTAGTCACGACATTTTATGACATTACGACATCACATTATGACACGACACGACATACAAACTATGACATCCCGACATAACACATGACATGACATGATACTAAACCAAAACAAACAAAAACACACTTGACATGACACGACAAAGTCATTGACATTGACATCAACATGATATCTAACATAAAACCGACACTTCCAAAACAAATGACAAATCAAAATAACAACAACCAGACAAAATAATGATAAATCAAACGGAATGAAAATAAAACATAACGACGACAAAATGACCTTAACAAACACAAAACAATGATAAGATTAAAACAAACAAAACAAACATAAAACCAAACGACACGACAAGATAATATCATAATGACAATATAATAGCTTAACAAAATGACACCACGACATCATGACATAACAAAACAATATTACAACAATAAAAATGACATTACGACATGACATAAAACAACATGACGTACAAACCACAACATTTCGTCATGACCTATGACATGACATACAAAATGACAAAATGACATTACAACAACAAAACAAAATACAACAAAGCAACGACATACACCCAACATAAACAAAACTTTCTTGTAGTATCGATTCTTCAGAAACGCACTGTCATGACAACACTTACTCTTTTTTTAGGATAAATGTTAACATTAATCGGGAGTTTTCCTAGGCAATATTAATTGCTAAGGATGTAATTAACTATAAGAGCTTGCTCTTATAGGAGATTAAAGAACTCAGGATAGGTATTTCACCTACAAGATCTCTCTGGTTATCCAAGATCTTCATATGATTTTCTTATATGAAAAACTTCAGTAATTACACAATCTGAAGACTTTTTCTATGAGATTATCATTTTGATCTCCTTTTCTCTCAATCTCTATCATGATTAATCCTTTTTCAATTTCTCCAAAGACTTCTGAGAAAAAGTCTAAGTAGAATAAGAATTAGGGTAATGGATAAAGAAAGAGAGTGACAACTCCTTGACATTGACATGATACAGGAATTGACGGCGATGACATGCGATAAAAATATTTTCATTGCCATCATAAATATGACATCTTTGAAAACAAAATCATACACCTAACCCCTATGAAAGCAACATACCATTTATAGACAATAATACATAGTGCCAAGCATCATGAGATAATATTCATGACTTATTGATATATAACAATAACACATATAGCACATATAAATTAAGGTGTTATTGCTACTCATCTAATATATGAGCAGCATGAACCCTAAGTGGCAAGCCCTTAGAAAAGTGAAGATAAGGAACATGCATGGGATGGTCTTTATGAGCAATCTCCCACTCACAGTTAAGAATGGCGTGATGAAGAAAGATAGCCATTTCTAATCTAACAAGATGTTCTCCTGGGCACATTCTTCCACCACCACCAAATGGCATGAAACCCTTCTTAGTTTTGTCACAATTTGGACCCTAAAGTTAAAGAATAAAATACAAATGTTATAATTGAAATAAAGATTCTAATTGTTAGTTGCAATTTATTGAAGATGCATGCAAAAAGGAAAGTGGTATATGCTCACCATCCATCTCCATGGATTAAAGTCCATGGGGTTGTCATGAACTGAAGGATCTAAATGTGCTGCACCCATGTGGACTACTATAAGGTCACCTCTTGGAATAACAAAATCTACAAAAAACAAAAAAAAGTGATTTATATTTTATAAAATAACAAAAATAGAATAACTTTGAGTTGTATTTTCGCATTTTATAAATTAAAAATACATAATAAAGTTTAATCTTACATTTGTTTAATCATAATTACTATTAACAAAACAAACCTTTATACTTGACCTCTTCAGCTGTCTTCCGTGGAACGAAAGGAGCAACATTGCTGAGCCGCAGGGTCTCATTAACAACCTTAATAAAGATCATAATAATATGTTATTAAGTGTTATTATTTGCTTTAAATTTTATTAATAATAATATAACCCAAAAGCTGAAAAATAATGAATACAAGAGAAGATAGCCTGACTTACACATTTGCTGAACTCCATTTTTTTGTAGTCTTCCCATGATAGTTTGCTGTCTAATTTTGACTTGGATTTGACAATTTCTAGGTGCTCTTCCTGAAAGAAATTATCTGAACTGAGCACATTCTTCAAAGAGAAATTAATTAAAAATTTCAAAAATAATTACCTGCAGTATTTTAACAACTCGTGGAGAATCTGCAAGGAGGTAGAGCATGTAAGCAATTGCCCTTGCAGTAGAATCATGTCCAACAAAGATCAAACCAAAAATGAAGTTCTCAATAGCTTCATTTGAGTATTTGGCTTTTTTCATAAGCAGTCTGTCAAGTAAATCAAGGTCTGATTCAGCTCTCCCTTCAGCTTTGGGAAAATTTTCAGCTTCTTCTTTGCCATCTTCAATATCTTTAGACATTAATGTAATCTTGTCTTTCACTATTTTCCTCAAAATCTTCACGATATTTCTCCTCGCCTTTATAAAAGTTAAAATGAATCTAAAATTGTCATGTAATACTAGATAAAACAAATAAATTTTTTTCTAATCGCATGCAATAATTAAATTTTTATTTGACAATTAAACTTTGAAACATATATAAGGTATATTTGGGTGGTTATACCATTTTGAAAATGTGGGTGTAGAGCTGTGGTGGAGAAAACAATATTTTATTATGAATATATATTTTTTCCAAAATTTCAGACAGCGGGTTTCTTAGGGTATCTTTAGGACAGCTTTCTGTCTACTTTGCATTCCGGACCATCACCACAGCTTTGTTTGAGGAACTATTTTCTTGTTATTTTTATAAAATTTTTGTGATGGGATGCTATTTTTTTTTTCAGCATTATCTGTTGAAGTATGGTGAACTTTAGAAAGACGATGTCGATTTTTAGAAAAAATATATATATATTTATTTATATTTATAATTTTCACCGCAACGTTCTAAGAAGTTAGTTTCTTCGCCACAACTTTACTACCAGATTTTTCAAAAGTTGCAACCATCCAAAACAGACCCTTACAACCATTATAGTTTTGCGGTTCAGGTTGGAAAAAATAGCTTTCCACCACATAATTTTTTAGAAAACAGCTTTCCAAATTGAGCTATGGTGGCTGTTTGAAATGCAAAGTAGGTAGAAAGCTATCCCAAGCAGACCCAAAGTCTATTACTGCTATTTGAGAAGTCATCTTTCACTATTTAGTTTATTACATTTTATCAATTCTATCTTTTTCAACTATGGGGAATGGTACCATTCACAATTTTTAACTCAAACTAGAACAACTATTTTGAATAGATAAGAAATTATATTATTTTCTTTTTCATTCTTTCTTTTTGGTGAAGATAATATTCTATCTAATGTGTATTTCTTTTAACTTATTTGTTTCTCAGCAAACTTAACTCTCTTGTCATAAGTTAGCTTATGCAACAGTTCTTGTATAACTTATGAATTATGTTCTTGAAAGTAAATGATAAATGAAGATATTTATCACATAATAATAAAAATATTCATTGATATTATCTATTTTTCTTTAAGATATTGATTATTTTTTTTATGTGATTTTAATTTTTTTCTTTTTAAGCTATGCTTAAATCTTATTAATTTTTACTTGCAAAAGTTTTTAATATAAGAAACATCAGTCATATTTTATACTAGTATGTTCACATATTAAAATGGAATCATAAAACAAACTATTTTTTCAACATAATTCTTTAAAAGCATGAGAAATAATTATTGAAAATCCAATAACCAATAAAGCTTGTCTTTCTATTAAGGTATATGAGCATATAAAAATTTACCTTAAGTGCCTTCCAATATTTCAGTCCTGGGAAATTAATAGGCACTGAAAAAAATGCAGGAAGAATGTACGAGTAATTCATGAGAAGCTTCTCCATCAGACAATCACCTTTTTTTATGCTCAATGTGTTCATGGTCATTATTTGAAGGGAATACTGCAACATCATATAATATGGTTCAAAATCTACTGCAATAAAAAAATTAAATAGATTGTTTCTTTGATGATAGCCTGTATGATGTGTTACGAAAATTTCTTTTTTCAATAGTGTTAATTACACTGCAGTTTTATATCTTCATTGATACATATCACAGATTAAGCTGAAAGCTAACCTTCATATTTCTCATACATTATGCCATGATGTAGATCAGATTACTTCAATGCCATAATATTGGAATATATATAGAAAAAAAATTAACTTAATGTAAATTATGACTAAAGTAATATCTTCATTCATATCTTTTTAAATCTTAATAAAAAATTTGTTAAATATATGACTATTAAATATAATAAATTTTTTTAATTAAAAAAACTAAAAAAAAACATCTTTTATCATAAACATAGCTATATTTACATGCATCATCATTGAATATTTGATCACAATGAATTTTTTGAGTTATAGCCGTTTATTAAAAAGGGACTTAAGATTATAACATTCATTATAAATTTTAATAGGTGTAGCATACAAAGATTATTTATTTATTTAGTTATACTTATAATTATATTGATATTTATTTATTTTTTTAGTTATACTTATAATTGTACTGATATTTTTTTGTCTTGAAAATTGCTTATTTAATTAAATTTTATGCTTTATTTGAAGGAGCTTTGTTGCTCAGCAGAGCTCCTTCAAATGCTGCATCTGCCAAATGGAGAAGGCATGTTGCGATCTAAATAGATAAAAAAAGAATGACAAAGCTTCACTCCAAAGCCTTAAAAAGTTGAAACCTACCTTAACAGACTCTTCATTAGCTGATATGATACTGCCGTTCTTCCAAGATTTCACAATACTTGAAGCCAAATAATCTGCATCTGCTAGAAAAACAGTCTGCAACCTCTTCAGGCACAAGAATTCCAAATAAACAGATCTCATTCTCTTATGGCTTTCTCCAATCGCAAATGCTATTGATTCTCTGCCGAAAAGCGCATCAAAGGATGGCATCCATGCTATCGTAAACAGCTTTCCATCATTATTCAGCACAAATTGATTAAACTCTACGTTTGCTGATACTATGGCTTCTCTTCCCACCAAACTTGACGAGAATATTTTCCCATACCTATAATCCCAATTACTACTCCTCATCATTACAAATATAAATATATTAAGCATGAATGTTGTAAGCTTTTTATAATGATTTTATACCTTGAGATGCGATCTTCCATGAAGTCTCCCATGGAGTTGGATTGATGAGGCTTGAGAAAAGAAAGTGTTTCCCCGATTAGAGGCAACCACCTATTTCCAGGAGGTAAGGCATTGGAGGGCTTTGTTTTGGTGGTTATCCATAAGATGATAATGAAGATAGCAATAGAGGGGATTAGAAGTGTTGAATTGAATTCTACCATGTCCATGCTCTTCTTTTGTGTTAGAATGAGTGTATGTCTCAATAAAGACCTCTATTTATATAGTTCACCAAAAGTGTGTGTGTATAATTTAATCATGCTTTGTCTGCAGACTCTCTGTATAAATAAGGTTATTTTTGCTATAGAATAGTTACATGTTGTGATTTACTCAATTCTTTATGTATATTTGGCCAATTGTATTTGTTGTACTTTGACTTAGGCATTATCTTCTGTTGGACCCGCATTTCTTCTCCTATCTTTTGCACACTTCGTCGGGTTAGATCTCTAGGCCAATTTGACAATTTACAAGCCAACTCGCCCTTAAAGCAGGTATGTTTCTCATTCAGCAAGCTGATTAAAAATTATAGGAAGATGATTCATGGTGAGACTATCAAACAAGTCTTTCACTGTTGTAGAAAGATGTCCGTTAGGTGGTCGCTCTTACCGGACTACTTATATTCAGTTGCTCGTACTCGACTGCACGTACTCGGGTACTCATACTTAGTTACTAATACTCAACAACGAGTACTCGACTGCATGTCGACCCGAGTTTTTGGGGGAACGGTTCAAAAGGCCTGTTAAGCCTGCTTGGACCGCTACTAATTCAACACAAATATTTTTAGCCATACATTTCTAGTACCTCAATTTTCTTATCACTTAAAAAACTATGCTGTAGTAATACTAAGAGAATAAAAATATTATATCAATGATATATTAAATGCTAATTAAGATGTGGATTTGGAATATTGTTTAATGGGCCTGCCTAAGGATTCCCATTTGTTATATTTGGAACCCGGCTTCCCACTTACCTTGATATATTAAATGTCAGTTAAGATTTGGATCCACCTCACAAAATTTGGTGGGTTTCCACATTGTTGAAAAGTCTTTCTTGAGACTTAGACATCCAGACAAACTTTTCTTTTTTTTTCGTGCATGATGAACGCTTGTATTTGGCCCCTTTTAGATGCTTTCTACCAATGTGTTGTATATTATAGCACCAAATGTGCAAATATAACTTCATAGTTGACTCTATCAATTGATAATGGAATGCAAAAATTCGTTTGTGCTATAATTTGTATCATACTAGTTGGAGATAAAGCGAGAAAATATCAAAATGTCATATTTGAATGGTTCTCGCGTTGAACAAAAAAATATTTACTTTATATGAGAGACTTGGTCAACCTCAAAAAGAAGCACTACTAGATGACTTACTTCTTCTAAAGCTCAGGCCTCTTCACGTGCTTAACACGAGCACTTGCCTTTCATGATGACATGGATGAGGAAACTTTGACATTGATCAGTTAACCATTACCTCAATTTAAAAAGCTTACATAAAGTTAATGATTTGAAATAATATTCAACATAATTAAATATAACAAGTCGAGGGTGCTAGATTGTTCAACTATAAAAACTTTTATTTATAAACCCTTTAAAATATAATATAATTTTGTCCCAACAACTCAAAGTAACAAACTATATTACCTTCCTCCATACTCTTTAAACACTAGCTAGCATGCAAACTCTTACACTTATGCCACACTAACTAAAATAATTTTTTATTTGTTTCTTTTATTTAGTGGTGCTTTCAGTGGAGTTCAATTTTTTTCCATGGGCATTTGCATGACATTCGTACATATTATTAGGGGAGTAAACGAACCGAACACAAACGAACAGAGCTAGTGTTCTTGTTCGAAATATACGAACACGTCACTTTTTGTGTTTGGTTCGTTTAACAAACCGAACGAAAAAAATGTGTTCATGTTCGTCTTGTTTGCTAATCGAACGAATCGAACACGAACCTCCTAGCGAACCGAACACGAACTGTTCGCGAACAACGAGTTTTTTTGACAGCCCTAGCTTTGTTATCATACTTCCTCAAAATGAAGCAAATTGATCAAACATTCCGTACACATCAGGTAATCCATACTTCCTTAAAATGAAGCAAACTGAATAAGGCGTTTAAGGTTTTATTTTAATATATAGTATAGTAGATTAATTGTAATATTATAATATCTATATTAATATAATTAATATTATAATATTATTATTGTTATTAATAATTTATCATATATTATAATATATAGAAGTTCAATTATTTAAATAATGATAAATTTTTATAATATATAATTATTTTTAAAATATCATAAATTTTTTATATATAATTATTTTAAATTATTTTATATTTCGAACAATAACGAACCGAACACGAACGAATACATCACTGTTCGTATTTGGTTTGTTTAACAAACCGAACGAAAAAAAATTTTCGTGTTCGTCTCGTTTGCTTATCGAACGAATCAAACACAAACTTCTTGACGAATCGAACACGAACTGTTTGCGAACAACGAGCTTTTTTGACAGCCCTATGGTGTCTAACAACTATAATTTTTACATTTATACAGCTCAAATCTTTTATATCACATATACTACCATTTTAACTTTTTAAAATATAGAATGCAAATCTTCCTTTTGAACTGATTTAAATGCTTTGGGTCTTGGAGAGGAATGATAAGGGCAATTGATGGACCTCTAAGTGTTAAGAGTTCCATTTGCATTGAATTTTCATCTAGTTATGTTTGCTTTGGACTGATTTTATTGTAATAATAGTATGTTTTAGCTTTGATGGTTGTGTAATTTAAATGCTTTAAGGTATTAATTAGGATTGCTTTTAGTTTGGATTATCATTAAAAAAGTTTGGTAAAGCACATGAATATTTAGTGTCAATAACATTAAAAAAGTTTCAATTATGATAATGGACAAGTTAAATCTATTCATAAATCATAATTAATGTATCAACGGAAATCACAATACCCTTCCCTCACAAATAAAGCATACCTAGAGGGTATTGTTCCAAATGCACTCTCCTCTTGTCGCTTCCTCCTCACCAACAAGCTCACTCTCTTCTCTTGTTATGCTTCCTCCTCACCATCGAGTAAACTGACCCTCTATCATTTCCCAAACATACTTAGTCCCAATGCTAGCAGCAACTGCATCATCAATGTCTTTATTGAGTTTTATCGCTTTCAAAGTCACTTTTCAGGATAAAAAACTTGTCATCATTTTTTGTGATGAGAATAAGGACCTCGCCATCACCAAGAATCTTTTTAGATGCTAGCTAGTTGGGCTAGTTGTGTGGCATTTATTAGATATCAATGATATGCATGCCGACACTCACAATCTTATCTCAATTGACAACTATAATTTATGTTGTGAATACCTTAAGAGTTGGTTGATAGGCACTCTCCTGTTATCCCTTTCTTAAAAAATTGACTTAGCGGAACTGAAGTAAGTCTCATAAGAGCTAGATTTAGCCTGTCCCTTTGTTCTAAGTTGTTGAACTAGCTTGAAAAACTAATGAAGCCACACACAAATTACAATTAGTAACAAAAGAGTTAGATCTAGCTTCACCCTTTATTATAAGTTGTTGAACTAATTTGACAGTCTAATGAAGTCGCCCACAAATTATAACCATTCACCCAAAGAATTCATCAGCTCAACCAAAGTATTCATCATGCAACTAGAGGTCCTCAATGAAAAACCCTTTGATAGAACATTCTTGCAGCTCCTTTTGCTAGACGCAACTTTAAGCTTAAATCATTGATTACTCAAGTGATTCCAGCGAGTTCAACCTATTCATTTTATTTATGATCGTAACATGCTAATTTTTTAGTATCATATTTGGACCACGCTTGAAAGGTTTGTAGCCAAGCATATATATATATATATATATATATATATATATATATATATATATATATATATATATATCCAAAAAAATCTAAACTAAAAATCGTAATGAAATTAAGCTAGGGAGGATTTTAATTTATAGAAAAAGTGAAGTTTCATTAAACATTGAACAACTTGTGGGCTCTGAAAATTTGATGCCCTGACTACTTGCGCTAGAAGTTTTTTTGAATTTTGGCTTTGTCCAAGTCAAAATTTTAGAAGACATTAAAATTTTAGATAAGACACTACCTAGAGTTTGATCCTCATTTTTGAAGGACTTATTTATCTGGAGATAAGGCTTTTTATAGGTACAAACCTCTATAATTATTTACTCCCTCGATAACGGGAGTCCACTTTTGATTAAGGCTAGTTAATAAGGCGATGAGTGTTTAAACTCAACATATAATAGCAACGAAAAAATTTTAAGATAATTAAATTCACCACCAGTAGTTTGGAGTGGATGGTGAGAGAAACAATGAAAAGCTCGATTAAAATCCATAGTTCTGTTATCCTAGGCTATCATGGTCCCTGGTCTACTTAATCAGAGGTGTTAGTCGACCCAAACTGATAAAAACTGTAGATAAATTAAGCTCTGTACAATTATAAACCTTAACTAAACATAACCTTTGTTTACACCCTTGATCAATTTAGCCTTCATTCTATACTAGAAATTTGAAGCAAATAATAAATGAGAATTATTTCATATGGATCAATGAGGTTGACATGGACATGTTTATGGATAAGCTCAGCTAGGAGACCTCTAGCTACTCCGCCGCCACCACCGTCTTCTTCTCGGATACACCTTCTCTTATGTTGTCCATCTCCATTGGCTTGTATTGAGAAGCTCAAATAGTTAGTGAGTGTGTGTGTGGATGCAAGGTATGATAGAGCTGTGTGTGTGTGTGTGTGTGTGTGTGTGTGTGTGTGTGGATGCAAGGTATGGTCGAGCAGTTAGACTAGTAGCACTAAGAGAACAACATTTCTCATATTAATCAGGACATGATATGATTGGAGCGTTGAACCTATGCAAACTGGAGTTTGCTCCGCAAGTGTCAAACAAAAATTCAATAGTTCAGTTTTAGTTTGCTTAGATTCAATTCCTATAGCGAGTTTTAGGCATTACCATAATTATTATTAAATTTAATTTGTTAATTGGATTTGAGAAGTGGGAATTGAAACATTGTATTTTTTTTATTTTTTGAGACAATTGTGGAGCAAAACTTCAGTTTGCTTAGATTCAACGTTACACTTTATCATGTCTTGATTAATGGGAGAAAGGCTATTCTTTTGACGCTATAGGTCTAAATGCTCGACCATACCTCGCGTCTATATATATATATATATATATATATATATATATATATATATATATATATATATATATATAAACTATTTGAGCTTCTCGATACAAGCAATAGAGATGGACGGAACAAGAGAAGGTGTATCCGAGAAGAAGACAACGGTAGTGGCCAGCGGCAGAGTCACCGGAGCTCTCCTCGCCAAGCTTGCCAAGCTTATCCAGAAAAATGTCGATGACACCCTAATTGATCCATGTGAAATAATTCTCAATTATTATTTGCTTCATATTTTATATATAGAATGAAGGTTAAACCGATAAAGGATGTAAATAAAAGCCCGAATCTTATGTTTAACTAGGGTTTAGCATGTTCATTAGTGGAATAGTTTCACATCATGAGTCCCTTTAGCATGTTCATAAACTTGAAACATCAGCACAAAGTCTCCACTCAACATTATAAAGGAAACAACACTCAACATTATTTTTTATTATCACTAATTATAAATATGACATGTTTCAAAACAAAATCATTCACCTAACCCTATGAAAGCAACATACCATTTATAAACAATAATACATAGTGCCAAGCATCATGAGATAATATTCATGACTTATTGATATATGACAATAACACGTATAGCACATATAGATTAAGGTGTAATTGCTACTCATCTAATATATGAGCAGCATGAACCCTAAGTGGCAAGCCCTTAGAAAAGTGAAGATAAGGAACATGCATGGGATGGTCTTTATGAGCAATCTCCCACTCACAATTAAGTATGGCGTGATGAAGAAAGATAGCCATTTCTAATCTAACAAGATGTTCTCCTGGGCACATTCTTCCACCACCACCAAATGGCATGAAACCCTTCTTAGTTTTGTCACAATTTGGACCCTAAAGTTAAAGAAGAAAATACAAATGTTATAATAGAAATAAAGATTCTAATTGTTAGTTGCAATTTATTGAAGATGCATGCAAAAAGGATAGTGATATATGCTCACCATCCATCTCCATGGATTAAAGTCCATGGGGTTGTCATGAACTGAAGGATCTAAATGTGCTGCACCCATGTGGACTACTACAAGGTCACCTCTTGGAATAACAAAATCTACAAAAAAAAAGTGATTTAAAGTTTATAAAATAACAAAAATTGAATTACTTTGAGTTGTATTCTCACATTTTATAAATTAAAAATACAAAATAAAGTTTAATCTTACATTTCTTTATTCATAATTACTATTAACAAAACAAACCTTTATACTTGACCTCTTCAGTTGTCTTCCTTGGAATGAATGGAGCAATATTACAGAGCCGCAGGGTCTCATTAACAACCTTAATAAATATGATAACAATATGTTATTAAGCATTATTATTTGCTTTAAATTATATTAAATAATAATAATAATAATAGAACCCAAAAGTTGAAAAATAATGAATACAAGAGAAGATAGCCTGACTTACACATTTGCTGAACTCCATTTTTCTGTAGTCTTCCCATGATAGTTTGCTGTCTAATTTTGACTTGGATTTGACAATTTGAAGGTGCTCTTCCTGCAAGAAATTATCTGAACTGAGCACATTCTTCAAAGAGAAATTAATTAAAAATTTCAAAAATAATTACCTGCAGCCTTTTAACAACTTGTGGAGAATCTGCAAGGAGGTAGAGCATGAAAGCAATTGCCCTTGAAGTAGAATCATGTCCAACAAAGATCAAACCAAAAATAAAGTTCTCAATAACTTCATTTGAGTATATTGCTCTTTTCATAAGCAGCCTGTCAAGTAAATCATGGTCTGATTCAGCTCTTCCTTCAGCTTTGAGAAAATTTTCAGCTTCTTCTTTGCCATCCTCAATATCTTTAGACATTAATGTAATCCTGTCTTTCACTATTTTCCTCAAAATCTTCAAGATATGTCTCCTCGCCTTTACAAAAATTAAAATGAATCTAAAATTGTCATGTAATACTAAATAAAACAAATAAATTTTTTTCTAATCACATGCAACATTTAAATTTTTATTTGACAATTAAACTTTAATACATATAAAAGGCATATTTGGGGTGGTTGCACCTTTTTAAAAATACGAGTGTAGAGCGGTGGTGGAGAAAACAATTTTTTATTATGAATATATATTTTTTTCCAAAATTTAAGACAACAGGTTTCTTAGGGTTTGTTTAAGACAGCTTTCTGTATAAATTGCGTTTCCGACCACCACCACAACTCTGTTTGGGAAACTATTTTCTTGTTGTTTATTTGAAATTCTTGTGATGGGATGCTATTTTTTTTAGCATTATCAGTTAATGTATGGTGGTCGTAAAAAAGACGATGTTTGATTTTTTGAAATATATATACAAGCAACTTATTGACATATTTTTTAAACGTATAGATATTCCTTGGAATTTGATTATTCTCTTTAAAAGAATTTGGAATCTCATTGACACATCTATGGTGCATTTCTCTATCACTTTTATCCATAGAGAGGGTAATCGTCCTGCGGATTGGCTAGCAAAAAATACAGGTCACTCTCCGTGGGTTGGCAACATTCCATCTCGACGAGCTTGCTCTCCCGGTTCACGGGGACAAGCTCAATTTGCCTTATATCGGGTTTACTTAGCCTATTTTTAGTTTCATTTCTTCATTATGTGATCCCGGTTGTCTCGCTTCCGTTCTAATGTCTATTTCCCGCTAATTATATATGAGTTATGGTTTTTATTTTAAGCTTTCGAGGATTCTATATATACTCGTTTGGGTTATAGTTCATCGTCCGTAGTTTGTTCCCGTCTGTGGCTTCCATTTTTCCATGTTTCTACAGGTGTAACTCAATTTCAACTCTCTTTTGCTATACGCATTCTCAAACCTGGGAAAGTTTTGATAAGGGATGGCTTAAACTGGAACCTGCTGTTTATTCAAGTTTGTCTATTGCTTCTGCTGGGTTGTCTTGCTTAAGGTTACATGCACGTTACAAGAAGAGGAGCTTTCTACTGATGAAGAACCTGCTGGATACCATTTTGACCTGCTTTCTCTTGGGGATTTGCTTTCCGGCCAGAACTTTTACCCTGCTGGTATTGATGCGTTTATTTTTTGCTCATTTGCTGTTGGATAACGATGTTGCTCCTTCAGTTTTTGGATTTTTTACTGCTCACTTTATTTTGGAGTTTTATCGTGCGTGCGTTGTACGGTGGGAGAGGGATGGTAGGAGACGAGACCTCTAGGTGTGCGTTATTGTATCTTTTTTTTGGGTTTTGTAGTGGGGTCCTGACTCCTTAACCCCCTCCAAATTTTGTAACACCTTTTTTGATTATTAACACGTAGGGAGCCCTATGTGCTCTTTCCCAAAAAAAAAAAAAAAAAAAAAAATATATATATATATATATATATATATATATATATATATATATATATATATATATAATTTTAACCGCAACGTTCTAAGAAGTTAGTTTCTTCGCCACAACTTTACAACCAGATTTTTCAAAAGTTGCAACCGCCCAAAACAAACTCTCACAACCATTACAGTTTTGCGGGTCAGTTTGGAAAAAAATAACTTTCCACCACATTTTTTAGTAAACAGCTTCCCAAACGGAGCTATGTTGGATGTCTGAAATGCAAAGTAGGTAGAAAGCTATCCTAAGCAGACTCAAAGTCTACTATTTCTATTTGAGAAGTCATCTTTCACTATTCAAGTTTATTACATTTTATTAATTCTATCTTTTTGAACTATGAGGAATGGTACCATTCACAATTTTTAACTCAAAGTATTACAACTGTTTAAAATAGATGAGACATTATATTATTTTTTTTCCTTTTTTTTTTTGGTGAAGATAATATTCTATCTAATGTGTATTTCTTTTAACTTATTTGTTTCTCAGTGATTTTAGTACATTCCTACAACACAAACTTAACTCTCTTGTCATAAGTTTTCTAGCTTATGCAACAGTTTTGTATAACTTATGAATTATGTTCTTAAAAGTAAATGATAAATGAAGATATCTATCAAATAATAATATAAAATATTCATTGATATTATCTATTTTGTTTTAAGATATTGATAATTTTTTATGTGATTTTAATTTTTTTCTTATTAAGCTATGCTTAAATCTTATTAATTATTTAGTGGTAAAAGTTTTTAATATAAGAAATATCAGCCATATTTTATACTAGTATGTTTACATATAAAAATGGAATAATAAAACAAATTATTTTTTTCAACATAATTTTTTAAAAGCATGAGAAATAGTTATTGAATGCTTATAATAACCAATAAAGCTGGTCTTTCTATTAAGGTATATGAGCATATATAAATTTACCTTAAGTGCCTTCCAATATTTCAGTCCTGGGAAATTAATAGGTACTGAAAAAAATGCATGAATAATGTATGAGTAATCCCTCAGAAGCATCTCCATCAGACAGTCATCCTTTGTTATGCTCAATGTGTTCATGGCCATTATTTGAAGGGAATACTGCAACATCATATAATATGATTTAGAATCTACTGCAATAAAAAAAATAACATAGACTGTTACTTATATGATAGCTTGTATGATGTGCTACAAAACTTTCATTTGTCAATAGTTTTAATTACACTATAGCTTTATATCTTCATTGATACATGTCACAGACTAAGCTGAAAGCAAACCTTCATATTTCTCATATAGTATGCCATGATATAGATAAGATTACTTCAATGCCATAATATTGGAATATATATAGAAAAATAAAATTCACAAACTCTTCATTGTCTTAAAAGGTTGAAACCTACCTTAACAGACTCTTCATTGCCTGATATAATACTGCCATTCTTCCAAGATTTCACAATACATGAAGCCAAATAATCTGCATCTGCTAGAAAAACAGTCTGCAACCTCTTCAGGCACAAGAATTCCAAATAAACAGATCTCAATCTCTTATGGCTTTCTCCAATCGAAAATGCTATTGATTCTCTGCCGAAAAGTCCTTCAAAGGTTGGCATCCATGCTATCGTAAACAGCTTTTCATCATTATTTAGCACAAATCGATTAAACTCTACGTTTGCTGATACTATGGCTTCTCTTCCCATCAAACTTGATGAAAATATTTTCCCATACCTATAATTCCAATCACTAATCCTCATCATTACAAATATAAATATATTAAGCATGAATATTGTAAGCTTTTTATAATGATTTTATACCTTGAGATGCGATCTTCCATGAAGTTTCCCATGGAGTTGGATTGATGAGGCTTGAGAAAAGATAGCGTTTCCCCGATTAGAGGCAACCATCTGTTTCCAGGAGGGAAGGCATTGGAGGGCTTTGTTTTGGTGGTTAGCCATAAGATGACAATGAAGATAGCGATAGAGGGGATTAGAAGAAGTGTTGAATTGAACACTACCATGTCAAGGCTCTTCTTTTGCGATAGAGTGAGTATATGTCTCAATAAGGACCTCTATTTATATAGTTCACCAAATGTGTGTGTGTATAATTGAATTATACTTTGACCACTATTTATATAGTTCACCAAATATATATCTCAATAAGGATTCTCTGTATAAATCGGGTTATTTTTGCTATAAAATATTTACAAGTGGTGATTATACTCAATTTTCTAAGTATATTTGGCCACTTGTATTTGTTGTACTTTGAATTAGGCATTATCTTCTATTGGATCTGCATTTCATCTCTTATCTTTTGCACACTTCGCCAGGTTAGATCTCTCGGCCAATTTGGCAATTTACTTAGAATTTGCTCTGAAACCAATTCACCCTTAAAACAGGTAGGTTTCTCATTCAACAAGCTGATTGAAAATTTTAGGAGGGTGATTCATGTTGAGACTATCAAATAAGTCTTTCTCTGTTATAGAAAGATGTTCGCTAGATGGTCGCTTTTACCGGACGACTTTTGTTCAGTTGCTCGTACTCGACTGCACGTACTCAGATACTCATACTCAGTTACTCGTACTCAGCTACGAGTACTCGACTGCTTGTCGACCCAAGTTTTTAGGGGAACAGTTCAAAAGTCCTATTAAGTTTGCTTGGACTGCTACTATATTAACATAAATATTTTTAGTCATACATTTGTAGTTCCTCAATTTTCTTGTCACATGAAAAACTATGCTGTTGAAATAATAAGAGAATAAAAATATTATATCCTTGATATATTAAATGTTAATTTAGATGTGGATTTGGAATATTGTTTAATGGGCCTGCCTAAGGATTCCCATTTGTTATATTTGGAACTTTGCTTCCCACTTAGCTTGATATATAAAATGTCAGTTAAGATGTGAATTTGGGATCCACCTCTCAAATTTTGGCGGTTTCCACATTGTTGGAAAGTCTTTCTTGAGACTTAGATATCTAGATAAACTTTTTTTCTTTTTTCTTGCATGATGAATGCTCGAATCGAGCCCCTTTTAGATGCTTTCTACCAACCTGTTGTATATTATAGCACCAAATGAGCAAATATAACTTCATAGTCAACCTTATCAATTGATAGTGGAATTCAAATATGCATTTGTGCTATAATTTGTATCATACTAGTTGGAATAAAGGGAGAGAATCTCGATGTTTGAATGTTCCTCGCGTTGAATAAAAAAATATTCACTTTATATGAGAGACTTGGTCAACCTCAAGAAGATGCCCTACTCGATGACTTGTTCTTCTAATGCTCAGGCCTCTTCATGTGCTTGACACGAGTACTTGCCTTTCATGACGACATGGAATAACACGGAGTGTTTTCAAGTTTAGGTAAACCATAAGTGGATGAGGAAACCATGACATTGATCAATTAACCATTACTTCAATTTAAAAAGCTTACATAAAGTTAATAATTTGAAATAATATTAAACATAATTAAATATAACAAGTCGAGGGTACTAGATCGTTCAACTATAAAAAATTTTATTTAGAAACCCTTAAAAATATACTATAACTTTGTCCCAACAACTCAAAGTAACAAACTATATTACCACATGACTACAAAGCAAAAATGAAGAGATCCATCCTTACTCTTTAAACACTAGCTAGCATGCAAACTCTTACACTTATGCCACACTAAACAAATATAAGAGTAAAACTAAAATAAATTTTTATTTGTTTCTTTTAGTTAGCGGTGCTTTCAGTGGAGTTCAAATTTTTTCCATGGGCATTTACATGACATTCATACATATTATGTATCGAACAACTATGCTTTAATTTTTATATTTATACTGCTCAAATCTTTTATATCACATAAAAAATACTATCATTTTAACTTTTTAAGAAATAAAATGCATCATTTCATACGTACGTAAGGTGGCTGGGAATAGAGTGGTGTTTATGCAAATCTTCTTTTTTTTAAACAATTCATATTCATTATAAAAATTTCAAACATAGTTTCAAATATAATTATAGGTCTAAGAATGGCAATTTAAGGTTTATATTTTGAATTGGACACAATTTTTAGCAGGCCGGAGATTAAGGGTCTGTTTGGGGCAGCTTGTACGTTTCAGGATACGTAGCTTATCCTGAAACGCAGCTCGCGAGTCGACCGCTGGCTTCGACCCGTTGCTTGCGTGTAGTGTAAAAAATCCAACCGCGGTAGGTGGCGTTTTAAAAAATGCACGAACCAAACTGTTAGGCGATGTTTTCAAAAACGCCGCCGCACTTATAAGCTGTCTGATCCACTGAAAATTAGATAGCTTTTTATTGTCTATTTCATACCTATTTTGGATGATATTGCACTTTGAAGAAGAGTATTTTTCATGATTTCATGCAGATACAATGATTTTAGGTCTTTGGAGTAAAAAGAAACAAAAAGGAACAAATTTGGAGTTAAATAAGGCAAATTACAGATTTTGAACTAGCGCTATCACCAACGCCGGACCGCACTAAATTACAGAGAATTTGGGCTATCTTTCAGAAAATAGCGTCGGACGACGCCCTATCCTGCGCCGGACTGCGCTCTATCCCGATTTAATTCCAGATCAATGTATGTGGATGGATTTTGGAGGGGTGTTCGAGGAAACTCTTGGGAAATCAGTTTTAGTCGAATTTAAATTACTTTGCAATGAAATATAAGGAGTCTCTTTAGTGTTTCTTAGAGTCTTTTCATTGTTCTAGTGTGAAAACTCCATTAGAGAAAATATAGGATTTGTGTGTGTTCTCTTCTAAGGAGTATAGGAGGAGAGGAAAAGTGAGAGATTTCTTCTTCCTTACTTATCTAAAGAGATAATTGTGTGTTATTGTGAAGAAAGAAGAGGAGTCAAAGGAATTCCTTGAGATTCGCTTGGGGAAGTGTTTGAGATAAGTTGTATTTTCTTTACTCTGTTTGTGTGACGCTGCTTTTATATATATAATCCATCTCTTGTCGTCTTTTCCTCATGAGTCTTGAGTAGATTTCTTTATCTTCCTCTTTTTCATATGATGTGTTGATGTTGTGATATGGAAATGATGTGTCGATTTATTATGGAGAATTTTTTATGACATTTTCACTTCATATTTCATTTAATTTTTGATCTAACCAATAGAATTGTTAAAACTTGTTGTGAAACATATGTTCCGAAAGGATTATGAGTTCAACAATAAAAGTAAAGTTCACATTCAATGTTCATGAATGAGTCATATAGTTCATGGGGGTTAAGTGCAAATAAATAAAAAAATATATTTTGATGGATGTAGAATTGGAGATTTGAGAGTGACTGACTGAAATCTCCAATTTGGGCATAGGGTTTGGAAACCAAAGCGAGAGTTAGCCTTCAGGCGAAGAGAAATTCGAGCTCCGTAGTGACAGCTGGTATCCTCCCAGCCTAACCACGGATTTGGGGACTAAACTTAGGATTAGCCAATGTTCTTTATATCCCTCGGAAGATGGTAAAGAATATGAATGCCCCTATTTGACACAATACTATTGCATCACTGATCTATGTAACTAAATCATCATATTATTATTGGAGAGGAGGAAGATTTTTTCTTATATTTGAACTTTTGTTACAAATTTAGTCTTGTGTTAGTTAATTGTGTTAGGAAGTTAGAACGTACTTTGGTAGAATTAGTAACTGTAACTATTTATTCATCTTATTATTATTATTAATTACTGCAATTGTGTTATGATTCGTGTAGTGATTTTTGTGCTCCATTATAGAATTAAATACCTCCTCGTGGGATTGATAATCAGGACTCCATTAGAGCCATGTATTTCTTGAGCGATACGTATACTTGTGTTTAATTATATAACTCAATAGAAAACTAAATCAATAGATATATAAATCTGAGTTCATAAGATTTGGCAATTTAAAAAAGTCGCACCATGCCCCAAACGGACCCTAAATGAAGAGTGTTGCTCGGGGAACAAAATAAGTTGTCAAGAACATTATGAGTCTTGGAGAGGAATGATAGGGGCAATTGATGCACCTCTAATTGTTAAGAGTGATATTTGCATTGAATTTTCATTCAGTTATGTTTGCTTTGGACTGCATTTATTGTAATAATAGTATGTTCTAGCTTTAATTGATGTGTAACTAAAATGCTTTAAGGAATTATTTTAGCTTAAATTGATGCTTTTATTAAATTTTTTATCGAAGCATTAATTTCTATTTTTGATTAAAATGATGGCTAAACTACAAATTTTGCATCAATTTATAATAGAAAAATATAATTACTGATGCAATCGAGGATATAATGCACAACGAAATCACATAAAAGCTTCAATCTTTTGCCAACCAACTATTAACTTAAGAAAAGGTCAACCACTTCTTATGTAAAAGTACTTGTAATTTTCTATCATTTCAAAATAATATATTTTAAGTGATAGAAAATTTCTACCCAAAATTTCTACCCAAATTGCAGATAAAATTAATAAGAGAACAATATCGATATGTTTGCAAAAAGTTACTACTAAATTTAAACAGAAAGTAACAATAAAGTAAACTAATGGGTGTTAATATTATGAAAAGGTCTTTCTCCTTGCAAAGAGATGTTAACCTATGTAGGATTTGAATGATTTAAAATACAAAATGTGGTATTGTAACAAATAGAAGCATTCCTATTCTTTACCCCCTCTCGATGCTAGCAAAGAACATTGGCTAAATTAGAGTTATTCATATGATTGTGTAGTAGTGTTGAGTAGATTCTGGTCTCTCACCTCCGGATTAGCCACTGTGTCCTCTCTATAAGACCTACTAGAGACTCTTACGATCCAAACTCTGAACTAAATTGATAAAATAATCTAGTCTGTCACCCTTAAAAAATCAATTTTATGCCCATCAAACCTTATCTTCATATTTATTTGCACTCCCCTTAGGTGATCGCAATGACTCTGCCTAGAATGAAATGTGATATTCACTAGTTAGGTGAAATCATAGCCCTCCCAGGTCATTATGTTTCTCAATGAATTTTAACCTCCAAGTGGCCAATTTGCAATGTCAATGAAGAATCAGTGAAAATACCATCACAATTTTTAAGAGTTAAAAGAAGTATTTAAATCACACTCATCCCACAAGATTAATTCTAATATGCAAGGAGAAAGAAAAGAAACTACTCAAAATTCATGACGATTAAACAAAAACACATGATTTGCATTGATCCAAGTCTACAATAAAAACTTAAACACAAATACAAAGCACTATATGTCTTCTCCCCAAGCAAATTTCTGGAGTTTCCTTCCAGCAATCTTCAAACTCTTACACAAAAATTTCTCACACACACTCACACACACTAAAACGATCACTAAAATGATCACTACAAAGTCTCTAAAACTCTCCAAACGTTCTCTCTTCCTCTCTATTTTCAGCCAAAATGTTTCCTTTTAATATAAAACTAAAAAAACCAAGGGTTGCTTCAAGCATCCTTTCAAAATTTAGCAAAATTCATTGAATATTCTAGAAAGTTGGTTACTGGCGCTATAGCGCCAGGATGCAGTGCAATAGCGCCGAGTTCACTTATAGGGTGGAGCTATGGCACCAAGTGCGGCGCTATAACACCACACAAAGTAACACAATTTTGCTCTATTTTCCTTCATTTTCTCTAAATGTCTATTCCATGTACCTGAAACCAAAAACATACAAAATACCTCCCTTTAAAGTGCAATATCATCAAAAATGTACATAAAATGCTTATAAAAAGTGCACTATAAACGTGTAATTTTTAGGTGGATCACACTTTTCTCGAATGAAAAATAAACTGACTAACAATACCAACTGCATGAACAATATTCGGCCTCATAAATATCATAGTAAACATCAAATTATCCACTACAGATGCATAAGACATCAAATTATCAACTATTAAAATGATCAAATCCATCGGGTCTATTATACACACTCAAAATAAAAGTGTTATAGGAACTTGTTGTTGAATTTGCAAAAGGGAATTTATCCTCAACAAATATCTCATAAAAAGAGTCCCCAACTACTTGGACATGTCACCAAAACTCAACTATTTTTATGATAAGCATTATTAAAGACTTGCTATGTACTTTTATTTTTATCACTCAAACACATCCATTCATTTACCATACATGAAAAAAAATAAACCTTTCAATTATGATAATGGGCAAGTTAAATCTATTCATAAATCATAATTAATGTATCAACGAAAATCACAATACCCTTCCCCCACAATAAAGCATACCTAGAGGGTATTGTTCTAAATGCACTCTCCTCTCGTCGCTTCCTCCTAACAAAAAATCCCACTCTCTTCTCTTGTTATGCTTCCTCCTCACTATCGAATAAACTGACCCTCTATCATTCCCCAAACATACTTCGTCTCAATGCTAGCAACAACTGCATCATCAATGTCTTTATTGGGTTTTGTCGCTTTCAAAGTCACTTCTCAGGATAAACAACATGTCATCATTTTTTGTGATAAGAATACGGACCTCGCCATTGCCAAGAATCTTTTTAGATGCTAGCTAGTTAGGCTAGTTGTGGGGCATTTATTAGATGTCAATGGTATGCATGCTGACACTCACAATCTTGTCTCAATTGACAACTATAATTTATGTTGTGAATACCTTAAGATTTGGTTGATAGGCACTCTTCTGTTATCTTTTTCTTAAAAATCAACTTAGCATAACTGAAGTAAGTGTCATAAGAGCTAGATTTAGCCTGTCCCTTTGTTCTAAGTTGTTGAACTAGCTTGAAAAACTAATGAAGCCACCCACAAATTACAATTAGTCTCAAAAGAGTTAGATCTAGCTTCGCCCTTTGTCATAAGTTGTTGAACTAATTTCCATTATATTGAGGAGTTTTTGACTCTGTCTTCATAAGTTTGATCCCATGAGTTCTGTATGACTCCTCAAATAGCCCTCTTTTCCTCACCATCATTATTAAAAAGGATCCACTACAACTTTTTTTATAGTTTCACTTTCAAATGAAACTTGAAAAATCTTAAAGAAACCAAAGCTTGGTCTTTAGATCTCAATTTCTCGGCACACAATTTCCTGGAAAGATCATCAATGAATGCACTATAATAAAGATCGCCCTTGTAGTATCCATAAAACATACACCAGTATGCACCAAACCAATCACATTAGTTTTTCTAGATGAATGGAGAGTTTTAAAGTTACTATGTGTTGTTTACCAGCCAAACAATGAATACACTCCTCTAAGTTTGTAGTTTTCAAGTTAATAATACTCTATTTATGTGACCGTTTCTTCATACCATTTTGACTCATGTGACCAAGTAGCATATTAAAAAATTGAGTGGATGAATCATCAATTGCATTCACTTCTCCCACGTAAGACTGAGCCTCCATCACAAAAAGAGAGTTGTGCTTCTTTCCTCTAGCAACCACCAAAGATCCCTTAAAGAGCTTCCATTTATCTTCACCAAAGTGATTATGGTATCATTCATTATCAAGTGCATCACTGAAAACTAAGTTCAAGAGGATCATAGGAACACGACTCGCATTCTTCAGACACAATCGACACTAAACACCAATATTCATGTAAACATCTCCCATGCCCAATATTTGGCATTCTGTATCACTTGTTACTTGCACATGATTCAACTCACCCATATTGTAGATGTAAAACACATAATGATGAGAAATGGCATGATATGAAGCACTAAAATTAATTACCCAACATGAATCTTGACATGTGAGATTGACACTGCCACTATCACAAAGAATATTGACATTGCCATCTGTGGTGGATGTTGTATTAGAATCATTTTTCCTTTGTTTTGTATTTATGCTTTTGTTTTTGTTCATTTTTTAACAAACTACATTAAACCTGACTAATCCCCAATTTATCATAGTGAAAGCATTTGAACTCACTCCTTGTCTAATACATGTCTCGTGATCTCTTGTTGATTTCCTGACCCTTATGATTGATACTTCTACTCCTATCCTATTTTTGTGACACTAAAGCTTGACAGTGTATAGTTATCCCTCACTTATTTCTTATATTATCTTCATTTGAGATGCTCAATTTTACCAACTTCAAAGTAAGAATCATTTGGAGTGGAATTATTAAGAGAAATGATAAGAGTTACCCAACTGTCTCGTAAGAAACTGATCAAACATTAAGGCGAGGACCTTATCATTTAATTTTATGTCCAATGTTGGTAATTGATTCAATTTCCACTAAAAACGTTTAAGTGATCCAAAAATTGCAATTTCATTAGTATACGTGAGATACATCAATTTTATGAAAAGAAAAGCACTATTCTGTGCATTTTTGTTTGTGCGGCTCCCTCTAACTTTCCCAAACCTTGCTGCCTTTTGTTTGATCAGCATCATGTTGATAAACACTTTTGTAAACTTATTGTCGAATACTTCCAACATATTTTCATTCAACTTAGCCCAAACTTTATCGGCCATCTCTGTTGGCTCGCCCTCTTTACCCAAAAGTAAATCTTCATCCTACAAACAGTAAAACAAGTATGTTATATGCGACTTCCAAATCGATTATTGGTTGTCGTAAGCTTAAGCATGATATTATTATTATCAGTGGACTCCATTTGAATGGCACAAAATACTACTAAGAGCAACCTGGGTCTGATTAGTTGGTTGTCGTAAACTTGATCATGATATTATTATTATTATTATTAGTGAACTTTTCATTTGAATGACAAAATAATGCCAAGAGCAACATGACTTTTAACGGATACACAAAGATTTTCTCTATAGCGCTGCTATAAAAAATCAATAATCCAAATTTGTTTGTATGTTTATTATTTTGGTTTATTGTGTGGCACAACACATGTGTGCCTTGTCTGTTCCATTTGGATGATACAAAATAATGACAAGAGCAATGTGACTTTTAATAGGTACAGAAAGTTCTTCTCTACAACACTGCTATATAAAACTAATAATTAAAATTTATTTTATGTTTCTTTATTTTTTGTCTATAATGTAGCACCTCGCATGCGCGACGTGTATGTGCATATATATATATATAGAAAAGCCACTATTAAAATATTGAGTTTTAATCATAACTGTTTAGACTCTGTGATAAGGTTACTATCATACATTTTTTTTAAAAAAAATATAGAAAAGGGCTGAAATGTTCTTAATAATATGGTAGATGAATTTTCACAACAATCGATTACTTTGTAACTTCCTCATTATAATATTACTAAAATGTTCTTAATAATATAATAGATGACTTTGTAATTTCCTCATTATAATATTACTAATGGTGAACAACTTATATCATACATAATTAGTTTTTTTTTTTTTTTACAAAATAGTATCATCATGCATAAAAATTTATTTATTTTTACAAAATATTATCCATATATATATATATATATATATATATATATATATATATATATATATATATATATAATATCTTTAATGTGAGAAGGATGATGTTGTGCAACTTTGTGTCTGGACTATAGTTGTAAAGAAACTTGAACTCTCACATCTTTTGAAAAGAAATGAAACTTCTATCGTGAGGGGGCAAACGTTACACAGTGTTTGGCTAAATCAAATCCATTACCATTAAAAATCAACATTGACTCTCTAGGCAAAGGAATAGAGTATGCTTCAGCAAACTCTCCAGGGCCAACTATGTTGATCACTTTACTAAAAATAAAGTCGCACTAATTACGATAGAAACAGTGCAGAGGGTTATTTGAAATGATGGTGGTCAATGTGTAGCAGGGTGCAATCTCTTTTTTCATTGACGCTGACTATGAAACATAATGGGCATACAAAAATGGTGTAAGAAGTGTAATAACACAAGCCTCTTAATCATGTATCAAAATAACACAGAAAGTTTATTCACTTCTTCACTATGGACAGTACAACATTATGCATAATATTTCTTTTCTAAAGTCCCAAAAGTAAATTTTATTAACTGAAACACCCCTATGCAGCACTAAGCATAGTACTTCCTTGGGTAACGACCATTAATAGGAAGCATTATACGTTTACCCTTGCATTCTATTAATTGATAAGAACCCTCTTGATATAATTTATCTACCGTAAATGGATCTTCTTACTTCGGTTCAAACTGACTACCTATCTTTTGATGGGTTAGAATTGATCTTTTGAAGCTAACACCAATTTACCCACACAAAGCGTTCTAGGTTGAATTAACTTATCATGAGCTTGGAAGTAAGAATCATTCCACATACTCTCTTTCACCATCTTCAAAGTAAGAATCATATGGAGTGGAATTATTAAGAGAAATAACAAGAGTCTCCCAACTGTCTCGTAAGGCACTAATCAAACATAAGGCAAGGACCTTATCATCTAACTTTATGTCCAACTCTGTTAATTGATTCAATGTCCACTAATAACATTTGTTATCCCGAAATTGCAATTTCATCAACATACCTGACATACATCAATTTATGAAAAGCAAAGCATTGTTCTGTGCATTTTTCCGTGCAGCTCTCTCTGACTATCCCAAAACTTGCTGGTTGATAAAAACTATTGTAAAGTTATTGTCAAATATTTCCAACATATTTTTCATTCAACTTAGCCTAAACCTTGTCGGACAGCTCTGTTTGCTTGCCCTCACGACTCAAAAGTGAATCTTCATAGTACAAATAATAAAACAACTCCTCTACATGTTACTTCCAAATCGATTAATTGGTTGCCGTAAGTTTAATCACGATACTATTATTATTAGTCGACTCCATCTTTGTTGCCTTCACAGAAACCTCTAATCTCGATTGTATCGTCATGGATCAATCACAAAGGAGATGTTTTGTTTTTTTTTTTTTTATGTTGATATTATTTTTTATTTACTAACATATATAGAAGAGAACCAAAACTTAATTTTCTCAAAACAACATGAAATAATTTGTTTCGGAAAAAAAAATTGTTTGAAAGTCATGCTCTAGGACTATTTAATAATATTGGTTACGATCATTTTTTTTTTGGTTTCTTTATTTTGATCTATTATGTGGTCTGTCACATGGCACATCACATATTTCTTTATTTACTGATGCACGCGCACGAACACACACATGCATGTACGTTCGTACACGACGCACTTGTGATGTTGCCAGGTAATAAACCAAAATAAATAAATCAATATCATTAAAAGGTCCTTCTCAAGCTTGACTTTCATACAATATATATATATATATATATATATATATATATATATATATATATATATACAATAAAAAAATGCTAAAATGTACTTAATAATATAATAGATGGCTTTTCACATCAACCAAACACTTTGTAATTTCCTCATTATAGTATTACTAATGGTGAACAACTTATACCATGCATAATTAGTATTTTTTTATTTTTACAAAATATTATCATTAATTATTATTTAATTTTCCAAAAAGAGGCATTTACATACTACTACACAAATCTTTTGTATTTACAGATCTAACTTTCTAATGTTTTTATATTTACATACACATCCCTAAAATTTTTAATATTATACTAAAAATATCACTATTGTAAATTTTTTTAAAAGTTAAATATAACTTTTTATGTGTAAGTATTAAAAGCAAAAAATATGATTCTATTTATACTAGCATGAACAAGAACTAACTCTTGTTGGGATTGTCTATGTTGTAATAATAAAATTAATGACTCGGGGGAAAAATATTTTGTAATCATGCATATTAATTTTTTCATATATTTATTAAAAGAAATGTTATTTTTTCTTTTTAAATAGCTTAGTTATAGTTGGGATATATGAAGATATAAAATGTTGTGTGAAAGAGTTCCCTTTTAATTTTGCAGAAGGAAGTCATTGGAGAAATTACTTCTGACCTAAAGAAGGCAACTGAAGCAATCTAAGAATGATGCAGTTAAGAACAAAAATCTAAAGATTGATGTAAAAAGGATTAAAACAGTGCAATCATGCTTCGCGTCTTGCCGATCGAATTAGTTTTAGAGTCTTGTTTATCTAAGCACATTTGGATGAAAAGTATAGGAAATTATATCCAATCAAAGAGGTGAAACAACGAGATGAGCTTTCTCACTCCTTGGGTAATTGATGAGCTTTTCCCATACTCCTGGGGTTGGTGAAGAGTTTTTGCTCACTCCTAAGGTAGTAATGAGTTTTTACCCAACTTTTAAGGTAAACGATGCGATTTTGCCCAACTCTTAAGGTACATGATGAGTTTTTGCCCAACTCCTGAGGTAGGTGATAAGTCTTAGTTGTATTTGGTGGAGGAAACCCTAGAGGATGTTAACCCACAAAAAACTAATAACCAATACAATCCAAGGACAATGCAAAGAAGCTTCGTGTGTCCAAAAACATTGCCTATACTAAGATAGGAAGCCTAGGGACTCACACTCATCTTAGATATACTAAGAAGAACATTGGTCTAATGAGCATGTCAGGGCATAGTAGGACTAATGAACCAAAATATAAATATATAAATATTTCATTTTGAGCTCCTGAACCCATTAGGAGGAAAACACGAGGACTAACATCTAACCAAAGAGGTGCACATGAACTCACATCTAACCTAAGAGCTAATCAAAGACAAAGGCAACATGAGGGGAAGTTATGTCAAACCTAAAGTAGATTGATTTGATTGACCTAAAACATTAAGTATGAAAGCAACTGGACTCACATCCAACTAAAGAAGTGAATAGTATGATTAAATCATGATAGAAAGAATAGAGACTCATATCTAACCTGAGAGCTAATTGAAAGTTAAGGAAACCTGAGAAGAAGTTATGTTTGACCCAAAGAAGATTGATTTGAAGTTTTGTTTACAAATTCTAATATTTAATTAAATGAGTTTCAGCTTTGGCTCTATTTAAAATTTTAGGTTCAGTTTTAATTCCAAGATTTTCACCATTCACATTTAAAAGAAGTTGTTATTTTCCATAAATCTAATGAACTTCCTATTGAAAAATAAGAAGTGTAAAGAGTCCTTGCATTCGATTATTGAAAATTTCTCCATAAATAATGAATACAAACTCTTAAATATTTTCATTATAGAAATACATTTACACTAAACTCAATATAGCAACGAACTCCCATAAATTACAAACAACAACAACAAGTATATACACATACATCTATATATATAAATAAATAAATAATATACATGTGTGTGTATATATATATATATATGTGTGTGTGTGTGTGTATATATATATGTCTATATGCATTTATATATATATATCTATGTATACATATATCTACATATGTATACATACATATATATATACACACACACACATATATATATATATATATGTATATATATATATATATATATGTAGATATATATATATATATATATATATGTACATATATAATATATATATGTACATATATAATATATATATGTACATATATAATATATATATGTACATATATAATATATATATATATATATATATTGACCAACTTTTTATATGTTTGCAAATTATGTTAATTGTAACGGCACCAAATTCTTGATCCCGCTTTAATATATATATATATTTGATTTTATGATGAAATGTTTAATGTGGATTCTACGCAAGTATACGTATCGTATCAAGTAATACAGGGCTCTAGTGGAGTCCCGGTTATCGATCCCACGGAAAGTTTTTAACAGATTTGTATCGACTAAAATTTAAAGGAATTACTTACTAATATAGTAAACGGAAATTTAAAGTAACTACAGCAACTAATGTAAACTAATGCTTGAAATAAAGTTGATTTAAATAATTCAGAAAAAGTATCATTCTCCTTGTTTTTAGAAAATTAAGTGAATGATGAATCTAAATAGAATTCTTGAATTGTATTGTGACAAATAGGAGCATTCCTATTCTTTACCCTTTAGTCCGAGTGCAAAGAACATTGACTAATCCTATGTTTGATTATCTGAATCATGTGCTAAGGTAGAGGATACTTGCTGCCACTTCGTAGCTCCCACGTTCCCCTCACCTAAGGGCTAACATCTACACTTCAGCTCTCAAACAATAGGACCAAATTGAATATTTTAGTCTGTCACACTAAAATGTCTAATTCTACGTCCGATAAATAATATTTCCCTATTTATTTGCACCCTCCTTCCAAGGCTTTTGACTTCCCTGAATATTGGATGTAATTTTTACTATAGTTGATACTTCAACATATTTTAACAAATCAATTGGCTAGATTGAAAGTAAATTAAGTTCTAAGTAAACATCATCACAATTTATTTTAATATATTAGGTACTTTTATTTAATTTCATCAATTCGCATAATTTTCATAAACAAGGAGAAAGACTAAGAAACTACTCAGAATGCTTGGGAATAAAACAAAGCATGAATTTCATTTAAAGTTAACAACAATAAACAAAGATACTTATTTTAATTTCCTCCCAAGCAGTACTCTCGAAGTTCCTTTCGACTTTTCCTTCTAGTACAGCACACTTCTAACTCACTAAAGATTCACTAAGACTGTCTAAATAAACTCACTTAAGACTCCAGAGACACACACAAAAGACACACAAAAGACTAAAATTTGTCCTCTATTTATAGAGGTAGGCAAAGGTCCAAGGGATGCTTAAACACCTCTTCAAAAAGCGTCCAGGTTCAATGTATATGCATTTTGAATTGTCTCGCCGTCGGCGGGAAACGACCTCGCCGTCAGCGGGGCTTCTAGAAGGTCTTCAAACCGCGCGATCTCGTTGTCAGCGGGCTCGGGCTCGCTGTCGACGAGGTAGTTATAATTCATTCAGAAATTCTCCTCATGATCTCGCCGTCGGCGGCCTCGATCTCGCCGTCGGCGACTTAGTTCATTTTGCATGAATTTCTTCCTTTTTGATCCAAATTCGCTCCATTTCATGTTTTTGCTTCCATCACTTATAAATCTTCGTTCCTGCAGTAAAATAAAGAAAATACCTTTCTTTAAAGTGCAATTTCATCAAAAATAGATATGAATTTCTTAATGTATTTTTCTGTGATCAAAATCCCCCAAACTTAATTATTACTTGTCCTCAAGTAATTTTAATACTAAATAAAAATAATGATTTCTGTAATAGAATTTTTCAATTCGGATATACTATGAATTAAATTTAAATAACATTATAGTAAAGTTGAATAGAAATATTTCTAAGTAATTAAAATAACTTTATAGATATAAGATTATCTAGTTATCAGGTCTAAGATTTCTAGCTTTCTATTTATTTCAGGAATGACTATATTTAAAAAGAGTAAATTACTTAAGATATTTAGATGATAGGAAGTTCAAGAAAATACTATTTAGTAAAATACTAATCCATATATATAAGTTTAGAAATATAATTAAGTTTTACACTTTAGGTTGATTCCATTGAAGCCAATTTTTGATAAGACATCTCCTCAAGCTTCTCCTCACTTATGTTTTTCTTTTCTTTTCTTTTCTTTTTAGATTGATTTTTAATCTTTCTTTCTTTTTTTTTCTTTTTTTTCAAGTGAGGATTACTGTATCTGGATAGCCTGTTAATGATTTTGAACTTCAATTTCTCTTCCTAAATTGAAACCTAAAATATTTCCTTGCTTATATATATTTCATAGCCTTTACTTCATTGAGTTTCAATCCTTTCTTTTTCACTTAAATACTTAAGAATTTCAATTTTTAGAATATAGTTTTCCTTACTTTAAATAATTTATTATATTCTTATTCCTTTTAACTAAATATTTTATTCCATTAATTATTTGAATTACTAGAAACATTTTATTTAACTTTCTATAATAATTAAATAAAGTAATTCATGTTTATTGAATTGAAAAACTACTATAGAAAATCATTTGATAATAATTTTTGAAAATAATATTGAGAACAATTTAATAATTAAATTTGTATTTCTACCTTCCCCCAAACTTAAATTTTTCTATCTATACTAAATAGTGAAAAGGGAAAGTATATAGTAAAGTTCATTATACCTTTGAGCTTTAGGTATTTCTTTTCTTTAAAATTTTTGCAGGCCTTTTCATTACTTACGTAACTCGTATCGTTAGTATTCTTCCACATATAGTATTTAAAAGAAAGTGCAGGGATGAAATTTTAAAATAAGTATCAAACATAACAAATGAAAACTTAATCTATTACTACACATACAATCAACTAACCTACTTAAAAACATATTAAAACAATCTAAACAATATTAACGTTCATAACTTATATAAACTTAAACAACACATCCTATATAAAAAAAATGCAAACTAATTTAACACACATAAGAAGTCTAACATTATAGCATAAGCAAACATACCAACATCCACAGTCCACAAAAAGTACAGAATAATTACATACAGAATAATAAAGTTTCCAAAATAACAACAAATCTAAATAAACTAAACAAACTAAACAAAGGCTCTAATCTTCTACATCAAAATCCCAAGCTATATCATCTCCCTGATCTTTAGGCTGAGAAGGCTGAGCAGGTTGGTACTGTGTATAGTGGAGGCACTCAGGAAAGACAACATCTAAATCACCACTCCTATATCGACGTTCAGCCTCATAATATGCAATTTCGTACTCTGAATGTCGCTGGAGATATTCGCTATCATAATCGTGTCTTCTTTACAAGCCTCCAATCCTTTGGTCTATATGCTCAAATCTTCTTTCCATATTTTCTCCAAATAGCTCAAAACTCTTTCTACTCGTGGTTAACTCATTCATCAGATCTTGAAGGGTAGGAGTGGTGTACTGAGGGGGTTCATAACTAGTAGAGGGTATATCTCTACTTGAAGAAGGTACATAATCCCTTGTCCCAGATCTCCATCCTTCGTGGGATTCATAATTCATATTTCTTTCATAGGCTTAACCCATTCCTCATCATCTCTTTCCTCTACCCCAGATAATTGGCAGAGTGCATAGATAAGACCAGGATGTCCTAGTCCTCCTCCACTTTCATTTCTTGAGGTGACTAATATATTCTTATAAATTACACTTCCCACATTAATACTCTTTTGGTTCCGAATACGAAATTCGTAACGCTATCATCTCTTGTTACCTCACTATGGTGGTAGGTAGGTAACAAAGTAGAACAAATAAAATAGTGTCGAGCTTTAGATGTTGCATTTAGCATAGAAAGAGGGCAGTTTACCCGTTCTCGCTGCTTTATCTTCCAGACGCCTTTCCCATCAGTGAGAAAGTCGATCACCTCTTCCAGTGGTCCTTCCATAGTTCCAAAAGTTTCATATTCGCTGGTGTAGGTGTCTCTAACCTCGTAATAAGCATTTATTCTAGCAGCGTTGAATTCCACAAAAAATCCTCTAACCTTAACTGGTGCATCTTCAGCCTGTGTTAAGTTCGTATAAAATTCCTTTACCACTTCTACGAATGGCTCTGTTTGTCACGAAACAGAAATTTTCCCATCCTCGTTCCTTAATGATTCGCTCAACTTCTCCTCCAGGATTTTTGAAAACTCGATCTTGAATGCATTTTCTTGCTTGTATGTTTTGAAAGTATCGAGTTTGTGCTCTTGCGTTAATGAATCGGGTTTCGTCGTAATCTATCCGTCGCTTTTGTCGTAGAGCCATTTTCGATCTGTGAAATTTGCAAAAATTTTAACTAAACTTCTAAATATTACTAAGAAGGCTTCCTACAACATCTAAAATCTATTTAAATCAATTTCCATGAAATTCTTCCAAATATTTTCTCCACATTTTGAAATTTTTCAAAATTTCCCAATGTAGAAGAAATCCATGGTGAAAATAAAAAATTTGTGCATATGAGTGAAGCTCTTACCAAGGGAAGATGAAATCCGGTGTCAAAAAGTGTTGAAATCGCTTCAAATCCAAGATCTCTCAAGCCCTAGGTCGGTTTTTTCGAAGTTTTGAGGAAGGGGATGATGAATAGTGTCGGTTGACTGGTCAAATATAGGTCTTTTCACGATCTCGCTGTCGGCCAGATTTTTCTTGCCGTCAGCGAGCTAATTAATTTGATAAGGCAAAAGTTTCGGGAAAAATCCGCCGTCGGCGAGATCCCAAAAAATTTAAAATTTTGAAATTCGTCAATCATTTTCAACCTCGATTTGCCCTTAATCAATCTTCCGATCACTTAATTTAATAATAGTATGAAGATTAGATACTTATACTCACAAAAAGTTCACACAACACAAACAATATAACTTTATATATGAAATCCATGAAACTTACAAACTTCACACTAAGAACTTAACACATACTTAACTTAAATGTTCAAATCCATAAAACTCAGCATCGCAATCCACACTACAACACTCTAAATGCTGAGACATAACAATTACAAATAATCTTATCAAATCTGAGATGATTAAATTAAAATTCAAATCATAATAAAACCTAAATCCAAATCAACACATATATACGCAAATATATGACATAAAATAGAAATCTTTCCTACTCTTCAGTTTCTGAACTATCATCATCTCTGATATTCCCGATGCGACACAAGTGCACAAATAAATTGTAGAAAGGCCTGAAAGCGAATTCTGCAATAGATTCTTCATTAATCCATCCCTTCTGTCTTAGTAAATGAATAAAACTTGCCTCTAAATGTCCAGTATGATCAAAGTGCTCCTTCATCCTCCAGTCAATATGATCAAACATATCAGAGATATTGTCGATGGAAATCATCACATTTTGCAATTCTTTCTCAAATCCTTTAATCTTCTTCATAATGAAATTTTTTTTATCAGTAAGGGGCCTTGCTAAAGGATTGTTCTGAGATGCTTTGTCAGAAATAATGGTAATCTCATCATTGTTATCCAAGGTTGGAAACATATCAGTAGGATCAAGTGGTTTCCATGGCAAAAGTACTTTTCCCAAGCCTCATAAGAAACTTGGTACCGATCGCATAAAGCAAATATAGTCGATGGGTGTCCAAATCCATGAACCGACCCATGCACAATCAATCCCAATCGCAGACTTTACTATTATTGATCCAACATTGATAGGTAGTCCAATTTGAATACGATAGTTTAATATAGCGCATTCCTTTGAAACTTTATTTACCCTCATAAGTAGGTAATAATTTTGATGAGATAAAGAAATGTCGATGCTTCGAGACGAGGTTAAGAAGTGATGCGGAAAAACCGACATACCCGTCTTCGCGTAACTCCCAATCATCGGGTTCGTCGATCGGGTATCTATAGATCTCGTTCATATTGTATCTTGAAGGCACAAAGTTGGAATAATGACAAACGAGAGGTATTCTCTATAGAAAATAATTCATTTACCCTCAAGGAGTAAATGTTACCCATCTTCCTTTGACGTAGCATTTCCATTTGCTGATCGCTTAGAGTAAAACTCTTTAACTACCTGGAATAACTACAGCGGATGTCGTATAACAAAATACCTCCCAATGCCGCCGTGCGATCATTTCTTCTATTTTGTAGTGGAATTCTCTACTCCTCCGTTGAAAAATCCCCTTTCTTTAATAAGTCTTTTCTTCATCAAGCCTTTGTTGAAGATACGCTGTGCCTCCGAACTGACGAATTTTCTTCGGTTGAAAACTTCAGTTTTTGTGGTTTCTAAGAATTTGGGTGCCATTTCGGATTGAAAGGATTGGTCTCTAGTCGTTTCTAAGGAAGAAAATGGTGTAAAATTGGATTTGGGATAATTTCCTACAAAGAAATGACTTAGATCCGTCCAAAACCGCACGAAAATTCTTAAGAAACCAAAATTTCAACTGCCTCGCCGTCGGCGATCTAGTTATAAAATCGAATTAAGTCATGGCACACGATCTCGCTGTCGGCGGGCTCGGGCTCGCTGTCGGCGAGATTCGTAAAAATCGCCCATTTTCGCTCTGGTCCGAATATTTTCTGATAGCATCATATAGGTTCGAATTTGTGATGATTCTAATTAAAAATTTGAGTAGTAAGATTTGTTTTAATAATATAGACTCACTAATTTGTAGATAATTAAAAATAAAAGATTACTATGGGTTGCCTCCCATAAAGCGCTTGGTTTAACGTCGTCAACCCGACCTAATTTCAGTTAGTAATCAGGTTGACTAAGCATTAAAACCTCTTTAAAATTTGGTCTTCTACCTTCAAAATATGGTTTTAATCTATGTCCGTTTACCTTAAATCTATGTCCTGTTTTTGGATCTTCAATTTTTATAGTTCCATATGAAAATATCTGAGTTATGGTGAAAGGTCCTAACCATCGAGATTTCAATTTTCCAGGAAATAATTTCAATCTAGTATTATATAGTAGAACTTCTTGTCCTAGTTCAAAATTTCTCAAATCTTCCGATCATGACATAATTTCATCCTTTCTTTATAAATCCTATCATTTGTCGGCATATTTTTAGGTTATGTGTTTTATTTTGAAAAGGGGGTCGCCTACAGAAATTGTCGGCGTTTTTTTTTAATTTAATTTAAATAAATAATTTGAAAAGTAGTATTTGATTTTGAAAATAATTTTAAATTTGAAAATTTTAAGATATGAAATCAAACTGATCTCACATCTCGAATAGTTTATATAAACGAGCGCCGCACCACAAACCGTGTATCTATCCCGAAGAATGTACACACATCGCTCGATGATGGGGCTCGATTAAATAAACTAGAAAGGTTTGTGACATCTGTTTGGTCTGCGAACCAATTTTATAAGCCGACAAGTTCCCTCGCTTAATATAAATGAATTAAGCAGGGTTTATATTACTCCGGTTCTTAAAGTTCCTTATAAGGCAAGCCCCTATAGTTAATTACATCTTAAGTGACTGAAATCACCTAAGAAAACTCTCGATAATAATCGGTAGTTCTCGCTCTCAAGAATTTCAAAGTTTAAGTTTTCAAGGGATTGAATCTTTGAATTTCAATAGGGAATGGATCAAATTTGGAACATTTTATTTTAGGAGTCCAAAGGAAGAAGGGTAGGAGAAATCACAGATCCAAAGCGAACTTTGGTAATTTCTCGACTATCCTATTGTTTGGCTTGAATTTAGGAAGGTCCTAATGTTTATTTAGTATTTTGATCCCGCCAATTTTAATTAGTTAGGACTTATATTCATATGATAAAATCATACAAATAGCCTCGAAGATGTGAGGGTTTATATCGTATCGGACGACTTACCTCGGAAATCCTAAGACCGGTTAGGGCTTAATTTACATGATATGATCATGCAAATGCCTAACGAAGAGTTGAGGATTTATGTTGCCCTAGTGCAAACTACCTCGAAGTCCTATGGCTTGGTTATTTAATTCTAAGAAAGTTTTGTCGATGTAGATTTCAGCTTTTGCTGACGACGATGGCCGTGCTTGCCCACCATGCTCCGAGCTCCTTGTTGTTGCAGAGGTTTAGTTTTAGAAGTCATAAATCGGGAGATGAGAGAAGTGTTTGGTTTTAGAGAAAGTCTTCATTTCCATGTGTCTTTAATATTTTAATTAAAACAGGTTTTAAAGTTGATTAAACGAATCCGATTAAGATCCCACGGTTCCGTCATCCCGCACCGTTATTTTCATCGAATTCACTTAGTCCGGATGAATTTGCTAAACTCAACTAAATGAGTTCCGCACTTTCATTTAGACTGCGTGGAAATCCCGTTAGCAACACGTGGGTTACATCATCCGAGGTATTCCCGATCATTCAATGAGACGTTTTAATTTAGTTGTATTTGTAGTTTTGTTGTTCCGTTTGTGATTAAATTTTGAGTTGTTTTATATTTTGAATGTTGTGGCGGTGAATTTTATCTTGTAGTGTCTTTTAATTTAGTTATGGGTTTCAGTTTTGGTTTCTCGTCCTAAAGGTGTAGGTTTTCATGCAACTCGTTGTTTATCATGCAAGAAAAATAAGTGCGATGCGATTAAATAAGTTGCAATAGAGTAAATCACAATAAAATAAAAGCGTACCTGGAGGGCCTTCCCGTCATCCCAAGCTGCACTTAAAACACAGTTAGAATATTTAAGCATTTAAAGTAAGTTCCTAGGTAAAGCTAAGGGAAAGGTTATGGTTTTCTACCAAGTTCCTAATCCTATAGCTAGTCATCTCCTATGACGTCTGTGTCTTCAATTTTGGTTTTAAGGATGATTTTCTTCACCAAAGAACAACTAAGCTCAATTTGTTCTTAGGACATTCCATCATATTGAGGAAGTGTTTAAGACGAATCTTAAACATCTTTTCAATATTTCGGGAATTGTCCTAAGTCCAAATGAATTCTATTGTTCAAGAGAATTAATCATCCAGGGTGTTCAAGTTAAGTTTTATCTCTTGCTTAGTAAATTAGGATGTTTGAATATCCTTATGAGTGAAGTGTCATTTCACTTGATACTCCATTTAGGAGTTATAATAATAAAAACTCCTAAGGGCAAAATGATATTTAATGATTTGTGATTCAAATTTAAATTCAAATTAACGATTTAAGTTTGGAATAGTGTTCAAGTTATTTTAGATTTATTTTTGAATTCTTCATGTCTTTATATTTAACTTAATTTAGTTTAATTTAACTTAATTTAGTTTAATGTGGTTTAATTTAAATTAGTTTAACTTAAGTTGATTTAATGTAATATGATTTAGTTTAATTTAATTTAATTTAATTTAATTTAATTTAATTTACTTTTAATTTAATTTAATTTAATTTAATTTAATTTAATTTAATTTAATTTAATATAATATAATTTAATTTATTTTAATTTAATTTAATTTAGTTTAATTTAATTCTTAATTTTTAATTTAATTTTTAATTTTAAAGGAATTTGTTTTAAATGATTTAACTTTAATTTAATTTAATGATTAAGTCTTTTAGCATTTTAAATCTTAAACTTGGATTATCATTTTAATTAGGAATTAAATATTATTGGGATGATCAATTTAGGGATTTTTAAATCAAAGAATAAATCTCCTCCTAATAATATCCCTATTTTAATAATTCCAATTTTATTATTCTTCCAAATTTAAATAATTATTTAATTAAGGTTTATTTCAATTATTTTAAATTGTTTAGTAGGTTTCTACCCTTTAATTATCTAAATTTCAATCATCCAAATCAAGTTAAAATCAAATATTTTGCCTATTAATTTCATTAAGCCTAAAGTCTTAATTAAAGGGTTAAGATTTTAATTACCATTTTGCCCTCAAGCCTAATAATTTCATAACTCACTAAATTGAGCTCAAATGAATTTGAAATTTTTATGTGACTTCACTCATATGTCAATAAAGACATTAGAGGAGAAAATGTGATTTTTCTGCATTTAATTTATTTATATAATTATTTTTGGTGGAAAATAAGGATTTCCAAGGAAAATTTAATAATATGACCAAGGGAAAGTTTCTGTCCTTAAGAAAATTATGGGACATTCCTAATGACCAGAGGACCACTTAGACCAATTTTTGTGATTTTTTGAATTATATTTTATTTATTAGAATTATTTTAAACTCTGGAGTATTAATTAATTTAAAAATAGAATATAAGTTGAAAAATGAATTTCATAATTTTTAAAATTCTCTCTGATATCAAGGATTCCAGAGAACCAAATTTTACAATTTTCTGATTTTTCTTTGATTTATTATAATTATTTTAGTGAAAATGCTAGAAAATACATTTTTTTAATTTTTAAAATTACCCTAGGGCTTTAAAATTTAATATCTCATTAAATAGACCTAAGAAAAATATGGGGTTTGTTCCTAAGTGATTATATTTCAAAATATGACATTTTGGTGAATTTTATTATTTTTGTGATTTTTATTATTTTTTAATTATTAAAATATTAAAATAATACTAAAAAATTAACTTCTTTAGAAAATTGAAATTTTAATTTTCTTAAATTCCCCTGATATCAGAGAGGCTCCAAAATCAATTTGGTGAATTTTTGAAAGGTATTTTGAAAGTTATGAATTTTTAAAGTTTAAAATGACTAAATGGCCTAATCAACCCATTTAGTAGGGCTAACCAAGTCCAATTGACTTGAAATTTTTATGGTGGGTTCCTCTGATCCTAAAGGTCAGTGGAGAATTGATTTCAAGTCAATTTGATGTATGGTTAGCTCCAATTAATTAAGGACCTATTTTGGGTGTTTAAGCCAATTAGGGTTATTCCAAGTGGATTAATTCAAAACCTATTTTTCCTAGGTTCCTCCGGTCATAATAAACATCACCAAATTTTCCTAGAATTTATTTCACAACATGCTAATTATTGGATTTAAAATACTCAAAACGAGTAACATGAATTTGAAAAAATCAATAACTTCTCATAGGATGGCCTCCGACTTTGGAAAATACGAGGAATGTTCCCAAATTCGGAGGCTTCAAAAGCCCCGATCTCATGCCATGGTGAATTTCCTATATGCATGGAGAATTAAAACAATGCGGACAGTAAATAAATTATTAAAAATAAAATACTTGATGAAATTAAATGATTTCTTTTCCACATTATTCTCCTCTCGTTCACCGAGCAAGAGGGTATTTTTATTTTATTTTTGTGATTTTTCTACACAAAGATATGGATTTTTAAAGTTCCGGTATTTAAATAAATCGAAAAATCCCTAATTTCCTACTTATCCACGCGGCGCCGCGTCAACCTCGGCAGCTCCGAAGGGGTACGTGTCGCGCCGTGATTGGGCGCCGCCATCCGAGTCATCCGTCCCGGACCCGCGGTTCACGTATCATTCCCCGGTCCGGCGCAATCCGAACCTTCCGCTCGATACACGCGCGATCCAACGGCTCTCCGGTCATCGTCTACGACTGGTGTGCACCCGTGACCGTCAACCTTCTAACCCTAATTTCTCACTCGATTCTCAACGGATTTTCGTGTTCTTATGCTCTATGGATTCGTCTTGAAGAGACGAACACATCCATACGGTAAACATGCATTTAAATTGACTCAAATAAAAATGAGAATCTCTCGGAAGCTCGGGAAGAAGAGGGAGTCCATACCTTTGCTCGGAGAAGTGAAGCTTCGATCCGAGAGTTGTGTCACCTTCGATTGGGTCCAAGTAAGCTCCGGATGAAGTCCTTGGCCCAGTGAATCGTCTCAGCTATGAAAGTGACCACGGCCCGATCACAAAGCTTGGAGGCTCGGAGCAACAGGGTGGCCTCGGAGATGGGGCTTTTAGTGGGAAACTTCTTCCTTGGTCCAGTGAAGGTGTAGGACCAATCAATTTGGGAATCGGCTCACTGCGAGGAGATGTCCTGGTTTTTGGGTGAAATTTCAGTTGAGAAATTGGATTCTGTCAGTGGGGATTAGAGCAAATTGACACTGGGGATCAACTGCTCTAAGTGTGGAGTAGGGTTTGGAACAATTTTGGCAGAGTTTCGGCAAGGTTTATGCAACTCTCTTCCATGGCCGTGAGGGGGTCGGGTTTAAATAGAGGTGGCTGGAGAGCCTCGCAGGGATGGCCAAGGGTTGGGATCGCCGCTCTCGGGCATGGGAAGAACAGCTATGGTGGCCATTGGGCATGGGGCGGCTCGACAAGGTGGAATTCCAAGGTTTGGCTCCTCCCCATGTCTCGGCCATGGCGTTTTCCGGCGGCCCAGGTGGCTGGCCGGCAGGCAAGGGTCACCCTCAAGGCCAGGGAGGTCAGGGATGGGACTTGGTGCAAACAATTGGCAATTGCCATGTGTAAAGGCTTTGATTCAAAGTAGAATGGGGCATGGCTAGTTTTGAGTCTAAATGGGTAAATTCACCCATTTGGGCTTGGTGCACCCTTCAAGGTGGCTTTGGGTGCTCGTGGGGGATCAAAGGGATCGACTGGTTTGGCATGGAGAGGTCTCCATCCAAATATATTTGGATTAAATCTAAGTTTAGGTGAATCATGATTAAGGCTAATGAGCTTTAGGGATTAAGGAAAGCCCCCCTCTTCTTACCCAATATGGCATGGTGGAGTGTCCAAGGCCCTCATGGCTCACATGTGGCTCATGCATGGCTTCATGGCTCACCTTTGGCTTGGGAAAAGTCAAGTCAATTTCATGGAAATGGATTTAAGGAAAATTTTGGTATTTTAGGGGTGATTTGGCATGAGGCTTAATTTGGAATTATTTGATGATGTGATTAGAACTTAGGGAATGGCTTTGATTAAGTGGATGGCAAATGGAAATGTCATGTGGGCTTTAGGGTAGATTTTGGGCTCATTGAAATGGTTTTAGATGGGCTTTTAAAATGGTTTAGGAAAGTGGGCTTTTGAATTTTAAAATGGATTTTGGGATGAAATTTTGGTAAAGGCTTGGGCCAAATAATTGTTTAGTTTGGTTTAGGGATGTGTCATGAGTGGTTTGAAACAAATTTGAGGTGATTTGGGTTTGAATTGGGTTGGATATGGGCCTTTTTGGTAAAGAGGCTAAGGTGGGCCAAAATGGGCTACCATGGGCCAAAGTTGGGCTAGAGTTGAAATTGATGTAAAATTAATGTTGGGAAATGTTTATGGGAGTGTTTCAAAGAGGTTTTGGCTTTGGTTAGGTTTTGATTTTGGGATTTGGGCTCATTTGGGCTAGGTTTAGTGTTTAGGTCAAAATTGGGCTTTTTGATTTTGGGTTGAATTTGAGTGGGGTTTGGGTCTAAATTTTGGGCAAATCATGTTAGTGTTTTATTTATGGGGATGTTAAGGAAGGTTTAGAAAAGATTTGGGGTTAATTGGAGTTGAATTGGGTGAGTTTGGGCTAAGTTTGGGTCATGAGTCCAAATTGGGCTTTAAGGCCAAAAGTGAAATTGGATCCAAATGTCAATCAAATTGAGCTTGGATTTGGTCTAGATTGGTGTTGGGGATGTTGAATTGAAGTTTAGAATTGAATTGGACCAGAATTTAGGTCAATTGGGTAGGTTAGGTTTGACATTGGGTTTACTTTGGGTTAAAATGGGTCAAATTGGGGATTTTGATAAAAGTGGGGTAAATTGACAAAATTGGCCCATGGTGTAGTTGAACAAAATGAAATTGGGAATATTTGGGATTTTCTGGAATTTTCTGGGAATTTTCTGAATTTTTGGATTTTTTGGCTAAGAGGGGTATTTTGGGTATTTGGAGGGTATCGGGAGGTATTTTTGGAATTTTTGGTATTTTTGGTTATGGATGATCAATTTGAGTGGGGAGAAAATGTTTAGGATTGGTCTTGAGGAATTTTGGGTAATTTGGAGATTTTGGAAAATTTTGGGCAATTTCGAAGGCATTTGGTAGGCTTGGAGGTGTAGGGTCCCGGGGGTCAGAAATTGAAAATTTGGAAAATTGAAGATTGGGTGAATATAAGTGGAATAAAATCATTTTGGTTGAGCCATGAAGCCACATCAAGCCCATATGAGCCATGAAGGGACTCATTTGAGGCATTCACTATGTTGTTCCTAACCCTCTTAGCCCGAGGGCTTAGGGGTTAAGGACCATCCATGTGAATCACCTGCATGAGTCAGGAGGTCAAATTGGGTATGGGTGTGTTTTAGGAGGTGTATGGAAGTGTAGTGTATGAGTGTAGTGTGGGTGTAAGTCGGCCCCTTCATCGGACCGAGCCACCTGCAGGCGGTCCTAAGTGCCAAAGAGTCCTATAGGAACTCATCCTTTAAACTTCCACACTCGATTTCAACCCTCTAGGTGATTAGGGGTCTACGGTCGAAGTTTGTGGAGTTTGCAGGGAGTTAAGAAGTGGTTTGAAATTCTAGATGGTGGATCCCAATTCTAGTCCTCTAAGATAGTCAAAGGAAAAGCCTAAGGCTAGATCCTAAGTACTAAAGAGAAGAAGAGAAGACCTCATCAAAAATGAGGTCAACATCATTATCATATGATTCATTCCTTAGTTCTTCCAATTCATTTAATTGTAACAATCTCTTCTCACCAGCTTCTTTCATATTATAATTAAATTCTTTAATCGATCAATATGCTTTATGTTCTAATTCAACTGGTAAGTGGCAAGTTTTTCCATATATAAGCCTGTAAGGAGTCATTCCAATTGGAGTTTTATAAGCGATCTTGTATGCCCATAATGCAAGTATCTAGTCTTATAGACCAATCGATCTATTAGTGGTTTACGTACTTTTCTAATATACGCTTAATCTCTCGATTAGAAACTTCAGCTTAATCCACTAGTTTGTGGATGATAAGCGATTGATATCTTATGCATAATATTATATTTTTCTACTAGTTTGTGAATATATTTGTTTCTAAAATGAGTTCCTCCGTCGATGATAATCACTCTCGGCATTCCAAATCTAGTAAAAATATTTTTCATTAAAAATTTTGAAACACTTTTAGCATCACACTTAGGTAAAGCTTGTGCTTCGATCCATTTGGAAACATAATCAACAGATACTAATATATATGAGTTTCCAAATGAAGGAATAAAAGGTCCCATGAAATCTAATCCCCAAACATCAAAAATTTCAACTTCTAATATAAAATTCGTAGGCATTTCATTTTTTCTCGATATGTTTCCTACTCTTTCGGCATTTATCGTGTGTTTTTATATATCCGTATACATCTCTAAATGTAGTAGGCTAATAGAATCCAGATTGTAGAATTTTATATGCAGTTTTATCTGTCCTAAAATGTCCTCCAAAATCAGAATCATGACATTTTTGAAAGATTGGTTCAGTTTCTTCATAAGACACGCATCTTCTAATAATTAAATCCTTATATTGCTTATATAAGTATGGTTCATCCCAAAAGTATGTTTTAGTATCATGAATGAATTTTTTCTGTTGTTGTAAAGTTATCATAGGTGGTAAAATGTCACTTACAATATAATTTACTATATCAAGCATACCAAGGTAATTTCCACTCATTTATATTATAAAGTTGTTCATCGTAAAATCGTCTAAAATTTCATTATCGCATCGTATAATTCATGATTTTCTAATCTCGATAAATGATCAGCAATTCGATTATCGGCTCCCTTTTTGTTAATGATCTTAAAATCAAATTCTTGCATTAATAATATCTATCTAATTAATCTTGGTTTAGAATCTTTCTTTTGCGTTAAATACTTTATAGCAGAGTGATCAGTATGTACAATACATTTAGATCCTATTAGATAATGCCGAAATTTATTAAAAGCATATACTATCGCTAATAATTCTCTTTCAAGAATCGTATAATTTATTTCAAGCATCATTAAGAGTTTTACTAAGCATAAGATATAACTTTAAAAATCTTATCGTATCTTCGCCCAAGAACTCGCTCCTATAAGCATAATCACTAAGCATCACACATAAGCTCAAATGGTTTCTACCAATAAGGTGAAACTATTATAGATGCCGTAATTAATTTATCTTTTAATAATTCGAAAGCATTTAGGCATTCAAGTAGAATTCAAATTTCTGTCCTTTTCAAGAAGTTGGCATAGAGGTTTAGTAATTTTTAAAAATCTTTAATCTAACGTCCGTAGAATCCAAGCATGTCCAAGAAAACTTCTTATCCCTTTTACCGTAGTTGAGGTGGTAATTTAGCTATAACTCGAATTTTTGCGAGGTCTACTTCCATGCCTTTTTCCGAAATTTTATGTCCTAATACAATGCCGCTCGTAACCACAAATCGACATTTCTCCCAATTAAGAACTAAATTAGTTTTCTCACATACTTCAAATACTTTTTAAGATGATTTAAGTATGTGTCAAATGTTGTTCCAAATACGGAGAAATCATCCATAAATACTTCTATTCCATTATCAATTAATTTACTAAATATGTACATCATACATCTCTCGGAATGTTAGTGTGCATTACATAATCTAAAAGGCATTCTTCGAAAAGTGAAAGTTCCATAAGGACTAGTAAATGTAGTTTTCTTTTGATCCTCGTGAGCAATTTGTATTCGATGATAACCTGTGATATCCATCTAAGAAACAAAAATATTTATGTCCAGCTAATCTATCTAACATCCTAGTCTAGAAATGGTAAAGGGAAGTGATCTTTCCGGTGGTCGTGTTTAATTTTCTATAATCAATACATATTTGCCATCCAGTAACTTGTCTTATAGGGATAAGATCATTATTTTAATTAGCTTTTACGGTCACTCCTCCTTTCTTAAGTACACAGTGAATTGGGCTTACCTAAGCATCGTTAGAAATAGGATATATAATACCATTATCTAACCATTTTAAAATTTCTTTTTTGACTACTTCTTTCATTATTAGATTTAATCTCCTTTGCGGATCTGCTTTAGGCTTATATTCATTATCTAAAATAATTCTGTGCATACAGATTGAAAGACTAATTCCCTTAATATCTGCTAAAGTCCAACAAAAAATTTTCTTATATTTTTTTAATGTATCTAAAAGTTTTTGTTCTTGAGATTCATTTAATTCAGAGGAAATAATAACTGGTAAAGTTGAAGAATTACCTAAATAAACATATTTCAAATGATTAGGTAACATTTTTAACTCAAGTTCAGGAGGTTTAATAATCGATGGAACTATATTTTTTTCGTAGTTTTTCGTGTTATCCAAAATTCAAATTTCTTCGAATATAATCTAGTTCTTCATTTATATCGGCTTTTTCAATTAATTCAGTATTTTCTTTTTCTAATTTTTCTTCATAATATTCCTTAAAATGTTCTCTTTGTAAATGATCGAGTACTTCCATTCGAAAACACTCATCATCTTTTTCTACATGCAGATACTTCATTGATTTAGCAATATTAAAAGTTACTTTTTGGTCATTTACTCTCATGGTTAATTCTCCTTTTTGAACATCAATCATAGCTTTTCCAGTGGCTAAAAATGGTCTTCCTAAAATGATAGGAATTTCTTTATCTTCTTCCATATCTAAAACAATAAAATCTACAGGGAAGATAAATTTATCCACTTTTACTAATACATCTTCAATAACTCCCTTAGGATATGTAACGAACGATCAGCCTAACTAAAGAGTTACCGAAGTAGGTGAAATTTCTCCCAATCCTAATCTTTTAAAAATTGATAGAGGCATTAGATTGATGCTTGCTCCTAAGTCACACAAAGCTTTTCCATAGAATTTTTCTCCAATAATCAGTAGGTATAGTGAAACTACCAGATCTTTTAATTTTTCAGAAGCTTTTTCCGAATAATAAGCACTACACTCTTCACTAAGTGCGACCATTTCATTATCGGTAAATTTTCTTTTTTTATTTAGAATATCTTTCATGAATTTTACATAGTTTGGCATCCGTTCTAAAGCTTCTACGAAAGGAATATTTATTGTTAATTTCTTCAAAATTTCAAGGAATTTAGCAACCGTTTATCTTTTTTATGTTGAATTAGTCGTTGAGGAAATGGTGATGGAGGTTTTTCAACGTAAATTTTCATTGGTATTAAAGGATTTTCTAAGTTCGGATCTTGTTGATTCTTTTCCTTTTCAATTTCCACTTCCTCTTTTTGACTTTCAAGTTCTTTCTGAATTCGAGGTTCTAATTCTTTTCCACTTCGTAATTGTATCGCTTTAATTTGTTCATTTCCCTTCACTTTAGGATTTATTTCCATATTACTAGGAAATGTTCCAGGTATTCTATTATTAAGTGCAGTAGCGATATGTCCAAGTTGAGTTTCAATATTTTTAATAGCTCTTCCTTGATTTTGTAATTGGTTTCCTTGTATTTGTAATTGATTTCCTTGATTTTGTAAATGTCGACTCCATATTTAATATTAATTCTTCTATGATAATTTCTTATCTTTAAATCATGGGTTATTATTATTAAATCCAGGTGGATAATTAGGTTTATAATTAGAATTTCTTTGATTAGAGGGATTTCCTAATGGTCGTGTTATGTTATTCATCCATGGTTGATTAGTTGTGTTATTATTCCAATTAAAATTAGGATGATTTTTCCATCCAGGATTATAATAATTCGCATAAGGATTATTGGGTCCGTTATTAATCGCATTTATAGTTTCATATCGAGATCGGGATTCTATAAGTTGTCCGGATGAATTTTCTTCTAATATAGTTGGAGAGTAATTCATTCCAAAATGATCTAATTTTTTAGATACAAGCAGCGATTTGTGAAGCTAACATAGACATCGCATCATTTTCATGAATACTAGCTATCTTTTCTGGATTCATTCTATCAAGCGAGCTATCGAAAATTATTGGTTGCCATTTCTTCGATTAGTGCATAGGCTTCATCAAATGGTTTCAACATTAATGATCCTCCACAGAAGAAGATCGATGATCGATCTTAAAGATCCTACTAATCCATTATAGAAAGTTTGAATAATTAACCAATCCGGTAACGCATGATGCGGGCATTTCCTAAGAATTTCTTTAAATCTCTCCCAAGCTTCATATATTGATTCTCCATCAAACTTGACTAAAAGAAGTTATATCATTTCTAAGCTTAGCAGTTTTGGATGGTGGAAAATATTTGGATAGAAATTTTTGTGATAACTCTCCCCAAGTTTTAATAGATCCAGGTGCTAAAGAATTTAACCACATTTTAGCCTTATCCCTTAAAGAAAAAGAAAAAAGTCTAAGTCTAATAGCATCGTTAGATACTCCTTCATATTTGAAAGTAGCACATAGCTTCTAAAAAACTAAGCAAGATGTAAATTAGGATCTTCAAGTATGTGAACCACTAAATTGATTATTTTGTATCATTTGGATAATCGCAGGTTTAAGTTCAAATGAATTAAGCAAGAACATCGTGGTTTTGAATAGTTAAATGAATTTCATCTAATGTAGGATTGGCATAATCTCGTAATGGTCTCTGTTGATTGATATTTTCATTTTCAGAAATATTTGTCATTTGTGTTAAATTTATAATTTCTCTTTTTTGTTTTCTAATTCTTTTAATTGTACACTCTAATTTTGAATCGTAAGGTATTAAATTTTCGTTTCCAAATTTTCGCATACAATGTAGTCCGTTACTCTAGTAAATAATTTCTTTACTTCCCCGGCAATGACGCCAAAAACTTGACCCACTTTTTATATGTTTGCAAATTATGTTAATAGTAACGGCACCAAAAACTTGATCCCGCTTTAATATATATATATATATATATTCGATTTTATGATGGAATGTTTAATGTGGATTCTACGCAAGTATACGTATCGTATCAAGTAATACAGGGCTCTAGTGGAGTCTTGGTTATCGATCCCACAGGGAAGTTTTTAACAGATTTGTATCAGCTAAAATTTAAAGGAATTACTTACTAATATAGTAAACGAAAATTTAAAGTAACTACAGCAACTAATGTAAACTAATGCTTGAAATAAAGTTGATTTAAATAATTCGAAAATGTATCCTTCTCCTTGTTTTTAGAAAATTAAGTGAATGATGAATCTAAATAGAATTCTTGAATTGTATTGTGACAACAGAGCATTCCTATTCTTTACCCTTTAGTCCAGGTGCAAAGAACATCGACTAATCCTATGTTTGATTATCGAATCATGCGCAGGTCGGGAGGATATCGTCGCCACTCGTAGCTCCCACTTTCCCCTCACCCGAGGGCTAACATCTACACTTCGGCTCTCAAATAATAGGACCAAATTGAATATTTTAGTCCGTCACACTAAAATGTCCAATTCTACGTCCGATAAATAATATTTCCCTATTTATTTGCATCCTCCTTCCAAGGCTTTTGACTTCCCTGAATATTGGATGTAATTTTTACTATAGTTGATACTTCAACATATTTTAACAAATCAATTGGTCAGATTGAAAGTAAATTAAGTTCTAAGTAAAAATTATCACAATTTATTTTAATATATTAGGTACTTCTATTTAATTTCATCAATTCACATAATTTTCATAAACAAGGAGAAAGACTAAGAAACTACTCAGAATGCATGGGAATAAAACAAAGCATGGATTTCATTTAAAGTTAACAACAATAAACAAAGATACTTATCTTAATTTCCTTCCCGACGTACTCCTGAAGTTCCTTCGACTTTTCTTTCTAAGGTACAACACACTTCTAACTCACTAAAGATTCACTAAGACTCTCTAAATAAACTCACTTAAGACTCCAGAGACACACACAAATGACACCCAAAAGACACACAAAAGACTAAAATTCGTCCTCTATTTATAGAGGTAGGCAAAGGTCCAAGGGATGCTTAAACACCTCTTCAAAAAGCATCTAGGTTCAATGTATATGCATTTTGAACTATCTCGCCGTCGGCGACTTAGTTCATTTTGCATTAATTTCTTCCTTTTTGAGCCAAATTCGCTCCATTTCATGCTTTTTGCTTCCATCACTTATAAATCTTCGTTCCTGCAGTAAAATAAAGAAAATACCTTTCTTTAAAGTGCAATTTCATCAAAAATATATATGAATTTCTTAATGTATTTTTCTGTGATCATATATATATATATATATATATATATATTTGTAAATTTTATGAATCATATCTTCAAGGTGTGAGAAGGACGATGTTGTGTAACTCTATGTCTAGACTATAGTTGTAAGAAAGCTTGGAATCTTACATTTTTTGAAAAGTGATTGAAATTCTCTTGTGAGGGACAAATGTTACATAGTGCTTGACAAAATCGAATCCTTAATGTTACAAACCAACATTGAATCTCTAGGCAGAGGAACAGTGTATGCTCCAACAAACTCTCTAGGGCCAACTATGATGATCTCTCTACTAAAAAAATTGTCGCGCTAACTTACAAAAGAAACTAGGTAGAGGGTTATCTGAAAATCACGGTGGTTCAATGTGTAGCGGGTTGTTGTCTATGAAACCGATGGGCATACATGAAGGGGGTAAGAAGTGTCACAACACAAGCCTCTTAATCATATACTAAATAGCACAGAGAGGTTATTCATTTCTATGCATAATATTTCTTTTCTTAAGTCCCAAAAGTTTACGTTAATTGAAACACCCCTGTACAACACTATGCATTATATTTATTTGGGTAAAACCCGTTAATAACAAGCATTAGACATTTTCCATTACATTCTATCACTTGATAAGAAACACCCTGATATAATTTCTCTACCATAAATGGGTTTTCTTATATTGTTTCAAACAGACTACTAATCCTTGGATGTGCTAGAATTGATCTTCTAGACACTAACACCAATTTTCCCACACAAAATGTTCTAGGTTGAATTGACTTATCTCGAGCTTGAACCATTCGTACTTGGTAGATTTTATCGGTTTATTAAGCTAATAGACATGTCTCTTCTATTCATTTGAGCTCATTTAACTACAAACAAATATTTTGTTCTAAAGGATCATTTAGGCAAGTAACAATCCTTAGTGAGGAGAGTTGCACTTCCAATATGAGCACAACCACAAACCCATATACTAAGGAAAATAGAATCGATTGAGCTTGGTTTCAATATGTGGTTCTATAAGCTCATAAATCTTCTACCAACTGTTCAGTCCACTGTTGCTTATTGTCTTCTAGTATCATTTTAGAATCTGAGCTAGGGACTTGTTGAATGCTTCAAATAATCCATTTTCTCAACGAAAACATATTATTGAATACTTCAATCAATGTTGTGTTGCGTCAAAAAGTTAGTTATTGTTATCCTTTTGAATGCAAGGTCGCTATTCGGTATGACTCGTCAAGGGATGCCAAATTGATATACGATGTGGTTCTCGAAGAATTGCAATACATGGTAGTATTTTATTTCTCTTAAAGGAATGACCTCTGCCACCTTTGAGAAATAAATCATTCATTGTCAGTTTGAACCTCATTCCCTTGGATGAAAGAGAGTTAATCGGTCTAGTGACATTGGCGCCCCAACACTCAAATGGTCATGAGGCAATCATGGAGTGCAATACATTAGGTGGCTGATGTAAAATTACAACATCTATTTGACATTGATAATAGCTGCTTGCAGTCTTCTAGTAGTCATAAATCATTGTTAGCTGATCACTAGAAAATATATTGAGAATTTCATACCAGTTTTATATGAAATTGCACTTTAAAGAAAGGTATTTTCTTTGTTTCATTGCAGGAATGAAGATTTATAAGTACTGAAAGCAAAAAGCACAAAAAAGCAGATTTGGAGCAAAAAGGACTCAATTAGATGAAAATAGAAAGATTTTTAATATATTATAAGGAGCCCGCTGACGGCGAGATCGAGCCCGCCGACAGCGAGATCAGCGCAGTTAGCCCATCTTCTAGAAGCCCGCCGACGACGAGATCAAGTCGCCGACGGCGAGACAGTTGAAAAGAGCCAAAATACATTGAACATGAACACTTTTTGAAGAAGTGTTTAAGCACCCTTTGGAGATTTGACCCCTTCTATAAACAAAGACGAATTCTAGTCAGTTTTGTGTCAGTCTTTGTCATTTGCGTGAAAGTTCAGTGTAATTTAAGAGTCTTTGAGTGAGTGTTTAGTGTTTTGGTGTGTTGTACTGGAAGGAAGAGTCATATGAACTTCAAGAATCTGCTTGGGGAGAAGAATTGAGATAAGTATATTTGTTATTAGTTTGTTAACTTTAATGAAATCCATGCTTTGTGTTATTTTTCTCATGCATTCTGAGTAGTTTCCTTAGTCTTTCTCCTTGTTATTGAGATTTTGTGAAATGATGAATTAAAGTAATTGTGTCTAAAATATGAAAATAGAAATTATGCTAATCTTTAACTTAAATCTTAATTTACTTTTAATCTGGCCAATTTATTTGTTAACATATGTTGAAATATCAACTATAGTAAAGATTACATCCAAGATTCAGGGAAGTCAAAAGCCTTGGAAGGAGGGTGCAAATAAATAGAGAAATATTAACTATCTGGGCGTAGAATTGGACATTTTAGTGTGACGGACTAAAATATTCAATTCGGTCTTATTGTTTGAGAGTCGAAGTGTAGATGTTAGCTCTCGGACGAGGGAACGTGGAGCTCCGAAGTGGCAGTCGGTATCCTCCTAGCCAAGCCGCAGATTCAGTAATCAAACATAAGACTAGTCAATGTTCTTTGCACCTGGACCAAAGGGTAAAGAATAGGAATGCTCCTATTTGGCACAATATAATTAAAAACTTATTTAACTCTTCATTCACTTAATTCTCTAAAACAAGGAGAAAGATACTTTTCTGAAATCTTATATTTAACCTTAAGCATTAGTTTATTTTAGTTTAAGTATTCTTAATTTACGTATACTAGATTAGTAAGTAAGTTTAATTTAATTTGTCTTTGAAATTTTCTAACTTCCCGTGGATCGATATCTGTGACTCCATTAGTAGCCTTATATTACTTTATAACGATACGTATACTTGCGTAGTATCCACAATATAAATCATAAAATTCATAACGTAATCATCGATAAAAAATTCAGTATGGGATCAAGTTTTTGGTGTCGTTGCTAACTTTTAATATCATAATTGTAAGTATAAATATCGAAAAGTGGATCAAGTTTTTGGTGCCGTTGCCGGGGTTCGAACCCGGGTCACCCGCGTGACAGACGGGAATACTCACCACTATACTACAACGACTTAAACAACATAAAAAAAAATAAGCAATTTGCTAAATTCCTTGAAATTTTAAAAAAATTAACGGTAAATATTCCTTTTATAGAAGCATTAGAACAAATGCCTAATTATGTAAAATTTATGAAAGATATTTTAAATAAAAAAGGAAAATTTACGAATAATGAAATCGTTAGCACCGAGCGAAGAGTGTAGTGCAATTATTCGAAAAAGCTTTCGAAAAATTAAAAGATTCTGTAGTTTCACTATACCATGCGCTATTGGAGAAAAATTTTATGGAAAAGCTTTGTGTGACTTAGGAGCAAGCATAAATTTAATGCCTCTATCAATTTTTAAAAGATTAGAATTAGGAGAAATTTCACCCACTTTAGTAACTCTTCAGTTAGTTGATCGTTCTGTGACTTATCCTAAGGGAGTTATTGAAGATGTATTAGTAAAAGTGGATAAATATATCTTCCCGGTAGATTTTATTGTTCAAGATATGGAAGAAGATAAAGAAATTCCAATAATATTAGGAAGACCCTTTTTAGCCACTCGGAAAAGCTATGATCGATGTTCAGAAAGGAGAATTGACTATGAGAGTAAATGATCAAAAAGTAACTTTTAACATAGCAAAATCAATGAAATATCCTGCTTTAGAAAAAGATGATGAATGTTTTCAAATGGAAATACTTGAACATATGCAAAATGAACATTTTAAAGAATATTATGAAGAAAAATTAGAAAAAGAAAATATAGAATTAATTGAAGAAGCAGATAATGAAAAATTGGATTATATACAAGAAAAATTTGAAATGTTGGATAATACTGAAAACGTTGAAAAGAATGTAGTTTCGTCAATAATTAGACCTCCTAAACTCGAATTAAAAATTCTACCTAATCATTTAAAATATGCTTACTTAGGTAACAATTCAACTCTACCAGTTATTTTATCAGCTGAATTGAATGAATCACAAGAAAAAAAACTGTTAGACACATTAAAAAAATATAAAAAAACTTTTGGTTGGACTTTAAGCAGATATTAAAGGAATTAGTCCTTCAATCCGTATGAACGAATTATTTTAGATAATGAACATAAGCCAAGAGTAGATCCTCAAAAGAGATTAAACCCAAAAATGAAAGAAGTAATCAAGAAAGAAATATTAAAATGGTTAGATAATGGTATTATATATCCTATTTCGGATAAGTGCTTGGTAAGCCCAATTCATCGTGTTCCTAAGAAAGGAGGAGTGACCGTTAAAGCTAATGAAAATAATGATTTAATACCTATAAGACAAGTTACTCGGATGACGTATATGTATTGACTATAGAAAATTAAATGCAACCACCGAGAAAGATCACTTCCCATTACCATTTCTAGACCAAATGTTAGATAGATTAGCCGGACATAAATATTTTTGTTTTTTAGATGGATATACTGGTTATCATAGATACATATTGCTTCTGAGGATCAAGAGAGAACTACATTTACTAGTTCTTATGGAACATTTGTTTTTCGAAGAATGCCTTTTGGATTATGTAATGCACTGCAACATTCCAGAGATGTATGATGTCTATATTTAGTAAATTAATTGATGATGGAATAGAAGTATTTATGGATGATTTCTCTCGTATTTGGAACTTCATTTGACGCATGCTCGAATCATCTTCGAAAAGTATTGAAGTATGCGAAAAAACTAACTTAGTTCTAAATCGGGAGAAATGTCAATTTATGGTTGCAGGAGGAATTGTATTAGAGCATAAAATTTCGGAAAATGGCATGGAAGTAGATCCCGCAAAAATTAAAGTTATAGCTTAAATTACCACCTCCAACTACGATAAAAGGGGTAAGAAGTTTTCTGACACGCCGGATTCTACGTACGCTATATAAAAGATTTTTCAAAAATTACTAAACCTCTATGCCAACTTTTAAAAAAGGATAAGAAATTTGAATTCACAACCGAATGCTTAAATGCTTTTGAATTATTAAAAGATAAATTAATCACAATACCTATAATAGTTTCACCCGATCGGGAGAAACCATTCGAACTTATGTGTGATGCTAGTGATTATGCTATAGGAGCAAGATTTCGGCAAAGATATGATAAAATTTTTAAAGTTATATACTATGCTAAGTAAAACTCTTAATAATGTCGAATCGAATTACACAAGTCTATCGAAAAAGAGCTATTAGCAATTGTTTATGCCTTCGATAAATTTAGGCCTTATTTAATTGGAAATAAATGTATTGTGCACACCGATCACTCGCTATTAAATATCTAATGCAAAAGAAAGATTCCAAACCAAGATTAATTAGATGGATATTACTAATGCAAGAATTTGATTTTGAAATCATTAACAAAAAGGGATCTGATAATCAAATTGCAGATCATTTATCAGGGTTAGAATATAATGAATTATCTGACACTGATAATGAAATTACTGACAGTTTTCCTGATGAACAATTATATAATATAAATGAGTGGAAAATACCATGGTATGCCGACATAGTAAATTATATCGTAAGTGATATTTTACCACATATGTTAACTTTGCAACAATGTAAAAAATTCATTCATGATGCTAAAACATATTTTTGGGATGAACCATATTTATATAAGCAATGTAAGGATCTTATAATTAGAAGATGCGTGCCTTATGAAGAAATAAAACAAATCATTCAGAAATGTCATGATTCTGATTTTGGAAGACATTTTGGAACGGATAAAACTCGCTTATAAAATTTTACAATTTGGATTTTATCGGCCTACTTTTTTAGAGATGTTTATAGATATATCAAAACTTGCGATAGATGCCAACGAGTAGGTAATATATCTAGAAGAAATGAAATGCCTCTAAATTTTATATTAGAAGTCGAGATTTTTGATGTTCGGGGATTAGATTTTATGGGACCATTTGTTCCTTCATTTGGAAACTCATATATATTAGTTGTTGTTGATTATGTTTCTAAATGGATCAAGCAAAGCTTTAACTTCGGTGTGATGCTAAGAGTGTTTCAAAGTTTTTAATGAAAAATATTTTTACTAGATTTGGAATGCCAATAAGTGATTATCACCGACGGAGGTTCTCATTTTAGAAACAAATATATTCACAAACTAGTAGAAAAATTTAACATTATTCATAAGATATCAATCGCTTATTATCCACAAACCAAATGGATTAGTCGAAGTTTCTAATTAAGAGATTAAACATATTTTAGAAAAGACTGTAAACCCTAATAGATTGGATTGGTCTATAAGACTAGACACTGCATTATGGGCATACAGGACTGCTTATAAAACTCCGATTGGAATGACTCCTTACAAGCTTATTTATGGAAAGACTTGCCACTTACCGACTGAATTAGAACATAAAGCTTATTGGGCAATTAAAGAATTTAATTATAATCTGAAAGATGCTGGTGAGAAAAGATTATTGCAATTGAATGAATTAGATGAATTAAGAAATGAATCTTATCATAATGATAGAATCTATAAAGAAAAAATGAAATTATGGCATTATCGGAAGATTAACCTGAAGAATTTTGAGCCAGGACAAGAAGTTTTACTTTATAATACAAGATTAAAATTATTTCCTGGGAAATTGAAATCTCGATGGTTAGGGCATTTCACTATAACTCAAATATTTTCATACAGAACTATAGAAATTGAAGATAAAAAAACTGGGCGTAGATTTAAAGTAAACGAACACGGATTAAAACCTTATTTTGAAGGAATAAGACCAAATTTTAAAGAGGTTTTAATGCTCAGTCAACCTGATTACTAACTAATTTAGGTCGGGCTGACGACGTTAAACCAAGCGCTTTATGGAGGCAACCCATAGTAGTTAATTATGATCTATTTATTAATATTATTAAAAATTAAATTAAAGAATGAATTCTACTACTCATTTTACTTTTTAGAATCATCACAAATTTGAATCTAAATGAAGAAATCAGAAAATATTCAGATCGGAGCGAAAATTTGGGCAAATTACCTAATCTCGCCGACAGCGAGATCGTTACCGCTGACAGCGAGAACGGCGCTCCAATTTCAGTTTAAATTAAATAACTATCCCACTGACGGTGAGATCGTTACCGCCAACAGCGAGATAGTTCAAAAGTGGTTTTTGTGAGTTATTTTGCAGTTTTGGACGGTTCTAAGGCCATTTCTTTATAAAAAACATTTAAAACTTCAATTTTACATTATCTTCATCCTTAGAAACGACTAGAGTCCCTCCAAAACAATTTATTATGGCCTCTGAACTACTTGAAACCACGAAATCCGGAGTTTTTAATCGACGAAAGTTCATCAGTTTTGAGGCTCAACGACTTTTCAACAAAGTTTTGATGAAGAAACGTCTGATTAAAGAAAGAGGGTTCGTAAACAGAGGAGCGGAGAATTCAACAACAAAAATTGAAGAAATGATTGTTCAGCGACGTTGGGAGGTATTCTACTATACCACATCTGTTGTAGTCATTCCAGTAGTCAAAGAATTCTACTCTAATCTGCATGCGATCCATAGTGGAAGTGTTTACGTAAGAGGCAGATGGGTAAATTTCTCTCCTTCTCGAATAAATGAATTATACTCTATTGAGAATACTCCTGTTTGCCACTATTCAAATTTTATTCCTACAAGATACAACATGAATGAGATCTACAGATATCTGACCGACGAACCTGACGATTGGGAATTACGAGAAGATGGGTACGTTAGTTTTTCTGCGTCACTTCTTAACCCCGTCTCGAAGCATTGTCATTTCTTTATTTCATCAAAGTTATTACCCACTATGAGGGTAAACAAAGTTTCGAAGGAATGCGCAATCTTAAATTACTGTATTCAATCTGGATTGTCTATTGATGTTGGATCTATCATTGTGAAGTCTGCATTAGGATTAATTGTGCATGGGTCAATTCATGGACTTGGACACCCATCAACTATATTTGCTTTATGTAGTCAATACCAAGTTTCCTACGAAGCTCGGGAAAAAGTGTTATTGCCTTGGAAACCACTAGATCCAACAGATATGTTTCCAACATTGGATAACAATGATGAAATAGTAATTATTTCTGATCAGCATCACAAAACAATCATTTAGTTAAACCCCTAATTGATAGAACGAACTTCATTTTATGAAAACTTAAAGGATTGGAAAAGGATCTACAGAATGTGATGAATTCTATCGATAATATCTCTGATTTATTCGATCACATCGATTGGAGAATGAAGGAGCACTTTGACCATACAGGACACCCGGAGGCAAGTTTTATACGACTATCGAGACGTAAATGGTGGATCGAAGAAGATTCTACCGCGAATTCCCTTTCGAGCCTTTCTATAATTTGTTTGTGCACCTATGTTCTATCGGAAACATCGAAAAGAGATCAGTTCGATTCCGATGAGTAGCAGTAGACTTTTATTCATATTATATGTATGTGTGTCGATTTGAATTTAGTTTTTGATTTAGTTTGAACTTTACGTAGATAATCTCGGCTTAGATGAGATTGTATGTTGTTTGTTCGGTCTCGGCATTTAGAGTATCGTGGTGTGCATCGCAATGCCGAGTTAGATGTGCTCGGGTTAATTTGATAAGTCAATTGTTATTTATGTAGTGTTTGAAGTTCGTAAGTTCATGGATTTCATTTATAAAGTTATAATGTTTGTGTTGTGTGAATTTATGTGTTAGTATCTAATCTTAATAAAAATAATAATAAATATATCAAATTTAGTGACCGGAACAATGAACAAGGCTTAATCTAAGTAGAATATAATTGAAAAATTAAAATATATAAAATTTTTGGAAACCTGGCTGACAGCGAGAGAAATCCCGCCGACGGCAAGATTTTCCCGAAACTTTGGTCTTGGTGAATTAATTAGCTCGCTGACGATGAGAAAATTTTCGCCAACAGCAAGATCGCGAAACATACTTTATTCGACCCGTCAATCGACACTATTCATCGTCTCCCTCCTCAAAAACTTAAAAAAACGACCTAGTGGCTTCGTGGAATCTTGGATTTGAAGCGATTTCAACACATTTCGACGCCGATTTCATCTTCCCTCGGTAAGAGCTTCACTCCTATGTAAAAATTTTTTATTTTCACCATGAATTTCTTCTACATTGAGAAATTTTGGAAAATTTGAAATGAGAAGAAAATAATTAGAAGAAATTCATGAAACTTGATTTAGATTGATTTTAGTAACTATCGGAAGCCATCTTAGTAATATTTAGAAGTTTCGTTAAAATTTTCGCAAATTTCACAGAATCGAAAAATGGCTCCACATCAAAAGAGAAGAGTGGATTACGACGAAACTCGTTTTGCGAATGCAAGGGCACAATCAAGATATTTTCACAATATTCAAGCCGTAAAATGCATTCAGGATCGAGTTTTCAAAAGTCCCTGAGGTGAAGTAGAGCGAATAATTAAAGAAAGAGGATGAGAAAATTTCGTTTCATAACCAACAGAGTCACGTGGAAGTAGTAAAAGAATTCTATTCCAACCTGACACAGGTTAAAGATGCACCAGTTAAGGTTAGAGGATTTTTTGTGGAATTCAGCACTGCAAGAATAAATGCTTATTACGAAGTACGAGACACCTACACCAGTGAGTATGAAACATTTGGAACTATGGAAGGACCACTGGAAGAGGTGATAGACTTTCTCACTGACGGGAAAGGAGTTTGGAAAATGAAGCAGCGAGAACGGGTAAACTTCCCTCTCTTTAATGCATCATCTAAAGTCTGACACTATTTTATTTGTTCTACCTTGTTACCTACTTACCACAATAGTGAAGTAACAAGAGATAGAGCAAGCTTCCGAATTTCGCATTCGAACCAAAAAGTATTAATGCGGGAAGTATCATTTATAAGAATATATTAGCCACCGCAAGAAGTGAAAGTGGAGGAGGACTAGGACACCTCGGTCCGATCTATGCACTTCGCCAATTATCCTGGGTAGAGGCAAGAGATGATGAGGAATGGGTGGAGCCTATGAAACCCATTACTCCGGCTAATATTAAGAAATACGAATCCCACGAAGGATGGAGATCCGGGACAAGGAGCTATGTACCTTCTTCGAGTAGAGATATTCCCTCTACTCAGCTATGAGCCTCCTCCTTATAGTACTCCTACCCTTCAAGATTTGATGAATGAGATGACTCTACAGAGGAAAAGTTTTGAGAAAATAGAAGAAAAGCTCGGAGCATATTGATCAGAAAATTGGAGGCTTAGAAAGAAGACATGATTATGACAGCGAGTATCTCCAATGACATTCAGAGTATGAGATAGCCTATTATGATGCTGAGAATCGTTACAGGAGAGGAGAGCTCGATGTTGTATTTCCTGAGTGCCCCCGATATACTCATTATCAGCCTAATCCACCCACTGATCCAGAAAATGACGATATAGTTTGGGACTTTGATGCAGAAGATTAGATGTTATGTTTATTTGTTTAGTTATAGATTCTGATGTTGAGATTGTTTGTTTGTTGTTTTACTTTTTAGTATTGGTGTTTTGGTTTATAAGCTTGATTATGATGTAGTGTAGATTGTTGTTAAATTTAGACAGTTTTTAAATTTCTAATGTTTTCAGAACTACTATTGTAACCTTGGATTGAATTAATAAATGTATGTGGATGTAGTATAATATGTTAGTATAAAATGTGGTAGTATTGTATTAAACTTCTTTACCCAGCACTTTCTTTAATATTTTGTGTGTAGAAAAATACTAACAAGTATGAGTTAATTAAGTAATGGAAAAAACTCACGTAACTTCAAAAAGAGAAATACCTAAAGCTCAAAGGTATGATTTAAATATTACAGCTTTATTTCCTTTTCACCCTATATAGATAGATAGAAAAATTTAAGTTTGGGGGAGGAAAAATACAAATTTAATTATTAAATTGTTCTGAATTTACATTTTTAAAATTATTATAAAAATGAATTTTTGTAGTAATTTTAATTCAGTAAGCTAAAAATTAATTTATTTAATTCTTATAGAAAGTTAAGAGAAATACTTTTAATGATTAGCTAATTTTATAGATTAAGCAATTTAGTTTAAAAGTATAAGAATATAGTTAACTATTTAAAGTAAGGAAAACTATATTTTCAAATATGAAATTCTTAAGTATTTAGTTGAGAAAGAAAAGATTGAAACTCAATGAAGTAAAACCTTTGAAATATATATTAAGTAAGGAATGTTTTCAGTTTCAAATTTAGGAAGAGGAAAATGGAGTTCAAAATTAATAACAGGTTAACCAAAAATAGTGATTCTCACTTAAAAAAAAAAGGGATTGAAAATCAATCCAGAAAAAAAAAGAAAAAAAAAGAAGAAAAGATATATATATATATATATATATATATATATAAGTGAGGAGAAGCTTGAGGAGAGAAGCTTGAGGAGATGTCTTATCAAAAATCGGCTTCATTTGAATCAACCTAAAGGATAAACTTCAATTACATTTCGAACTTATATATATGTATTAGTCTTTTACTAAGTCGTGTTTTCATGAAATTCCAATCATCTAAATATCTTAAGTAATTTAGTATTGAAAAGTATAGTCATTCTTGAAATAAATAGAAGACTAAAAATCTTATACTTGATAACTAAATAGTCTTATATCTATAGAATTAATTTAATTATTTTAAAAAATATTTCTATTAAACTTTACTATAATACTTATTTAAATCAATTTCATAGTATTTCTGAATTAAAACTTTATTACAAATAATCATTTTCTTTTATGTAGTATCTAAATTACTTGAGGACAAGTAATAGTTAAGTTTGGGGAAATTTGATCACTAGAAAATATATTGAGAATTTCATACCAATTTTATATGAAATTGCACTTTAAAGAAAGGTATTTTCTTTGTTTCATTGCAGGAATGAAGATTTATAAGTCCTGAAAGCAAAAAGCACAAAAGAAGCGGATTTGGAGCAAAAATGACTCAATTAGATGAAAATTGAACTATCCCGCCGACGGTGAGATTTTGGCCACCGACGGTGAGTTTTTCCCGAAAGATTTTTAATATATTATAAGGAGTCCGCTGATGACGAGATTGAGCCCGCCGACAGCAAGATCAGCGAGGTTAGCCCATCTTGTAGAAGCCCGCCGACGGCGAGATCAAGCCGCCTACTGCGAGACAGTTGAAAAGAGCCAAAATACATTGAACCTGGACGCTTTTTGAAGAGGTGTTTAAGCACCCTTTGGAGATTTGACCCCTTCTATAAATAGAGACAAATTCTAGTCAGTTTTGTGTCAGTTTTTATCATTTATGTGAAAGTTCAGTGTAATTTAAGAGTCTTTGAGTGAGTGTTTAGCGTTTTAGTGTGCTGTACTGGAAGGAAGAGTCAAAGGAACTTCAAGAATCTGCTTGGGGAGAAGAATTTAAATAAGTATATTTGTTATTAGTTTGTTAACATTAATGAAATTCATGCATTGTGTTACTTTTCCCATGCATATTGAGTAGTTTCCTTAGTCTTTCTCCTTGTTATTGAGATTTTGTGAAATGATGAATTAAAGTAATTGTGCCTAAAATATGAAAATAGAAATTGTGCTAATCTTTAACTTAAATCTTAATTTACTTTCAATCTGGCCAATTGATTTGTTAACATATGTTGAAATATCAACTATAGTAAAGATTACATCCAAGATTCAAGGAAGTCAAAAGCCTTGGAAGGATGGTGCAAATAAATAGGGAAATATTAACTATCGGGCGTAGAATTGGACATTTTAGTGTGACAGACTAAAATATTCAATTCGGTCTTATTGTTTGAGAGCTGCAGTGTAGATGTTAGCCCTCGAGGGAGGGGAACGTGGGAGCTCGAAGTGGCGATCGGTATCCTCCCAAGCTTAGCCTACGGATTCGCAATCAAACATAAGACTAGTCAATGTTCTTTGCACCTGAACCAAAGGGTAAAGAATATGAATGCTCCTATTTGGCACAATATAATTAAAAACTTATTTAATTCTTCATTCACTTAATTCTCTAAAAAAATGAGAAAAATACTTTTCTGAAATCTTATATTTAACCTTAAGCATTAGTTTATTTTAGTTTAAGTATTCTTAATTTCCGTATACTAGATTAGTAAGTAAGTTTAATTTAATTTGTCTTTGAAATTTTCTAACTTCCCCGCTGGATCGATATCTGTAGACTCCATTGTAGCCCTATATTACTTCGATAACGATACGTATACTTGCGTAGTATCCACAATATAAATCATAAAATCCATAACAGAATCATCAGTAAAAAATTCAGTGCGGGATCAAGTTTTTGGTGCCGTTACTAACTTTTAATATCATAATTGTAAGTATAAATATCGAAAAGTAGATCATTAGCCATCAATGTCCCATCTTTTAATCTTGGCTTTCATCGTTGGATAACATTGGTAAGCACCACAAAGTCTAAAGCATATCTTCTTGACAATCTTCTATGTGTCATGCTTATCTAAGCAAAAAAACCACATAGGATCAAATGATGTTCGGTAATTTACTATTTGTTATCTCCAATGACCTTAGCAATGATAACCTATCTTTTGACCTTAAGTCCATGGGCACATTCCATATCGATTGGTAAAAGGACCCAACAACCTTGAACTTCTATTAGCACAAACTCCTCTTCCAAGCAAGTTAACTCTTTATTCAGCCTTGCTAAAGTCATCTGCAAAGGTATTGCCACAATGAGGTATTCGGTATAGGGTGACATTTGGTATTTATTTAGGGAACTTCTTGTTCAAGTGTTCAAGTAAGTTCATGTTATACTGGTAATATTGGCATAGCCTTGGTATCAAAATCTTGTATGTTCCAGCAATTTGATTGATCAGTAACTATGAATTCTGAAGGCTTGATATCTTGTATTTTTATTAGAATTATTAAATGCTTACTAGTAATTAGATATTTGTACTCTACCTCATTTTTGGTACATTACTGTGATAGATGATTTGAAAACCTCATAATCTATCCACATTTAGGGGTTATGAATATCAATCATATCCCTATTTTTTCATTGATAACTGATTTCGAGTTAACTTCCTTCTTGGGAGATGAAACACCATCAAAGTAGAACTTCCAACAAGGTTTATATTGATCCCTTAGAGTTAAAATTTGTTTATCAGATAGGTTGTTATTTAACGTTCGGTCAGCAGACAATGGATGTACTGCGAAGAAATCGGTCAAAGCCTAGCCTTTAATAACATGCAAGAGAAAAATCTTATATCAACTTGTAATAAGGTTATTGACCGTCTTGCTAATTTTTTTGATAGAGTTGGATGGGTTATGAAATATAAATTAGACTGACTTTGTAGGAGAGAATATAGTGTCTTAATTTTTAGAATGTAAAATACAAGGACAAGTAGTGCTTTTCAATTAAAAGATTGTTCTTTTTAATTTGGATATATTGACAATTCAAGTATTATAATACATTTTCTTCACCTTTCTTATTAGTTTGGTCTAATAAGGCACCATGGGATTCATCTAAACTAAAGTAGTAAGATAGAGTATTAACAAATAAATTGGAATATGGATCTCTTATTCTGAAGGTGTTAATGGTATTATTTAATATTTTGAATATCCTATTAACAGTCATTATCCCAACAAAACATAGTTTTTTTTTTGTAAAGCAGAAAATTGGTGACGCGTATGAGCAAGGTTGGAAACAAACTGTTTTAGGTATGGCCGCCTACCTTAGAAGATCTTGATTAGGTCAAGCTTTTGGGAGATGGAATTTCTAATATTGCTTTAATTTTCTCTAGGTTAATTTCAAACTCATAATTCAGTACTACAAACCTTAAAATTTCTTAGATGTTTTATCAAAGCCACATTTCAAAAGATTTATAATGTTATATAGACGTAGATGTTCAAAAAATATATCTCAAGCCATATAAGTAGCTTTCTCTTTTTTACTCATAATAGTTAGGTCATCAACGAAGCACTCAACTTATTTATGGATAAGCTCATCAATAATCTAATTCATGGCCCACTAATAGGTGACAGCCTCATTCTTTCGTCCAAAAGCCATAACTTTATAATGATAAACTAAATGGGATTTGGATTCTTGTCTTCAATAGTCATTGATTTGATTATAACTTGATAACCCATCCATGAATGAAAAAAATATGTATGAAGAGGGGATGTCAGTCATTAATTCTGTTATAGATAAAGGGAATTCATTTTTTAGAACATCTCTTGTTCAGATCTTGGAAGTCAATGAACACAAAAATTTATCCATTTTTCTTTTTAATTAGCATAATACTACCCAACCAGTAAGGGTATCTTTTTTCTCGGATAAAACTGGATTCAATCAGTTTCTTCACTTCCATGATCACTTGTTATTCAATCTTCGATCTCATTTTTCAAGGTATGTCTTCGGGTTGTATTTCCAATGAATTACCACCTTGAGAGCTAATACTAATATTTCTTCAAAGCTCCAAGCTAAACAATTATTAAATTCTATAAGTAACTTGATGAGCCCATTAGTTTCTTTTTCATTCAAATAGAACTTATAAAAATTATCTTAGGGTTGTCACGTGTTCTTAAATTTATTTTTTTTTAATTCATTGATTTTTGACTTAATTTATACCTCTAGTTTAGGAGATGCATCCCTAATTGAGAAGTCATCCAGATCATCTGTAATTTCTAACTAAAAATTATCACTAAAGTGATTAACTCTGAAAAGTCCTTATCTGGTTCCAGATAGTTAATAATGAACAATCTAAATTCTATATCAGCTACTAGTCTTATAGTGGCAAATACTACACTAGCTCTTGCCTTTGCTCCTTTTCATTCAGTATCCCAAAAGATTTTAAAGTGGTGGGATTTTCTCTTGGATAATTTGCATGGTATTAGACCATTTTTTGCTAACTTAGTAACACAACATGAATATCAATCAAAATGGTGTTACATTAATTCATTTAAGGTTTCCTCATTAAGTCCTACATCTTTTTTAAGGCTTGAAGATGAGGGCCCTTTATAAAACCTTTAACTTTAATAAAAACTCAATTGAGTTTTGACCTTAACTTCCAACCTAGCCACAACATCCAAGGATAGTAAGGTTAGATCTAAAGTATGGACATACTTATTGCTTTTCTAGTACAAGGATGACTCAAACTTATCTTAGCTTGGAGTAATTGTTATTTATTCTTAATTGTATTCTTCTAGGGATATCTTCCACGAGAATTCTAATTTCATTTAAGTGACAGACCAATATACCTACACCACATGAGTTCTTTCATATAAGATAAGTGTGTTGGCATCAATTTTTTATGCTACACATGTGGGATGTCCACATAAAAAACTAAGGGACCTATTCCATTAATACATGATCCCTCATTGCTCAAGACAACAACCGAAGTTCTCTGAGACACATCAGAGTGCAAAATCTGTGCTTTTGTTTGATGTGCTTATGCCATAAACTGATGCACCCAATGGCATCAATTCTTGATATTACACATATTGGATGTCCTTTCAAATGAAATGGGATAGCATTATATTCATATTTAACTTCAGATAACTCAAGTAGTCCATAAAACCATCAATGGATGCTTCATGCACAAAATTAGAATTTGCCCCACTTCGGTCGTGCCCGGTGGCGATCACCGCTAGTTGACATCAGTTGTTGATTTGACACATGCAAAATGGCCATTTTAAACTCATAGGACCATATTTCATTAATATGTAGCTTCCCATAGCTTGCAAATTCATGAAACCTTCAAAAAATGCTTAAGGCGCAAAATTAGGGCTTGAACGGACATGACTATGATAGGAAAACTTTACCCATGTGTCGGTCGCCAAATAGGAGATTGTCCGTTGTTTTAAAATATAATTTAATTTAATATAAAAATAATTTTTGAAAATTAATATCTTAATTTTGAAAATACGAGACTGAACTGATCTCATATATTTAATAGTTTAAATAAATGAGCGCTACACCACAAGTCATGCACCTATCACGAAGAATGGATACATTACTTAATAGTGAGGCTCGATTAAATAAACTAAGAACTTTATGATATTCGTTTTGATCTGCAAAACCTTTATTTTGACCGACGGGTTCCTTTATCTAATATAGAAAATTAGACAGGGTTTATTTTAAGTTAGATTCTTAAAGTATTCTATAAGGGCAAGCCCCTATAATTAATTACATCTTAAGTAACCGAATTTGCCTAAGAAAACTCTCGATTTAGATCAGAGGTATTGTCTTCATGAGTTTCAAAATTTAGGGTTTCAAGGTTGGACAAAAGAATGTCAAAGAGGAAAAGATCAAAATAGGAATAGTTATTATGGAATTCAAATGAAGAAAGGTAAGGGATGTCACAAATCTTGAGAAGAACTTTGATGACTTCCCAAACTATCCTATAATGTAGCTTCAATTTCAAAGAGATTATTTTTGATGTTTCATTTTGCCAATTTTATTATATAGGACTTCTATTTGTATGATATCAATCATACAAATAGCCTGAAAGACAGGAGGATTTACGTTGAACCGAACGACAACCTCAGAATCCTAAGATGGGTCAGGGCTTATATTGCACAATATGGTTGTATAAAAACCAAAAAGATAAGTTGAGGATTTATGTCATACTAAATAGATTACCTCAAATTCATATGGCTTGTTTCTTAATTCTAAGGAAAGGTTTTGTTGTTGCAGGCTCGTTTGCTCTCTTGAAGATGTTCTCCTGTAGGTTCTCGTCATGTTGCTCTCGAAGTTAACTTGAAGCTCCTTGTTGAATTAACAGTCCTTAGGTCTAAGGTTCAAAAGATTTTAGCATGTATGTTTCAATGTATTGGTTGTTGTTTAGGTGTTTTATTTGGGAGAATTTTAATTTAAATTGAGCGACATCGGTTAGGATCCCATAGTTCCCTCCTTCTGACATCACTATTTTCTTTTGATTTTACTTAGTCTAAATGAGTTGTTAGGCTCACTTAGACTGGAGAATTTTTGTTAACAACTGTAGGTTACCTCATCCGAGAGATCCTCATAAATCTGAAGGGGTGTATTATGATTATTTATTGTTTTTTGAAAGTATAGTTTTAATTTTTAATGTATGTTCGTTTTGCAAGTGTAGTTTTACATGTTGAGTAAGTAAGTGCATGTAAGAAATGTGGTAAAGTAAATAAAAGAACTGCAGTACATAAAATAAAATGCGTACCTAAGCTTCTGCTACCGTTGCATGGTTAGTTCATAAAATATAATATGATTTGCAGAAAATTTAAATAAATTACAAGAAAAGAAAGCAGGAACTCTAGTATAGAACGAGTAGTAACAAAAATACAAACAGGCAAAACAAAACCCTTAGTCACATATGGAAAACAAAGATTAGGTGTAAAACATTGGTAAAGGTGGGGCTTAAAGCTGGACTATGTGCTTCCCGACCTTGGGTAGGAGCTACCAACCTGACAATCTACGGAGGGCAGTCCTAACCTCGTTTTGAAAAACTAACCATGGACCTTTATAAGTTTTCATCAAAATACTTTAATTTTTCATGAAAATTTTTATCATTTAAATTCTATATAGCACCCACTTTATTAAGCAAAAGAAATTTTATTTAATAGTTGTAAATACTTTGTAAAGTATTGTAGTCCATAGGTTAATCACTCTAATCGAACTAGGACTACCAACAACCTAAGTGTGTTTGGGGCAACAATCTCACCAAGAGTCAGGAATAGTATCATTGATCCTTATCTTCTCCCCTCATTAAAGGTCCTTAAGGTAGAAGTTATTATTCTAAAAATCCCAAAACGTATCGTATCATTCGTTTAGCACACATTAACATTATCTTTATTGCCCTGACCACTTAGGCCTCAGACTTATACTAGTCTGATAATCCATATGTGGCAAAAACAAATGTCTCTGTTGCTCATAATGATTTAAATACCTTAGAGAAGACTTGAATCCTTCATCATTGGGTAATTAATGTAGAATAAGTAGTTGCGGGGTATTTCTATTGATTTGGTGAATTAACGGGCCCCAAGGGCATAACTTGGTGGGTCCCTAGACATTTTGAGGGTGATCTCATTCAACAAAGGATAACATGTCTAAATATCCTCCAAAATGTCTAAAAGATTACAAAAATGCTCAGGGTATAACTTTGAACATCTTTTAGAATCTTTTGAATCATTTAGAGTTTATTCAAGCTTAATATCTTATTAAATCATCATCTAGAAGCAATTTAATTGTAATGTTTTGACCTATGCTCAGTGAGCATCCCATGTTTTAATTATCCCATGAGTGGGGTAACTAGTCACTCACTTGACATTAAATTTGAGGATTATGGGGTGGACACCCTTAAGGGCAACTTGAAATTTCATGTGATGTGCAGATTCTCATCAAAAAAATTAAATTATCACTCAACCATTATTTTGAGGCTTATAATTAGTGAATTAACACCTCTTAGCACAAGCCCGTTGCACTAGGATCTTCCAAACTTAGCTATCTTCCAATACTCAATAATTTATTGCAATTATATCAAAAGGTTGTGTGAGTTAGTTTCTACCACTTATCCCCTTATGTTTCAATCATACTACAAAGTTAATCATAATCAGAATTACCCATTTACCTCTTTGTTTACTCCTAAATTTTAATTAAGGTGAGGGATTTCCAAAATTACCATTTTTCCCTTAGGGCCTCCCACCTCATAATTCTTTAAACTTAACTCAAATGAACTTGGAAATTTACTCTTACCTCGCTCATGGGTCAAAAGAAACATCAAAGGAGAATTTGTGATTTTTTTGAATTTAATTTATATAATTATTTTATTTTGAAAATAAGCATTTTTAAAGATAATTAAAAAAAACTAAGTCAAATAAGTTTTTTTCCTTAAGAAAATTATTGAGGTTTATTTAGGTCAGAGAACTCCTAAAAATAATTTTGTGAATTTTTAATTGTATTTTAATTTTTATAATTATTAAATGACCTTTTTAAGGAATAAATAAATAGAAAATTATATTTTTACTGTTAAAATTCATTTTTATATTTTTCATAAATCTCTCTGACCTCAAGAAACTCAAAGAACATTATATTATATTTTTCTCTTTTCATTTTATTTTTAATAATTTTTAAAGTGAAAAATAGTTCAAAAATAAAGTATTTATTTTAACTTCAATTTTATTTTTCTTAAGTGCCCCTAGTCACAAGGAACACCCCAAACTATTTTTTATATTTTTATGATTTTTTAAAATTTATTTAATTATTTTAAACAAAAATTTAAATTCACTAAGAAAAATGATTTTTATATTAAAAATAATTTTAATGGCCTTAGGATTTTTACATGAGCCTTATGAAGTAGTAAGCTTTGATTTAGCTCAATTTAGAAATTATCTGAATTATCTTATATTTTTCAATTTTTATAATTTTCTTAAATTTAAAATATAAAAAATATATCTTAAACATTTAAATTTTGAATTTTATTTTTCTTAGATTCCTTTGGTCACAGTGAACCTACCAAAGCTATTTTTATAATTTTTCTGACTTATATTTAATTTTATATAATTATTTTAAGCAAATAATGATGATTTTTTTAATGAAAATGAGGGTTTTCGATGTTAGAGATGCTCTTTGACTTTGAAAAAATCAGGGAACAACCATAGTCATGTGAGGAATAAAGCCCCTAAATTTCGTAGTTTTTATGATTTATATTTAATTATTTATGATTTAAATATGTTTCTAAGTATTTAGTTAATAAATATAAGGAAAATATTTAATTTTTCATCCATATTATTTTCCTCCGTTTACTGAGATTAGGGTATTTTTATTTTATTTTTAGCATTTTTCTACACCAAGTTATGCATTTATAAAGTTTTTGTAGGTTATTTAAATAAAGAAAAAATACCCCTAATTTCCTACTTATCCCCGCCAGCGCCACCGCAACATCGTACCTGTTGAAATTTACACGCAGTGCATTCTGGTTCGACATCACCATCTACGTCAGCTACCACGCGGCTCTACATTCACAAACAGCTCTTTCGTTCAGTGCGATCTAGGCTGTCCATCTGATGCACGCGCGATCAGACTACTCTTAGTCATAATCCCCAGTCTGCCTTAAACCGAGAACCATACGTTTTCTAAACCTAATTTCTCCTTAGATTCTCAACCAAATTATGCAGGGTTCATTCCTAAAGCTTCAGCTAGGTGAGGCGAATGATCTACTTTAAAATTAACCATTTTTGTGGATAAATTATTTTTATATTTTTAAGGATATTATGCTTTAATGAAATGTATTTTTATGTTTTTTGTTGCAGGAATAAGAAGATAAATTTAAGGATGAAAAGAAGCAAAAAGGAGCAAAATTGAGGCTTAATAAAGAAAAATTAACAAATTAAGTCTGGCGCCTAATTTTTTAATTTTGGTTGTTCCAGGGTGTTCTAAAAGGCCTTAGATGATCATGCACATTTCAAATAAAGTATACAATAAATCTAGACACATTTTAATGAAGAGATGTGTCCCTTGAAGCAAAAAACACTCAAATGAATCATTTGAACTGGCGCCTAGGCGCTACAATTATATTCTAGAAGATTCAACAAATTTGGATGAACTTTGAAAAGATGTCTGAAATAACCCTTGTTCCTTTTTGAAGCTCTATAAATAGGAATTAATTTTACAGTAGAACAGAGTCGTTTTAAAGTCATTCTCAAGTACTACTTAGTTTCTTTCACTTTAAGTTCAAGTTTGTAAGTGTTTAGTGAGTGGTTAAGATTCCCTGAAGTTTAAAGTTCTGTAAGAGTGTGAAAGAGTCAGAAAAGTCAGAGAATTTCAAAGGATTGCTTTAGTTAACATTTCAGATAAGTATTTGTAACTTAACTCTTAAGTTGTGCGCTTTGGTTTTAATGATTATGAATATGTTTTGTTATGTTAATTCAATGTTTTCTGAGTAGTTTTATTTTATTTCTCCTTACAAATATAATGTAAATTAAGTTAATAGGTTTGGATTTTTGTTTAAGAACTTTTTCTTTTTCTTACTTAAAAATTATGATGATATTTTACCTAAACTTCTTTTACTTTACAACTTGGCCAATTGTACTATTAAAACCTGTGGAGAAATCTTATAGACCTGACTGTGGGCTAAGATTTCTTTACTTGTAAGTATCACATTTCACTTTGGAAGATCAGAAGTTATCATTTGAAGGGGAGTGCAAATAGATAGGGAGATAAGATTTGATGGGCGTTGAATTGAATGTTTTTAGAGTGACAGGCTAAATTCTATCAATTTGGTTTAAAATGAGGAAAAATGATCACTTGTAGGTTCTATAGAGAGGGCACAGTGGGTAATCTAGAAGTGAGAGCCTAAAATATACTCAGCACTACTAATAACACATCCTGCACCAACTTTTAGACTAGCCAATGTTCTTTATGTTTGGACCAAAGGATAAAAAATATTTATGCTCCTATTTGTCACAATACAACATTTTTAAGTTCTAAACAATTTGAATTTCTCTACTTATTACATAAATATTTTTAAGGAGAATGTATCTTTAATTAAGTATTTTATTTGTTTGCTTAAACATTATCGTGCATAACTAAGAAACTTTTAGTAAGTTTAAATTTTAATCTTATTTAGTTATATAGAAAAATTAAGAATTAGCATTTATTTTTTTTCGGTATAATTAAAAAATTTTTTTAATTCACACTTATTTTTCTTGTGGGATTGATATCCGGGGTTTTAAAAAGAAAATCCTATATTACTTGAAACGATACGTATACTTGCGTAGTACTCCTAGTGTTTATTATTTTCTAAAAATTATAACATTTCTATCTTGCACACTAGCCGCTTATTTTAGGGTCAAGTTTACCTATCTTTTATAAGTCTAATTATATGAGTAATTGCGGGTTGGGTCAAGTTTTGGCGCCATTGCCGGGGATAATTAATTTTGAATTAAGAGAAAACTTTTATATCTTCGAACACCCCGACCGACCAACATGCACTTCAGAGGGCACATACGTCACTCGGTCGATCGCCTCAGTTGACTGACTTCAAACAAATCAACCAGCCAATTGCTGCCAATATTGAAATTCAAATTGTAATGCAAATATGACATAAATTTTATACAATCAATTAGAGTCTTAATGACATTAAGTATGGTTCTCATAATCATTCTATTCTTTCTGTAATTGTATAAAACATGTCTCTATAAATACAAGACAAAAATACAAATAAAGGGACCTCTCCCTCGGTCCTCCTACATGAAATTCTAAAATTGTTCTACTCTCTCTTCCTCCTATCCTTGAAGGCTCACTCTCAGGTATGCTCGTAAAAGAAAAATTAAGATGCAACAACTATATATACATGCATGCATGCATGCATATATCTATATACACACACACACACACACACACACACACACACACACACACACACATATATATATATATATATATATATATATATATATATATATATATATATATATATATATATATATATATCTTTCATTAAATTCTATTATTAGATAATCATTATATTAAAATGGAAGAAGATGCTCGTTCTTTCTACAAACTTCAATTCAAAACAAAGCTGGCCGTTGGTCTCTACTTATCCGTCGCTCAGCCGTCTCTCTCACTCACTGTCTCTCTAATGGTTTATCCTACTAAATCCATGCTCCTCCGGAGACCTCTCCTTCATGGCCCTACCGGATTCTTCTTCCACATTAACAAAGCTCAGATCTTTCTCGACGGACACCCGAAAAAGGCTAGGCTTTTCAGTTCAAATCGCAGAGGAAAGCAATGCATTTCATTGGCGAGTTCTTGTTTAACGACGGAGGATGATGAGAGATCGACTGGTGATGGTGGGTATCGACCTTCTTTCGATCTCAACCTAGCCGTCGTTCTCGCAGGATTCGCTTTCGAGGCCTACACCAGCCCTCCGGTAGGAATATCTTACACTAGGACATGGCACTTTTGGCTTGAAGGATTTGGGATGTGTTGTGAACCTCTGCTTTCTCTTGTAGAAAGACTTAGGGTGGCGTGAGATGGATGCAGCTCAGTGCCAAACGGTGATTCTTTCAGAGTAGGAGTTGGATTCGTTTAATTTGCTGATTTTGCTTTTTTGCAGAGCTGTAATTTATTGGCTGAAAGTTTAAAATTTTATTTTGATTTTTTGGTTTCACTGTATGAAGAAGTTGTTTATGTATACCAGTGGATGAAGCAACTCTGAATCAAATCATTGGATTTCAACATCATCTGTAACATATATATCATAATAAAAATTTAATTTTGTTTCATTTTTTTGTTGTTTATTAATCACATCACTCTTATACATAATGCATCATATAAACTGCGTTGAAATAGCATTGACTATGTGGGTCTTAAAACAGATGACACCTCAGAGAAATTGGTCAAAATGGTTAATTATTCGGACTGATTTGTTGACATTGTCCTCAGTAGCATTCATTTTATGCATTCACAGTCAAACTGAGCACTTTACTTCTATGTTCTATGCAGTTCATTTCTTCGAGAGGTTTATGATGGGCAGCTATACATTAAGTTACGAGAAGGCGTGGACCTTCCAGTGATGGATCTATGGGTGCACTTCTTTTCTCATATATTTTTAATTGATAAGTGAGTTGCAGTAAACCATAGAGCAAATCCAAAATTAGTACTTTTGGGGCTATGTGGGATCACTTTTTTATGTTTTTTATTAAAATAAAACTTATTTGGTATGTTATAACATGTTTAGTTGGTTTTAGAAAAGCTCAAGTATTTTTAAAAACAAGCTAATTTGTACTTGAAAATAAAAACTAAAAACCTTATAAATATACACTAAATAAACATGTTCTTAAAATAAAGCAAAGAAAAAAAGGTAATTCCAAACAAGCCCCTAATAATTAGTGATTGGCATTTTGTTATTAATGTATATGTAGAGTCAAGATTCCCCTTGATTGAATACTGGAAACTGACAGTTTCAATGGGAATGCTCTTTAACTCTTGTTCTTTATGGAACATTAAAACTGATTTTGCAATCTAATCTTATATTTGAGATAGTAGATAAGAAACCTAAGGCAGTCTTTTGTCATTTGCATTTTATTGTGGTTTAACGTTATATTGTTGATTTATCACGCACATTAGTTCTTAGCTTTTTGAGACTTCAGAAGCATCTGATGTTCATCATATGATGGAACTAAAATTTGATTTTCTTTATTGAGAAACTAATGCATTCAGGTCAAGAACTGGCCTATTTAGTAAATGAAGTAATACATGCCAAGTAGTGCTACGTTTCTTTCTAGTTTGGTCAAGTAGATGATTTAACATTTTAATTTTAAGAAGAATTTTGATTTATAATTATTTATCAGTGATTTAAGTTACTTTGTGCTGTGAACTTCAGGGAACAAGTGACCCTTATGTGATCTTTCTTTTGGATGGACAGGTTGCCAAAAGCAATGTTAAATGGGGGTGAGTTGCTATTCTTTGTTTTTAACAATCATTGAGATGCATTGTATTCATCATAGTGTGTCACTCTCTTCATTCTCTTGAATTATTTTGGTTTTTAGTTGTTTCATTCTTGGCCATAATTTATTCTTATTTCCATGTAATTTTAGTTTTCTAAAACATTATCTCTGAAGTTAAAATCATTATATTTGGGGAGGTCTTAAAATGGTTTTGTGAAGTTCAAAGTTGTTTCTCGCTCAACTTTCAACCAGATAACTGATTTCACCGATTTTATGTTTTTAAAATTCTGTTCCTAGTTTTGAGCAACTAAGTGAAGCCTCAGAAAATAATTAAGAATTTCACTTATTCATTCTACTTATAATCAACTTATCATTATATAATTATGTTGGTGGCAATACAGTTATATGTTGATGTTTGTAGGACGACACGTCCAACATGGAACGAGGATTTTATTCTAAACATCAAGTTAGCTACCACAAAAGAATTGATGGTATTTATTTTATTTATGTTTTTTATATGCAATAAGAAGTGTTTCACTTGCATTTAACTGCTTTATTTATTTATGTACATTCTCATTTTTCATTTTCAGTGTTAGTTCCTATAGATGCATTTAAAAAAACAACAACAACAAGAACAAAGCCTTTGTCCCACTACGTGGGGTCGGCTACATGAATCCTTTTTCTCATATGCTTCCTAAGTTCCTATAGATGCATTTGAGGTGCAATTTTCATTTGTACTTGGAATTTTTCTAGTTTACATGTTCTTGTAGCCTTATTTTAGTTGATCGTATGCCCTATTTTATAAAGAAATAATGTCATCATGGAACAATTATTCATCGTAGTTAGCCCAAAGTTTTATATTTTCATATTTCTTATAATTTTTGTTGGTAAGGAGTTGCCTAACTACTCATAATTCATGTTAGATTGGCTTATGATTGGCATTAACTTAAATGATAACTTTAATGTTATTTTATATTTTCTAGCTTGTTGCTTGGGATGCAAATCTGGTGACACCGCATAAACGGATGGGTAATGGATGTGTCAACCTTGAATCACTCTGTGATGGTGAGAATGACGTTCGATGCCTTACAATCATTGTAATTGATTCTGATAGTTATTTTGCTTTGTTCAATTATTCTTTCTCACATCAAAATGATTGCATCCAATCTTGTTATTCAAGGAAATTACAGAATTGAAAGCATTCATAAATTGAAGTGAAAATTGTTTGATAAATGTATGATCCAATATTAGGATTATTATTTCTTTTAATGTTAATAAGAATTTTTAACGTCTGCAAAATGATATCATGATTTGGTAAACATACATAATTTGTGATTCTTTCATAGGCTGAGTTCCTATTTTATATTTCTTTTTCTACACTAATCTTAATTCTGCATTAATAATTTTTCTACATTAATACATACCCAATGCACAAGTTACTGAATGTGTTCTGTCTTCATTTGTTTTAACACTTGCTATACACAACCCTCATGATTAATTTAAAGGTTGTTCTATCTTCTTAAAAAAATAACCACTATATAATTTTTTTGTAAATCCTTTATGGTATTCATAAAAATTATTAGGTGAATTTTTATATTAAAAAAGTAACTTATAAATATATACCAGCCAAAGATGGAGAAGGTCTAGCGCTGCTACTGATGGAGATGAGCAACCATGTTACAGGCTTAGTCACAAGTGTGTTGTGATTTAGGGCCTTGTTTTGATTGCTAGATCTAAGCTACGGACTCAAAAGATGCTCCCTTTTCTTCTACCTGTCAAACCTATGACTCAATTGCAAATAAATACACAATACACAAACTCACAAGCGCTTCATGTGAACGCCTTCATGCTTGACACATGGAACTTGAACTCCGCTAATTTTGAGCATGAGATAGATGTGAAGCGAAATGCAATAACTTTTAGCACTAGCTTTCAAATTCTGTTTTTAATAATAATGATATGCACACACATATATACACACACACAAACACAAGCACACCCACGTGCACACACCCACACATGCACGCGTACGCTCACGGGCGCGCCCTCACACCCACACGCACATATATATACATTTGTACTTTAAATGTAATATCAAAATTTTCTATTTTCTTATGGCCGATTATGCTGGATAATAATTGTGGTTTTAAAGTGTGAAAATTTTTAAATTCCATGGATATAGATATACAGGTTATTGATGGTATCTCACATGTGTTGGGAGATTTCAGTTGGTGAAATACATGCATAAAACTAAATTTTTTAAAAGGGCATCTCTATATTTTTTGGTTGTCTTTTTTTACATGCTTGATGAATGATTAAATCATAATGAAAGTTGATAAAGTTTAATCCATATGTTGACTTGTAGTTTTTCAGGCAATTTACATGAGGTCGTGGTTGAACTAGAGGGGATTGGTGGTTGTGGCAAGATCTATTTGGAGGTAATCTATGTATTTATCAGTTTATTCTTCTTTATCCCAGCTAGATGGCTAGAAAACAAAGGATGCCTTCAATTTTTGTCCTCCGTGTGTCTATTTATCCATTTGTGCCCCTATCTTTGAAGCTTTCTTTCAACTAAAACCATCCTAATACAAGTGTTGGGTTGCACATATTTATTTATTTGATTTAATTCGATGATCTTATGATCTGCAAAACATAGCAATTTTACTCATGCATTAGTGATAATTTGGATGTTCTTTTGTAGTATCCAAATGGCTGTGAATATAGTCTTCTGTTCATAAATAAACATAGGACCAGTAACTGACTGACACCCTGGGGTTTGAAGAATTGTAACATTGTATGTGTGCCAACCATATCCGAATCCAATGTTTCTGTTTAAGGGTTCCGTTTGCTTTCATTCTGAAGAAAATAATATTGTTAGCATGCTCTTTATGATGTTATTATTCTTAGGAGTAAAATTGAGTTTGGTTTTTTGTCTAACCGATCTTTATATTTCTTGTCTTATATTATTTTTCATTTAACAAGCTTCATGGGAAATCAAGTAGAAGGGAAAGGTCTTTATTTTACGCACAATATATTATTTTTCTTTTGTTATTATAACTATAGCACTGTGTCAATATGAAGGCCTTATTTGCAATGTTTTTTCCAGTAGAAGAATTAAGTTTATTTGCAACTTTCAGTTGTTCTTTTATTTTATCTTAGTTACTCTATATTTTGCTTCTTATTTGGTTTGATAATTCTTATAGCACTCCATTTGTTTTTTTCTTTTTTCTCTTCAGACATGCAATTAATGTTAACAGCATTGTGACTACTAAATTAATGATTTGTGAACTTAATATTATTTCACAGATCAAATATAAGAGCTATGATGAAATTTCTGAAGTAAATGAGTGTTGGAGAATACCCTTTGTCTCTGATTTTCTTTTGAAGGGTAGTTTGGGCTCTGCTCTTAGAAATGCTCTTGGATCCGGAAGCTTGAATGTTAGTCAATTTGTAGAGTCTGCTTTTGGACAGTTGAAGTCATTTAATTATAATTATGTGAAGCTTCTTCCCCCTCGTTGTAATGGCAAAAGTGATGATTCTAACGAACCAAAAAAATTATTAAATGCCATTAGTAGTTCAAATGAAGCCTCAAAGGAAGAGATGATTGTGCAGAGCTCAGTGGCAGGACACAAGATTGAGAATATGAATGATTCAAATGGAAGAAATTATCAGATGGAGCGGAAAATAAATGACTCTATGCAAGCTGAATATTTTTGGACAACCTTTAGTGACATTATCAACCAAAATGTGTTCCTGAAGCTTGGTTTCAATCTTCCTGAGATCAAAAGTTGGGATGGATTTGATTTGCTGAACAAGATGAGCATACAACTGCGTAAATCAGCAGAAGAAAAATATGTTGAGTATGGACTTGCAACACCAGAATATAGGCTTAAGAACAATGCTGAAATAGGTCAGCGTTCCTCAAACCATACTCCATCTTCTTCTAAAGATATCAGAGAAGCATCTTGGGATGTACTTAGTCAGACTGATACAATTTTTGGAGCATTGGTAGTGCTTGCAAGGGCCCTTTCTAAACCAAAAGATGATTCAACGTTTCTGGATAGTCAAAGAAACAATAAAGATGGTTACAAGGATGGAGGGCCTTCAAATGAAGAAGGAAGTGATAGCTCCAGCAAAGGAATCACATTGGGCACTAAAGGAGCAGAAGAGATGAGGGTACTATTTTCTAGTGCTGAGAGTGCTATGGAGGCTTGGACTATGCTCGCCACTTCCTTGGGTCGCTCAAGCTTCATTAAATCTGAATTTGAGAAGATTTGTTTCCTTGACAATGTTTCTACAGACACTCAAGTTGCTATATGGCGTGATTCTAAAAGAAGAAGATTGGTTGTTGCTTTCAGAGGCACTGAACAAGCAAAGTGGAAGGATTTGCTAACTGATTTAATGTTTCTACCTGCTGAGCTGAACCCTGAGAGGTTAGGTGGGGACTTCAAACAAGAAGTAGTGCAGGTTCATGGTGGATTTTTAAATGCTTATGACTCCGTACGAACCAGAATATTGATGCTTATCAAGCTTGCAATAGGTTACGATGAAGAAGATCATTTAAAGAGCATGCCAAAGTGGAATGTTTATGTTACCGGGCATAGTTTAGGTGGTGCACTGGCAACACTTCTTACTCTTGAGATTTCAACAAGTTCAATGGCAACACATGGTGCGATTGCGGTTACAATGTATAATTTTGGTTCTCCAAGGGTTGGAAATAGGAGATTTGCGGAATTATACAATGAGAAGGTTAAAGATAGCTGGAGAGTTGTGAACCATAGGGATATTATTCCAACCGTTCCCCGGCTGATGGGCTACTGCCATGTAGCTCAACCTGTTTACCTTGCAGCTGGAGATTTAAAGAAGGCCATGTTGAATAGAGAATTTAGAGGAGATGGATATGAGGGAGATGTGATTGGAGAGGCTACGCCAGATGCTCTTGTTAGTGAGTTTATGAAAGGTGAAAAGCAGCTAATTGAGAAGATATTGCAGACTGAGATAAACCTCCTTGAATCAATCAGAGATGGGACTGCTCTTATGCAGCATATGGAAGACTTCTATTACATCTCTCTTCTGGAGAGTGTAAGATCAAATTACACACTGAATGAAAATGCAAATTCCTTTGAAAAAGGCATTCAGTCTACTGCATGAAACTACATGATGATTAGTTTTTACTGTATCCAGCAGATCTGTGCTACATTGTTATAAAGTGAAGTAGCAGGATAACTTTTCTTTGATGTCTATCTGGTTTTAAAATTGATTACACTTCATGTATTTGAAGTTCTAAATTCATGCTGTAAACTTTCACTTTTTTAATTTGACAATTTGATTTAAGCATATGTAATGATTAACAAGAAGTTATAAAATTAAGTTAAAAATAAGAACATAGATTATAATCATAATGGAGATAATATAGCTAACATAAATTTAAAAGAATGTGCTCATCAAGGGCATTAAAGATATGTGGAACATCCTCTAAAGGCAACAGCCTTATTGTTCTTTCATGTAAATTGAAGACTTTCTTTATATATTCCTTACTAGCAGGCATTACTAAATGACTATTACATGCCAGTATATGCTTATTTAAGATATGTTTTCTGGCTAGAAATCATTTAAATTGAATACAAGTGAGGCATGAGTTGATTCCAATGTTTATCTTATCCACTTTTTTCATAACTTTGCTACTTTGGGCTTTTGCTTTTATCATTCCAAGTGTGATTGAATCAAATTCATGAAACATAACTAAAAACTTCCTAATAAATCCCATAGTGATTCATGTGACATCTTCAACCTCTCTAGTTCATTCAATAGATATAATATAAATACAAAAAAACTTTTTTTTTGTGAAAGAAATTCAAGTAAAACAGTGCGCTTACTCGTGATATAATGATTGAGGGTTCAGTTCTTCACCGTGAGGTTGCAAGTTCGAATCGTTCGTATTACCTTCTACTCTCTCATCCACTGTCATGTCCCAATCACACTCACTATTTTCTACATCTTCTAGCCAATCACTGCTATTGGAGCAATCAAAACTGCAAACAGTTGGTGCGCAAATCACTCCTTAAGGAAAAACTGAACTTTTAAATTTTAATACACTCGGAGGGCCCCTAACTCTATCAATTCAATGAGCAATTTCTGAAAGAAGAAAATGACAGATCGAGCAGAAGCAGAGAAGAAACCAAAACCCTAGATGGCCATTTCTTCCATTCCCGCAATCTCCCTCTTGTCTGCAACTCTCGTAAATCTCGTCTTCCTCACCACGGCCAATTCTGGCGCCTCTATTTTAGACCTCATCTATAAGGGCTGCGCCAACCAGCAATTCTCCGGTGGGGGCGCCGCCTCATCCCAGCAAACCCTATCCTCCCTCTCATCCACTCTCATGTCCCAATCCTCCACCACCAGATTCTTTAAAACTACAGCCTCCGATCAATCCATCTTCGCCCTTTTCCAATGCCGCGGTGACCTCTCCTCCTCCGATTGCTCATCCTGCGTTGCTAAAGCTGTCTCCATGTGGAGCTTCCTCTGCGGCGATACCGTCGCCGCGCGTGTCCAGCTTGGCGGATGCTACGCACTTTACGAGATTGTTGGATTCCCGCCAGTTTCCAGCACGCAGATGCTTTACAAGAGGTGCGGATCGGGGAATGGAGGCGGGGAAGGGTTTGAGGAGAAGAGAGATACGGCGCTCTCAAGCCTGCAGAGCGGGGTGGCCGCCGGTGGTGGCTTCTACGCCACTACCTACCAGTCTGTTTACGCCATGGCGCAGTGCCAGGGAGATCTCTCCTCTGCCGATTGCAGCGAGTGCGTTGAGCAAGCAGTTCAGAAATCGCAAGTTGAATGCGGTGGTGCTAGCTCCGGCCAAGTTTACCTCGATAAGTGCTATATTAGCTATAGTTACTACCCTAATGGAGCTCCCACTGATGGAGACGTTGGAGGTGGAGGTGGAGGTGGAGATGGTGGTGGAGATGGAGGTTTGTTTTGGTGAACTTCTTGGTTTTCCCTACCTTTCATTTTGAAGTTTTCTGCATATTTTGAGTGAATTGAAAAACAAATACATGTATACGCAAGGAGTAAATATTACTTGCGGCGATCGCATGTTCTAACGATAGTCTGGATGGGCCACCGTAAGATACACAACGGCATGGCCGCATCCGGTCCATCGTCTGGATGTATGGTCTATTGCACGTAATATTTTCTCATATACAACATGTTCGACTTAGAGTCTCTTAGTCGAAAGATTAGCTCTCAACTAACCGGCGAAGATTGCTTGCAAGAATAAGGAAGTTTAAATGCTTAATTCCAAGATATTAAGTTGGGAATCAAACACTAAACTTAAGGCAAAAAAGTGTTTTAAAGTTGAGAGAACTAAAAATGGTTAAATCATAAATTAAAGGGAGATTTACATACCCATTAGTATGTATTAACATATCAACTATCTATACTTCAATTTTTTCTTACAAACCACTAAGAATCAAGCGGTTTGTATGTAAAAAATTGAAATTTGGATGGTTGACATGTTAATACATAGGAATTGGGTTGTATGTGTGTAAGGGCCCTAAATTAAATTAAATTAAATGACATCATAATTGTTAAATTTATATTAATATGACTTGAAAGATGTAACAATGTTGTAATAATGATATTTTCTTCAATTTAATGTACAATTTTATCAATCAAAATATTTATCATTTAATACTTTTGAATATGATTTTAAATATGATATTTTGAGCTAAAACATTTTGAGTTTTTCACAATGCTCTCTATATTGGTCATACACTTCTACAAATGCTTTTGAAAACATCAAGAGCACTAGATTGAAATGTCAATGACAACCACAATGAGAAAAAATATACTAAAATCTCTTCTTATATTTATGAAATATTCAATCTCAAAGAGTTTAGAAATTGTAGTATATAGATTTAATTAGTTTTGTTTTCTAACTCTTATTTTTAGTCATTTAACACTAGCAAAATGCCATAAATTGATTGTCATTTTAATCAAACAGTTCATCCAAAACATGATTGGTTCATTGGTTCCCTGGTTAGACTATCAATCATGAACGATTTGGCCCTTATCTGTTATGGAACTTTGAACAAATTGGCCGAAGGTCCGATTATGATTGAGTTAGTCAAACCAGCCGGTACTCTTCACAATAATATTTTGCATCTGGCCTACAAAAACATGTCAAATATGAGTTTGTGTCTTATATTTTCATTAATAGATGTAGCTCATACATGCACTACGATATGTCTATATTCCCAAATCTGGATTTTATGTGTCATATAATCATAAGTTAGGGAAACTTATTTGTTTAGTAGAATCCTATGAATTTTTCCCATGGCTGTCTATGAATTCCATTATATCAAACAAAGAAAAAGAAAAGATAAGAACTGCATATTATCTTTATACATGAACTTTTGAATGGCCTTTTAATGTTGTATGTGTTTTTGAATTAGGTCAGCATACAGGGAAGACAGTGGCCATCATAGTGGGAGGATTTGCAGGTGTGGGATTTCTGGTGATTTGTCTCCTGTTTGCCAGAACTCTAGTGTAAAAGAAAGATGGTGAGCATTCATGAATAAACTAAATTGATCTTTTAGAATGTGATGGACTTTTCAAATGTCATGCTTGTTCGGGTAATGCTGGAAAAAGCCTTGGGTTTGGTTTAAAATTTTTTAGTGGCTGTATGGCTGCACTGAAAATTTAAATCCTATAAATACGGATTTATCAAATCATAAATACACAAAGATGTTTGGTATTGGTATGATTTAAGTTGAATATAGTCAAACCCTTCGTAATGTTTGGTGATCAGCCCCTCCTGTGCAATGAGAGAAACATTGTCCTCAAATCCGTTAAATCCGTTAAATCCACCCATTCGTCGGATATAAAAAAATTGGGATTTACATTACGGAGGACAAAATAATGGATTTAGCTGAATTTTGGATTTAACTTGTTGTTTTTTGCGTTTGCAGATTTACGTTAAGATTTAACGCAAATCTTCTTAAAAATGTGTTACCAAGAGAGTACTAGAAATCTTAGCTCATGGTCTTTAGTTGTCAAAATTTGTTAGTTGAAAACGTGTTTGAAAAGGGAAATTTGACATTAAATACCTCAATATGCATCTCATTGGCTAACAATTACTTGGAGAGTTATGCCCGAAGGTTTACTTAGGACAAAAGCACACCTAATTAGAAATAACATCTTGTATTTACGATTTTCTTATTAGAATTATGAGTCATTCGAATTTGATTTTAAACTTTTTTTAAATCTAATTTGAAGGGGTTAGAATTTGATTTGAATCTTTGTTTTGTTCTAACTAGGTATTAGCCAAGCTCGGAAACTTTGTTTTGAATCAAGAGAAGGTTTGTGGACCGGCGAGACAATGCATGAGGGAGAATGAAATGACGCTGCACAAGAAATTGGAAGCTAGGAGGGTTAGCAAAATGATCGATGATATATAAGAAGGAAAACATGACTACATGGGTTGATGACAAAATTCTTTAGGAAAGACCATGACTGGATTGTTCGTGTGTGAAGGAGAAAAATATCTCTGGTTAAGCTCGTTAGGGAAGACTTTGATGAGACTAACAATGTGTGAAGGAGGTGGGTTTGCGATAGAACTCAATTGGAACCTTGATGTCATTTGATTTGCTTTAAAATGAGTGCAATATTTAACTAATCAAATAATATCTATATATTACACTATTTCAACATTGATTCTATAGTTTTTTTTTTACTCTTCATGAACAAAAATTTAATCAAAATATTCTAAGCAAGTTTTTTCTTGTGTAAAGCCCAACTAAGGTCCTTAATGTTCCATACACTAATAAATGACATCAATGTTGATGGTTATATGTTGAATCCTACAGTTCATGCCTCTCATGATGCCTTTGATGGCACCACGCCGTGTGTCCGGCAGTGTAGTGCAATCCATGCTGTCGACCACACATTTGGTTTACCATACATTATATTTTCCCATTATGCGAAGCTTAATTTCGAGCCCCTATGCTCGAGAAATAGTTCAGTTTGTAATTTCTTTTTGGCTTTCTCCAGATTTCTAAAGTGCTTGGTGCTTATAGTTTGAATTTCATTTGGGACAAAGCAAGTGCAATGTGTTGTCTACAATCAAGAGAACTGTGAAGATAAAAGGAAGTTATATTTGGCTCTCTGCAATTTGGACTTGAGTTGTAAGTGATTCTCTTTGCTTCTTACTTCTCTTTTCACGCAGATGAAATAAAAGATTTTGACTGCACTACACACAGATATATATATATATATAGATAGATAGATGTAAATATTGTGAAATTGTTGTATGTAAGTCTGTGATGATTCATTCATACTTTTTGAAATTAAATTGTGGAGAGAAAAATGATGAGACTTCTTGTAAATAGAAACTGATATCATCAAGTGATTTTTTATTCAAAATTTATGCTTCTTGTTTAGGAACAATGTTAATTGATTGTGAAATTTACATACATGCCACACAATTCTTATGTATTTACATATTTAAAACCCAAATTTTGATATTTACACTTATGCTACCTTAGAGCTATAAATTTATGCTTGAAAATGTGTATTTTATTTTGATGTGGCGTTAAATAGTTGAGTGGTATGCATGTAAATATGAATGTTTAGGTTTGAGATATGTAAATACATAAGATTTGTGAGGTAGATCAAAACAAATAATAATAATAATAATTTTACTGATATTTGAAATGTCATGAAAGTTACTGATTTATATTTTTAGATGTCAGTAAATATAACCAATAGTTATATTAACTGTTAACAAATTTGATCAATATTAGATTAAATTTATGGCCACTAAACAGTCACTTAGAAATGCCACTACATCAAAACAAGTGCTAGAGTATTACGATTCTGAAAAATTCTGAGTGCATGGGTGGAAGAGATGTGGGCCGGTGGTGGGGAAGAATAATAGCTGGACGGTGCAAGAGATGTGGGCCGGTGGTGGGGAAGATCAGGTGGTCGGGGTGGCTGGAAACAGGCTAGCGACTACTGGAGGGTGTTAGGAGGGAGCTGTGGTGGTCTGAGGCAGCCGTGGACTGGTGGTGGGGTTTGGACGACAGTAGGCACCGGTGTTGACGGTGGCTTGACAACAGCAGAGACTGGCCCGAGAGGGACTGTCGGCGGCAGAGGTTGGTACGGGAGGGTTTGGAGGTAGTAGGGAAGAGGGTGGAGGCCTGTGCAGCGACGGTAATGAGGATGGAGGCTTGGATGGCAACAATGAAGATGTTGGACCGGGCAATAGTTGGATGGTGCTTGTGGTGGATTGAACAACTGCTGAATGGTGTTGGAGGTGCTTGACGATGGCTGGGAATAATCGGGTGGTCAGGGTGGTGGCTGGAAACGGGCTAGCGACTTTTGGAGGGTGGTAGGAGGGAGCTTTGGTGGCCTGAAGCAGCAGCAGACTAGTGGCAGGGTCTGGATGACAACAGGCACCGCTGTCCAAGGGGTTGGACAGTAGCGGGGATAGGCCTACAAGGGCCTGCCGGCGGCAGAGGCTGCTCGGGGAGGGTTTGGAGGCAATTGGTAGGGTTGTTAATGAACCAATGCTCGATGAACAACTCGAACTCGACTCGATCAATCCTCGATCATATTAGTTCAAATTAATAAATAAAACTTGAATTAAACATCAACATAGTCGAATTTGTTCATTAATATACTCTTTTGTTATTCAGTAATTAACTTATTAAATACTCAATATTAAGTTCATTAATAGCTTGATATATTATTTAAATTAAGTTTAAAAAGTTAGAATTTATTTAATAGATTTAATAGTAATATAATATTCTATCAATAATATGATTGATATTCTTTTATTAATAATATGATTCCGTAACTGATCATTCATACAATTTTTAAGTTCAGTTCAGTTTATTCACTTATCAAAATTTAAACTAGCGTAGCCTATTATTAAGAATGATGTAGTTAATTATTAAAGTTCAAAGATTTTAGAATTTATAATCGATAAATAAGTAAAAATGATCATATTTTTAAAATTATATTAAATTTTTTATATGAGAGTTTAGGTACTCGTTTGAATTTTTAGACTTATTGAAATACTTCGTTCACTTGTCATAAACAAGTCAAGTACAAATCAATTTCAAACAATGAAAATTTTAAACAGGCCAAGCTTGAACGATATATCAAAGCTTGACACACTCTCAAGCACAACATGAACAAATTATAATTATACCAAGCCAAGTCCGAATAATGATATACTCGACTCGATTACAACCCTAACAACAGGGAAGAGGTCGAAGGCTTGGGCATAGGCAGAATGCAGGATGGAGGCTTGGACGACAGTGGAGAAGATTGTATGTGATTGTTGGAAGAGGGGTCAGAGGGGCTGCAGAAGAATGTCACTTTGGGGTCGACCTACAACCAGAGCACCACTCTAACCCTTGGAAATAATTACTACTTCAGACGAGTTACAGTCATAGCACATTCTCGTCATCAAGTACAGCTCTCGGAGGGGAAAAACGCCTCAAAGACAAGCCTCAGAAACCTACATTCATCCAAATCTGAACCCTAAAACATTCAACAACACATATATATATATATATATATATATATATATATATATATATATATATATATATATATATATAATGGAAATTTGTAAATATAATGATAATGCTTAGGAAAGGAAAGAATCAGAAAAGGTGGGCATAGAGTAGGTAGGAAATAAAATAGAAGAATCATGGAAATGTAAGGGAAGAGGGAGGGAAACAAAAAAAAAAAAAAGAAAGGGGAGAAGGGTTTGAACTGTGGCACTGTAGTAGTTACAGTGTCGCTAACCACAGTGTCACGACTCGGGAAAGCTCCCACATCAGATGTATTTAGATAAATTTTCCTATTTAATAATCTTTCATGAAGAAACTAAAGACAATCATAGAAAAAGAAGGAGAATTCATCATATCAAAATTATATTTAAAGCCCTCAAATGGAATATCTAATTGCATTGCATTAAATAAATACATTTCATTCTATATCCATACAATTATGATATATAAAACCTCTAAATCATTAATTTTCCACAAAACTAAACAAGTATTAAATTAATCTTTGACAAAACTATAGCTAAATGAATAAGAAAATGGAAGAATCCTACACATTGAAAATGTTCAAAAGAACACAAATTACATTATGAACTCCCAAAGTTGTGTTAGATAAAGAAGGAATAACACATCAATATATCAATTGCTAACCATAAATAATTAGAATGAGAACAATACTATGCTGATGAGGATGCATAAAAACAATACCGATGCAAAAAAAAAAAAAAGAGAAAAGTGTTACAAAAACCCCCCTAGAAAACATATTGTAGCTCTACCAATAGGCAATGAGCCTATCAAATAAAGTAGTGGAAGAATACCATATGATTATTGAAATATCTCAAGTTAAAGAGTCCTTCCATTCCAAGATAAAACTAGCTCCCTTGCATTCCCTTTTCATGCCATAGATGCTCGCCAGAGATAACTGCCTTTCGGCCTGTCATTGTCGAAAAGACCGGCCGCCAAAACGGCCTCTCGAGGCCTCCAAATTGTAGCCTCCCCTTCCTCTACCCCTCCCTAAGAGTTAAAATAATAAAAAAGGCAATCTTACAAGGAAACATAATAAACTTAATGGTAGCGTAGACTTTTCATATCATATGCTAAAAGAATATTATGCAACTATTTGGGGGAATTCAAATGCATACCACACAATTCTCATGTATTTACACATTTAACACTCACTTATAAATTTATAGGAGCATTTAAACACAAACCACACAACTCTTATGTATTTACAAATCTAACACCTAAACTTTAATTTTTAAATTTATGACACTCCAATCTTTCATATCACATCAGAAATATCACTTTTATTAACTTTTACACTTTTTCAATCTTATATAAAGTTGTAATAAAGGGAAAAATCAAAAGTAAGGTGTTAGATATGTAAATACAAAGGAATTGTGTGGTATGTAAGTAAGATCTTCCATATAACATTTATGTCATAATCAAAAGATATGCATGACAGGGCATGTTTTACTTCAGAAAAATTAATATTAGTAGCTTTGTTATGTGTTCTTAAAGATTTAGGAGTATTATATACATAAACGGAAATTTATATACATAACACACGAGTCTTATGCATTTACTTATGTCACAGCCCAACTGGTTTTTAAAAGCCAAGCGCCTTTTCCTATGTACGAAAAGATGTATGAAAAGTGGATTACATATCTACATAGGTAGAATGTTTTGGATGTAAAGATCAAAAGTTTTGGTGTGAGATAAGTAAATGCATAAAAAATTGGTGCTATGCATATAAATTCGCCATAAATAAATATTGAAGTTTAAGTGTTTAAACACGTAAATACATAAGAAAGGAGTGGCATGTATGTCAATCCCCTAACAAATATTGACAAGTTAAAAAGCCGGTTTGGTTGATTTCTGACAAGAAATAGGGGCATCCTGCTGTGATATTTGCACTATTTTAAACTATAATCAGATTAATAAGCCAACACTAAATCACAACCTTTCAGCACAGAAAGGAAATGCAATCAGAAATTCTAGTGGCAAAGAGGAAATTAACAAAAAAGCAAGATCTTGAACATCAAGGACTAATCATTCTCTAACCGAGAATTCGATCTTCGATGCTATAACTATATTACTCGAGAAATAAGACAAGTTGAAAAAGCAAACTTCAAATTTAGAAGAGAGTGAGGAAAGAAATTTTAAGGATTAAGAACACCTACTTCCTCCTCGTGATGCGCCACTGTTAGGCCTCCTACCCTCTACGTGGACGAGCCTCCCATTCAACTGCACTGGAGTAGCCTACAAAATACAGATAACTTTTCTGAAGCTTTTAACTGCAAGGAACTGTAAATAAACATAGCTGCTATATGTTGGTTGAATATTTAGGGGTCGTTTGGAATCAATTTAATATTTTATCTTCTTTTTTCTATTTTCTTTTTTCTTTATGTTCTGATTTGAAATAACAAATGTTTGGCATATTTAATTGAAGTACACTTGAAAATCCTAAAACAAATATATTGAAAGAAAAAACAAATATTGAAAGGTAAATATTGTGAGAAGAAAATTTCCAGGACCAATCCAGTTGAGTTTTATTAGAAGTGCCAGAGATAGAATTAACAGATAAATCTGCAAAGGATGGCCTAAATAAGATCCTGCTGCTATGTAATGTTAAGAAGTCGAAATAAGAAGAATGAAACAAACCTTCAACGCATTCTGAACACCAACAGCATCTTCGAATTCTACAAATGCATAGTAAAATCCACCATCCTGCATATATACATTTAAAAAAAAAAGTAAATTTGCGATTTCTGAAAGTAGAATATTTGCATTAAGGACCATAGCTGGTCAATTTACCTTGCGGCTCCTGATAGTAACACCATCAGGCGTTATTCTACCAAACTTTCTGAACTCTTGCTCAAGGTCAGAAGATGAAATATTTGATGGAATGTTTCCCACATAAACAGATTTTGAATCACCTGCAGAAAGAAAGAAATCCAAGGTCAATACTCATCAGATTAAGGCTTATTTGCATTTGTTAATTTAGCTAATTGAACAAATTTGATGTTCTTGCAATAAAATATTTGTTTGTCCTAATTTATGTAGAAAAATCATCTCTGATTCTATAAAATTGTATGAAAGCATTTGGTTCTGGAAGAAGAAAGATCGGGTGTGCCCTAGTCACGATCTGATAGCTAGAGTTTCCACAAACAAGCGATCGTCAGAAGGACCACAACGTACAGAGCGACTCGATTTGATTCGCCATCACGATACAATCGCAATTAAGAGCTAGCAGGAACACCGAAGTAAGAATTGCAACATACATAGCGACTCGATCTGATTTAGTATCGCAATATAACTGCGATTTAGAGGTTGCTGGGGGGGAAGCTCGACGTACAGGGCCAACGAACGATGGGATTGCAACATACATGATAGCATCGTACAGAGCCAAGCCTGACCTAATCTCAATACAGTCTCGATTTGAGTTATCTAAAGAGTTTTGTTAGGTTCGGACTATTGGGATATATATTTGGGGACAAAACACTTAAAAAAAATAGGAACTTAAAACACAAAATGAAAAATTAGGGCTTTCTTCGGGCAAACTTCTCTCCAAGAATTTTAACATAACCTTACAGATTTTTTTTATACTTTTGAAGTACGAAATGAGATGAACAAAATGACAACAAATTTAAATTTTGAGATTATTTGGAAGGTTAATTAAGACAAATGATTGAACTGGTACAAGTTTTCAAACAACAACAACAAAACCTTAATCCCTCTAAGGGGGGTCGGCTACATGAATCCTATTTCTCCATTGTGTCCTATTTAGTGTCTTATATTTATTTAATTCTAATAAATTAAGATCATTTTTTATACAATATGCCCAAGTCTTCTTAGGTCTACCTTTTGCCTTTCTTAAGATAAGTGAAATCTAAAACATCTACTCTCCTATAAAAAAAGAATAGATTTAGGAATTCTCACTTAAAACAACAAAACGATAGGAATAAACATAATATTTAGATTTTTTTTATTTTTTATTTTTGGAACACAATAACAAACGACACCACAACAAAAACATAAGAATTGCATGAAAATACATAGGAATAAAAATTTGTAGTCACTAAAGGAGGCTGATAAGGAGATCACCGAATCCCTTAGGTGTCAGGCCACCAAGTCTCAAGTCAATGAAGAATAACTCATCTAAGTATTCAAATAATCAACAACCATTTTATTTCAGAGAAAATATCAGTTTAAATACACATGTTAAACACCCTTTCACCATACCCATTGATTACAAAAGCAACTACCCAAGAGAAGGAGAGATGGCGTGGCCAGCCCCTTCTACCATTCCAATTTATGCATTGACCAAGGGTCCATGTCACATAAGCATATTTTGACTCTACATAAGCAAAAAATTTGACCTCAACATAAATAACACATATACTTTACATGAATACATTAAATTAACACAACATTAAGGAAACTAAATACTACATTACATAATATAATAGACATAATTGAAGATCTCTATGACCTTCAAAACCATCAATGTTCTCTCAAGCTTGATTTAGATTTGGCTCTAGTATTTAGGCCACCTACATCTGCCACATCATTAACATTGGTTGCCCAAGAAGGTGATGCATTTGAGAGACTAATACTAAACACAAGTAGTCACCGTTAAGAGCAGTTCAACATCTCATCATTTTAGATAGACCTAAGGAGCCATTGAGCCATTTCTAGAAGGCACTATGGAGTAAACTAGATGTTAAATTTCAGTTCAATTAAGCAGTGCACTCACAAACAAATTGTCAGATAAAAGTGGTGAACTGCTACTATGGACATCGTTACAAGTGTTCTATAAAAAATAACATCCAAGTTGTGGGATCCAGGTATTTCCAAAGAAGACTAAAAAACCTCTACTACCTGTGAAGATTGACTCAGAAGCGTCATCACCGCATCCACGGTATCATGGAATCTCGAGAAATATGGGATCGTGGGAATACTGTGATCGCAGGGGTTGAAACTTTACAGAGACTTCTTTTTTTCTTTTTATTTTCTTTCATTATTTCCAGCAAGTTTCCATCTTTCGCTTCAAATTTTTGGTTATTGCCTAACTTCATCGTTTAATAAGTATTATTTATTAAGAGATTTTCATATATGATGTGCTGGAGTGTTTTAATTTCAGTTTTTTTAAGTATTTGGGAGAATTTTCTCTAATTTATGCTCTCTCGAGACAAGTAGCATATTCTTATAGCAAGTGATGTGCCTGTAGATTGCCCAAATACAGTTGGTGGATCACCCTCCCCGCCGGTATCTCATCTTTTGCTGTTCTACCCGTTGTTTTCAGTCGGACAGCTGTCAGAAATGCTTCAAGCTGCTGGTCACAACAGAAAATACAATTTTATTGCTTCTGGTTCATTGTCCTGCTGCCATTCACACTGTATTTCAGCCACCATCCACCCTCTTACTTATGTCACCCATCCTACAACTTCCCTAAACCTTTTTGTGTTCTATCACACCTTCTAGAAACCCTATAACGGTATCAGTGCTTTAATGAGAGTGTTTGTGCACTAAAAAGAACATTAGTGTTTGATTATAAAAGAGTTATGATGATTTGCAAAAGCATTGATAAATTAACTACTTCATATGGCCCAAGTAGTACGTTTCTACTGAGCCATGGATTATGGCTTTGACGTGTCTCAACTAAATTTGTCAGTATCATGCTTGTGGTCAGCCTGAATTACACTTTTAATAAAAGATATACCCATTCATGTAACCTATTTAGTTATGCCTCGCCAAAACCTGTTTAAAGATAATTTTTGTTCGCCCAGCAACTACAACTCATCTTGCTACGTTAAGTTGAACTTTGTATAAGATGATGCACCCAAACAAGAAATTTGCAGCATTGTCGTGTACGGTGTTTGCTGTAGCTTCTAAGCCTATAGCGTGTTGATTCTACTTCTCATAAAGGTATGTTTCCTATGTAGGGGTGTAAACGAGCTAAACACGAGCGAGCCCAGACTCAGCTCGTGTTCGGCTCGTTAAAAAATATCATTGTTCATGTTCGGCTAGTTTATATTTCGAACGCAAAAGTGTGTTCATGTTAGGCTCATTTGCTTAGTGAGTCAAACACGAGTTGTTCGCGAACAAAGAGTCGTTCTGACAACCCTGATCACGCAGCCATGGGATTTTAATGTTAGGGTAAATTTTAAACCTTATTGTTTATATTAATACATCATTTAGATATAATTTAATATATTTATATTCTATTTTTTAATTCATAAATCTTTGTAGCATTGCAGTCAATTAAATTTTTTAAAAATAGTACTCATCAATTATATATATATATATATATATATATATATATATATATATATATATATATATATAATATTTGATGAGTAGTATTTTGAGCTAAAAGAGTCGAACACGAATGAAATAATCTTTGTTTTTGTTCAGCTTGTTTATATATTGAGCACAAAAAAGTGTTCATGTTCGGCTCGTTAACTTGATGAACAAATCGAACACGAACTTCTTAATGAACCAAACACGAATTGTTCGCCAACAACAAGCTGTTTTGACAGCCCTATTCCTATGTAATGTTTGAAAGTATAACATTAGGGGCGTACACTAAACCTAAAAGTAGTGCCAGACATAAGTGGATTGGTTAATAAAATGCTACAAATCTTCATGTTACTAGATCTTGTTACAAGCAAATCAAAGGGTATCCCTAATGTTCGCACTAACTTGGTGTTAATTTTGTAATTGTTACGAGGATGATTGCTGTACTACTTCTCAACATCAATATTTATATATGTTAACAATTTATGTATAATAGAAATTTTACTTGGTTACTGACTACTTTATTTTGATTATTGTGAGATTTTGAAATTTAGGAGGGCTATAAATCAGGATTAATATTCAAAACCTAGCTTCCAATATTTGAAGCCCCTGCTATGTATATTTAGCACAAATATTACTTCCTATGGATTATGCCTGCTGAAACGAATAGATTATTGGACACAGTTCTCACATTGACATGCACCATGAAGTTTTTATTTAGTGGATGCTTTTAGGTGTTTTATTTAAGAACATCGATGACAAAAAAAATAGAGATTTACTATTCTATATTTAGAATGTTTTTAAATACTACTTAGATAAATACAAATGCGGTCACTTATGACTTACAGGGATAAATTGGCATTTGAGTCGTTTTCTTTATTTAACATGCAATCAGCACTTCAAACAAGCAAACCCATTCTAAAACAGATTTTCCCTGAAAGTATCGAGAGTTTCCCATTCCTCAAACTCTAAAAGAAACATCACCAACATCACTCAACTTTTTAAGAGAAACAAAACCAAAATATCCTAGTTCTTAGGGCAGGTTTTGACTTTTTAGAATAGAGTGAAATAATTTTATTAATACGAAAGTGGGTTAAAAATACAAATTACATGAATTATAAAATAGAAAAGACGTAACACGCATATCTTTAATATTACAATTAATCAATTCTTAATAACTACCCGAAGATAAAGCGTAAAACAAAATAGAAAATACATAAAACAGGAAATAACCAGAAAGGAAATAAATCAATACTAATAACTTCTAACATAAAATAGGACATAACTGGAAAGGAAATAAATCAATACTAATAACTTCTAATACTCCCCCCTAAGTTGGAATATAGATATCAATCATGTTCAAATTGAATTTAAAATCATCAAACAATGGGTGAGGAAAATGTTTCGTGAGGTAGAAATTGAAGTCTTCATCCCCAAGAAATTCAGGAATACTTCTAATTGATTGCGGTAGTATTTGACTATAGTTTCTGCAGTTTCTATAGTTCCTGTAGGTAGTTGGAAGGCTACTACAGGTAATGTTATAGAGAAGCTTGCATAGAAGTAGACAATCTACAAAGCTGCAGGATATGGACTGCAAGGAAAAAAATCAGGAGGAGAGCCTGCTGCAGGATAGAGCTTCAGAGAAGGGTATGATGTAGAGAAAAACTCCGGAGGACCTGCTGCAGGAAAAAAAACTCCAGAGGAGCCTAAAACAGGGAGAATTATGTAGGCAAGTGGAAGATTGTCGCAGGTAAGTTCTACGAAAACGGTCTGCATGGAAAAAGTAGGCTGAGGAAGTTCCGGCTGCCTGTAGGGAATAGTTTTCAGCGTAGTTGGCTGCAGGGAATGCTTCAAAAGAGGCCTGCCGTAGGACAAAAACAACCCCAGCGAAGGCCATGCAGCAGGAAAAGATCTGAAAAGGGCTTGCAACCACTTGCAGCAGCAAAAGATCTGGATAGTTGTTTGATATAGCGATGATGACGGCATTGGTTATTGTCTGACATAAATAGAGGATTGATTGGAGTTTTCTATAACACATGGAGATTTCTACCAATCTGATATCCGAGACAGAACCCTTAGTACCTTGTGGGGTCTATAAAAAAAAAAACTCTAAGCTCCTCGAGGTTTTTACAAGTTGCAGCAACCATTTGAAGGCGCATGTCATGCACCGAATCTAGAACCCAAAAATTTTGAAGATTTTGGCAATGAGTAAGGACTAGTTTGAGCTACTAGTTGTGATCAGGGATCGAGATGTCATAAAGGCTGACTTTAGAGAGGCCTGAAATCACCTTCTTCAAAGGAGAACGACCAGGTGCCAAAATGAGTGAGCTGCAGCGCCCGGGCCAAGAGCCGGAAGAGACGACCGACAGAAACATGCACTTTGACTTTCAGTCTCCATAAAGGAGGAGACGGAGACGAGACACAAGAACCTCGAGAGCTTCAAGTTCATAACACAATCAATGCAATCGAATACCAGGGACTCGAGGCAAGTCTTCCCTGATGGAAAGAAAAACACCTAATCCACCACGCCCTCATCATCATTCTCAACGACATGGCCTATCAGATCTAGAGATCAGAGACGCCTGCATCTCTCTGCTATGGCGGCGGGGCTACTGTGGTGAATCCATCGTAGAAAAAAAGTGACATCCCGGAAAGAGGTTGCAAGAATCACGAGATCAGTGTCAGAAGCAGTCATTCGCTTGAGACAGACTCAAGCGAGGGATAAGAAGAAACCATGGTGGCAATGAGGTTGAAGGCATAACAATTGCTGATGAAGAGCTTGAGCCGAATCTAGGCCTCAGTGCAAAACCAAGATTTGCGGATGAGGGAAGTTGTGTTTCGATCGCAATGAGAGGTCAAGAAGCACAACACATTCTCAAGGAAGTCTTCAAGAACTTGGTTGGAGAACGGCGGCGTCTGGCCGGCGATGGTAAAGATCGGCTGATACTTTGGCTGTGCAGTTCCGAAAGGATTTAAGGACCACCAATTGTCATTAATGTCATGTCAGTCGCCATTATCCAGGAGTTGTATAAAGGTTGCAATTTGCTGCATCTCAATGTTTTGCTAGCCCTAGGAATTAGCTTGTTGTTTGCTGCAGAAATGAGGAACCACAGTTTGATAGCTACTATTTGCTACAGGAGATGGGTGTTGCCCGGGAAGAAATTCTCCTACGGGAACTTTTGTTAGCTGCTCCTATGGGAGTGGCTATTCGCCAAGGAAGTAGCTCTCCTACGGGAACTCCTGTTAGCTGGTCATGCGGCTGTTCTTCTGTTGCCAGGGAAGTGTGTCGGCTAAGGGAACTTCCGCAGGCTGCTGTAAGGAGAAGCTATTGGAAGGGGCAATAATCATGCGGATGGTATGCAGGCTACAAGAGGAGGTAGAGTGGTTGAGTGCCTGCACGCTGTAGGCTGCAGAGAATCGGAAGTCTCCGGCAGCAAGAGATCTCCTCCGCTAGAGACTCTAGGGTTTGTTTCAAAGCTCCAATATCATGTAGGTTTTGAAAATCAAGCGAAATAATTTTATTAATATGAAAGGGGTATAAATACAAGTTCCATGAATTTTAAAATAGGAAAGACAAAACACTATATCTACAATAATACAATTAATCAATTCCTAATAACTACCTGGAGATAAAAAGAAATACATAAAATAGAAAATAACCGGAAAGAAAATAAATCAATACTAATAACTTCTAACATAAAATAGAAAATAACCGAAAAGAAAATAAATCAATACTAATAACTTCTAACACTTGGCAATCTCTATGCTATTCAAAGCAAAAAAAATCAAAATTATGAAATAAAATATCAATATGATTCAAATGCTCAGTGAAATAGGCATTTAGACGCTACTGTCATGCTGTAGAGCATGGCCTAAAGACTCGTGGCATCATATAAGCTCGACAAGCAGGATAAAAAGAGTCGTACTCCATCAACAAAAAAAGGCCAAAAAAAATTAAAAATTATAAAAAAGGGTCAATAAAGCTAACCTTCGTCTTCAAAAGTAGAAACTTCATCCAACACCTCGGAACTGGACTTTTCCGAAGCTTTAGAGACAATTGGTTGAACCTGTAGCTGAGTCACCGGTGATGCATTATGACGCTCTGACAAAACTGCACCTGTCTTGTTCATAGAAGATAAATGTGGTGCAGCATGAGGCCTTGAAGTTCGCAACTGTTAAATTTTAACTTCATTACATCATTTGAATATTTGATTGAAGAGACAAAAATAAAATCTGATACAAAATGTACCCAAAAAGGAAAAATTATAGTAGAAATGGTTGTACATACAATGGATGCATATGTGTGCTTTGGTGGCTCCCTAACAGGCTCCTCTACAGGAGCAGGTGGCTCCTGAGCATCTTTTGACTCACTTGAAAATGAGCAAGTGGGCAGTTCTGCAGGGATTTCATCAACTATTTCATCAGGTTCTGGAGCCTGATTTGGTTCTTCAGAAACACAAAAATTGTTGAGTGTGTTATTTTCATCAGCAGAGAGTGGTGTAGAGTTATAATCTTCTGTGGGAATATCTTCTTCTAGCATGTAGCTGGACACTGCATTATAATATTTAAAACTAAAAATTACTGTTGAATAAATAAATTGTGAAGAAGAAAATAAAACACATCTGCATATGCTTTTACAATAAAACTAGACTATTCCATAATAATCGACCTGGGATAATATTGGGGCAACCAGAAAAAAATGCTAGATGTCTTATGAATCATACTAGGATCCACTGGACAGATAAAATGGTTGATTAAAAATACACGAGTACCATTTTGTCAACCTGAAACATTTCAAGCTGATGTTACAAGTCTAGGATAAACGATGTCATTCAAGATGAAGAAGCATGCAAAACAGCAACCAAATATATAGTTGATGCAGAATGGTTTAAGAACTATGTTTTCTGATGCAACTAACATAATGTCATGAATGTATATCGCATTAAAAAAAAAAAAGAATTCATATATCAAAGACCATTAAATACATGAAAACTCGGTTTCTCTTAAATGCAAACTAGAAAATATAAGAATTAAAACACAAACAATAAAAAAATGATTGTTTGAAACTAAAAATTATCGAGAACATTCAGTCATAAAATCAACAAGAAAATAGATCCACATAAAATCAAACATAACCAAAATATTTTTCCACTACAACTAAAATTATAATTCAATCAAACAAATAATATCAAGAACTCTAGCAAGTCAATCACCAAAATATTTACAAATAAGAAGTAAAACAAAAGATTGATACCAGAAAAAAACTTCCTCAAGAAATTAATAGTTGCACTTATACCACACCCAAAAGAATTATCCGTCCAACAAACAAAAAAAAATTGAAAAATTGGAATAAAAAAATTTATTAAAAAAATAATAATAATTACAAGACTCGGAAAATTATTTATAAACTTCACATGGCCCTTAAGGTTCGAAACAGATGATAACATAAAGGACAATAAAATAACTGAAAAAACCAACTACAAATACAAAACAAAACTTCACATACGCGGCGGTAATCCCATTGAGGATAATCCAACCAAAGCACAGAAGATGGACGAGCAATAAAAAAGGTTGCGACAGTCCCAAAGATGAAAGAAAAACAAAGATGCATTGCAATCACAGAAAAATAAGAGTAAAATACTAAATAGCTAAAGCAACAAAGGGTGGGTTATAATCAAGGATGAATAAAGCAACAATACTGACTCAAAGTTTTTGTATCATTTGCACAGCATGAGTTAAACAATGAAGTTTTTGACATTAAATCTGAATAGTAGATTATTTTAATTTTAATTTTAATTCCTTTATCAGCATATTTGATGAATTGCAACAAACATCTTGATTGATTAATAGTTGCTAAAGAAGATATCATAAAATATTGAATCCAGCTACATTAAAGAAAACATTGATGACATCAAACATTCAAATGGCAAAGACATCGAATTCCCCCACCTCCATCTTCGACAACTAAAACATTGATCTCCCATTCCCTTCCCTTCATCCTCACCACCAATATTGTGCCACGCCTCCACGAAAATATTCCATGTCCAACACTTCGCAAATATTAAAAACAAATCGCTTCATCTGCCTCGTCCACTACCTCCATCAAGGCAGCTTCCAGCATCCTCGATGAGACCACGTAAGGAGCTCAGGCAAGGAGCTCTATTGTAGCTACTGGTAGTGGATTTGAAAATTAAACAAATAATTATTTTGTAAATAAAATGAGACTAAAACGTGTTTTGATTATTTTTAAAAATAAAATATTTTTGTTTAAAAAATAAATTATAATAACAAGCACGTTTTTATCATTTGTTCTCGCTTTCTAAAAACAAAAAACAGAAGTTTAACTTTCTCTATAAAGTTTCCATTATGAATTTTAAAATAAAAAACTATGAACAAGAGAAAGAACGATTCAATATGAACATTCTTGCAGCACAATAATGATATATTTATAATGAAAAATGAAAGAAATGCTAAGACTAGATGATTGGCCTCCTGCAAATAATAATATTTTATTTTTTTATACAGCTCAATAAAAAAAATTTATTGTATTTTTATTTTATTAATGCATGAAAATTTTCATTAAAATAATTTTATGGAGTTATATTAAAAAAACAGTGGTGCAAAATCATTAAAAATGCTAAGTGTCGTGGGAGCTAAATTTTAATCCAAATAAAATGTTAGAAGTTGCTACCTCACCTAGGCCAAAATTTTCGGTCCGGACTCCGGACGCAGAGCAATGTCTGGAGTCCAATGAAATAATGTCACATGTATTTGCGGTCCCATACAGAAAAATATTAAAAAAAAAAAAAAACTGAAAATATGTTTGACCAACCCGGCCCGATGCTTCGACTATCTCGCTTTTTAGACTATCGATAAATAGGGTTTTGAAAAACTTTTAGGCTTCCACGAGTCCGCAGTTAGAAGCTTTTACCCTCATTTTTTGTTTTGTTGGGGTTTTGCTATTCCTGCATGCCAGCTGTGCTAGGGTTCGCTTTGCTTCTGCGGAAAGTTTTGAAAAAGTAACAAAATGAAGTTGGATGATCCCAAGTATACATAGTTGGAAGAGCTTAGAAGGCAGGATTTGGAAGAGGCGAACAAAAAAGAGCTGAAACAGCGAAGAAGTTGAAGAAAGAGAGTAAGAAGGAGGCAAAATGGTCGAATAAGGATGTCATTGAAGTGAAAAATTTGTCTTGGTAAATTTGATTGCTTTATTCCACTTATTTTCTGGGATTATAATTTTTTTCCTTTTCGTTTAGTTATCTTAGAGTTTTTGTAGAGAAATTCTTGAGATATTGTAGGGTTTTTTAGGGTTATTGTTGAGTTATTTTCATGTTAGTTTTTGGTCTGTATGGTGGTTACTTTGTGGTTTTTAAGAGTTATTAGGGTTTAGTTTCAGATTTTTTAAGAGTTATTTTGGGGTTATTGGGGTTATTATTAGCTTATTTATGAGTTAATCTCCCTTTAGTTTTCAATTTTTTCTAGGAGTAATTCGCAGGTTATTTATGAGTTATTCAAGAGTTATTTAGGAGTTTACTCTTAGGTTATTCTTGGTTTATGCTTAGGTTATTCTTGGGTTATTCTTGGGTTATTCTTGGGTTATTCATGGGTCATTCTAAAGTTAGTTTCGGATATTTATTGGCAGCTCTTGGTGGTTCATTGTTAGGTTATTATTGAATTATATTCGGGTTATTCTAGGGTTATTTAGAAGTTCATCTCGCTTTAGTTAAGGTTTGTTTTTGTGAGTTTATTTGGGATTATTGTGGAGTTATTATTTGGTTATTTATGAGTTAATCTCGTTTTAGCTTCAAGTTTTTCTGCGAGTTATTCGGGGATTATTTTTGGGTTATTCAAGTATTATCTAGGAGTTTATTCTTCAGTTATTCTTGATTTATTCTTAGGTTATTCTGAAGTTAGTTTCGGATTTTGATTAACAGCTATTAGTGGTTCATGATTAGGTTATTGTTGGGTTATTTTTTGAATTATTCAGGGATTATTTAGAAGTTCAACCCACTTTAGTTTCGTGTTATTTTTACGAGTTTATCTAGGATTATTGTAGGGCTATTATGGGATTATTATTGGGTTATTTATGACTTAATCTTGTTTTAGTTTCAGATTTTTTTAGAGTTATTCTCCGGTTATTGTTGGGTCATTCAAGTGTTATTTTTTAGTTTATTATTGGGTTATTCTTGGTTTATTCACGAGTTATTCTTGGATTATTCTTGGTTTATTTTTGGGTTATTCATGGGTTATTCAAGGGTTATTTATGCTTTATTTTGGGCTAGTTTTGGTTTTTTTGATGATTTAATATAGGGTTATTCTTTGATTATATTCAGGTTATTTAAGAGTTATTCTCTGTTTATTATCGGGTTCTAAGGAAAGTTTTCTGGGGTTATTATTAACTTATGTTGTCGTTGTTTAGTATTCATTTTGGGATTATTGTTGATTTATTTTGTTTAAGAGTTATTTTTGGGTTATTTTCAATTTTTTTAAGGCAGCAATACCATAAAATTCATATGTAATGTTTGTAAATTGTTATTCCGTTAGTGTTAAATCGTTTCTTATTCATGTAGGTTGATGAATATTAAGGCTACATGGCATCCATTGACAGTTAGAGAAGTTCTAGACAATGTTCGGTCAACTGTCTCTAACGAGACCTAGTCAAAACCGAAAGAATTGAATGTGAATCAATTTTTTGAACTCCCTCATATCCTCAAGATCATATCCTAATTATGCACATATTGAATTGTTGGAATATTGATCGATTGGTATTCAGATTGAGCGGGAAGAAGTTAAGTTTTGATGTATACCAAGTTGCTTTGCTGATTGGCATGCCCAACAGAGAATCAATAACAACTTGAAAAAAATAACCACTCTATGGTCTGGATGTCAGACAGACAAAGAGTGAACTAGTAAAGGCGTCACTCGGAGAGTCCTCCACTCCACTTGAAGAACTGTTTATTAAGTATTTGTTGTCAAATTTATTTTTTTACTTCTAGCAATTTTAGTGCGCCAAAAGGCTCTAATTGATTTGTTGAGAATTTAGATTATTTTTCTTCATTTAAGTGGTCTGCAACATTATGTGACTAACTTATTGAGCAATTCAATGCCTACGCAATTAAAATAAGAAGGGGTTAGTCATTGGGATACCTGAATGGATTTGTTTTCTTCTAACGGTTAGTATATTATCCATCTCTCTTAAGTCTTTTTTATCTAGGTCATTTGAAATATTGATTTATTTATGTTTGCGCAGCTTCATTTTATGAGCGCACAACTATGGTAGTCCATGTTCCCGACGCTAGACCACGCATGCTGAGGTAGCAAATAAATGTGTGCTAGAACCCTGTAATGATTCATCTAACCTTTCAGAGGCTCACCACTACATAGGTGAGTATTTTATCTTTTGTTGTAAGTTTAGAGTTCTTCTTGTGCTATTTTGATTTTCTTTATTTGCAAATATGTTGTTTTACCTTGGTCTGATTTTAGGATTTTTGGAGTCTTTTATATAAAGTCTGATTTTGAGTCATTTATGTTATTTAGTTAATTGTTTGACTAACTCTATTTGTATATTTTTTATTCTTTTGCCGCCTTGAAAGATGATGAGCACGATTTATTTGCCCCTCCAATTGATTTAATATCTAATCCTGTAAAGACCATCCCACAACCCAAAACTCACTCCATACCACTGTCGCCCAATTTTTATGGTGCTAATCTTCTGATCCTCAGTCAAAGCATCCATCAACCAACACATTCACAAACATATTCAGACAGTAATATGAGATCAGAAGATATCTTCCAAATTTTGAGGGAGCAACAAAAATTTCTTTTTGAATTTAAAGAATCTGTAAATAGCGGACTTAATAACATACATTACACGATGGTAGAGCTAATGTCAGAAATCAAAGAAATAAATGAAATAATAAATAAAGATGATGGGGAATCTACAAATGAAGGGATGCCTGAAGACCCATTGGGTAGCTTAAACCGAAATGTTAAGGCCAGAGACACTAGAACGAATAGGAAAATAATTTCCCCATTCACTTTAATAGAAAGAAAGAAAGGAAGATCACTAAAAGAAGTTCAGGAACTTCTCAAGACAGAATTAGATTATTTAGTACAGCATATACACGATTCTTTAGAGGCTAGTGCCTAACTAATAAAAGTTGCTTCTGATTTAGAACAACCAAAAATAACATAAGTATTGGATACTTCTAACATTTTTACTGCCCAACCACTGTGAGGAAGCTAAGAAACATGTGGCAGAGATCACACCAATGGATGTGGCTGAAGTTGTTCATGAGGAAGACCAGCAAAAAACAGTCACTGTATTTGAAGATGACCTCCCTTATAAAGTTGTTCCAGCACCTTCAGTTGTAGGGTATCCAGTCATAGAGTTTCCTAGCCGAAATCTCATACCAAAACACAAGCAGCAAGTGATAGATTCATGCTTCAACAAATACAAAGCCAGGTAACTAAACTTTCATTCTTTGTTTGTCTTTTGCCTGAGTCCTGTGCTGAACTCTAACAAAACATATTTCTTTCAAATGCAGTGATAATATGTTAATTCAAGAGTGTCATATTCATCCAAGTCGAAAGTGCATTGAAACATTTTGGAATAATGATTGCTTGGATCTGAACATGTAGATATGTTTACAAATGGAATGGAAAATAAGAGGTGCCAATCACCCAATTTTATAAATTCTATCTCTAAGTGTCTCCAGTACATTTGGTAAACATCCAACTTCCCATCATTTGATATACACTTCCTATCATTTGATATACACGAGGATAAAACTTATCAAATCATATTACTTATTTATGCATATGTACAAAGACCATTAATTGAGGGGGATTGTTGATCATGTTATAATGGATACAGTAAATCAAACATAATTAATTTTGATTCCAATAGTTAGAAATGGACATTGGACTATACTCACAAATAGCCCCGCAATAACCCCAAAATAACCTCCGCGAGGGTTATTTGGGTGGTATTTCCAGGTTATCCCTAGATTATTTTCATTCTTTTGCACAAGTTATTCCGCAAAACTTTCAGTATTTTACAGAATCCTTCATTTACTAATAAATAATCGAAGTTATTCATGATATAATATAAACGTTAATAGTAACGATAGTCATTCATATCTAAAATCGAAAAAAATTGGAACAACAATCTGGCTTAAACATAACCGGGTTGCACATACCAGGCTCTTCTATGGGATTCAGTGTATCCAAATTTGTCTCATAATCATCATGCGCTAAAGTTGCAACTGAGTGCTGCAGAACTTGTTCCTCTTCATGAAGGAGAAAAATATCATTCAGCACAAAATATCCCTTCTCTTGCGGAGCAAGAAAGAAAGTCTCTACAAACTTTCTCCTGCAAATAAAATCTTTTGCTTGCACGAGACCTGTGACCATCACCAAAACTCCTCCACCCAAAGATTCAAGCGAATTAGCAGTTTTGATCTCAATCTCAGTGAAATTCAGGCTGATAATTAGATTATGAATTTCCTGCAAAATTACAAAGTTATATCAGTTGAACAAAAGAAAGCAAACTTAATGAATATATATCACATAAAATAAGCCGAACTGCAAATAAAAACATAGCCCAAGAATGCTGTCTAGAAGCCAAGAATTCAAACACACAGAATCATTTGATATAGCACGGTTAAATGACTAGTTGGCCCAAACCACGACAATGCATGTATAAGCAGAACATTTAAAAAAGAAATTTAACGTAAAATAAAAAGATAAGTAGAAACAGTGGTAAAAAATAACGGACTGTAAAAAACAAATACACCACAATAGTTGACAAAACAGCAGTCCATACATAAGTAATAACAAAAATTTTTCCTCACAAAAAACTAAGCCATCAAGGAATTAATTCAAAACATAAGTAATAACAACAATCATTCGTCACCAAAACAACTACAACAAAAAAGTAATATGTACGTCCTATTATTTCAAAACTCAGGTTCCAATATCAGTGCTAGTATTGCAAATGGAATACATCTACTAATCAAGCTTAAGGAGTTATGCCCATACTATTACATAATTAATCATGGAATCCACCAACAGCTTGTAAATAATTGCAGAGCAAGTTATTATTTCAAAAAATTAAAAAAAATAAAATAAATACTTGTGTCAATCAGAGTCGACTTGACTGCGAAATATCAGAACCAATGAAAGACGTGCATCAAAATGAAGAAGAACTGTGTTAAAGTTTAAATATCTAAAGAGAAGGTTTGGCATGTCACTGTAAACTTCTTAATGAAAATCTGTCTTTAATCATTAAAAATAAAAAATATTTACATAAGTTTTTTTAGTTCCTGATGTGCTGGCTTCTTTTTATCTACTTTACTTAGTTGTAACATGACTATGATGAAGGTTTCGAACGGAATGACTTCTCCGGCAAGTTTTTAGACATATTTTAATTCGACTCTAAGGGGCTATTTCGTTGCAAGTAGGATTTAACTTAGTGGGATTTAGTAAATCCTTTAAATCCTGTAAATCGGGATTCAATAAATAATGAACTTATTTGCAATTCAAGTTTTTATCAATTAAAAGTATAATAAATAAGTTTAACATAATATTTTAGTTGATAATTAATTAAGATTTATAAATCCATTTAAACAGAATAATTATTATTTAATCAACTGAGATCATCAATAATGGTAATCAATTAACCTAGTATCCTTTTAATTAATTAATGCTAATTATTAAATTTATTCAAAAAACTAAAATTATTAATTTTCGTTCATACCCAGCAATCCAATTCTTATTTTTCAAAATCTTCTATCTGCTACTCCAAAAACCCTCAACGGAAAAATAAGTGTGTGAGTCGCGACTGAGCGCGTGGGCTCGCGGTGAAAACATTTACGGGATTTGAGAGGGTTTTGAGAGATTACTTATCTTAGAACAGACTCTAGATGAAAGTAAAATAATTCAGTAATTGAATCAAAATTATTACTAGGATGCAGATTCTTTAAGTACTTTAAAAGTATTGAAAACTTCCGGAGGCAAATTCTCCATGTGCTGGCATAAGGTAATATCTACCAATTGATGATTGTATTGTATTTCTTTCTTCATACCTACTAATTTGTGTGCATGATTGAGATTTTTCTGTGTTCATTGCATACTAATTTTCCTTTGTATAGTGTAAATTCTAATTACAAAATGATTTCAAATTTGTTCTTCGATTTCTTACAAATTTCAATTTCCTGTGACTGTATTATCATTTTGAATGGATGGAATGACTTTTTTGTTCTGATGTTTAATTTTGTAATTTATGGTCTTCGCGGTTTTATGCATCTCATCCTAGTAAACTACAAATGTCAAGCTATAATACATCATTTGTTCGTAAACACTGTTAGAAAAAAGGCAAAAAGGAGTACAAGACATAGCAAAATAATTGCATTACCACATTAATGCATGCATGTCAATGCTTCAAAGCAACCTTCATTAACATGCGACACAATAGCTAATGAAATGACTGAACTATGCATCCAAATCAACTCCAAAGGTTCAATTGATAACACTATCAAAGTTTGAAAATTATGAGAAATGCTGATGTTGAAGGATTCTGGTAAAACTTTTATTGAATTTTTTTATTTCTTGTTGATAGACATATGATCAAGATTATGTTTCTAACTCAATTTATTGTTATTGATTTAATGTAGTTTTTCTCTGTTTTGTAAAGGGTCAAAAAAGCAGAAAAAAACATGATTAAATCTTATATAATAAAATATATCTTAATCAAATGTATTAATATCCACTCTACATAAAAAATAAAATATTATCTTTTCTAATTTTTTAAGAGTTATAATATTAAAAATAGTTATATAATAAAATTCATTATTTTAGAACAAATGATAAAAAGTTTCCCCCTCGCCACAAACAACATCCAATGCCTTGCCCTCATCCAAACAAGAAATCTTATCCAACGCCTCATACTCGCTAAAGGTTGGATCCATGCTAGAAGTAGTACCCAATGCCTCACCCTAGCCAAAGCTGAAAGCCAGTATCCATTATTAAAAATAAATTGACTATGCATAAAATTTTCGTCCAAGGCCTTACCCTCAACAAAAGACCCTCAAATCAGCGACAGTAAACTTAATTGAAGTCTGAAATTTGCCACAATTGGGAAGCAGATGGAAACAGATTTTACACACACATAATTACATAAACATTTTAGAGGTATTTACGTCAAAGAAAAATTTACAAAAAATGGACCACAAATTATAAGACTTTGAAAGCTGAAGACACAAGTAGGCATGAGACCGAAGCTAAACACACATAAAACATCAAAATTTGCTTTTTTTTAAACCAGAAGCAACCTAGCATGGAAGATAAATTAAGCCTTACAGTGCAACTTCCCATTTCTAAGTGTGTATTGATTAACTGTGATCCTTAGCTTTGTTGATACACATTCAAGAAATGCAGTTAGTTCCAATCCTACCTATCAAGATTCATAAGGTAGCGAAAAGGGAAAAACAAACAGAAAATATATCTTGACAAAATTAGTTTATAGGTCATAATTCCAGAAAAAAAACCATGTAGTTAGCTAAATTTATCAGAATAAGAATCCAAATAAGAATTTTTATATTCAAAAGGAGCCTTTTTGACTTTTTCTTAGAATCATCCACTGCATAACTAGATTGCTTCCTATAGAGAGCAACTAACAAGCCTAGATTGAGAAGTTCAAACAAAAGAAGGTTTTTTTTATTGATGAAGGTGATCAGAAATATGATTTAGAAGGCAAGTTACTTTATGAAAAAGGATGAGGTTACGGAGATGGTTGATGGCATTGTTTGCAATAGCAATAGAATAGAGAATAAGTTGTGAACTAATATCAACATACCGCCATCCCAGAAGCACTCTCATTCGTGACACCATCATAACGAATCATCGTGCTTGCATCTGTATAGAACTGGTGAGCCAGATTCGGGTTTTGTTGCAGAAAATGATAGTACTGCCCCAAAAAATAAGAGCCAACCTAAAATCCAAGCATCAAATAAACAACCAGTTAAAAAAACCAGAGTCACGACTCGACGAAACATCCACCAACCCCCTTTTTTTGAACCTTCAAACTTCAATTACCTGAGCCGCACTGACTTGCCCCGGTAACGCAGACGCCATTGTTGCCCTAAAACAGCATGCAAGGCGATGAAACCCTAGATCCACCTCACCTGCCGAATCGGATCCGTTATTTAAGTACGATAGCAGAAAGACGAAGAAAGCGAATCGGGACACTTCGTGGAGTGGTTTGGACTCTCTCTCTCTATAACATGGCGTAACCTCTTTCTATCTCTAGAAAGAATAAAAAATTTATATAATAATTATAAAAATATATATATCATATCATAATATTAAATGAAGTTTACAAAAAATAACAGTTAAAAAAGAAATATTTATATATTTCACACACAAAATTTTATATTTAGTAATATAACACCTAAATTATTATTTAGATAACAAAATTTTTCAAATAACTGTCACTGAAATCTGTATTTTTCCGCCAATCCGGACTAGATGCGGTGACATCTTTCTAGCTACGATTTGAGTTTTTTCAAAAAAAAAAAAAAATTATAAAAGCTACCACTATTTTTTTAACATCTGATTATTTAACAGCAGCTTTTTATAAGTTTGAGCTATCCCAAATTGGGAAAAAAATTGGGTGCGGAATACGTACGCAGAGCTGCGTACGTAAACGGGTATAAGTAGGTTACAATGAGGTTATATTTGTATTATAATATCTTGTAATCTACTTATAACTCTCTTGTAACCCGCCTATAAACTACCCATACAGGAAAATACAAGCGCGGTTACATGGGTTACAAGAGATTATAACGCGGATATAACCCCCTTGTAACCTCCATGTACCCCGTTTACACCCCATTTCGTAAGCAGCTCCGTGTACATGTTCCGCACGCAATTTTTCTCCCCCAAATTAACCCTAACATTGATAATTCTGCTCGTAGTTCTGTCACCTTTCGTGCCAATTTTTTCAGAGCCATTATGGTCACATCTCTTCCAACTTTTCAATTACTCTCTATATATTTGTTGGAAGTGGCAAATTTATTATAAAAATAAATTAATTAAAGTTTCATGTGAAACTTATTTTTATTACTAAAAAATTATTAAAAAAAATTAAAAAATAATTATATACAAAATAATTAATAAAAGAAATCTACATTTCAAAATAATTTACAAGATTATAACGCGGCGCTCAAGTAAGGATCATATATCGATCAAGCTACGAACAACTCATCAACACTATCATTGAACTCATCAGACCAACTTTGTTGACACAATCTCCGGGTCTAAAGAGTTAGACGACAACTTCTATTAAAAGAATCTACAACTTTCTTTAAGTTAGATGGACGACTACAAGGCCGAGTTCGTATATTTTACTACGTGTCTTCTCATATATATAGCTCGAGCTCTAGTCTTTTATGCATCTTATAGTGTAAAAATGTGTTATACTTTTAAAAAGTTAATAAATGTGGCACTTAAAAAAGTGAATTACACGTTTAATTGATAAAATTATGACAACATAATGAAATAAAATTAAATATAAAAATTTAGAACTTAGATATGCAAAATACATAAGAATTATGTCATACCTAAGTAAACCTCTCTAAAAAATATATATAGAACTTAACGGCTCTTATGGTGACACGTGTTCATACTCTTATGGTGACACGTGTTCATTCTCTTTGAGGCAATGAAATCTTTTACCGCAGCCTCGTGAGATCTCAGGTCACCTCCAATTATCAGCATCAGATCCCTACTTTGTCTTCTACAAATAGTAAAAATTAATATTCTATATATATATATATATATATAAATGAATTATATGTATGTGTTAAAGATTTTGAACAAATAGGCTGCTTAATTTTATTGATGCAAAGAGGGGTATAAATACCCATTACAGGACTTACTGGTAAGGAAAGCATTAAAAACAGAATACAATAGAAAAGGAAACGAATAATAATAAAATATAAAAGAACTAATTTCTCTAATTAAGGAGAGACATAAATAGAGATTCCAAGATCCCTCATATAATTTATAATCATCTAAATATAGAGTTATAACAAATATAGAATATAATTATTAGAATTTTTGAGATCTTTCAACAGTATGGATGAGAGTATTTTGGGTGTACTCAGATTAGTACATCATCACACATACATTATCCAGACGTAATAAATTTTCTCATTATCTCAAAGTCTATACCCTCCCCCACCTCTTGCCCTTTATAAGAGAGGAGAGTATTACGAGATGCATTTGGACTCTGTACAATACGAGCACAACTATGTATAATATTATTGTCCATGAAATCCAAATATTGTTAGGTGTGGCTCATATAATAAATAAGGGACAGTTGCTAGAGCGGAATATAGCGAGCTAGCGGAGCAGAACGAGCAAACGAATTTTGTAATTACATATTATACACTATGGTTATATATATATATATATATATATATATATATATATATATATATATATATATATATATATATATATATATATATATAGAGACACACACACACACAGAGAGATATATATATAGATATATGCATATATATTATATTTTAACCCTAAAAAAATGTATACTCTTTTTCAAGAAATTAGAAAAACTCGGCTCTTGCTCTCGAGGACGTAGTCAAATTGTCGAACCTTATTAAATCTCTCTGTTATTTTCATTCTCAATTATTGAGTTTCTTCATCATAATCTCTGTGCTCTTCATCTTAAGGACATAGGCAAATTGTCGAATCTCGTTAAATCTCTGTGTTTTCTTATTGAGTTGTGTCGATTCTTGCTTTTTCTTTGCCCTAATTCTTTAACAGCGTATAACATTATTGTCCACGGATTTGTGTCGATTCTTGTGTACAATTTATGTATAACAGTATTGTCAACGGAATCCAAATACATTTGAACATGATAAGTAATAATTATTTAAAAAAAAAAAGAGAAAAAGAAGACAAATCAATAATCTCATTTTCAAAATATCAAAATTGTTTGCAAAATCTGTAGATCATATTATAATACGTGGACTTAAAACCTTACTTTGATATGATTCCATATTATTTTTAATTAATTATATAATCTTTACTAAAAAAACACAATATTCTAAAAAAATTAATAAGCTTTAATTAACTAGATGTTAATCCACATCAATCAAGCCTAATAAAGAATAAAATATTTATCTAGAGCTTAAAGGTCTGTTTGGGGTAGTTACAGTTGCTTGGTGAAGATTAGTGATAGTTGCTGTTAAAAAAGTTATAATGATTATAATAAATTTATTTTATTTTTAAAAAAAGTGATAATAATTTTCTAACAGTCACCATACTCAGTCAGATTATGTTGCAAAACGTAGCTTCCCATCACTTTCTCTTTATTTTTTTAAAAAAAACTAACAAAATGCAAATTTTTCAACCCAAGTAAGAAAGAAACTTATCATCAACATAAATTTGCAAACTGATGATATATAGAGAGAGAGAGAGAGAGAGAATGAAGTGAGTTGATGTAGTGCTCTTGGTAAAGGGGTGGCAGAAGCGAGCATAGTGAGCCTGCAAGAGGTTCTCCAAGTTACCTTTCTGCAAAGTTTGAAGGCTAAAGATGAAGGGAATAAGCAACTGATAGAGGCCATGATCAGGGTGGAGAGATTCTCTGTTGCTCATGACAATGGGCTTCAGGAACCAGACATTGAGAGACTGATGGGCATTAGTTCCTTCATGGCAGGAGTTGAGTGTCACTATTTAGTTCTTTACTTAGTTTTATTTTAGAAAAAAGTTACATACATATATCACATACCTATTACTTAAACTTTCTTATTTACGTTTATAATAGTTTGGTAATGTAAATTTATGCATGAAATGCTTGTATTTTAGCTTGAAAAATAGACATAGAATATAATGATAGTTTCGAAATGATATCGAAAATATTGACAGTTATTATGTAAATATGAAAAGTGTAGATGTCAAAGATATAAATACATAAGAATTGTGTGACATGTTGGTAAATGCTTATGTTGCTTATGCTGCACTCTTCTCATTTATGTCATTTCCATTATTGGAGCGTTAATTGCTGAAATTTAAATCATGGGAATGGCCTTTCTCGCAACTTTTTGGTGGTGATGTGATAAGTATTTATAAATCTTTTTGGTGGAGAAGAGACTAAGCTTTTCACAATAAAAAAAAAATCTAAAAAGAGAAAAAAACACGGGGTTTAGCCCACTCAAATTAACCCACAATATGTTTGTAAGTACAAGGAAATGTCATTCCCTCACGATAAGAAAAATGTTGTTACAATTGTTACACTAAAAAATGTACTTATCTTTATATAGCTAAAAAATATAAGTATAGGAAATCTAACAACCATAGTCTAGCTACAATAGTTGCAAAAGTGGTCACTGGCGGCCATGGTCGGTGATAACAGATGTTGATTGTGGGTGAAAGTAGACGGTGATCAGTGGCTGTAGAGGCCGATGGTCGAAAGTGGCTGGCAACTACAGAGGCCAGTGGTTACTAGCTCTCTTTAGAAAATGCTTTTGAATTTCACTTCTTCTTCTTCTCTTCCTCCTTTCAAGTGAAAAATGGGGTCTGATTATAGTTTTTTATGAAGAAAGTATATTGGTCTTCTAGCGCATGGCTTCTCTAACTATTTGATCGGATTATCCATATTAATCCCCATTAGTCATAGATGATCTATTAAGGATATGGTTATTTGAATAATCTCAAAATTTAGTGATCTCATGGCTATTAGATTCCTCTCGTTGAGCCACTCGCTTTGATTATAAATATGTCAAACTTGAAGTTCGTGTGACCATTTAATTAGTAATATATTTAAAATATTAATTAACTTTTGTGGGTTGATGTGGGTTTGATTGGACCTGGGTTGAACTAATTTTAGAGTTGTTGGGTTCGTTTTACCAAGACGGTCAATTTAACTATAAACTTGATGACATCGGGGCCCAGATGATTTTGAATTTGAATTTATATTGATTTTTATTCAAAAATACATACATCGAGATGTATATTAGATTATATATATATATATATATATATATATATATATATATATATATATATTATTGTAGTTGACACACACTTGACCACTAGCTTATGCTATGAGAAAAAAATAATGGTTAAAGATATTCGTTTAATATCCAAATTTATTGGAGTTATTTTGGGATTAAAAAATTTTGATTAAAATGATTTTGAAATTTATTGGAGTTATTTTGAGATAAGTATTCTAACCAATTTAATTGGTTTCAATTTTGAATCAATATATCATAGTACAAATTTATTTGACATATTTGCATGCATACTACTCAATTCTTATATATTTACATATGTAAACTTCAATTTTTACATATATTCCCCCTTTACCTATGTGAAAAAAGGTGTATTTTAACTTTAAAAAAAAAAATTTATATTTTTTGATGTGATATGAAATATTTGGGCACTATAAATGTAAAAAGCAAATTTTTTTTTTTAGTTGAAGAAAGCTATTGCTCTCTACGCGTTTCATAAAAATAAAAAAGAAACATCCCGGGAAAGAGGTCCTATTTAAACACCAAGAAACACTACAACTCACTCAAGAAACGAGAATATAAGGTTCTATTTCCGATAAAAAGAAAAAATACATTAAAAAAATAAAAAAAACCACAACGACACAAAAGCTAAATGACAAAGCAAACCAAAACAACAAAAAATAGAAAAAACAAACTAAAAAAATAAACAATCAGAATAAACAATATGTCATAATTCAGTAGGAACAAAGTGAAAAATCCGAGCATCATGAAGCTTCAGACCCCATTTGGCAGACCAATGTGCAGCTTTGTTGCCGTTTCTCTTAATATGGGACCATTTGATGATCAAATCTCTGGAAAAATAACGAATCAATTTCATATGAGTAGCAATACTCCAATGGTACAGTTCCTGCAAATAACAAAACTTCCAAAGAATTAAAGAATCAAATTCCAATTCAATGAATTTTCATCCCTTAAAAAGAGCTATAAGAAGACCATAAACTATAGCATCGACTTCTACAACCAGTGGGGAGATAGGAAAAGATCTAGCAGCGAACTTGCAACAAATAAGGCCGAAAGAATCACGACAAACACCTCCAATGCTAGCAGCATTATCCTTCCAACAACCATCCACATTAATTTTTATAAAAAGGGGGCAAGACTTGCACCAATGCACCGTAGAATCCTTATTAACATGCCGCCCAACATTATAACCGAGAAATTGCAGCACATGAAACAGAGAAGAAAATCTTTTTTTCGAGCCAGATAAAAATTTCAAACTTTTGAAAAGATAATTAAGAATAAGGTGAAAAGTATGATTCTGATTAGGAGCAACATTATTGAATTTAGCATTATTATGAGTGATCCAAATGAACCAAAGAATGACAACAGGTATCGAGGCGATAAAACCTTTATCAACCGTCCTTCAATGATTCAATAAATCAAAAATAGAATTGTACTTTAAAAAAGTGATGTTGAGTTTATACATCTAATCCACACATTAATAACAAAAGGACAATGCATAATGAGAAACTATAAATCATCTCTTTATGTAAAAAGCAAATTTAAGTTAGATATGTAAATACATAGGAGTTGCATGACATGCATGAAAATGTCTCAAACTTTTTAATAAACCTTTTAATCAATTATTATGCAATTACAAATAAATCTTTATTGAATTATTGAATTTATTCTACTTATCAAAATCTGGTCATTTAAAGTCGCATAAATTGTCAAAGAAATGTGGTTTGGTTCCTCATGCTTTGAGTTCTTTCAACTAGGGTCTTGATTCCTTTGGTCCTTCCTTGTTTCACCTTTGGGCTTTGCTTTGCCTTGTAGAATCTTGGGATGCTTTAGGTCTTCCTTTCAAGGGCAAGTGGTAAAGTCAAGAGCTTTATTACCTTTTCATTTATGCATGTATACCAATCTCTAGTATATCTATGTTTCTTCCTACAAAATCAATTTGTTGATGTAACAATTTTGCCTTACACAACAAAAACAACATTATGAGATCATGTGTGTTGCTGCTTGTACTCATATATGTCGATGATTGTAGAAGCTATATGGAAAGCTTTGGATTGGGTTGGCTACCCCAGCAGTGGTGACAGAAGGAGGAGAAAACTTTCCGTTCGGTCGTCCGTATATGGGACAATCAACTCGGCATGATCGGCCACCACCTCATATGTAGATAAGGTGCATGGCGAGTTATCATCCTCACCTACGGACGATAAACGCAATATTTTCTCCAAAAGAAACACGAGACATTGTTACAACTACTTCGCTCCTCCGAGTACAATCAATTGAGGTGGAGGCACAACGATAAGGGCAAGGGTATTGTGAAGCGGCTATTAAGTCTATTTAAAAACTTTTTTCTCTGAAAAGTCTATTTTTAAATAATAAATTTATAGCATATGCTATTTTTTAAAATTTTACTATTTTTGAATCTGTTTTAAACTATCTGGTTTTGTTATGAAGCAGTGGAGGCGAGCTGCTTCCTCCTTCAGGAAAGCCATATATAGAAACCTTCTCCAAAAAACATTTTATTTTTAGTTAATTCTCAAAATGGCTTGTTTACTACCTTCCCGCCTTACTCGCATCGATCATAATCATAAGAGGCACCTTTCCTTCTCTCTCTCGCTCTGTCACACATCATCGTTCACCTATAGCCATGAGTTCTTACAATAATTATTCGAGTCATCCTCTCCAATGCTCATTTGATGCTGAAGAATTGCTGGTGGAGGATTTGCTAAGAACGCCGAAGCACATCTCCATCGATGTAATTCTCTGCAACCTAGTTCTATTTGAATTTGTTCATTATTTTTTTTATGAGTTTCTGAAGTTTTTAATGTCTATTATTTGTAATGAATTTATTGGTTTTAATATTGAGAAAATATTACGTATAGGTTTGCTCATGTCAGCAAATCACAGGGCGTCTGTTCATGATGCATAATGACATGAACTCCTGTGATTTATTATCCGTACATAATATTTTCTCCTTAATAATGAGTTGTATCTGTGCTAAAGAGATTTCAGAAAATGCATATTTATCTAAATGACTGATTGAAAATGATAATTTCTGCAACCTCGTACTATTATTAGACATAAGTATTGAAATTTAGATTTATATAGAATTTGTTAATTAATTATATTTTATTTTCAAAATTTTCAAAATTATAATAAATATTTAAATTTAATTATTCTTAAAAAATTTATTTTATGATATACAACACATCACTCAGCTAGCTCATATATCTATGAACCATATAAGCTTTAGTACTAATTATTTGACACAATATATGATATATATGAGATGGGTAACTATTAGGGTTGGCGCATTGCATGAAACCCATTAATTGTCTGTTTGGAGAAACTGTATTTTAACAGTTTTTTCAAAAAGCTGCCGCTGAAATCTGTGTTTTTCCACTGGTCTTGTCTAAGTGCAGTGACAGTTTTCTAGCGGCTATCTGACTTTTTCAAAAAAAAAAATTATAATATCCACAACAACTTTTTGAACATTAAATTATTTTTCAGAACCTTACAATTTGTTTCAAAATAAGTTCTGAACTTCTCAAACGAGACCCTAAGTTCATTCACAATATAAGCTACAATATAAGTTATCCTAATCTTTATTTTGTTTTCGATCTTCTTGCAAAATTTAAAAATTTAATGATTTACATTAAGCTTAAATCTAATGGCAAAATTATTATTATTATTATTAATTTAAATTTGTGCATCACATAGCTTGATTAATAGTTGTTCCCATTAGATCAAACTCAACAAAGGATTTTATTATGTCAATTTGTTGCACTCTAATTTCATTAAAAAAACCTAAGTTTTATTTGAGAGATGACAATATTATATAAAGATGACCTATAATCAACTAATAAATAACAAGAATAATAATTAATATATGCACTTATACACAACATTCTCTCATTTCTCTCACATGAAGAAGATATTATTGCCTACGGCGACCACATGTTCGGACGACGGTCCGGTTAGGTTGTCGTGCAATCCACAACGGCACGACTGTATTCGGACCATCGTTCGAACCTGCGATCAGGAGTTTGTCATAAAAATATAAAAAGCAAAATCAGGGCAACATCCATTGGAAAAGACCTATGTGGAGAATCTTTGTACTTTGGTTCTAATGAAAGTACCCATAGGAATATAAGATGCTTCCTTTACTGCTTAGATTTGTCTTTAATTTTGTTTTCTTGCCATCTAAACCCTCAACAGCATTTTTATATTAGACAGCTTAGAATAACATTGCTTGCAACTTTCATTTTATACCCGTCAAATTCCCATGTATTACATATCTAACCCCAATACTTTGTTTTTTGTTGCATTTATACCATCCAATTCTTTCATATCACAGAAAAAATACCGTTATTTTAACTTTTTAAGAAGTGAAATGAAAAGAGTTGTGAATTTAACTCGAAGATTGTTAATTGATTGCAAGTTGGATAGAGCTGGAACGGATCTAAATTACTCGTATTTGAGCTAGCTCATTTCAAACTCGAGGTGGATCGAGCTTGATTCAATTTCCCGCTGAGCTAAGTCGAAATCGATGATAACAAGCAACAATCCAATTTTGACTTGAACCCAATTCATTCGAGCTAAGATTGGTTCGTTAACAAACCTATATATGAATTGCATATAACATTCAATATGACATGCTCCCACACATATTATCTTTCGTTTGAGTATCATTAAAAAAGGTTTGTGTTATGATTGATTGTAGTATTTTCTTTATTTTCAACCCATAAAATTATGATTTTTTAGAACATTAAAATGATAAATCGATCATTGTACGTAATACCCAATTTCTATTAACAAAATAGTGAAGAATTTACAATTTAACATTCTCAATATCTGATTTTGTTTGTAACAGGAATGCCTTGCCGGTCCTACTATAACTGACAAAATCCTCAACTTCAACTATGCCGAAGATGACATCAATGAAGAAATAACCAACCGCCCAGAAATTGACTACGAAGTTCCTCCCACAACAAATAACATTCCTTCTGCACCTTCAATGGTTGCCACTATAGACATCCCATCAACAACACATAACACTGTTGATGCATGTCTACCTTACTATGACCCCATGTCAACACACACCAGTGCCCCATTTCTCAGCTTTGACAATCCTTCCTCATACACCATCACCCCCACAACACACAACTTGGATACCTACTATAACCCTTTTTCCTTCACAATCCCCACCAATGAAATAGAAAACTGCTATGACCCTTCTTACATGGACCCCTTCATAGAAGCATACGCGTTAGCAGCACACAACACACCCACAAACACACACGATTGCATGGCTACACAGAATGATCCCATTCTCCTCAACTCCCAACCACCACCACCTTCAGGTCAACCCATGGAGTCTATTTATCTCACAAATCAACTCAACCAATTTATTTCTGCTCCTCCTACACATACATCTTACTCACTTGACTCAGTTGCAAACATAACAGACATGAATTTACCAAGTTATCGAGGCATGGACCCATCAACATTCAATACATGCTCTTTCAATGATGCTACAACCGGATTTGGTGGGCTAGATTATAATGATGGAGCTGGTGCTGGTTTTGGGTTCTTTGCTGATACTGGAATGGCGGCGAGACAACTGAAGGCTATGGAATCGTGCAGCTTAGGAATGTACTCTTATGCACCCATGCAATCATTCTATGATCCAGGAGACTTACAAGTATATATCCCTCCATCGCTCATAAAATTTAAGTTGTTTAATTAAATTATAATCAAAATTTCTTTGAAGGTATTAAGGGATTGCAATCAGCTAATGGCGGGGTGCAACACCAGTATGGCTCCATTACAAGTGGCAGCTACTAATCTATCAACATTAGAGGAATCAAGCTTTAAGGTTCCCAAGTTAACAGCAGAGGAGAAGAAGAAAAAGATAAATCGGTACAAGGAGAAGAAAATCACCAGAGATTATAGCAAAAAGATCAAGGTAAATGTAGCTGAGAAGTTTCAAAGTTATGATGTTTATGTTACAATGTCACTGACATGAAACAAAAATGTTATAGTATGCATGTAGGAAGACTCTAGCTGATAGCAGGCACCGAGTTCGAGGAAGGTTTGCGAAGAATGATGAGGTTCCTCATGCAACACCGAGGCCGGCCAAATCTGTCGATCATTAATATGATAATTATGATGATGAAAGTATGTTATGTGATGCTCTAACTTTTGTGTTTTCTTCCTCTAATTATAAACAAATTAAACAATACGCGTGTTGAATGTAAAAAGTACCAAACTTTTCAGTCACTTATGGATGAGTAGACGACAATGCCAAACACAAGTTACTTGATTTACCTCCTAAATCAGAATAATTTCTAGAGTTAAGCTGACATAACTCTGCAATTAAAAAACTATATTATTAGGGTGATTAATAGAACAAAATAAAAGTAAATATTATTCTCATATATGCTTTTCAACTAAAAATTTGCTTTTCTGCATGATAACAATTTTTTAAATTGAGTAGAAAACATGAAAAATATTTGTTTAATGTAGAGCATCAATAAAAGAAGAAATATTATATTGTTTATACATGAATACAATTTAAATGTGGTAGATTTCTAAATATTTTGATTTGTTGACTTCAACTTGCAGATAACATCATAGCAACATAAAAAAATGTTTCACAGAAGCCATGGCTATGATTAAAATCATAAAAATAAGTTCAAAAATTTAGATGTTAGTTCCATTCATTCACAGTGCTTTTACAATGATCCTCTGTGTTGTATGCTACCCATTAAATAAATGATGGCACGTAAGTTATTGTTATTTGTGTCGAGCAAATCAAAATGAGGAATATATTCGATTTTTGTTGAGCTTAGCTCCTATATTTTTCTGCTTTTTATGCATTAAAATAAAATTCAAATTAAAATTCACATGAATTTTAAAATCATTTTTAGCTCTGAATTACAAAAATGAATTATAAAAGAGATGAATAATCTAATCAATGGAATTTAATCCTCAAAGCTTTCTTCTCGATACATTATCATGCATATGTATATATTCCTTACGTTCTCAATAAAAATTGAAATAAAAGAAAAAACATGCATGAAGTTGCTTAGTTCCAAGTAAGCATGATGTCTATTAGCTCCTAGGAAGAGGGAGAGATAATTAAAAATGAGGAGGCATGCCATTTACTTCAAATCATGGGTGATGTCTGACCCGACCCGCAATTACGCAGTAAATTAACTTCCAAAAGATGGCAAAAAATTTGACCCGATTTATAAATAGCGGCTAGTATGCAAAATGTTAAATGATATAAAAATTAGAAAATATTTTACACACTAAGGGTACTACGCAAGTATACGTATCGTTGCAAGTAATATAGAGTTTTCTTTAAAAACCCCAGAATCGATCCCACGAGAAAGTGAAGTAAGAGGTCTTTAGTCAAATTCTAGTCTACTACTAATAGTCCTTAGTTTGGAATATCGATTAAAATCGTGTTTTATCTAGCAACTACTCCAAAATGCAAGTGTTAAATGTAAAGATGGTAACTATAACTAAATGCAAATAATAATTCTAAAGGTAACCCTTTTTTTGAAGGAATTGGTTTGGAGAATTTTGAGATACTAAAAACTACTATTCTTATGTAATGAAATGGATAATGTATATGAATGAGATGCATTTAATATCGTATGTGCTAAATAGGAGCAATCCTACTCTTTACCCTTTGGTCCAGACATAAAGAACATTGATTAATCCTATGCTTGGTTACTGAATTTGCGGCTAGGCTGGGAGGATACCGGCTCTCACTTCGGAGCTCCCACGTTCCCCTCGCATGAGGGCTAACATCTACACTTCAGCACCCAAATGATAGGACCAAATTGAGGATTTAGTCTGTCACTCTAAAATCTCCAATTCTATGCTCGATAATTATATTTTCCTATTTATTTGCACTCAATCCACATGAATTACGCAATTCATTCATTGACATTGAATGTGGTTCTACTTTGTTGAGAATTACACCGCCCATTCGGGACAATGCAATTACAACGAATTTTAACAATACAACGGGCCCTTATTATAATGTAAATGAATTGCAAGTAAAAACCATCACATTTATAATTAAAACATCTTTTAGCAAGCATCCCAATATCCTAAACATGAATTCTACTCATTACAAAAGAAAAGTAAATGGAAAAGAATGACATAATCTTCTCATGCCACTATTTCCAAAGAAGAAGAAAGAGTAAGAGAGATGCGTCACAAAACACGAAGAAAACATAACGAAAACTTCATTTAAACAAAGCAAATCCACTATGTAAGTGTTTACAAAATCATAAGAAAATGAAGAACAATACTTAGCTTTTTCCCTTTGAAAGAAAGATGAAGATCTCTCCCACAAAGTCTCCCGTCGATCCATGCAATGCTAGTGCAATCCCTTACAAATTCTCTCCAAATCTCTTCTTCAATCTCTCCAAAAGGGTAGAAATCTACATTTCTACTCTAAATCTAAGAATCCTAAACATTCTCCAAGATTTTTCTAACATTCCTCTCTTTTTCTCTCATTTTTCTCTTCACTTTTCTAACCTAAATTCGTCATTTTAAAGAGTATGGACGAATTTCTAAGAGTTCCCTTAAGCACCCCTTCGAAAAAGCGTCCAAATACGTTGAATTTCGGCCCAAAACCGCCAAAAGTCGGTCCATAGTCGTCCGGGGCGCTGTCGGCGGGTTCGAGGGCGCTGTCGGCGAGCTTTTCGGTCATATTTCGGCCTTCTCGGGAAAATCCCGCCGTCGGCGAGTAGGCTGCTGCGCAGCTCCATCGTTTTGCTCCGTTTGGCTCCGTTTTAGCTTCGTTTCGCCCCATTTCAGTTATGTTGCGTTCCTAACAGATAGCCCCACAAAATAAGCATAAAAATAACATTTATTTAAAGTGTAATCTCATTCAAAAATATGCAATAAATATAAAATAGATTAAACATCGAAAGACTTATCGAAAGGTGTGAGGGCAGAATTTTATTTTTTGCTCTTTTTTGCTCCAAATTGCACCGTTTTTGTTTTTGTTTTTGTTTTTTTTTTGCTCCAATCACCATTTCTTGTACCTAAAACTAGAAAACATACAAAATACATTTCTTTAAAGTGTAATAGCATAAAAAATGAGTAAAATCATATAGTAAAAAACATATAATTTTTCCTTGGGTCAATGTCTCAGTTAATGTTTAGCATGCCAATTAGAATATACAAGAGATTCAAAGAGAAAAAAAGTTAAAAGATATTGACTTGAGATGATACTCATATATTATAATGAGGAATTGATCCTAAGCTAGCACACTCTATGAACCCATGATTCTGGCAAGTTAGAAAATTAAACCTCACAGATCTTCCTATATCTGAAAGATATTATGGAAGCCCAAGCTTAAAAAAACACACATTGTTAATGTTGTTAATTATATACTTAGAAAAGTCTAAGAAAGCTCTCAATTAAGAAGTATCACACGTACTTCAAATTATTCAAAATTAATCACTTCTTATGAGAAAAAGTACAAGACTTAAAAAAGAATGATGAATTGGAATCAGAGAGTACTAAAAAATAATCAAGTAAACAAGCATTGATATATGTAAACTTGGAGAGTCCTAAGAAATGCTTACATAAAAATATTTGGATGCCGGTTCATGTAGTGGTGAAGGATATGGGTGAGATCTTAGCATTGGGGAAAAATAATCAAAAGATCGTGATAAAAGTAAGCGAAGTACTAATTAAAAAAAGTTTGTCCTATGCGAAAATCATTGCTTTTATGTTTGATAGTATATTTTTAGTATGAAAATATTCAAGACAACGAAACAAAATAATATTCTAAAACACCTGATAATATTTAATCATCCAAAAAGATCAAACTATAGTAAAAAGGAAGCTCTTGAATAAAAAATATAAGAGAGCAGGATAATAATGGATTAAACTAAGGGATGACAACCTAAAAAAAAAAAGCTAGCCTAAAGGATATGCTAGGTAATCTAGAAGATAGGTCGACTAATCCTAATGAAAGGGATTCTAAATATGAAAGCAAACTCTAATTCATGAAGAAAGGGTAACAAACCTAAGAAAGAGGATATCCATGCTAGGGTGATATAATCTAGCCTAAAGAAAGGGAGAGTTGTTTTAAATAAAGTGATGTCTAATCCCAAGAGAGAATGAGTATCATATAAATAAAGAAGAAGACGAAGATAAGGCTAATCCTAAATAAATGAATATCTATCCCAAGATAAGAGATGTCTATCTCAAAAAAGGATAACCTTAAGAGATGAAATCATCCAAAAAAGAAAGAAGAGTTGTGGAATAGAAGTAAACAATCCTATGAGGAAGAATAAATAATCTTAGGAATACAAGAATAACCCGATGGATGGGCCAATATACTAAACTCAAGAAATAAGAGATATCTACTAGAGGAGATGGTTTCTAACCAAAGGAAAAGAAGAAATAAACCTAAGAAAATTTAGATGACTAACGTATGAGGAAGGATGACTCTCTTAGGGAATAGAATGACATAAGGAAGATATTTAACATAGGAGAGAGGAATACAACCTAAGAAGTGACTAACAAAGGAAAAAAAAAGAAATGACTAACCTAAGATGTTTCTTCAACCTTGAGGATGATTATCTGCAAATATGGGTAATATCATCCAAGGGGATCTCATAAAGTGTAAGAGGACTTAATCTTAATATTATAGATGAGACTTGTATTTCAAAAAAGTTAGAGGGGATAAGCCCAAATAATAATCCATGGACCTAAGGGTTAAGAATATTCTTGATTATAAGAAAATAATCTGTGTATAACACTTATAATATGATAACACATATGGTTGAAAGACTCAACATACTATATTAACACTCAGCCTAGTTGAGAATGCCACTAGCTACTTAATTACATATGAAAGTGGGGCCAATCAAACCAAACAAACCATAGAGCTGGCTAGCTAAAAAAAATAAATATGTGATACATTTTATTTAATTATTATTATTACTCTCTTGAGATCTTGACTAAAATCCACAGTTACAAAATTATTTAGTTTTTTGGAAAAAACTTGACCTAGTTTCTTTAGGTGGCTAGTGTGCAAAATAGATATTGTTGGCCTCACTTTTGTGAGGGTTCATTTTAAATGATATTCATGACCCATCATGGGAAAGAGTCTACCAATATTGACTCATTCAACCCATTAGGGATCCTTCAAACTCTAAAGTTTGATCAAACCCCCGTATATCCCCTTGGACATCAAAATTGAATGACACCTTGAACAAACATAGTTTGGATCCCAATTGTCATCACATTGACCATTTGGTCAACCCTGGACCCATTTCAGAGCTCAAAAATCCACAAAAACCAGGAAACATTTCTCCACTCACCACACCGCACCAAAATCAAATTAACTTTGCCCACATCATCACAAGACCAAACGAAGTTGATCCCTATAGAAGCCCCATCACAGAGACCCTCTAGCATAGCTTAAGACCAGACCCCCCCAAATCGGTCTGATCGATTTCATACCTAGACAATTCACTAGAGCTCAACAACACTTCAAGGAGGTTCGTTGGTGTTCTATGAAGCTTGTGCAAGCATCTGATTGAGGCCACACCTCTCAGGTAAATGTATTGAATTCTCTCCCCAAACAAGCTTGTTTTTGACATTTATAGCAATACACTCGATTTCATACTGCATAAACCGTAAATATGTGTTCTTTTAGGCTAGATGCGTCTATAGAAACAAACCCGAAGTGATTTGGTTGAGTATAGCTCAAGATTATAAGCTTTTTGTGTGGATGACTTACAGGTTAGGTCAATTGAGGATGATGAACAAGAGCTGTCAGATTGTGCGTGTATCAAATGGATGGCTAGATTGCGTTGGATAGATGGATATAACATAAAGCGCGAGACGTGTGGCTGCTGAGTCAGATGGCAGTGTCCAATCAGAAGGAGCTGCGTGGTCTTTCAGAGCTGCCAAGCACCCAGTCAGAGCCGCTTATTTAAATAGAAAAATATTTTGATTCATTTAAATCAGAAAATCTTAGAAAATTCATAACTTGGTACAGAAAAATCAAATAAAAAAAAACTCTGTTGCTTAGTGATCAGAGAAGAACAATGTGGAAATAAAGTTAGAGTTATTTGACCTATATGTATTTTTAAATTAATTAAATACAGTAAATCATAATTAAGCTATAACTTATCACAAATATTTCACCATGGCATGAGGTTTGGAGGGCTTATAGACTTTATAGTTAGGGATCTTCCCTTATTTTTTCAAGGTCAAGAGGCATCTCTAGTCAGAGATCCCTAATTTTCAAGATAATATGATTTGTTTTGATTTACAAATTATAATAATTAATATATAAATCAGAAAAATATAAATATGCCTTTGGTAGATTCACTGTGGTCAAAGAATCTTAGAAAAAATATAAAATGAGTTTAACTAATTTAAAATATTATTTTATGTAATTAACTCACTAAAATGAAAGAAAAATAAAAAAAACTAAAATATAGATGGAAAAAACACAAAATTCATTTCACACTATAATTTGTAACCATATTAACCACTGTGAAAATTTCAAGTTATGTTGAACTGATTTAATCATTAAAATGAATTTTCTAAGTAAAGTGGTATTTTGAATTAAAATAATTATAATAATTAAAATATAAGTCAAAAAAATTATGAAATTCGTTTTGGGAGTTCTTTGTGATAAAAGAACTTAAGAAAAATAACATTGGAATTAAAATAAATACTTCGTTTTAAACCTTTTTTGCAATATTTAAATAATTACAAAATAATTAAAAATTCATAAAAATTACAAAAATATTAAAATGCACTAAAATGTTCTAATTTGTTTCCTGGTCACTTGGGAGCAATTAAAATATTTTTTTCCAATTTTAAATTTAATTATGAATTTTTAAAATCCAAAAATGAATTTTCCCTAATTTTGCACTAAAATAATTATAATAAATAAAATAATAATCATAAAAATTTGAAAATTTTTCTATGGATTCCCTGACCTCAAAGAGACCTAAGAAAAATATTAAAACTTAATTTTCAATTTAAATAATATTTTGTATTTAATTAATACTGAAAAACCAACAAATAATTATAATAACTAAAATAAAATTTTGAAAATCATAAAAATTGGCCTAAGTGGTCCTTTGATCTAGATGAACCTTCAATAGCTTTCTTAAGAATGGATAGCTTGTTTTAGCTAAGTTATTGAATCAACTTTGAAAATCCTTATTTTGCATTAAAGTAATTATAAAAATTAAATAAAAATTAGAAAAATCATATTTTCTCATCTGATGTGTTAATTGACCCATGAGCGGGGTAACATAAAAATCTCAAAGTCATTTGAGTTTAATTTGAAAGATTATGAAGTGATAAGCATCAAAGGGCAAAAATGGTCATTTTGGAATTTAAGCCTTAATTAATATTTAGTCTAATTCAAGGGGCAAATGGGTAATAAATAATCTTAATCATTTGGATGATTGAAACATAAGGGATTATAAGGTAGAAACCAATCTCACTTCTTTCCACAGATAAATTTTACTTTAATTATTATAAGTCAATTAAACTAAATGATCCTACAGTGAAAGGGAATGATCTTTTGGAATTTGATAACTCACAATTTTGGAACACCAATCCAATGGTTTAATAATAATCCAATATTTGATAATTATTATGATCACATCACTCAACATTTTAAAAATTGCAAAATCTATCCTTTTAGGTCTTAAGGGTTTAGTAGTGAGCTAGTTTTACTTAAATGATCCAATGATGTTTAGGAAAGGAAATGTAATCAATTTTGAATACTTTTTAAAAAACACTTCTAGCCCAACTTCAAATGAAATTGGTTAAGTTCCTTTACGACTCCTTTGGCCCTGGAGGTATTTACCCACATAATCTACAAATGAAACATCAAACGATATTTACCCCACTCATCGGGATGATTAAAATATCAAAGTTTATTGAGCATAAGGTTAATAACACTCATTAAACCTTACTTTGTAATGTATGAATGATTTAGCAACATAATTAGTTCAGACAAGTTGTTTAGGGTTCTACCCCAAACATTTTTATCTTCCTATAGATAACCTAGAGGACATTGAACCTATTATGTTTTGCTCAAGAAGATCACTGATCGCGGCTGTCTTAAATAAGTATTTAAGAAGTATTTTCAGTTTAGTCACAAAGTATAATCAGTTTAATAATAAAGCAGTCAATCTATACACAAGTATATATAGCACTCAAATAATACAGGGCTCTAATGGAGTCTTGGTTATCAACCCACAGTGAAGATGTAAAGATTTAAAGTGTAGTACATAAATCCAATATTCAAATACAATGCATGTACAATAAATACTAAAGATGCTAAATTTTAATGATGCTAAAGATTCTAGGATCACAAAAGTACTTTCTAAACTTCTAAATAAAGTTAACTATTGATGCGACTTTTTTATATGCAAGAATTATGAACCCATATTTATAATTTATAATGATTCTGTAAAGTCACAATTCCAAACGCAAGTATACTGACCCACTTTTAATATGTATGCAATTTATGTTTATAGCAACGGAACCAAAATCTTGATCCCGCTTTAAATATAGATATATGTTTTAATGTATAATGTGGATTCTACGCAAGTATACGTATCATATCAAGTAATACAGGGTTCTAGTGGAGTCCTGGTTATCGATCCCACAGGGAAGTTTTTAACAGATTTGATATCAGCTAAATTTAAAGGAATTACTTACTAATATAGTAAACTGAAATTAAAAGTAACTATCGCAACTAAGTAAACTAATGCTTGAAATAATTTGATTTAAATAATTCAGAAAAAGTATCCTTCTCCTTGTTTTTAGAAAATTAAGTGAATGATGAATTTAAATAGAATTTTTAAATTGTATTGTGACAGATAGGAGCATTCCTATTCTTTACCATTTGGTCAGGTGCAAAGAACATTGACTAATCCTATGTTTGATTACCGAATCAGCGGCTAGTCGGAAGGATACTTGTTGTCACTTCGAGCTCCCACGTTCCCTCACTCCGAGGGCTAACATCTATACTTCGACTCTCGAAACAAGTAGGACCGAATTGAGTATTTTAGTCCGTCACACTAAAATATCCGATTCTACGCCCGATAATTAATATTTCCCTATTTATTTGCACCCGCCTTCCAAGGCTTTTGACTTCCCTGAATATTGGATGTAATTTTTACTATAGTTGATAATTCAACATATTTTAACTACTAAATTGGCCAGATTGAAAGTAAATTAAGTTTTAAGTAAAAATTATCACAATTTATTTATATTGTATTAGGTGCTTCTATTCAATTTCATCAATCCGCATAATTTTCATAAACAAGGAGAAAGACTAAGAAAACTACTCAGAATGCATGAGAATAAAACAAAGCATGGATTTCATTTAAAGTTAACAACAACAAACAAAGATACTTATCTTAATTTCCTCCTCAAGCAGACTCCTTGAAGCTCCTTTGACTTTTCCTTCTAGTACAACAAACTAAATAGCACTCAATTAAACTAATGAACTCACTAAACTCACTCAAACTAAATTAAACTCACACAAATGACACTTAAGACACTAGAAAGAGACACACAGAAGGCTCAAGAGACACACTAAGACACTAGAATTCGGCCTCTATTTATAGAGGTAGGCAAAGGTCCAAGGGGTGCTTAAACACCTCTTCAAAAAGTGTCCAGGTTCAATGTATATGCATTTTGAACTAGCTCGCCGTCGACGGGAAACGACCTCGCGATCGGCGGGGCTTCTAGAAGGTCTTCGAGCCGCGCGATCTCGGCGTCGGCGGGCTCGGGCTCGGCTGTCGGCGAGGTAGTTATAATTCCTTCGAAATTTCTCCTCACGTTCTCGCCGTCGGCGGCCTCGATCTCGTCGTCGGCGTAGTAGTTATATTTGCATGAATTTCCTCCTTTTTTATCCAAATTTGTTCCATTTCATGCTTTTTGCTTCTATCTCTTATAAATCTTCATTCCTGCAATAAAATAAAGAAAATACATTTCTTTAAAGTGCAATTTTATCAAAAATAGATATGAATTTCTTAATGTATTTTTCTGTGATCAAAATCCCTCAAACTTAATTATTACTTGTCCTCAAGTAATTTTAATACTAAATAAAAATAATGATTTCTATAATAGAATTTTTGAATTCGAATAATATATGAATTAAATTTAAATAACATTATAATAAAGTTAAATAGAAATATTTCTAAGTAATTAAATTAACTTTATAGAGATAAGATTATTTGGTTATTTGATGCTAAGATTTCTAAACTTTCTATTTATTTCGGGAACAGTATATTAAAAATAATAAATTATTTAAGATATTTAGATGATAGGAAATGCAAGAAAACTCTATTCAGTAAAATACTAATCCATATATATAAGTTTAGAAATATATATTTAAGTTTTACCCTTTAGGATGAATCCATTGAAGCCAATTTTTGATAAGGCATATCCTCAAGCTTCTCCTCACTTTATATTTTTCTTTTATTTTATTTTCTTTTTCTTTTTCTTTTTCAAGTGAGGATTACTATATCTGGATAGCCTGTTAATAATTTTGAACTTCAATTTCTCTTCCTAAATTTGAAACTTAAAATATTTCTTTGCTTATATATATTTCATAGTTTTTACTTTATTGAGTTTCTATCCTTTCTTTTTCAATTAAATACTTAAGAATTTTCAATTTTTAGAATATAGTTTTCCTTACTTTAAATAGTTTACTATATTCTTATTCCTTTTAACCAAATATCTTATTCCATTAATTAATTGAATTACAAGAAATATTTTCTTTAACTTTATATAATAATTAAATAAAGTAACTCATATTTATTGAATTGAATATTACTTATAGAAAATCATTTAATAATAATTTTTGAAAATAGAAATTGAGAACAATTTTAATAATTAAATTTGTATTTTTACCTTCCCCTAAACTTAAATTTTTCTATCTATACTACATAATTAAAAAGGGAAAGTATATAAATAAAATTTATCATACCTTGGAGTTTTAGGTATATCTTTTCTTTGAAATTTTCGCAGGCTTTCTCATTACTTACAGAACCTATACTGTTAGTATTCTTCCACATATAATATTTAAAAAGAAAGTGCAGAGATGAAAATTTTTAAAATAAGTATCAAACATAACAATGAAAACTTAATCCGTTACTACACATACATTTAAAATTTAAACAATACATTAAAGAAAGACTAACATCCTATATATATATATATAAATTTGCAACTAATTTAACACACATAAGAAATTTAATATCACTACTCAAGAAAACAAACAACATATCAAGTCCAAAGTCCACAGAAAGTACTAAAATATACATACAAAAATAATAAAGTTTGCAAAACAACAAATCTAAACAAACCAAACAAACTAAACAAAGACTCTAATCTTCTACATTAAAATCTCAAACTATGTCGTCTCCCTGATCTCCAAGCTGAGAAGGCTGAGCAGGCTGGTACTGTGAATAACGGGGGCACTCAGGAAAGACAACATCTAAATCACCACTCCTATATCGACGCTCAGCTTTGTGGTATGCAATCTCGTACTCCGAATGTCGGCTGGAGATATTCGTTATCATAATCGTGTCTTCTCTCCATGCCTCCGATCCTTTGATCATATGCTCAAATCTTCTTTCCATATTTTCTCCAAATAACTCAAAACTCTTTCTACTCGGGGTTAACTCATTCATCGGATCTTGAAGGGTAGGAGTGGTGTGCGAGGGGGTGGTTCATAACTAGTAGAGGGTATATCTCTACTTGAAGAAGGTACATAATCCCTTGTCCCAGATCTCCATCCTTCGTGGGATTCATATTTCTTTATATTAGCCTGAGTAATGGGTTTCATAGGCTCTATCCATTCCTCATCATCTCTTGCCTTTACCCCAGATAATTGGCAAAGTGCATAGATAAGACCAAGATGTCCTAGTCCTCCTCCACTTTCATTTCTAGTAGTAGCTAATATATTTTTTTATATATATAATATTTCCCACATTAATACTCTTCTAGTTATAAATACAGAAATTCAGAACTGCTCTATCTCTTGTTACCTCACTATGGTGGTAGGTAGGTAACAGAGTAGAACAAATAAAATAATGCCAGGATTTAGATGTTACATTTAGCATAGAAAGAGGGAAGTTTACCCGTTTCCGCTGCTTTATCTTCCAGACTCCTTTCCCATCAGTGAGAAAGTCAATCACCTCTTCCAGTGGTCTTTCCATAGTTCCAAAAGTTTCATACTCGCTGGTGTAGGTGTCTCGTACTTCATAGTAAGTGTTTATTCTAGCAGCGTTGAAATCTACAAAAAATCCTCTAATCTTAACCGGTGCATCTTCAGCCTGTGTTAAGTTCGTATAAAATTCTTTCACAACTTCTACAGCTGCTCTGTTGGTCACGTAACAGAAGTTTTCCCATCCTCGCTCCTTTATAACTCGCTCTACTTCTCCAGGATTTTTGAAAACTCGATCTTGTATGCATTTTCTTGCTTGTATGTTTTGAAAATATCGTGTTTGTGCCCTTGCATTAATGAATCGGGTTTCGTCATAATCTATTCGTCGCTTTTGTCGTGGAGCCATTTCTTGATCTGTGAAATTTACAAAAATTTTAACTAAACTCCAAAATATTACTAAGAAGGCTTCCTACAACAACTAAAATCCATTTAAATCAATTTCTATGAAATTCCTCCAAGTATTTTCTTCACATTTCAAAAATTTTTAAAATATCCCAATGTAGAAGAAATTCATGGTGAAAATAAAAAATTTTTGCATAGGAGTGAAGCTCTTACCAAGGGAAGATGAAATCAGGTGTCAAAAAGTGTTGAAATCGCTTGAAATCCGAGATCTCTCAAGAACTAGCTCGGTTTTTTTGAAAATTTGAGGTAAGGGATGATGAATAGTGTCGGTTGACTGGTCAAATATAGGTCTTTTCGCGATCTCGCTGTCAGCGAGGTTTTTCTCGCCATCGGCGAGCTAATTAATTCCATTAGACAAAAGTTTCGGGAAAAATCCACCGTCGGCGAGGTCGGTCTCGCTGTCAGCGGGTTTTCTCGCTGTCGGCGAGATAATTCTCGCCGTCGGTGAGGTTCCAAAAAAATTTTCAATTTTTGAAATTCGTCAATCATTTTCAACATCGAATTGCCCTTCATCGATCTTCCGATCACTTAATTTAATAATAATACGAAGATTAGATACTTATACTAACAAAAAGTCACACAACACAAATAATATAACTTTATAAATGAAATCTATGAAATTTACAAATTTTACACTAATAACTTCACACATACTTAACTTAAATGTTCAAATCCATAATACTCAGCATCGCAATCCACACCACAATACTTTAAATACTGAGACATAACAATTTACATAAAATCTCATCGAATGCGAGATGATCAAATCAAAGTTCGACTCATAATAAAACCTAACTCCAAATCAAACACACATATATAAACAAATATAACATAAACATAGAAATCTTTCCTACTCTTCAGTGTCTGAACTGACATCTTCTCTGATATTTTCGATGCGACGCAGGTGCACAAATAAATTGTAGAAAGGCCTGAAAGGGAATTCGCGATAGATTCTTCATTAATCCATCCTTTCGTCTTAGTAGATGAATAAAACTGGCCTCCAGTATGTCCAAGTATGATCAAAGTGCTCCTTCATTCTCCAATCGATATGATCAAACATATCGGAGATATTGTCGATGTAATTCATCACATTTTGCGATTCTTTCTCCAATCCTTTAATCTTCTTCGGAATGAAATTAGTCTTATCGGTAAAGGGCCTTGCTAAAGGATTGTTCTGTGATGCTCTGTCAGAAATAACGGTGATCTCATCATTGTTATCCAAAGTGGGAAACATATCAGTAGGATCCAGTGGTTTCCATGGTAAAATTACTTTTTCCCGAGCCTCGTAAGAAACTTGGAATTGACTGCATAAAGCAAATATAGTAGATGGGTGTCCAAGTCCATGCACTAACCCATGCACAATTAATCCCAATGCGGACTTTACTATTATTGGTCCGACATCGATAGGTAATCCAATTTGAATACGATAGTTTAAAATAGCGCATTCCTTTGAAACTTTATTTACTCTCATGGTAGGTAATAATTTTGATGATATAAAGAAATACCAGTGCTTTGAGACAGGGTTTAGAAGTGATGCAGAAAAACTGACATACCCGTCTTCTCGTAACTCCCAATCATCCGGTTCATTGGTCAGATATCTATAGATTTCGTTCATATTGTATCTTTAAGGCACAAAGTTAGAATAATGACGGACGAGGTATTTTCTATAGAAAACAATTCATTTACCCTTGCGGGAGTAAATGTTACCCATCTTCCTCCGACGTACACATTTCCATTGTTGATCGCATGTAAATTAGAGTAAAACTCTTTAACTACTGGTATAACTACAGCGGATGTTGTATAACAAAATACCTCCCAATGCCGCTGTGCGATAATTTCTTCGATTTTTGTAGTAGAATTCTCTACTCCTCTATTGACGAATCCTCTTTCTTTGATAAGTCTTTTTTTCATCAAGCCTTTGTTGAAGATTCGTTGTGCCTCCGAACTGACGAATTTTCTCCGGTTGAAAACTTCAGTTTATGTGATCTCTAGGAATTTGGAGGCCATTTTGGATGGAATGGATTGGTCTCTAGTCGTTCCTAAGGAAGAAAATGGTGTAAAATCGGATTTGGAATAATTTCTTACAAAGGAATGGCTTAGATCCGTCCAAAACCGCACGAAAAATCTTTAAGAAACCAAATTTTTAACTGCCTCGCCGTCGGCGGGAAGTTCCTCGCCATCGACGACTTAGTTATAAAACTGAATGAAGTAATGGTCCACGATCTCGCTGTCAGCGGGCTCGGGCTCGCTGTCGGCGAGATTCGTAAAAATCGCCAGTTTTCGCTCTGGTCCAAATATTTTCTGTTCTCATCCAATAGGTACAATTTTTGTGATGATTCTAATAAAATTTTGAGTAGTAAGAATTGTTTTAATAATATAGACTCACTAATATGTAGACATTTTAAAAATAAAAGACTACTATGGGTTGCCTCTCATAAAGCGCTTGGTTTAACGTCGTCAGCCCGACCTAATTCAGTTAGTGTTCAGGTTGACTAAGCATTAAAACCTCTTCAAAATTTGGTCATCTATTTTCGAAATATGGTTTTAATCTATGTCCATTTACTTTAAATCTATGTCCTGTTTTTGGGTCTTCAATTTCTATAGTTCCATATGAAAATATTTGAGTTATGGTGAAAGATCCTAACCATCGAGATTTCAATTTCCAGGAAATAATTTCAATCTAGTATTATAAAGCAAAACTTCATGTCACGGTTCAAAATTTCTCTGATTAATCTTCCGATCATGCCATAATTTCATTCTTTCTTTATAAATCCTATCATTATCATATGATTCGTTCCTTAATTCTTCTAATTCATTTAATTGCAACAATCTCTTCTCACCAGCTTCTTTCATATTATAATTAAATTCTTTAATAGCCCGATATGCTTTATGTTCTAATTCAATTGGTAAGTGACAAGTTTTTCCATATATAAGCTCGTAAGGAGTCATTCCAATCGAGTTTTATAAGCGATCCTGTATGCCCATAATGCGAGTAGTCCAGTCTTATAGACCGGTCCGATCTATTAGGATTTACGAGACTTTTCTAATATACGCTTAATCTCTCGATTAGAAACTTCGGTTAATCCACTAGTTTGTGGATGATAAGCAGTTGATATCTTATGCATAATATTATACTTTTCTACTAGTTTGTGAATATATTTGTTTCTAAAATGAGTTCCTCCGTCAGTGATAATCACTCTCGGCATTCCAATTTTGAAACACTTTTAGCATCACACCTAGATAAAGCTTCTGCTTCAATCCATTTGGAAACATAATCAACAGCTACTAATATATATGAGTTTCCAAATGACGGAATAAAAGGTCCCATGAAATCTAATCCCCGAACATCAAAAATTTCGACTTCTAATATAAAATTCAGATGCATTTCATTTTTTCTTGATATGTTTCCTACTCTTTGGCATTTATCGCAGGTTTTTATATATCTATATACATCTCTAAATAGAGTAGGCCAGTAGAATCCAGATTTGTAGAATTTTATATGCAGTTTTATCTGTCCCAAAATGTCTCCCAAAATCAGAATCATGACATTTTTGAATAATTGGTTCAATTTCTTCATAAGGCACGCATCTTCTAATAATTAGATCTTTACATTGCTTATATAAGTATGGTTCATCCAAAAAATATGATTTAGTATTGTGAATGAATTTTTTCTGTTGTTGCAAAGTTAACATAGGTGGTAAAATGTCACTTACAATATAATTTACTATATCAGCATACCATTGTATTTTAAACTCATTAATATTATAAAGTTGTTTATCAGGAAAACTGTCTAAAATTTCATTATCGATATTAGATAATTCATGATTTTCTAATCTTGATAAATGATCAACAATTTGATTATCGGTTCCGTTTTTGTTCATTATCTCGAAATCAAATTCTTGCATTAATAATATCCATCTAATTAATCTTGGTTTAGAATCTTTCTTTTGCATTAAATATTTTATAGCAGAATGATCGGTATGCACGATACATTTAGTTCCTATTAGATAATGCTGAAATTTATTAAAAGCATATACAATTGCTTAATAATTCTCTTTCGATAGCTTGTATAATTTATCTCGGTATCATTTAGAGTTTTACTTAGCATAATATATAACTTTGAAAATCTTATCATATCTTTGCCAAGAAGCTGCTCCTATAGCATAATCACTAGCATCACACATAAGCTCAAATGGTTTCTCCAGGTTAGGTGAAACTATTATAGGTCTTGTAATTAATTTATCTTTTAATAATTCGAAAGCATTCAGGCATTCAGTTGTAAATTCGAATTTCTTGTCCTTTTCAAGAAGTTGGCATAGAGGTTTAGTAATTTTTGAAAAATCTTTAATATAACGCTTGTAAAATCCAGCATATCCAAGAAAACTTCTTACCCCTTTTACCGTAGTTGGAGGTGGTAATTTAGCTATTACTTGAATTTTTGCGGAGTCTACTTCCATGCCTTTTTCGAAATTTTATGCCCTAATACAATGCCGCTTGTAACCATAAATTGACATTTCTCCCAATTAAGAACTAAATTAGTTTTCTCACATACTTCAAATACTTTTTCAAGATGATTTAAGCATGTGTCAAATGTTGTTCCAAATACAGAGAAATCATCCATAATTCTATTCCATTATTATTTAATTTACTAAATATAGACATCATACATCTTTGGAATGTTGCAGGTGCATTACATAATCTAAAAGGCATTCTTCGAAAAGCGAAAGTTCCATAATGACTAGTAAATGTAGTTTTATCTTGATCCTCAGGAGCAATTTGTATTTGATGATAACCTAGGTATATCCATCTAAGAAACAAAAATGCTTATGTCCAGTTAATCTATCTAACATCCGAGTCTAGAAATGGTAAAGGGAAGTGATCTTTTCTAGTGGCTCCGTTTAATTTTCTATAATCGATACATATTCGCCATCCAGAGTAACTTGTCTTATAGGGATAAGATCATTATTTTCATTAGCTTTGACGATCACCCCTCCTTTTTTAGGTACACGAGTGAATTGGGCTTACCAAGCAACCGTCGTGAAATAAGATATATAATACCATTATCTAACCATTTTAAAATTTCTTTCTTGACTACTTCTTTCTTTATCGGATTTAATCTCCTTTGTGGATCGGCTTTAGTTTTATGTTCATTATCTAAAATAATTCTGTGCATACAGATTGAAGGACTAATTCCTTTAATATCTGCTAAAGTCCAACCAAAAATTTTCTTATATTTTTTTAACGTATCTAAAAGTTTTTGTTCTTGAGATTCATTTAATTCAGATGAAATAATAACTGGTAGAGTTGAAGAATTACCTAAGTAAGCATATTTTAAATGATTAGGTAACATTTTTAGCTCAAGTTCGGGAGGTTTAATAATTGATGGAACTATATTTTTTTCAGTGTTTTCTGTGTTATCCAAAAATTCAAATTTTTCTTGAATATAATCTAATTCTTCATTTATCTCAGATTTTCAATTAATTCAATATTTTCTTTTTCTAATTTATCTTCATAATATTCTTTAAAATGTTCTTTTTGCAAGTACTTCCATTCGAAAACACTCATCATCTTTTTCTAGCACATGATATTTCATTGATTTAGCAATATTAAAAGTTACTTTTTGGTCATTTACTCTCATAGTTAATTCTCCTTTCTGAACATCAATTATAGCTTTTCCAGTGGCTAAAAATGGTCTTCCTAAAATGATAGGAATTTCTTTATCTTCTTCCATATCTAGAACAATAAAATCTACAGGGAAAATAAATTTATCCACTTTTACTAATACATCTTCGATAACTCCCTTAGGATATGTAACGAACGGTCAGTTAGCGAAGAGTTACTGAAGTAGGTGAAATTTCTCCCGATCCTAATCTCTTAAAAATTGATAGAGGCATTAGATTGATGCTTGCTCCTAAGTCACACAAAGCTTTTCCATAGAATTTTTCTCCGATAGCGCAGGGTATAGTGAAACTACCGGGATCTTTTAATTTTTCGGGAAGTTTTTTCGAATAATAACACTACACTCTTCACTAAGTGCAACCATTTCATTATCGGTAAATTTTCTTTTTTTATTTAGAATATTTTTCATGAATTTTACATAGTTTGACATACGTTATAAAGCTTCTACGAAAGGAATATTTATCGTTAATTTCTTCAAAATTTCAAGGAATTTAGCAAATTGTTTGTCTTTTTTATGTTGAATTAGTCGTTGAGAAAATGGTGGTGGAGGTTTTTCAACAGAAATTTTCATAGGTATTAAATGATTTTCTAAATTTGGATCTTGTTGATTCTTTTCCTTTTCAATTTCCACTTCCTCTTTTTGACTTTCAAGTTCTTTCTGAATTTGAGGTTCTAATTCTTTTCCACTTCATAATTGTATTGCTTTAATTTGTTCATTTCCCTTGTCTTTGGGATTTATTTCCACATTACTAGGAAATGTTCCAGGTATTTTATTATTAAGTGCTCTGTAGCGATATGTCCAAGTTGAGTTTCAATATTTTTGATAGTCTGTTCCTTGATTTTGTAATTGGTTTCCTTGTATTTGTAATTGATTTCCTTGATTTTGTAAATGTTGACCCATATTTAATATTAATTCTTCTATAGATAATTTCTTATCTTTAAATTGAGGGTTATTATTATTAAATCCGAGTGGATAATTAGATTTATAATTAGGATTTCCTTGATTAGATGGATTTCCTAATTGTTGTGTCATATTATTCATCCAAGGTTGATTAGTTGTATTATTATTTCAATTAAAATTAGGATGATTTTTCCATCCAGGATTATAATAATTTGCATAAGGATTATTGGGTTTGTTGTTAATTGCATTAATTGTTTCATATTGAGATTGAGATTCTATAAGTTGTCCAGGATGAATTTTCATTCGTTATAGTTGGAGAGTAATTCATTCCAAAATGATCTAATTTTTTAGATATAGCGACAATTTGTGAAGCTAACATAGATATTGCATCATTTTCATGAATAGTAGCTATTTTTTTCGGATTCATTCTATCAGCGAGCCATTGAAAATTATTTGTTGTCATTTCTTCGATTAGTGCATAGGCTTCATCAAATGGTTTTGACATTAATGATCCTCCAGTAATGACATCGATGATTGATCTTAAAGATCCTACTAATCCATTATAAAAAGTTTGTATAATTAATCAATCTTGTAACGCATGATGTGGGCATTTCCTAAGAAGTTCTTTAAATCTCTCCCAAGATTCATATATTGACTCTCCATCAAACTGACTAAAAGAAGTTATATCATTTCTAAGCTTAGCAGTTTTATATGGTAGAAAATATTTGAATATAAATTTTTGTGATAATTCTCCTCAAGTTTTAATAGATCCAGGTGCTAACGAATTTAACCACGTTTTCGCTTTATCCCTTAAAGAAAAAGGAAAAAGTCTAAGTCTAATAGCATCGTTAGATACTCCTTCATATTTGAAAGTAGCACATAGTTCTAAAAAACTAGCAAGATGTAAATTAGGATCTTCAGTAGGTGAACCACTAAATTGATTGTTTTGTACCATTTGGATAATTGCAGGTTTAAGTTCGAATGAATTAGCAGCTACATTAGGGTTTTGAATAGTTAAATGAATTTCATCTAATGTAGGGTTGGCATAATCTCGTAATGGTCTTGGTTGATTGATATTTTCATTTTCGAGTATATTTGCCATTTGTGTTAAATTTATAATTTCTCTTTTTTGTTTTCTAATTCTTTTAATTGTACGCTCTAATTCTGAATCGTAAGGTATTAAATTTTCGTTTCCAAATTTTCGCATACAATTTTATAAAATAAAATAGTCCGTTACTTTAGTAAATAATTTCTTTACTTCCCCGGCAACGGCGCCAAAAACTTGGCCCACTTTTAATATGTATGCATTTTATGTTTATAGCAACGAAACCAAAATCTTGATCCCGCTTTAAATATAGATATATGTTTTAATGTATAATGTGGATTCTACGCAAGTATACGTATCGTATCAAGTAATACAGGGCTCTAGTGGAGTCTCGGTTATCGATCCCACAGGGAAGTTTTTAACAGATTTGATATCAGCTAAATTTAAAGGAATTACTTACTAATAAAGTGAACGGAAATTCAAAGTAACTATAAACTAAAGTAAACTAATGCTTGAAATAAGTTGATTAATTCCGAAAAAGTATCCTTCTCCTTGTTTTTAGAAAATTAAGTGAATGATGAATTTAAGTAGAATTTTTAAATTGTATTGTGACAAATAGGAGCATTCCTATTCTTTACCCTTTGGTCCAGGTGCAAAGAACATTGATTAATCCTATGTTTGATTACTAAATCCGTGGCTAAGTTTGGGAGGATACTTGTTGCCACTTGAGCTCCCACGTTCCCTCACTTCGAGGGTCGACATGTACACTTCGAGCTCTCGAAACAGTAGAGACGAATTGAGTATTTTAGTACGTCGCACTAAAATATCCAATTCTACGCCCGATAATTAATATTTCCCTATTAATTTGCACCCGCCTTCCAAGGCTTTTGACTTACTGAATATTGGATGTAATTTTTACTATAGTTGATAATTCAACATATTTTAACTACTCGATTGGCCGGATTGAAAGTAAATTAAGTTTTAAGTAAAAATTATCACAATTTATTTATATTATATTAGGTGCTTCATTCGATTTCATCAATCCGCATAATTTTCATAAACAAGGAGAAAGACTAAGAAAACTACTCAGAATGCATGGAAATAAAACAAAGCATGGATTTCATTTAAAGTTAACAACAATAAACAAATATACTTATCTTAATTTCCTCCCCAAGCAGATTCCTTGAAGTTCCTTTGACTTTTCCTTCTAGTACAGCAAACTAAATAGCACTCAATAAAACTAATGAACTCACTAAACTCACTCAAACTAAATTAAACTCACACAAATGACACTTAAGACACTAGAAAGGGACACACAGAAGACTCAAGAGACACACTAAGACACTAGAGTTCGGCCTCTATTTATAGAGGTAGGCAAAGGTCCAAGGGATGCTTAAACACCTCTTCAAAAAGTGTCCAGGTTCAATGTATATGCATTATGAACTAGCTCGCCGTCGGTGGGAAACGACCTCGCCGTCGGCGGGGCTTCTAGAAGGTTTCCTTCAGAAATTTCTCCTCACATTCTCGCCGTCGGCGGCCTCGATCTCGCCGTCGGCGAAGTAGTTATATTTGCATGAATTTCCTCCTTTTTGATCCAAATTTGCTCCATTTCATGCTTTTTGCTTCCATCTCTTATAAATCTTCATTCCTGCGATAAAATAAAGAAAATACCTTTCTTTAAAGTGCAATTTCATCAAAAATAGATATGAATTTCTTAATGTATTTTTCTGTGATCATATACGTATCGCTCCAGTAATACAGGGCTCTAGTGGAGTCCCGTTTATCAATTCCACAGAGAAGCGAGATAATAGGTCCTTAGTCAAATTCTAGTCTACTACTAACAAACTTTAGTTTGGAAGGTCGATGTAAGTGGTGTTTTATCTAGCAACTACTCCTAAATGTAGATGATTACAGGTAAGGATAATAACTATTCTTAAATGCAAATATTACTTCTAAAGATAACCTTTTTGGATGAGTTGGTTTGGTGAATTTTGATATAATAAAATATACTATTCTTATTTAGTGAATTGGATAATGTAAAGGAATGAGATGCATTAAATATTGTATGTGTCAAATAGGAGCAATCATATTCGTTCCCCTCTTCCGAGTGCATAAAGAACATTGGCTAATCCTAGGTTTAGTCCTCAAATCCGTGGTTAGGCTGGGAGGATACTGGCTCTCACTCCAGAGCTCCCACTTTCATTCACCTGAAGGCTAACTCTCGCTTTAGTTTCCAATAACTAGGACCAAATTGGGGATTTTAGTCTGTCACCCTAAAATCTCTAATTCTAAGTCCATCAAAGTATATTTCCCATGTATTTGCACTCAACCCTCATGTACTTCACCATCCATGGAATTTGAATATGGTTCCACTTTGTTGAGAATTACACCGCCATCTCAGATCATAGCGCAATTACAACAAATTTCAACACTACAACGAGCTCTTTTTGTAATGTAAACGAAGTGCAAGTAAAAAAACCATCACATTTATAATTAAAACATCTTTTAACATGCATCCCAATATACTAAAAATGAATCCTACTCATTTCAAAAGAAACTAGAAGGAAATTAACGACATAATCTTCTCATGCCACTATTTCCAAATAAGAAGAAAGAAAAAAATAAAGACATCACAAAACAAGAAGAAAACCCAACATAAAACTTTATTTCAAAGCAAATCCACAAAATAAGTGTTTACAAAATCATAAGATAATGAAGAACACAATACTTAGTTTTTTTCCCTTGAAACAAAGAGGAAGAACTCTCCCACTAAGTCTCCCGCTGATCAATGCAATGCTATAACAAACTGTTAGAAATTTTCTCAAAATCCCCTCACCAATCACTCCAAAAAAGTAGAAAACTACTTTTCTACTCCTATTCTAAGATCTCTAAGCATTCTCCACGTTTTCCCTAACATCTACTGACCCGATATAAATATATGCGTACTAAAATCTTCTTCCCCGGCAACGGTGCCAAAAACTTGACCCAATATAAATATATGCGTACTAAAATCTTCTTTCCTGGCAACGGCGCCAAAAACTTGACCCGAAGTCCTCTGAAGATCAACGTATTAATTAATGCTTTCAAAAATATATGTTATAAATAATAATAGCGGCTAGTGTATATAAATATAATTCTATGGAAAATATTTTACACACTAGGGGTACTACGCAAGTATACGTATTGTATCAAGTAATATAGGGCTTTGAAACAAAGACCCCAGTATCGTTCCCACGAGGAGAGAGTTATAGATCTTTAAATATTTTTATTTTAAAGTATTTCTTTTATAGTCAAAAATAAAATATCTTTAATTTACTAGATGCGATAATAAAGCAGAAATAAAATGATTGATGTAAATAGCAATAAGAAAGCAACTTTCTCCCTTTCAATTAATCCAAGATTTTCTAAGATAATAATAATATTCGTGGAGAATATAAATTTATGGTATTGTGCCAAATAGAAGCATTCCTATTCTTTATCTTCGCTTGATTGTATAAAGAACATTGGCTAGCCTATAGATCAGGTCCGGATGTATTGTTAGTAGAATGGTCTCGTTCACGTAATCCTTCTGAATCTCTTGCTTTACTCGTCACAATTTCTCTTGAAATTATTGTTTTCTTTGGGGGAGCGTAGTAGGCGGTGTCTTCGTGAATGCCTACCTCATGTATTGAAAATGGTTGTAAATCTCCCTTAATGCAATGTTCTTATCTGTCCTTGTAGTACTTGATGCATTGGTGAAGTGATGACGGGACCAGATTGTACTCGTGAAACCATGGCCAATCAAGCAAGGTATTGAACGATGTATCCGCATTGATGACATGGAATTTTGTAGTTGTTACTAGATTTCCAACTTTTATTTGTAGCGTTATAGATCCGAGGGCACTTTCTCCTTTCTGGTTGAATCCTCTTAGCATCATTTTATCCATAGAAAGTTCTCGAGCGTCGATGTCCAAGTTGGCTAGTGTCCTTAGACTCATTATGTTGAGCGACGCTCCAGGATCTACTAACACTTTGGAAAATACGAACCTGCCGATGATGATGGAAATGTAGAGCGGACGGTTGTGATCGGTTGTACCGAGTAGCAAATCTTCATTGGTGAAGGTTACGCCCTGCTGTTCTTTCAAAGTACAAACTCCATCTGAGGATGTGCTAGCCAACTGTGCTAAGCAAATATCTAGATCAAGTAGAGCCTTGATCAAAATTTCTCTCATCTCCTTTGACAGGATCAGAGCATCGTAAATGCTTAGTTTGGATGGCAACTTCCTGAGATGAGTTAACACGTTGTAATCCACTTTGTTTGAATCTTTGATTTCATTTCGAACTTGCATTTATTCCGTTGCTGGAGACATCTTTTCTTGAGTAATTGCCTATTTTTCTTTATCCGTTGGAGTTGTCCTTGACGGTAGCACCTTGCCACTTCTTAGATATACTTTTGTTATTTCTTCTTCTTCTGGACCCAGAGATCCTTTTATTATTGTATCTGGCTCTTATGTATCTGAAATGTCCACGTTGATGCCAAGTGGAGATCCTTTACATTAGAGGACTGGCTCCTCGCTTCCGGTGTTGTCGTACCCGGTATTGTCGATATCTTCTTTGTTTTCGTCAACATTTTCGTCGGGAACAATCATGATTTGAGGATCATTTTGGGAATCTAAATCGAGGTTAGAGAGGTTGTGATTAGTTACGTCATCACTAGAGACAATAAGAACGTTGCCAACATCGTTTATATTATCATTATGAGACCTTGGAGAGGCATAAAGATAATGGTACAGAGTCAGGGGTTCGAGGGAATTCACCCCCGAATCTGAAACAACCAATCTAACAGGGACAGCCTTTATCCTACCCTTTGCGCTATCGTCCTTCATTTCACTCACGATCCCCTTCTTCCTCCATTCTTGTTGCGGTGGCTTCCTCGACGAAGCTTTAATCTTGGACTGGGCTGGCGGTAGACTCCGGACAACAACTTTCTTTGGAGTATATTGGATCTGGTCCAAGACTTTCTTGAGTTCATTCAAAATTGTGCTCCATCCACCTTTTTCGGTGTACAAATTAATCAGATATATTGGCTCGGCTAAAATCACGTTTATAGAACCTCTTTCAAGTTCTTTCAAGTATTCCTTTGGTATCGTTATATTTCCTTCTTTGTAATTCCGCTCGAGCCAATCCTTGAAATTGAAGCAGCTTTCTATAGTATGTCTGAGCATTCTGTGGTAGGGGTAAAAGTTCGGCTGATCCTTCTTGCCAACCTCTTCCGGCTTCTTTGGCTCGAGCAATCTGAACTCGGGCTTCTTCATTAAATTCCTGAACATCTTTGGTACGGCGTCATCTTTGAAGGAGTAGTTTCTGCACAGTCGTTCTGACATTGTTGGACCCTTTTGTCCATCCGTCTTGTATGACCTCTGCTGCTGACCAGACTGACTGCTCTGTTGTGCACGAGGCTGACCATACTGTTGAGGCTGATTGTACTGAGGTGACTGACTGTGCTGCTACTCAGGCTAAATTCTCATTGTCTGCTTTCCTTTGTCGACCGTTGCCACTACGTTAGACCTCTTCTCGTATGCTTTAGTCAATTTCGTTTTCTCTGTCTTTTCTACAGGCTCCATGGGCTTGACTTCTTCTTGTAGGCTGCTGGCTTTACTGAGTAGCTATTCGAAGGAGTTGATGATGAGATCCTGTTGACCTCATTTTTGATGAGGTCTTCTCTTCTTCTCTTTAGTACTTAGGATCTAGCCTTAGGCTTTTCCTTTGACTATCCTAGAGGATTAGAATTGGGACCCACCACTTAGAAATTCAAACCACTTCTTAACTCCCTGCAAACTCCACAAACTTGATTGTAGACCCCTAATCACCTAGAGGGTTGAGATCAAATGTGGAAGTTTAAAAGATGAGTTCCTATGGGACTCTTTGGCCTTAGGACCGCCTGCAGGTGGCTCAGTGCAGTGAAGGGGCTGACTTACACACACACTACACCTATACACTACACTTTCACACACCTCCTAAAAACACACCCATACCCAATTTGACCTCCCGACTCATGCGGGTGGTTCACATGGATGGTCCTTAACCCCTAAGCCCTTGGCAAGAGGGTTAGGAGCAACGTAGTGGATGCCTCAAGTGAGTCCCTTCATGGCTCATGTGGACTTGATATGGCTTCATGGCTCAACAAAAATGATTTCATTCCACTTACATTCACCCAATCTTCAATTTTCCAAATTTTCGATTTTTGACTCCGGGACCCTACACCCGCCTAGCTTACCCAAAACCGTCGAAACCACCCAAACTTGCAAAATCACTTAAATTACCCAAAATTCTCCAAAATCAATCCTAAACATTGTCTCACCAATCAAATTGATCATCCATACCCAAAAATACCAAAATTCCAAAAATACCTCCCAATACCCTCCAAATACCCAAAATACCCCTCTTAGCCAAAAAATCCAAAAATTCAGAAAATTCCCAGAAAATTCCAAAAATCCCAAATATTCCCAATTTCATTTTGTCCAACTACACCATGGGCCACTTTTGTCAATTTACCCCACTTTTATCAAACCCCCAATTTGACCCATTTTAACCCAAAATAAACCCAATGTCAAACTAAACCTACCCAATTGACCCAAATTCTGGTCCAATCCAATTCTAAACTTCAATTAAACATCCCCAACACCAATCTAGACCAAATCCAAGCCCAGTTTGATTGGCATTGGGATCCAATTTCACTTTTGGCCTTAAAGCCCAATTTGGACCCATGACCCAAACTTAGCCCAAACTCACCCAATTCAACTCCAATTAACCCCAAATCTTTTCTAAACCTTCCTTAACATCCCCATAAACAAAACACTAACATGATTTGCCCAAGATTTTGACCCAAACCCCACTCAAATTCAACCCAAAATCAAAAAGCCCGATTTTGGCCTAAACCCAAACCTAACCCAAATAGGCCCAAACCCCAAAATCAAAACCCAAACAAAGCCAAAACCTCTTTGAAACACTCCCATAAACATTTCCCAACATTTATTTTACATCAATTTCAACCATAGCCCAACATTGGCCCAAGTTAGCCCAATTTGACCTACATTGGCCCATTTACCAAATAAACCCAAATTCAACCCAATTCAAACCCAAACCGCCTTAAATCTATTTCAAATTACTCATGAAACATCCCTAAACCAAAACCAACAATTATTTGGCCCAACCCTTCACAAAAATTCTCATCCATGAACACATTCTTAAACTTAAAAGCCCACTTCCCTTAAACCTTCCTAAAAGCCACTTCCATCAAATTCAAAAGCCCAAATTCATCCAAAGCCCACATGACACTTCCCCTCATCATCCATTTAATCAAAATCACCCCTAAGTTTCAAAATCATCAATTAAACAATTCCAAATCAAGCCCCATAACAATTTCCATTAAAATGCCAAAATCCATAATATCCCTTTTCATGAAATTGACCTAATCTTTTCCCAAGCCACATGGAGCCATGAAGCCACATGTAAGCCATTGGCAAGCCATGAGGATTTCTAAGTGGTCAACCCTCTTTAAATGGCAAAAGGAGGAGGTCCTTTAACCACCTCCTAAAAGTCATTAGCCTTAAGCATGTTTCCTTAACCAAGATTTAATCTAAATATTCTTGGATAAGGACATCACCACCTTTTGACCAGCTAGCCTAGCTGATTTTCTCGGCCCAAGGTCGGCCATAGGGAGGTGAACCCAGCCCAAACAAATGGGTTTACCAAACCTAGCCAAGTATAGCCCCCCCCATTCCATTTCAATCCAAACCCTTTACACATGGCGAGGCCCGATTGGTACGCACAAGCCTCCAGCCACGACCCACGACCTTGAAGGTGACCGACCCAGGCCGGCCAGCCACCACAGCCACCGGAAACCACCAGGCCGATAGCACGCATGTGAGCCCAGAGCTTGGAATTCTCACTTTCGTTGAGCTGCCCCATCCCGAGTGGCCATTGTAGACTGTTCTTCTCTTGCCGAAGCAGGCTGATCCCGACCCTTGGCCATCCTCGCGAGGCTCTCCAGCCACCTCTATTTAAACTCGACCCCCTCACGGCCATGGAAGAGAGTTGCACAAACCTTGCCGAAACTGCGCCAAAATTGTTCCAAACCCTACTCCATACTTAGAGCGAGTTGATCCCAGGTGTCGATTTGCCCTAATCCTCGACGACGAATCCGATTTCTCGGCTGAATTTTCACCAAAACCGGGACACTTTGCCACGGTGAGCCAATCCTCGAATTGACTAGTCCTACACCTTCAACTGGACCAAGAGGAGAAGTTTCCCCACTGAAAGCCCCATCTCCGGAGCCACCCGGTTGCTCCGGCCTCCAAGCTTTGTGATCGGGCGTGGTCACTTTCATAGCTAGACGATTCACTGGGCCGAGGGACTTCATCCGGAGCTTACTTGGACCCGATCGAAGGTGACACAACTCTCGGATCGAAGCTTCACTTCTGCGAGCAAAGGTATGAACTCATTCTTCTTCCCGAGCTTACGGAGATTCTCCATTTCATTTGAATAAATTTCGATGCATGTTCTACAGTATGGATGTGTTCGTCTCTTCAAGACGAATCCATAGAGCATAAGAACACGAAAATCCGTGGAGAATCGAGTGAGTTCTTAGGGTTAGAGTGTGGACGGTCACGGGATCGCACCAGTCGTAGACGATGACCAGGAGCCGTTGGATCGCGCGTGTATTGAGCGGACGGTTCAGATTGCGCCGGACCAGGGAATGATACGTGAACCGCGGGTCCGGGACGGCCGACTCGGATGGCGGCGCCCAATCACGGCGCGACACGTACCCCTTCGGAGCTGCTGAGGTTGACGCGGCGCCGCGTGGATAAGTAGGAAAATAGGGATTTTTCTTATTTATTAAATACCCAGAACTTCAAAAATGCATATCTTTGTGTAGAAAAATCACAAAAATAAAATAAAAATACCCTCTTGCTCAGTGAACAGAGGAGAATAATGTGGAAAAGAAATTTATTAATTTTGCCCAGTACTTTATTTTTAATTAATTATTTACTCCCTGCATTGTTTTAATTCTCCATGTATTCATACAATTCACCATGGCATGAGACCATAGGGCTTTTGAAGCCTCTGAACTTGGGAACATTCCTGAATTTTCCAAGGTCAGAGGCCATCTCTGTGAAAAGTTATTGATTTTTCAAATGCATGTGGCTACGTTTTGAGTATTTTAATTCCAAAAATTAGCATGTTGTGAAATAAATTCTAGGAAAATTTGGTGATGCTCCTTATGACCAGAGAACCCTAGGAAAAATAGGACTTGAGTTAATTCACTCAAAACAACCCTAATTGGCTTAAACACCGAAAATAGACCCCTAATTAATTAGAGCTAACTATACATCAAATTGACTTGAAATCAATTCTCCACTGACTTTTAGGATCAGAGGAAACCACCACAAAAGTTTGAAGTCAATTGGACTTGGTTAGCCTTACTAAATGGGTTGATTAAGCCATTTAGTCATTTTAAACTTTAAAAAATTCATAACTTTCAAAATACCTTTCAAAAATTCACCAAATTGGTTTTGGAGCCTCTCTGATATCAGGGAAATTTAAGAAAATTAAAATTTCAATTTTCTAAAAAAGTTGATTTTTTGTATTATTTTAATATTTTAATAATTAATAAAATAATAAAAATCACAAAAATAATAAAATTCACCAAAATGTCATATTTTGAAATTTAATCACTTAGGAACAAACCCCATATTTTTCTCAGGTCTATTTAATGAGATATTAAATTTTAAAGCCCTAGGGTAATTTTAAAATTAAAAAAATGTATTTTCTAGCATTTTCACTAAAATAATTATAATTAATCAAAGAAAAATCAGAAAATTGTAAAATTTGGTTCTCTGGAATCCTTGATATCAGAGAGAATTTTAAAAATTATAAAATTCATTTTTCAACTTATATTCTATTTTTAAATTAATTAATACTCCAGAATTTAAAATAATTTTAATAAATAAAATATAATTCAAAAAATCACAAAAATTGGTCCAAGTGGTCCTCTGGTCATTAGGAATGTCCCATAATTTTCTTAAGGACAGAAACTTTCCCTTGGTCATATTATTAAATTTTCCTTGAAAATCCTTATTTTCCACCAAAAATAATTATATAAATAAATTAAATACAGAAAAATCACATTTTCTCCTTTAATGTCTTTATTGACATATGAGTGAAGTCACATAAAAATTGCAAATTCATTTGAGCTCAATTTAGTGAGTTATGGAATTATTAAGCTTGAAGGGCAAAATGGTAATTAAAATTTTAACCCTTAATTAAAACTTTAGGCTTAATAAAATGAAAAAGTAAAATATTTGATCTTAATTTGTTTTGGATGATTGAAATTTAAATAATTAAAGGGTAGGAACCTATTAAACAATTCAAAATAATTGAAATGAACTTTAATTAAAATAATTAATTAAATTTGGAAGAATAATAAATTTGGAATTATTAAAATAGGGATATTATTAGGAAGAGATTTGTTCTTTAATTTAAGAATCCCTAAATTAATCATCTCAATAATATTTAAGTCCTAATTGAAATGATAATCCAAATTTAAGATTTAAAATTCTAAAAAAACTTAATAATTAAATTAAATTAAAGTTAAATTATTTAAATTAAAATCCTTTTAAAATTTCAATTAAATTAATACTTTAACAATTAAAATTAAATCATCTTTAAAACATAAAAAAAATAAAATATTAAATTAAAATTAAAAATAAAATTAAATTAAAATTTAAATTAAAATTAATTAATTAAATTAAATTAAAACATATAAAATTAAATTAAATTAAATTAAAATAAAATAAAACACAGAGTTAAAATTAAAATTAAATTAAATTAAATATATCAAATTAAATTAAAATTGAAACTAAACCAAATTAAATTAAATTAAAGTTAAATTAAATTGAATTAAAAATAACATCACTTTAAGACATGAAGAACTCAAAAATAAATCTAAAATAACTTGAACACTATTCCAGAACTTAAATCATCAATTTGAACTTAAATTTGAATCACAAATCATTAAATATCATTTTGCCCTTAGGAGCTTTTACTATTATAACTCCTAAACGGAGTATCGAAATGAAATGTCATTTCACTCATAAGGGTATTCGAATGTCCTAAGTTCACTGAGCAAAGACAACAAAACTTAAACTCTCGGACGATTAATTCATTTGTGTAATTAAATTCATTTGGACTTAAAACAATCCTAGAAATATTGAAAAGATGTTTAAGATTCGTCTTAAGCACTTCCTCGATATGATAGGATATTTATAAGAACAATTGAACTTAGTTGTTCTTTGATGAAGAAAATCGTCCTCAAACTAAAATACAAGAACCTAGTCGTCATAGGAAATGACTAGCTATAGGATTAGGATTTTGGTAGAAAACCATAACCCTTCCCTTAGCTTTACCTAGGAAATTGCTTATAAATGCTTAAATGCTCTAAATTGTATTTTAAGTGCGGCTTGGGATGACGGGAAGATCCTCAGAGTACGCTTTTATTTTATTGCAATTTATCTTCTTGCAATTCATTTACTCGTGTTGCACTTTACCTTTCTTGCATGATAAACAAGCGTTGCATGAAAACCTACACCTTTAGGACAGAAACCAAAGCTGAAACCCATAACTAAATTAAAAAGACACTACAAGATAAAATTCACCGCCACAACATTCAAAATATAAAACAACTCAAAATTTAATCACAAAACGGAACAACAAAACTACAACTACAACTAAATTAAAACGTCTTGTTGGATGATCGGGAATACCTCGGATGATGTAACCTACGTGTTGCTAACGGGATTTCCCACGGTCTAAATGAAAGTGTGGAACTCATTCGATTGAGTTTAGCAAATTCATCCGGACTAAGTGAATCCGATAAAAATAACGATGCCGGAAGGATGGAACCGTGGGATCTTAACCGGTGTTGTTATAATCAACTTTAAGATTTGTCTCAACTAAAATATTAAAGACACATGGAAATTAAGACTTTCTCTAAAACCAAACACTTCTCTCATCTCCTGATTTATGACTTCTAAAACTAAACCTCTGCAACGACAAGGAGCTCGGAGCATGGTGGGCAGCACGGCCATCGTCATCAGCAAAACCTGAGGCTACTTCAGCAAAACTATCTTAGAATTAAATAACCAAGCCATAGGACTTCGAGGTAGTTTGCCTGGTGCAACATAAACCCTCAACTCTTCGTTAGGCATTTGCATGATCATGTCATGTAAATTAAGCCCTAATCGGTCTTAGGACTCCGAGGTAGTCGTCCGATACGACATAAACCCTCACATCTCCGAGGCTATTTGTATGATTTTATCATACAAACATAAGTCCTAACTAATTAAAATTGCCAAGATCAAAATACTAAATAAACATTAGGGTTTTCCTAAATCCAAGCCAAACAATAGGATAGTCGGGAAATTACCGAAGTTCGCTTCGAATCTGTGATTTCTCCTACCTTTTTTTCCTTTGAATTCCCAAAACAAAATGTTCCAAACTTGATCCATTCCCTATTGAAATTCTAAAATTCAATCCCTTGAAAAACCTAAACTTTGAAATTCTTGAGAGCAGAACTACTGATCATTATCGAGAGTTTTCTTAGGTGATTCCCGTCACTTAAGATGTAATTAACTATAGGGGCTTGCCCTTATAGGGAATTTTAAGAACCCGAGTAATATAAACCTCGTTTAATGTTTTCATATTAAACGGGGAATTTGTCGGCTTATAAAATTGGTTCGCGGACAAACGGATGTCACAAACCTTTCTAGTTTATCTAATCGAGCCTCATTATCGAGCGGTGTTTCTATTCTTCGGGATAGATACACGGTTTGAAGTGCGGCGCTCGTTCATATAAACTATTCGGGATGTGAGATCAGTTTGATTTCATATCTTAAAATTTTCAAATTTAAAAATTATTTTTAAAATCAAATACTACTTTTCAAATTATTTATTTAAATTAAACCTAAAAAAATATGCCGACGGATCCTTAAGCCTGAAGGCTACTAGACCGTGGATGCTCTTGAGTAGTATCTCGATCGCGTCTTGTTCTTGTAGCTGAAGTTTACATTTCATGCTTAAGTTTCTCCATCTGAGAATGTAGTCGACCAAAGTCTCGTCGGACTTCTGTCGCTCCACCACGAGATCTCCTATGGTAACATGATGTTGGGCACCGACAAATCTTTTCACGAACTTGTTTTTCATTTCTGCAAAAGTCTTTATTGATCCATTGGGAAGCTCGACATACCAATCGAAAGCTATTCCTGATAGGGTGCTAACGAACTGATGGAACAACAGAGCTTCACTTCCTCCTGTGTTGCAACAACTAGCTCTGAAATGTGTTATGTGCTGACGAGGATTCCTTGTCCCATCGAACGTCTTGAAAGCCGGGGGAACGAAGCCTTTAGGGTAATGAACGACATCAAATTCTTCCGGGTAGGGTCTACCCTTTGAAACTGATGCACCTCCTTTGGATTATGCCAAGGCCTCTCGAACTTGTTGTTCGACCATCTGTTTAATGTCTTTTTCCAGCAGATTCGGAGTCGGATCTCTTCTTGGTGGTTCATCTTGATTGGCTGAAGTGACCTCCCTTCTTTCATCGGCGATGTGTATAATCTCAGGCTGGTTGACCTTTGGAGATGCTGTTGGTCTTGGCTGTGACTGTCCGTGGAGTGTAGCCATGGAGGTCGTGGCGGTAGTCATCTCCTCCATTCTCTTCTCCAGACGGCTAATTTGTTTATCTCTTGTCAGGATGGTCCTCCGAAGCTCATCTGCGGTGTTCTCCTCACTAGGAGCATCGCGCGCAGATTACGTGGACCGAGTTCAACCATATTGACCACCATGAGCTCTTCATCCATGTAATCCGACATAAAGTAATCCTCGTCATTAATATCCAACCCTCGTTGTTTGGCCAACTCAGAAATTTCTTCCCGAATCTTTCGAACTCTATCATTAACTGTTTTCTTCTTAGTGAGCTTTATGTCTGTAGGTTTCGTTGTGCTATCACTTTTTTCTGCAATTGATTCAGAAGCAATGTGGCAATGGCAACGGGAACATCAGACTCTTGATCTATTTTGTGGTCAACAGACTTTTCAGAATGTACTGGTGCAACACCTCTCGGTAACCACACTTTCCCCTTAAAAGTCGACGTCTTGAGACGAGGTGTCTCGGCGGGGACATAGGGGTGACGAGGGGAAGTGTGCTCCCTAGTGTGTAGACCATGCACAGGGGAGAATAATACTCTCTTATTCTTTCTCTTTCGGGGTTTCTCATGATCATTGGCAGTTGGTACTATCGGGCCCAGACGGGACTTCACTGATCTGCTTATAGTAGTAGCATCTGTAGCAGTACGTATCAACACATTTTACCAAAAGGTGTTTGAAAGAAACTCGGACGGGTCTTTCCATTTCCAGAATTTTATCCTTAATTTTAAGAACTATTGCACATCCTATCCTCTTAAGAAGCTTGGCGACAAACAACCCTCTATCTCAGACAATCTCCATAGAAGGGTGTGAGCTCGGGTGATAGGTGTGGGCCTCTCCTTTACCTTATCACGACTGTGTAGTGCTGGAAGTGTAGCGGCAATCCTTTGGAGGCTTTCGTCTCCAGTAGTGCCAGCTAACGAGTGGAACCTGCTACCTCGAAGAAGAGGAGAGGTATCCGGTAAACCGTGTTCCTCTTGTTGAGGAATCTCATCAATTACTGGTAGATCTGTGACATGTGTTCTGGCAGCCCTGCGAATCCTGCGGTTGCGGTTTTTTGTTTGAGATTTGGTTAGCAAAGGAGGTCTAGAACTTGAGCCAACTTCAAAGATTGGCGGCGGGGCAAGAAAGGTATCCTCAGAATCATCTTCACGCATAATCTCTTTCCCTTTGGCAGATGGGAAAGTAGGTGCAGTGACGGTAAAGCCAGTGGCAGTAGAGGTAACAACTTTCCTTGGCACGGAGACAACTCACTTGATGGGGGAAACAGTTATCTTCACCTTCTTAGCAGAAGGGAAATCTTCATGAGAGTTCAGATCAAACTCAGCAGGCGGCTCTTGAATTTAGGGAGTGGCAACTTTCACAACCATGAACGGAGCTTTTCCAAATACGACTTCAAACTCACTGAAGCCGGTCCCGAACTAAATCATTGGTGCTGCAAGACGAGCCTCATGGGAGGAGGGCAAGTTGCAGGAGAAAGTCAGCGTAGGGGTTGACATCTTTAATTGTTAATGAAGTATTCTGAAGGTTAGTAAGGCCAAAAACCTTGTCATCATAGTGCAAACAATATGAAAAAGGTTGTTCTGTGGACTGAGGATAATTTATATCATTTTATTATCTCTTTATTTCATTTTTTAGATTTTCACGTGTTGGTTAAAAGGAGTTTTAAGGTTTAAGCAAGAGTGGGTCAATCTGTCGAAGACGTGATTAAACCTGAGAGGTACAAAAAGGAGGTGAAGTATGAGATTCTATCAGAGATCCCCTTTACAACGCAGATTGCCCTAGCAAACTTTGCTCGCTGACACACCTATTTGGGGTCTGACCCCATAAGATCAAAAGAAAAACCTAGGGACTCATGAACCCTTATGTTTAAGAGTGACCAAACAGACGATCCTGAAATCCAGAGGAGTTGATCACACTTTCACAAGAAAGAAATGGGAGAAGTATGTCAACGGAAGAATGGTAATCTGGCTCATGAGGGACATGAGCACATTACCGATATGTGAATATAATAATTCCTGATCTTAATGAAGAGAGAAACTGTTCCCAAGTGGAGTCGCCAGAAAACCGTCGGTCGTTAAATTTTTTTTTATGAAGTAAATGGGTATGATATTTTGTTTTGAAAAGAGTCTTAGAATATATTTTTATGAAAAGAGAGATTTGATTTAATTTAATATATAGATTTTGAAAATAATATTTTAATGAAAAATACGAAATCAAACTGATCTCATATAAACGTTAATTTAGACAATCAAGCGCTTCATCATAAGACATGTACATATACCGAAGAATAGATATATGGCTTGGGGTGAGGCTTGATCAAATAAACTAAAGGATTCATGACATCCTTTTGGTCTGCGAACCATTTTTTACCGACAATTTCCCTTATCTAGTATGAAGGAATTAGATAGGGTTTATATTAATCTGGGGTCTTTAACCATTTTTGACCGACCATTTTTGACCGGCAAGCCCTTATAGTTAATTACATCTTAGATAACCGAAGTCACCTAAGAAAACTCTTGATTTAGATTATGAGATATTTATATTCATGACTTCCAAAGATAAGGTTTTCAAAGAAAATGTGATAGTCGGAAATTTAATAGGTGAATGACTCAAATTTTGGAACATTTCATTTTTATCAAAATCCAAAGGAGAGAAGGGTAAGGGAAGAACATAGATTCAAGAAAAATCTTGATGTCTTCCCAAACAATCCTATAGTTTGGCTTTGCATCTTGGAAATGAATTTAAATTTCAATCCTGCCAATTAATTATAGGAATTACATTTGCCTAATATCCGATTATGCAAATAACCTGGAAGATGAGAGGATTTATCTCGTATTGAGGAGAAGAGAGGACTTCATGTTTTAGAAATATTTAAATTGAGGTGTCTGTCTTAATACTTTATTAGGGGAAACGTTGAAGTTGATTATAGCAACACCAGTTAAGATCCCACGGTTCCATCATCCCATCACCGCTATTTTCATCGGATTTACATAGTCCAAATGAATTTACTAAACTCAACTTAATGAGTTCCATACTTTCATTTAGACCATGGGAAAACTCTGTTAGCAACACGTTGGTTACCTCCTCCAAGGAATTCTCCATCATCCAATGAGGCGTTTCAATTTAGTTGCAATTGTGTTTCTTTTTTTTTGTTTGTGATTAAATTTTGAGTTGTTTTATATTTTGAATGTCGTGGTGGTGGATTTTATCTTGTTTTGATTTCTTAATTTTAATTTTGGTCTCAGTTTTGTGACTACCCTAAAGGTTTCAGTTTTCATGCAGGGTGACATTGTTGTTTAACATGCAAGTTTGCGAGAAAATAAAGTACAGTAGAGTGCAAGTAAGTAGATTGCATTAAAATAAAAGCATACCTAATAGGTCTTCCCGTCATCTCCACCTGAAACTTTAGTGTCCTTTACAATAAACATTCATATTTGCAGGGAAGTAAAACCCTATAGATATGTTCGTCACAGGCCTATCAAACTCTATGTCATAACCTGGTGAAATCCTATTCATTTGTGAGACATTTTCATTTAATAAATATAATAAATACAATAGTCCTACATGGTGCCCAGAAGACTCGTGAAACTGTCCAGGAGAAACCTGGATATTTCACAATATTTTGAATTTCCTTGAGGTCCTTTCGGACTTATTATAGTTATTAGACGATTTATCCCTTTCATAGTCTTATGCTCAATGAACCAATGTTTTAATTATCTCTAAGAGTAGGGTAATTTATCATTTATTATTTAATTTAGGAATTATGTGGGTGAAGACCCCAAAGGACAAATTAAGATTATTAGGGTACTTAGACAAATTTTGATTTGGGCCTTTGTACTGTCTCAAAATACTCTAGTTTTGATTATATTAACTTTTCTAAACCTCTTTTTAATTAAATTTGATCAAGCCTAGTTCACTACTTAGCCCCTTAGAATTTTTGGTGAGTATATTTTATGGCTTTTTAAGGAATATTGAATTTTAGGTGGTGAGAATTTTCATCAAGAGATCATAGTACTACTTTGAACACCAAGTAAAGGGGTCAGGTTGGTGGTTTATTAATTTCCAAGATCATGCCCCTAACCTTACGAGTCTTTTTAATTTGATTTTTCTTCAAAATTATAATGATTAAGGAAATTTAGATGTTTAATTTTGATGTGACAAAATTACAGTGAGTTTCTACCATCCCTTAATGTTTCAACCATTCAGATGAACTTATCAAAATCAAAATTTACCCATTTTTCCCTGTTGAATTTAAGCCTAAATATTAATTAAGGCTAAGTATCCAAAATTACTTTTTTGCCCTTAAAGTCATATCACATCAAAATTCATCAAATTTAATTCAAAAAACTTTGGAATTTTTTATCCTACCTTACTAATGAATTGATAAAACATCAGAAGAGAAAATGTGATTTTTCAAAATTTAATTTAATTTATATATTTACTTTCATGAAAAAATAGGATTTTGAATGAAAAATCAATAACTTGACCAAGAAAAATCCTAATCCCTTGAAAGTTGTACTGGAGGTAGCCCTAGATTATGGAATCACTTGGACTAAATTTCATGATTTATTAATTTTTAATTTAATTATCAGAATTATTTTAATTTCTGGAGTTTTAATTAATTATAAATTATTTTAAAAAGTTAAAATTCAATTTTATATTTTTCAAAAATCTCTCTAAGGTCAAGGAACCTAGAGAAATAAATTTCATATTTTTCTAATTTTTATTTTAATTATTAGAATTATTTTAGTAAAAAAAATCAAGAAAACTCATTTTTAGCCTCTTAAAAATTTATTTAAGCCTTTAAAAATTGATATTTTAATTTTGAAGCTTAGGAAAATTATGGAGATGGTTCCTAAGTGATTAGGAGACAAAAAGTAACAATTTGGTGATTTTTAATATTTTTTTATTTTTATTATTATTTAATTATTTAAATATTAAAATATGATTTAAAATGAAAATTTTATAAAAATCTCAATTTTATTTTTAAAAGAACCCTCTGATCACAAAGAACTTCCAAAACCATTATTATAAATTTTTTACATGTATTTTAATTTTTAAAAACTCATTTAAGTGCTAAAAAGGCCATTGGACTTAGAAAAATTATTTAACCTATTAGATTAATTCCAAATGACTTTAAAAATTTTAGGGGAGTTCCTCTGTCCCTGAAGCATAATGTAAAACAATTTTTGTGTTATTTTGATTTTTATTTTCTCCTAATTAATTAAAAGTTTGTTTTAGCTCAAGTGGACAATTAGGTTTATCCTTATCGTTTTAACTCATGATAAATTTTTCCTAGGGCTCTCCGACCATAAAGAACCTACCATAATTTCTTAGAATTTTTCTAAGCAACTTGAAAATAGTATTTAAATTATTAAAAATAATGTATGCATAAAAATTATTTCAAACCATTTCCACATTGTTCTCCTCCATTCACGGAGCAAGAGGCTATTTTTCTTTTATTTTTATGATTTTTCTAGGCCAAGATATGAATTTTCTAAGCTCAAGTGATTTAAATAAATAGAAAAAATTAGATTTTCCTATTTAAGTGACTGAGCACCACCTCAACCTACGACGGATTGAAGCCCCACGAGGCACTCTCTCATTCAACGCCGCCGGCTGACTGGGATGCCACGCGGCTCGCTGTCTCGTTCCATTTTTTCGTCTGACGCGATCTGAACTGTCCAACAAAAACAAGCGTGATCCAATGGCTGCCCGTCTTTTTCACCAACTGGTGTGATCCCGTGACCGTCCTCACTAAAACCCTAATTTCTCAGCCTAGACTCAACCAAATAGCTTCGGGTTTGATCCTATAGACTCAAAGCATGGCGAACATATCCATACGGCTAAGCATGGTTTAAATTAACCCTAATTACATGGAGAATTCAGAGAAGCTCGGGAAGAAGAAGAGGTCAATATCTTAGCTCTGAGAAGTGAAGCTTCGACCAGAGATGGTCTACACCTTCGTTGTAGTCCCAGAAGCTCAGGGATGAAGGCACTTGCTCTGGTGAATTGCCTAGGCATGAAAGTGACCAGACCCGATTTGGGGCTTTGATAGAAGTTTTTGTTGGTGTTGACCTCATTTTACAATGAGTCAATACCCTTATGACCTAAAAAGTCAACTTTGGTCAAAATGGTCCAAACTGAGACCGCCGAACAAGCTCTATTGACCTGATAGGTCACCCATATGACCTAAAAAGTCGACTTTGGTCGAAATGGTCGAGCCGGACCCACCGACCAACCCCAGTTGACCCATAGAGTCACCCTTATGACTTAAAAAGTCAACTTTGGTCAAAATGGTCAAGCCGGACCTAATGACCTGACCACTGTTGACCCGATAGGTCAACCTTATGACCTAAAAAGTCGACATTGGTCAAAATGGTCGAAACCGGACCCGAATGACCAGCCTGTTGACCCCGCAGATCGACCTTATCACTCAAAAGTCGATATTGGTCGAAATGGTCGAACCGGACCCGATGACCAACCCTGTTGACCCCATAGGTCGACCTTATGACCTAAAAAGTCAACATTGGTCAAAATGGTCGAACCGGACCTAGTGGCGAATCTGTTGACCCCATAGAGTCGACCTTATGACATAAAAAGTCAACATTGGTCGAAATGGTCGAACGGACCCAGTGACCGACCACTGTTGACCCCATATGTCGACCTTATGACCTAAAAAGTCAACATTGGTCAAAATGGTCAAACCGGACCCAATGACCAACCACGATGACACCATAGGTCGACCTTATGACACTAAAAGTCAACATTGGTCGAAATGGTCGAACCGGACCAGCGACTAACCCTATTGACCCCATATGTCACCCATATGACCTAAAAAGTCAACTTTAGTCAAAATGGTCAAACCAGATCCACTGACAAACCCTGTTGACCCCATAGGTCACCCTTATGACCTAAAAAGTCAACTTTGGTCAAAATGGTCAAACCAGACCTAATGACCAACCCTGTTGACCCCATAAGTCAACCTTATGACCTAAAAAGTCAACATTGGTCAAAATGGTCAAACGGACCTAATGACCAACCTGTTGACCCCATAGGTCAACCTTATGACCTAAAAGTTAACATTGGTCAAAATGGATCGAACCGGACCCAATGACCAGCCCTGTTGACCCCATAGAGTCGACCTTTTGACCTAAAAAATCAACTTTGGTCAAAATGGTCGAGCCGGACCTATGACCAACCACTGTTGACCCCATAAGTCAACTTTTTGACTTAAAAAGTCAACTTTGGTCAAAATGGTCGAAACCAGATCTCAATGAGTAACCTTGTTGACCCATAAATCGACCCTTTCACCCAATGACATATTTAAGACCTTACTAATGACAAAATCACAAATCTTGGACATTCTAAAATTAAAATGATCAATTTGAAGTGACTTGGAGTCAACCCAAGTCAAAATTGGTCAACACTATCTATTTTGATTAAAATAGATAAAATTGAAATAAAAATAACAAAATTAATCAAATAATTAATTTCAAAATTATTTTGATTAATTAAAGTGATTAATGATTTAATTTTCAATATTTTAATTAAATGACATAATTAATTAAAATGAAAATTAAATTAAAATCATAAAATGACAAAAATGATAAAATTAATCGATTAATTAAATTGAAATTATTTTCGATTAATAAATTGATTAATAAAACATTTTCCAACAATTTTAAAATGGAAATTAAAAAGAAATGAAATGACACATAGCCTCCTCATAATTAGTTAGGCTAAACCCATCTTAAAGCATAATTAACACATAATTAAGCCCACTTTAAATCAACTTAGCCATGGGTTAACACCCATCATGATGCATGGGGTGAGGTGTCTCTTCCTCCTTCACCACTAGGCTTCATTTAGCCATGAGGTGGCCGACCGACATGAGGCCTCACCTCCACCTCCTAAGCTACCCGATGGAAGGAAAGCCATGCATGAAACCCCCCTTACCATGGTTAGAAGCAATGATGAGGGATAAGCTTGTGTGTCACCATTTGCCGAGCCCGAAGAATGATGTGTAAACTCCTAAGAAGAGTAGAGGCAGCTCACCATGCACCTCTTACATGAGCCGATGGGGGAGAGACAAAACAATGGAAATCATCGTGGAAAACTTAGGGAGAAGCATCGATGCACTATCCTCAGCCAATTTCTTCACCCAATGGACTAATAGAGAAGATAACTACTCCCCTAGATCAATCAAAACTCAGCCATGGCCTCCCCTTGGCTATAAAAGGAGCCCAAACCGAGCCTAGCTAGAGAGGAGAAAAATAAACTAGGAAGAACTATACGCTTCCCAAATCCACTTACTCCCAACATAAAAACTCTTCTTAAGAGTCTCAGCAATCTATTAGGATCAAATCCAAGCCATAGATTGAGCCTATTTGAGCCAATTTGATCGGAATTTTAAAAGCAGCTCAAATTAGGTACTTCTTGAAATTCTCCCTAAGCTCGACTTCGGATCGAATTCACTGTAGCAATAATCTTCCATTGGGGTCCTAGAAGGCGACCACAAGGTCGATCTAGCTTGATTTGCTTGTGGCAAAGGTATGAAATTTTCTTTACAAAATAATTCGTATTTTCGATATACCATGTGTTATACTAGCCCAGAAGTGTATCATCACCGTATGGATGGATACTTCTCATCCAGATGATCCTTTAAAAAAAATCACTCAATTTCATCAAGAAATGAGTGAGATATTGATGTTTAAAGTTTAATGGTACGAAATAATTCAGATTTTTATCCGAATTATCTCGACCGTCCGATCCCGCGCTTAGGGATGGACGGCGCGGATGATTCCCCGCGGTGTCCCGTTTGTTCAGCTGCCCATAGCGGATCTTCCCTCTCGTTCGACGCGTACGAGGACACGCGTCGAACGGCGGTGACTTTGGCGGCGGGAAATTATAAAAAAATCCATAAAACCTTAAAAACTTCAAAAATCAATATTTTTTTATCTAGAGGTCACAAAAATATGATAAAAATACCTCTGAAAGCTCTTGAAGAGGAGAAATTATGAAATAAAAATCATAATTTTATTCCCTGTATTTAATTTTTAATTAATTAAATACTCTCTGGAGTATTTTAATTATTAAAAATTATTTATAAATCAAAAAATTATGAAACTTTGAGACATTTATCTTTATGTTCTCAGGAACCTTCCATAATTTTTTCAAGGACATAAAACATGTCTAAGGCACTTTTCTTTAATTTTCAAGTTTCTTTGTAATTATTTCGAATAATAATTATAAAAATTTGAAAATTAAGAAAAATAAAATGCAAATGACTAGAAATGATAGAGACAACAGACAATAACCCTAAGAAAACTATTTCTAAGTCATAGAAATTATTTTGAATGGTATTTTGAAATTTAGGGTTTAAATTCTTTATTAATTAAATAATTTTAATCCTAAAAATAACCCTTTATAAATTTAACCTATTTTCATCAACAATCAAAGTTTGAAAATGGTTCTAGTACTATGATAGACTAATGATAAACTTCACTTAAGTCTAAAATGACTAAATTAGACTTAATTAGGTTTAAAAATGACATTTAAATCCATTAAACCTTACTTAAATTAGGTTTAATATAAAAATTAAATTTTTAATTAGGTTTAAGGACATATTAAACCTAATTAACCAAAAAATCAAATCTTTTAATTAAGTTTAAAGACAAATTAAGCCTAATTAACCCATTAAACCTTACTTAAATTAGGTTTAATATAAAAATTAAATTTTAATTAAGTTTAAAGACATTAAACTTAATTAACCAAAATTAAACCTTTTAATTAAGTTTAAAGACAAATTAAGCTTAATTAATTAAACCTTACTTAAATTAGGTTTAAATACAAAAATTAAATTAAACCTAATTAACCAAGACTAAACTTTTTTTAATTATTAAGAATATATTAAACTTAACTAATCAAAATCAAAATTCTTTAATTAAGTTTAAGGACATCATAAACTTAATTAACCCATTAAACCTTACCTAAATTAGGTTTACTACAAAAAATTAAATTTTTAATTAAATTTAAGGACATATTAAACTTAATTAACCCATTAAACCTTACCTAAATTAAGTTTAATACAAAAAAAATCAACACTTTTAAATAAGTTTAAGAAATAATAAACTTAATTAATCAAAATCAAACATTTTTAATTAAGTTTAAGGACATATTAGACTTAGTTAACCAAAATCAAACCTTTAATTAAGTTTAAAGACATATTAAACTTAATTAACCTCCTTACACATTAGGTTTAATCAAACATAAACCTCAATTAGGTCTAACCTATTAGATCTAATTAAACCAATTAGACATTAACTAACTAAGGTTTAATCAAACATAAACCCTAATTGGAGTCTAACCCATTAGACCTAATTAAACCATTGAACCTTAACTAACTAAGAGTTTAATCGAACATAAACCCTAATTAGAGTTCGCACCATTAGACATAATTAAACGCATTAGACATTTAACTAACTATGGTTTAATCAAACATAAACCCTAATTAGGTACAACCCATTAGACCTAATTAAACCATTAGACCTTAACTAACTAAGGTTTAATCGAACATAAACCCTAATTAGGTCTAACCGCATTAGACCTTAACTAATCAGGTTTAATCGAACATAAACCACTAATTAGGTCAACCCATTGAGACCTAATTAAACCATTGAGACCTTAACTAACTAAGGTTTAATCGAACATAAACCCTAATTAGGTCTAACCCATTAGACCTTAACTAACTAAGGTTTAATCGAACATAAACCACTAATTAGAGTCTAACTTGATTAGACCTAATTAAACCATTAGACCTTAACTAACTAAGGTTTAATCAACTAGGGAGTATTTTGGGATGATTTTTGAAGAATTATGGGTAATTTGTGTGATTTTGGAAATTTGAGAGATTTTAGGATTCTGGGGGCATTTTAGGTTTTTTGGGTATTTTGGGGCAAAGGGGTTAGAAATTTGAAATCTTTGGGAAAATTGAAGTTGGTTGAAGGTAAGTAGTATGGAATTGTTTAGATTGAACCATGGACCAAGGGTCATCCTCATTTGGTCCTCTATGTGTTGGTACTAGCCAAACCCTAGCGTGAGGCTAAAAAGTTGGAAAAACCACTTACATGAGTTTTCAAAGAGTTAGGGGATCAAAAAAGTGATGTGCTTTGTTTAGGGTTGTGAGTGTGTAGTGTGAATGTGGTGTAAACTCCAGACCTCCCAGGGTAGATCCTATGGCCTGACCACTTATAGGAGACTTCCCCTGGGCTTCCATATGCTTGGTCTCTTCCTCCCAAAACTAGAGGTTATGCCTTAAGCATATGAAAAATCCCAGTGAAGTGAGAAAAGTTTGAATTTCTATGGAGAGGGGTATCATGGCTAGTCTTCTAAGAAAGTCACCAAGAGAGTCCTATGGCTAGACCCTATGCTATTCTAAAGAAAGACTAGACCTCAACCAAAAGTGAGGTCAACACTCCGTTACTTTCCTTTGGTAGTGTTTTGGTTCATTGGTCTGCTAGAAATAGTTACAAGTATACTTCTTCCCCTCCTCCCCCCACTCTCACTGTATCTTATATTCTAACACATTTTGCTAAGGCTAGTAGGGCTCTAAATGCTGTTAGCACCTATCCTAAGTTAGGGACGATGTTTATGTTGGTTAAATGGAAGCCTCCACCTATAGGACAGTTTAAAGTTAATATTGATGGTAGTTATGTTGTTGATTTATCTGGTGTTGGAGGCTTATTTTCAAGATCATTTGGGTATCTCTTTGTGCCATTTTGCTTCACCTGTCACTGTTGCTAGCCCTCTGAATGCTGAATGTTGAATGCTAAGCTGTTGTGTTTGCTTTAAAAATTGTCACTATATTTCAGTTAACCTTCCTTGTTGTTGAAAATGATTCTAATATGCTTTATAACATGTTAGCAAAGGTTTCTAAGCCTTATTGGAATCTCATTCCTATCTTTAGATGCATTTGGGACATAATCTCTAGATATCAGCTAAACGTGGAAATGAGTTTTATTTATCGGGAGGTTAATTTCGCGGCCGATTGGCTTTCAAAGCATGCTGCTAATGGGCCTTTTGTTTCTCTACAACCTCCCCCTACTCTCAGAGCTTATTGCATGGTGATCTATTTGATCTGTCTCATATTAGGAGATAGTTTTCATTTCAACCTTTTTCTATTTTGCTTGTTTCTGTTTTGGTTTTCAGCTGGGTTTTATTTTGGTTAAGCATAGTACAAACAAGTGAATCATGCGGTGTTTTTCTCCTCACAGGCAGTACTTCTAGTTAGGTATACTTTTGGTGGTATCTCTGTTTTTCTCCTCACAAGCAAAGTAAAAGAGCACAAACTCTTTGTGGATTGCTACAAAACTGCATGCCAACTTTCAACAACTTGAGAAGGGGTGTTGTGTGGGAGCCTATACCATGCGCATCATCTTCGGACAGGCCAACATGTGTTGGATTTATGGTCTGAATTTTGACTTTGATTCGAGTTAAATCTAAATTTAATAAATCTAGCAAGGATATGTGAAGTGAATTTAAATCCTTTGAGATGTTAAATAGTAATATGAATCTGCCTCCGTTTCTCTCGTCACCAAACACTTCAAAGAGATTTAGTTGAATTAAACCTTAATCGAGCGAAATGTTTTTCTAGATTTGATAAGTCCGGATTTACATAATATATTAAATTCTATTTAAGTGTAGTCAAGCACCTCCTAATAATAGGATTTAGCCGTGTATTTAACTTAAATACAATCAAATACAAGAAAATAAAAATTAAATCCAACACCATTAAATCGAACTTTCTTGTGTTCCATTTTTTTCTCGTGTTGCGAATTTTACGACGTAAATTTGGATTTATTTAATCAGATTGCGAGGCAGATTTATTTTATTGTCGCTGATCACCGCCTTAATTTCATGTGAAATGTATGACCGTATTTTTTATGATAATTAGTTTCCCCAAAACATCCAAAAAAAGCAAGTTTTGTTTTAAACTGACTAAAAATAAAAAAAACAATGCTAGCTAAAAATAAAAAGTCTCCGCTTGCATTTCGCTACTCCCTCACCATATATAGTAAATTTCCTTCTTTACACATGTATTTTTAGTTATGACTCAAAATAGTTTGTTAATTATCTTTCTCCCTTGGTCTTATAAACAATAATCACACCAGCCTTCATTTCCTTTTTTTTCACTCTCTCCCTTTCGTTTTCTCTTTCTATCGCCACGAGTTCTTACAATAAGAATTCGAGTCATCTTCTCCAATATTTGTTTGAGGATAAAAAAATGTGGATTGAGGATTTGTTAAGAACGCCGGAGCACATATCTCTTGATGAACTTCTCTACAATCAGGTTCTATTTGTTAATTTATTATTTATTATAGGTTTTTCATGCTTTTAAATCATTCATAGTTAGTGTGTTGGTTTTAATATTGAGAAAGTATCATGTACAAACGCCCGCATGTCAGCAAATCATGGGACATCGTGTCATCTCTAATTCGAGTGTATAATGACGCGACACTCTGTGATTTATTATACGGATGTAATATTTTCTCTTTAATATTGAGCTGAATGTATCTACGTTGATCATGTTTCAATAATATATAGTCATCTAAATGACGGGTTGAAAATGATCGACAACTTGCATTATTATTAGAGAGAAATAATGAGATTTAGATTTATATAGAATTTTTTAATTGATTATGTATTACTTTGAAATATTTCAAAATTATAAAAAATAAATAAGTAAATTTATTTACATATTTTAAAGATCTAAATTAGGTTAAATCGAATCGCGAAAAACTTTTTTAAATTATAACAATTTTAATTGATTATGTATTATTTTGGATTCAATTCTGGAGAATTTCCTTATCCTGAAGCTGAAGCATCCATTAATGAATCCATGCTGCTGATATCGAAGCAGATCAATTGGCAGACTGCGTTCATTTTCCAATAATTTATTAAATTTTGGATTTATTAAATTCAATTATTAGGTGAGTTTAGCATATTTTATTGAGGATATATGAGTCGTCGTTTCTCTCGTCCCCAAACACTTCGAAGAGATTTAGTTGGATTAAACATTAATCGAGCCAAATGTTTTTTTCTAGATTTGATAAATTCAGATTTATATAATATATTAAATTCTATTTAAGTGTAGCCAAACACCCCATAATAATAGGATTTAGCCAAATACAAGAAAATAAAAAATTTATCCAACACTCCATTGAATGTATTTTCTTGCATTTCATTGTTTTTCTTATGTTACGTCTCTTTTATGATGTAAATTTGGATTTATTAAATCAGTTTGCAAAGCAGATTTATTTTGTTATTGCTGATCACCGTCTAAGTTAGGGTGAAATGTATGACTATATTTTTTGTGATAATGAGTTTCCCAAAATATTAAAAAAAAAAAAACATGTTTTGTTGTAAGCTGTTGTTTTGACCCCCAATTAGTCATTAAGGCAAGTAAGCACTCTTAAACTCCTCCTTACTTTAAAGCCTCTTTTGTTGACTTTAGAAGGTGCCACCTCATTATGGAATACCCTAGAAGAGGACATGTGGAAGGACACGTGGAGGCCATGCGGTGGAAGAAGGACATGTGAAAGGACGTATGGAAACCATGCAAGTACTTAAAGAGTTACATGCACTACATCATATTTATAGTATATTATAATGTAATCTAATCTATTATAAATAGATGAGAGGAGGAGGCTTTAGTGGGGTTTTCTAAAGAGTGGAAAAAGAAGCTAAGGAGGAGAGAATAGCTAGAGAGTTAGAGAGGAGGAGAGCATCTTGAGGCCTTGTATCGAGGTGTCGCTTGAGGGGAGGCTATAGAAGGAAGATGAGGACTCATCTCATGTATAAGCTATGTATTCTCCACTTCTTTTACCTTAGTGAACTACTTGATTGATTCCCTCCCGTGGACGTAGATCCAGGTTGGATCGAACCACGTAAACGATTTGTGTTTGCTTGTGCTCTTTGCGTTTTATTTCTATATCGGGAAGTACATATCCCACAACAATTGGCGCCGTACGTGGGAAGATCGATACTTCTCGGCTAGAGGCGTTCGCGTGAAGGTGTTCGCGACGACGACGAAGAAGAGGTGTTTGGCGGGGACAATGGGTTCCACCAAATTCGACATCGAGAAGTTCACGGGAAAGAATGACTTCGGCTCGTGGAGAGTAAAGATGAGAGCTCTGCTGGTTCGGCGGGGCGTTGCGAAGCCTTGCGAGGGCGGCGGCATTGCCGGCCGACATGACGAGAGAAGAGAAGATTGGCATGCTGGAGAAAGCTCGTAGTTTGATAATCTTGAGCTTGGGCGATAAGGTTACGAGGGAGGTGTCGAGGGAGACAACGGCTCGAAGCACTTTGGGCCAAACTCGAGGTACTCTGCGACCGAGTCTTTAGCTAATAGGCTCTTTACGAAGCGGCGCTGTCTCCTTCAAAATGCACGAAGACAAATCCGTCTCGGAGCGGATCGACGAGTTCGACAAGATCATAGATGATCTTGAGAACATCGACGTCGAGATGGATGACGAGGACAAGGCAGCTGTCTGTTGCTAAGCTACATTCCTAAGAGCTACGAGCGGTTCGAGGATGCGATGCTCTATGGAAGGGCGCGAGACGATTACTGCGGAAGAGGTTCGATCATTGATCGAGCCGAAGAACTTCGGAAGAAGCACGACATGAAGGAGGAAACCGGCGGAGACGGTCGATGGTTAGAGGAAGATCGAGCGATAAAGGTTATAAAAGTGACCGGAGCGGATCGAGGTCCGGAAGAAACGTTAGAGGTCGGTCTTCTAAGAGATCCTACAAGTCTTTACCATTGCCACGAGGAAGGTCATTTTAAGAAGGACTGTCCGGATAGAAAGAAAGGCTTTCGGGAGAAGCCTAAAGATTCTGGAGAAGCGAGCATAGTCTCGGACGGCTATGATTCGAGCTGAAGCTACGGTGATCACGAGAATGCGAATCTAGCAAGGAGTGGATCCTTGACTCGGGGTGCTCCTTCCACATGTGTCCTCACAAAGGCTGGTTCGAGACACTACAGGCGGCAAATGGTGGATCCGTTCTGCTTGGAGACAATAAAGCTCGTAAGGTGATCGGCGGCGGGACGATCGGAATAAAGATGTTCGATGGAGGTGAACGGATCTGCGGCATGTCGGGTACGTCCCGGAACTTAAAAGAAATTTGATTTCTTTAGGGACGCTGAGTCGAATGGATACTCATTCGAGGCGAGAGAATAGGCTGTATCGGAGTAGCTAAGGGCTCTCTCATAGTCATGAAAGGAGTCGAAAGAATGGGCTATACTCCCTTGTTGGAAGAAGCTGTGATCGGGAACTTCTCGAATGCGGTTCGATCGAGCTCGACGGATCCGAGACTATGGCACATGAGGCTGGGGCATGTAAGTGAAAAGGGCTTACGAGGATTGTCGAAACGGAGCACTGTTATGCGGAGATCGGGTCGACAAGCTGGAGTGCAGTGAACAATGTGTCTTGGGGAAGGCCACCGGGGTAAAGTTCTCCACTGGAATACATACATCGAAGAAACCTCTTGATTATGTACACGGTGATCTATGGGGCCCGACTAGAACTCGGACTCATGGAGGAGGAAGGTACTTCGTGTCCATCATCGATGACTACACCGGGAAGGTATGGGTCTTTATCCTAAAAACAAAAGATGAAGCTTTTCGACGATTCGGGGGCTAGTTAACTCTCACCGAAAATAAGATGGGAGCAAAGCTGAAGCACTTGAGAGCCGACGATGGCTTAGATGCTTGTTCGGAGAGCGGTTGAGGAGGCGTGCGGGAGGAATGGCATCACGAGGCACAAGACGGTCCGGAACACTCCTCGACGAACGGCTTGGGCGAGAGGATGAACGGGACTCTCCTAGAGAGAGTGCGGTGCATCTTCGTTAAATGCGGGTCACGCCGAAAGTTTACGGGGCGAAGGCGTGTCGGCCGCACTGCTACCTTATCAACGGATGCCCATCGACGGTGTTGATATGAAGACTCCTTTGGAGATGTGGTACGGAAAGCCGAGTAACTATGATAATCTTAAAGTTTTTGGATGTATTGCATACGCTCGCGTTAGACAGGGATAAGGCTGGAAGCGAGGGCTTTGAAGTGCATCTTCATCGGATACCCACACGGAACCAAAGGTTACAAACTTTGGTGCCTAGATCGACAAAAATGCATCATCGGTAGGGATGTGACATTCGATGAGTCCAAAATGGGGAATGCTACGAAGCTATGTTACCGGGGACGAGTGTCGCTAAGGAGGATTCGTCGATTGAGGTGGAGCTGCAACAAACTTTGGCTGATCGAAGGACAATTGTGAACGATCGAGACGAAGTGGCGGAAGACCGGCAAGTGGTCGAACCGGAAAAGAAGATCCGACGACTACGGCTTGGTAAGGGACGGACAAAGGAGAACTATCGGACCGCCGGAGAGATATGGCCATGCGGATATGATCTCCTTTGCTGCGAGTGTTCTTGAAGTGATAGAAGAAGCGGAACCGAACGGCTACGAGGAAGCCACGAAGAGCGAGGAAAGACACGAGTGGGAAGAGGCGATGGATGAGGAAATGGCCTCTCGATGAAGAACAAAGCACAGGAACTTGTGGATCGACCAACGAACAAACGCGTAGTTGGGTGCGAGTGGACCTTTAAGAAGAAGGAAGGCACGCCGAGTGCGAGAGGATCGAGTACAAAGCCGGACTCGTTGCGAAGGGATTCACACGGGTTGAAGGGATTGACTTCGACGAAATCTTCTCACCGTGGTGAAGCACTTGCTCGATTAGGATAGTCTTAGCACTAGCGGTTCGATTCGACTTGGAATTAGAACGGCTAGATGTTAAGACTGCGTTCTACATGGAGAGCTTGAAGAAACCATCTACATGGACCGGCCGGATGGGTACAACACACCGAGACGAAGGACAAAGTTTGCTTGCTAAAGAAGGCATTGTATGGGCTGAAACAAAGCCCGAAGACAATGGTACAAACGATTTGATGATTTCATGCTAAAGATCGGTTTTGTCGAAGCGGCTACGACGGTTGTGTGTACATGAAGTGGCAAGACGGTGAAATCGGTACGTACTTGCTCCTTTATGTGGATGATATGTTAGTAGCCGGCGGGGAGCGAGGAGGAAGTCCGAGAAGATCGAAGGTATGCTCGGTTCGAATTTGACATGAAGGACTAGGACCGACTACTGAAGATCCTAGGTATGGAGATTACCGGAGACAAGAAAAAGGGTAGCTTATTCTTGTCTCAAAAGTCATATATTCGGAAGGTTCTAACAAGGTTTAACATGCACGAGGCTAAGCGAGGTTGCAACATCGTATCGACGACACTTCGGACTATCGAACTCTCGAGCACCGAGAGCGAAGAGGAGAAAAGGTACATGGAGGGTGTCCCCTACGCCGGTGGGGTTGGTAGCATCATGTATGGTATGGTTTGTAGCGGACCAGATTTGCTCTACGCCGTCGGTATTGTAAGCGAGGTTCATGGCGAGCCCGGGACGAGGCTCATCTGGGAAGCACTAAAATGGATCCCGAGATACTTAAGAGGCACCACCGATTTGGGGCTACTCTTGAAAAGGCGGGAAGACAAAGAAGAAAAAGTAGTCGGTTACGTAGATTCCGATTACGCGGAAGCATTGACACCGGGAAGTCACGCGACTCGGATTCATCTTCACTGTCTTCGATCTGCGATCGGTTGGAAGTCTAACCTCCGATCGGTTGTGGCCCTCTCGACAACGGAGGCCGAATACATCGGCGTGGTTGAAGCAATCAAGGAAGCTATGTGGCTAAAGGGCATGGCTGAAGAGCTTGGGATACATCAAAAGGTGATAACTGTGTTTTGTGACAACCAAAGCACTATTCACCTAACCAAGAATCAGGTATTTCATGAAAGATCCAAACACATAGATGTAAAGCTTCATTTCGTAAGGGACATTGTTACTAAAGGCTCAATAGTGGTGGAGAAGATACCAACCGAAGAGAACCCTGCTGACATGCTCACCAAGGCGCTGCCCATAGCTAAGTTCAGACACTGTCTGGACTTAGTGAACTTTTCTACTGGTTGAGGGGCCCCTCGGGGGGGCCGGGTGGAGGGAATCACTACTTTAGAATCTCATAATTGAGGGTCAAGGTGGAGATTTGTTGTTTTGACCCCCAATTAGTCATTAAGGCAAGTAAGCACTCTTAAACTCCTCCTTACTTTAAAGCCTCTTTTGTTGACTTTAGAAGGTGCCACCTCATTATGGAATACCCTAGAAGAGGACATGTGGAAGGACACGTGGAGGCCATGCGGTGGAAGAAGGACATGTGAAAGGACATGTGGAAACCATGCAAGTCTTAAAGGTTACACCTCATCTATTTATAGTATATTATAATGTAATCTAATCTACTATAAATAGATGAGAGGAGGGGAGGCTTTAGTGGGGTTTTCTAAAGAGTGGAAAAAGAAGCTAAGGAGGAGAGAATAGCTAGAGAGTTAGAGAGGAGGAGAGCATCTTGAGGCCTTGTATCAAGGTGTCGCTTGAGGGGAGGCTATAGAAGGAAGATGAGGACTCATCTCTATGTATAAGCTATGTATTCTCCACTTCTTTTACCTTAGTGAACTACTTGATTGATTCCCTCCCGTGGACGTAGATCCAGTTGGATCGAACCACGTAAACGATTTGTGTTTGCTTGTGCTCTTTGCGTTTTATTTCTATATCAGGAAGTACATATCCCACAACATAAGCTAACGGCACAACAACTAAAAATAAAAAGTCTCCGCTAGCTAAAAGTCCCCGCTAGCTAAAAATAAAAAGACTCTGCTAGCAAAAAACAAACTTTCTCCGCATGCATTCACTACTCCCTCAACATATATAGTAAATTTCTTTTTTTACACGTTTTTTTTTTGTTATGTATTAAAATAGTTCGTTTATCATCTTCCCCCTTGCTCTCATAAATCATAATCACACCAGCTTTTTTTCTCTTTCCCTCTTTTTTCGTTTTCTCTTTCTATCGCCATGAGTTCTTACAATAAGAATTCGAGTCATCTTCTCCAATAATTGTTTGATGATGAAGAAATGTTAATTGAGGATTTGATAAAAACGCTGGAGCACATCCCTCTTGATGTAATTCTCTACAATCCGGTTCTATTTGTTCTTTTATTATTTCTTATGAGTTTTTCAAGGTTTTAATGTCATTCATTAATATTTGTTCTCATTAGATCAAATTAAACAAAAGATTTTATTATGTCATTCTTTACACATTTTTTTTTAAGTTATGTCTTAAAATAGTTCGTTTATTATCTTCCCTATTTCTTTCATAAATCATATCACACCAGCCTTTTTCCCTTTCACTCTCTCTCTTTCTTTTTCTCTTTCTATCGCCATGAGTTCTTATGATAATGATTCGAGTCATCTTCTCCAATATTTGCTTGATGATGAAGAAATGTTGATTTAGGATTTGATAAAAACATCGGAGCACATATCTCTTGATGTGATTTTCTACAATTCAGTTCTATTTGTTTATTTATTATCTCTTACGAGTTTTTCAAGGTTTTAATTTCATTTATAGTGACCGCGTTGACTTTAATATTGGGAAAATATTATATATGAATATCAAATCATGAGGCATCGTGTCATCTCTAATTCAGATGTATAATGATGCGACACTCTGTGATTTACTATACAAATGTATTATTTTCTCTTTATTATTGAGTTTGATGTATTTACGTTGATCAGGTTTCAAGAATGTATAGTCATCAAATGACGGGTTGAAAAAGATCATTTCTACAAGATAAATAATGAAAATTATATTTATATAGCATTTTTTAATTGATTATCTATTATTTTTAAATATTTCAAAATTATAATAAACAAAATTTATTACAAATTTTAAAGAATTAAATTAGGTTAAATCCAATGGCAAAAAACATTTTTTATATATTGATTAGGTAATAATTCTTTCACATGAAAATTATTAATATAGTAATATTGAAGATTTTATAAAAATATAAAAAGCAAAATCTGGATAACGACCATTAATGCAAGTACCGGTATTAATATAGGATGCTTCCTAATTCACTGCTTGGATTTAATGTTTTCTTGCCATCAAAATCTGCAACTGTATTTTTATATTAGATAGCTTAGATTAGTATTGCTTGTAGTTTTCATTTTGTATGTATTTCTTGTTTTTTTTTCATTACTTGTTTTTTTTTTTTTTTGCATTTATATCTCCAAATATTGCATATCACATGAAAAATACCGTCTTTCTAAATTTTAAAAAGTGAAATACATCTTTTCACGCATAGTCAAAGTTTAGGATTTTTTGAGCTATAGTTGAACTAACAATTTAACAATCTCAATATGTTATTTTGATTGTAACAGGAATGTCTTGCCAGTCCTCCTACAGCTGACATAATCCACAATTTCGATCATGAAGAAGATGGCTTCCCTGATCAAATCAACCAATCAGAACCGCATCACCATAATGTTTCTCCCACAACCGACAACGTTCCTTCTGCTCCTCCAATGGCCGCCACTGTAGACAACCCACCAACAACACATAACACCATTGCAACCAGTATACATTGCAATAACCCCGCGACCACACACATCAGCGCCCCAATTCTCAACCTTAACCCCCCTTCTTCATACACCATCACCCCCACAACACACAACGTTGACCCTCTGCTCTACTATCACCCTTCTTCTTGCACAGTCCCCACCACTGAAATAGAAGCCTACTATGATCCTTCTTACATAGACCCTTTCACAGAATCCTACCCGTTAGCATCACACAACAATCCTACAAACACTCAGCTTTGCATGGCTACACTCAATGCTCCAACTCTCCTCAACTCCCAACCACCACCACCTTCACGTCTACCCATGGCACCATTTTTTCTCACAAATCAGCTCAACCAAGTCATTTCTGCTCCTGCATATACATCTTACTCACGAGACCCGATTGTAAGCCAGATGGCCATGAATTTACCAAGTTCTTTAGGTATGGATCCATTAACATCTAATCCCTACTCTTGCATTGATACTATAAGTGCATTTGGTGGGCTGCATTAATGTTGGTGCAGGTGCTCGTTTTGGGATCTTTTCTGATACTGGAATGGCGGCAAGACAGCTAGAGGCTATGGAACCTCGCAGCTTAGGAATGTACTCGTCCGCACCCATGCAAACAGTCTATGATCCAGGAAACTTACAGGTATATATACATCATTCTTGAATGCTAAGTTGTTTACTTAAATTATAATCAAAATTTCTCTGAAGGTGTCAAGAGATCGCAACCACCAACTAATGGTCGAGTGTAGCACGAGCATGGCTCCATTACAAGTGGCTGTAAATGATAGGTCAAAATTAAAGAAATCAGATTTTAATGTTCCGAAATTAACATTAGAGGAAAGGAAGCAGAAGATAAGTAGGTATAAGGAGAAGAAAAAATCCAGAGATTATAGCAAAAAGATCAATGTAAATGTGGTTGAGAAGTTTTAGAGAAATGCTTCTTTTTCTAATTTTTATGCTACAATGTCACTGACATGAAAAAAAATATTATAGTATCCATGTAGGAAGATACTAGCTGATAGCAGGCATCGAGTTCGAGGAAGGTTTGCAAAAAATGATGAGGTTCCTCAAGCGGCGTCGAGGCCACTCAAATCTATCGATCATTAATATGATGATGATGATGAAAGAGTATGTTATCTGATGCTCTAACTCTGGTTTTTTTTCTTCAAATTAAACAATACATGTGTTGAATGTAAAACGTACAAAATATTTCAATCACCTATAGATGGTAGACAACAATGTCAAACACAAGTTAGTTGATTTAACTCTCAAATTTGAATAATTTTGAGAGTTAATATGTATAACTTTGCAATAAAAAAACTATATAAATAGAATAATCAATAGAATACAATAGAAGAAAATATTATTCTCATGTTTTCTTCTCAACTAAAAATTTGCATTTTTGCATGATAATATTTTTTTAATATAGAAGATTAAAAAAAATACTTGAAGAATATTTGTTTAATGCAAAGCATGAACACAAGAAGAAATATTATATTTTTTATATATGAATGCAATTTAAATATGGTAGTATTCTAAATACTTTTCTCTGTTGACTTAAACTTGCAGATAATAGCGATGCGACATGAAGAACTACTTCAGTCTTCCACAACAACTACTATTAGAAGCCATGGATATGACTAAGATGATGAAAATAAGCTCAAATTTTTAGATGTTATTTCCCTTCATGCACATTGCTTTTACAACTATCCACCATGTTGTATGCAACTCATTAAATAAATGATGACATGTGTGGTGTTGTTATTTTTGTTTAGCAAATCAATACGAGGAATATATTCAATTTTTGCTGAGCATAGCTCCTTTTTTTTTGTTTTTTAAATAATAAAATAAAGTTCAAATTAAGGTTTACATGAATTTTTTTTGGGCTGACATCTACAAGAATGTATGATAATTGGTATGAATGTGTTTTCTCAAATTATAATTGAATTAATAACTTTATTGGGCTCATAATTACAAATTAAAAAAAATTATAGAAATATCACATGTACTTATTTTTATTCAAAATTAATCACTTATTATGAGAAAATATACAAACTTAAAAAAGAAAGACGAGTTGTAGTTAGAGAGCGTTGAAGCATAATCATGTAATAAAACATTGTTATATGTAAACATGGAGAGCCCTAAGAAACACTAAGCCTTATATTCAAAGATATGGATTTGTGATCATATAGTGGTGAAGGATATGGGTGAGCTCTTTGCATGGGGGGAAAAATAATCATGAGATTGTGATCAAATTAATTAAAGCTCTAAATAGAAAGATGTTCTTCCTGTGAGAATATCATTGTATTTATGTTTGAGAAATATATTTTTAGCTTGGAAACATTCAAGAAAATGAGAAGAAAAGGAATATTCTAAAACTTTGGATAATATTTAATGATCCAAAAAGCCAAAAGTATAGTAAAGGGAAGCTCTCACATAAAAAAATATAAGAGAGTAGGATAATAATGGATGAAACCAAGGGTAACACCCTAAAAAAAGAAAGCTATCCTAAAGGATAGGCTAACTACTATAGAAGATAGGTTGACTAATCCTAATGGAAGGAATTCTAAGCTATGAAAGTAAGCACTAAGTCAATAAAAAGGGTAATGAACCTAAGAAATAGGATATCCATGCTAGGGAGATTTAATCTAGCCTAAAGAAAGGGGGAGTTGTTTTAAATAAAGGGATGTCTAATCACGAGAGAGAATGGCTGTCAAATAAAGAAATAGGAAGCCTATCTTAAGATAAGTCTAATCCTAAATAAAAATATCTATCCCAAGGAAAGAGATGTTTATCTTAAAAACGACTATACTTAAGAGATGAAATCATTCTAAAATAAGGAGGAGTTATGGAATACAAGTAAACTATTCTAAGTATAAGGATAATTAACCTTAGGAATACAAGAATAACCTAATGGATGGGATGAATAACTTAACAATAAGTCAATTTTGTAAACTCAAGAAATAATTAACAAATATCTACCTGGGGAGATGGTCTTTAACCAAAGGAAAAGAAGAAATATGCCAAAGGAAAGGTTGGATGAGTAACCCATGAGGGAGGATGACTTTCTTAGGGAATAAGATGGAAATCCCAGGGAAGATATTAACATTGTAGCGAGGAGTACAACCTAAGTAAGAAGGATTAGCAATGGAAAAAAGAAAATAATAACCTAAGGTATTTCTTCAACCATGAGGATGATTATTTACAGATATGGATAATATCATCCAAGGGGATCTCATAGTACTAACTGTGTAAGGAGACTTAATCTTAAACTGATAGATGAGGCTTGTACTAAAAAAAATTAAAGTAGAGAAATCCAAATAATAATCCCTTGATCTAAGAGTTGGAAATATTCTAGATTGTAGGAAAATAATCTATGGATAGGACTAAAAATATGATAACACATATGGCTGAAAGACTCAACATGCTATATTAACACTCAGTCTAGTCTAGATGCCACTAACCTACTAAATTATATATGAAAGTTGGGCCAATCGAAATAAAATGAAGGAGAAAATCAAGCACACCCTACAACTTGCTAGTTGGAAAAAAAATTATGTGAAATGTTTTTTTAATTATTTTTTTTTCTATGAAGTTCTCAACCCTTAAATGGGTTCCAAACTAGAAGCCAAGATAATATCATCGTTGCAAAGTGATGCTCTTTATTTAAATAAACTTTAAGCATAAGAAACCAAAAATAAAAATAAAAAATCCTAAGCTTAAAGAAGTCCTAAAGGAGAGGGATTAACTTTTATGAACTTTCACCGTAACAAACTAATAGGCTTTATAAAATTAAAATAAAGTGAGAGGTAATAATATACCAACAATGGGTTAAAGAATAAAATTCCTCAAATACGTTTTCTCATTTCATTTTGTTTGCTTGTAGAACTAACCTATTAAGACTAGCCCAATTGGGACAAACTTAGGAGGCCTAAAGTTGACAAAATGTTCCTAAAAAGGTACTCTACAACTTGGTTTCATGCAAGTACTAAAATCTCTAATGAAGTTTAGGTCATAATAGATTGATCTAAGATCGACTCAAGGCAAAAAGGTTAAGTTTAGTCATTTTTTATCAGAGGGATTTGAGTTAAATTGAAGTGACTCCTTGGGTCTATGTTCAATATAAATAGTACTTGGCTAGCTTAAGAGTGCTAGATTTAACACAAGATGGTTAGGATGATCTGAATTATCTAAAATGTAATAGTTGTCCTAAGGTCTAATAAGACTAGGAAAGACATCGTTAATTAAATTATGGATTGATATGGTTATGTGCATGCTCTATTTTCTTGTAATAGAATATCAAAGATGAACTGGTCAAAGAATTATTCTGATCAATGGAAAAATTTTGAGTCTAATGTAATAAATATAACATAATATCTTGAGTTGTCTAATATAAAAGAAAGTACTAATCATGTCACTTTCATGGGCAAAGGGGGCTTAGGTCGTAGCTAAATTAGGACGACACAACTAATATCTATAATATATGTAGTATGATTTCACTAAATCAATCATAGGAAAATATCTAGTGCTTAAGGCATACTGACCCTGGAAAGATTAGTCAAATGAGCTTATATACATGCTAGACATTGAGTGAACTTATGTGATAGAATTGAATCAAAGCTATAACTTCTCCCTACAGACTACAAACCTTTGAAGTTGCCAACTAGTCAGAAAACCTAGCTTTATCAAAATGCTCTAGCTTTGTTTGAAGAAGATATCAATGCAATCTATGTTGATCAATCCACCATTGCTTAGAAACTCAAATTTTGTTTCAAACTTGAACGGTAGGTGCACTTTCTTACTTCCAAAACTTATTTTTGTTGGTGCAACTTCCCAATC